>CM056996.1:98233096-98908596 GCA_029891345.1 Dryococelus australis
CCGCCAAGTTCTCTACCCCCCCCCCCCGCCATGACCTGGGGACGTAGACACCATTGAGAGTCGAGAGGATGACGTCGCATCTGAGTCGCCATCACCATCATCTGCAGCAAATGGCCCACCGTTGGGGGATGTCGCAGTCGCAGAACCACTGGCCCTCTTTCTGTTGCAGCATTTCCCAGGCTTTCCAGTCACCATGCCATAGTCATCTATGGTGAGGTACCTGGCGTACTTTCTCCTTCGACCATTGTGTCCCTTCCCAAGGACGCAGCTTCACCACTTCGAGCCCAGGAGGGAGGCGAGGACATCTCCAGACTGCTCCCTCCTGGCCATGAACCAGCTTTGATAGTCCCGGGTACCGCGGCACGAACCAGGTCCCGCCAGTTAGTGCGAGTCGACAGCACGGCGGAGACCTGACTAATCAAATCAACTCCACACACTTCCACCTGAGGACGGCATCCCCAGCAGCTCAAGTGCTCACGTATGCCGATGTAGCTACGGTCCCCACCAGGAAAGCTGCTACAGAACCTGGCACCTCATGAAACAAGCTGCTAGAGCACGCCAACCGCATTCTTCACGTGCCAGGCTTCTACAGAGAACCCTCGTGGCGGCCCTCTCCTAGTTACAGCTGGCCTGTTTCGCCACGCCACCACCCAGAACATGGGGCATGCCACAGACAAAGAGGTAACGAAAGAGATACCGCCACCAGTGATTGCATAAAACTGAACTTTCCTGGAACTTTTCCAGTGCAAATTTAGGTAAGGTTGCATAGCTGTCCCTATGTGGTGCAAACGGACCGACTTTTTACAAGTAAAGCAGTTAACAACCAAGTCAATAAAGACCACTACATAATCACAGGAGAAGAACTGTGCAGTAATACACTCCTGATAACGTGTGTGGGAAGTGAACATTCCGACGAAAGTGCAGACGCCATGTCGCTAAATGTCTTAGTAAAAGTGTCTTTTGGTTGGTGCTAGAACAGTCGCGCACTACACTGTCCCTAGGTTACTTAACTGGACCTCTTAGTAGAAACTAACAATGGCCACGTCGGCTGTCTGCTAGCCACAAAGTCTGGTTCAACAGGTCTGACAATATGGCGAACAGGAACATTAACTCGCTTACCAGGGTTCTGAGCGGTCAGTTTCTGCGGAGCAGAGGCGCTGCAAGAAGGTTGGTTGAACTCTGTAGCCTTCCTAGTCTCACTAGTCATGGAGCTGTTTTAGTGGTTGGGCAGGTACTGACGATTCCCCTTGGTGCCTTCCCACCTGCCAAAATTAGGGTTGGCGATCCCGATTCTGGTGCGACTCCTAGTAACTAGAGCCTGAATCACTGCATGGTACTCGCTGCTCATCCTAGTGAGGTCAGGGAAGTAAACATAAGTCCCGACGGGAGAATTCGGTCTCCCCGCATGACGGGCGCATTGAGCTAGGCCCCGTGGAGTTTCAGGACTCGGAACGGAAAGGTTGGCAGCACACACCTGCTTGGCAACAGTAAACTCTGACTTTTTTACCTCTCTCTGAGCCCTGTACCTGGCGTTGAATGGCATAGAGGCAGAACAACACTTAACATCCCCTCAGTAGTGGCAAACAATTCACGATTACCCTGGCTAGAGTGTAAGCCAACAGTGGTTTGAAGGTGCGCTCCCAGACCCCAATCAGTGCGTGTAACTGGTACTTGAACCTGAAGCTGCGGGTTGTAAGACCGCCTTCCTACCACTGCCTGGTGTAGTCCACAAAGGTAGGGCCTCCAGACTCACACAAATACCCCTGTTAGCACCACTCGGCACTCTAGCAGCAATACAACCTGAGGTGGGTGTCCTACCTCAATGGAGTGTACTTAGTGGTTGAGGCTCTACCGTTCAGTACACCGTGGCGTACCGAATTGGTGGCCGTTGAAAGATGAGGTTGTGTGTGTGGTGACTGACAGGCTCCTGAAGGGGGTCTACCACCTGACTTGAGTTCGCAATAGTAAACAGCACTGTCCCTTGCTTGCCTCTCCGGAAGTCAGAATTCAGTGAGTAAAAGGGTTTAACTCTAGGACAAAAGTAACCTCGGATAAGGTAAGAGAACTAGTATTTATTGTAATAATAAATACTGGGTGACCCATACTATAACCAAACAGAGCATATACGGAAGTAATACTACACAAATAACGGGTGGAGGTGACCTGCACCTAAAGCTACGTCAGATACACCGGACATCAAACTAAATACTACACAACTAAACCTATCAGGTTGCCTAGAAGAGAGACTAACTTACGGAGGCCACTACCAGCAAGTAGTGGCGGCTGTCGACCAAGAGGATTGGCAACAGAAGTGTTAAGTATGGTCGTCGTATTCTGGTAGATAAGCTTCTGGTCGCTGGTGATTGCAGAAGGTGTTGAAGCCCCTGGGAGGTGGTGGCCGCAGCCACTGGTGGTAATCTAAGAACTGGAAGTTCTTAGGATCGCGAGGGCCTAAATCAATAGAGAGCCATAGCACGCAAAGAGTTGAGGTGAGTTACTGGTGATGATAACTCCCGACCTCGCTCGTACACTGTCTTATATGTGGCTCAATAACAGGTGTACGCCGGGCCGGAGTGGGAGGTGACGTGCCTCTGTGACATCTACCTAGAGCGAGCAGGGTGTGAGAACTACCCTTGTGTGCTCCACATATGGCATCGGGCGTTCGGCCATCTTCGGCAGGTGTGACGCCACACTGTCTGCCGGGTGCTTCGGGGAGGCTGACGTAATACGCGACCACTTGGAATACTATTGGTTTCACATACAGGAATCTTCAGCTCGCATAGAAATGATTCTCTGTGCACTTGTTAAACAATGTGCTGGATTTTACACTTCCTCGGGTTTTAATACTACGTAACAGAGAGAGAAGGCAGGTCAGGAACAATCTAGAAACCAAGCAGCATCACTGTTCCTCCATGGGATCACATCTTGTAGACATCTTGGAGTCGTTTCCTCGGGTTGACAATGCACGTTATGATGAGTGGTGGTCAATAAGTAATAGTTCACTAAGCAGCACAGTCACTGGAATCCCTGTACCATTAAGGTGGAAACACCAGTGACAGAGATACTGTATGTGCCAAGCCAGCTACCGTCCAGATATCAAATGCCCCTGCCTGATAAATGAACGGACGTTCGTGAAAAAGGTATTAATTTAAAATGAAAGGGTTACAAAATGACTGTAGTATATAGGATATTTAGCATAAAATGTAGTAGAGCAACAGTGTGGCTACATGTACAGCGAGACTAATTGCATTCAGTGTTAGGTATAGGACATGTTAGAGTTAGGATTAGAAGGAACAGAGGTAAAGTACGTGGCTTATAATCCTGAGTTTTCTTTTCTATATGCTGCTCTGGTGTAGAAAAAGATTCTTGGCTTTTACTACTACGTATGGCACACTCGTAGAGGAACTGGAATAGAATTACAGTTTGCTGAAGAGTATGCTGTCAATTGCCGCTTAGTTAAGAAATTTTAATACAGTAATTGCCAGTCCTTGTGAAAGTTCCCTTGTTGAGTTATATATATTTAATGTCATTTTATTATTATGTATTAGCGTTAAAAACTGTGAAGGCAAGTATTAGCCTCTGGGACGTTAAAAAAAAAAGTTATATTCAAGGCATACATAATTCAGAATACCTCTCCCAGTGTGCCATAGGTTAAGATGACTGGATCAATCCAAAGTTCATTACGTTTAAAATTGTATGTAATATAGAGGTCAACATTAATCCGAAAGATAAGCATCAATATAAGATTGTGTAGAGTGTTTCAATCATGTTGAATTTGTGTGTACAGTAAGAGTTAGGAATATTGCTACTTACGTAAGAGTGAAAAAATTGACGCCACGTAAACAAAATTCAGACAATTGAAATAGGATATCAATGTTTGTATTTAGGATTGGAAATATTGTGTTAGGTTAGACTTAAGGAACCACTAGGGCATAAATGAAGGAAACTGATCTAGTGTGTAATCTTTAATCAAATTGTTTCAAGTAACTCAAAAATGTTTATGGTAAACGTAGGCAAACTTAGAAAATGTATATTGACATGTTTCCTCAGTATGAGTCATACCTTTGTTAAGTAATCTAATACTATGCTTGTGTAGACGAAGTGAAGAGGAAACTAAAGTAAGTAGGATGTTTTTTTCTTTATTAAGGTGTTCTTGCTTTGAGGTACTTGAATTATATAAAATTAACTATATACCTCGTAATTACTTTCATAATAAAGTGGAACCTCATGAAAACAAACCTCAAGGGACCAAAATCTGGCCACTTTGTTATAACAAGGTTTGTTCGGTCGAAACTGCAACTTTTTTTATGTTGGTACAAGCCCAAAAATCAAAAAAATCTGAATTTATATGCACAATTTAGATTTAATAACAAAAGAAGTCGCTCCCCTTGTAACTGTACTCAGGAAAAATTTTACTTAAAGAATTATTAACTATCATATTAAGTTTTCAATAAAATCAACCCTTCCTTTACATAAAGAACCAAAAAAAAATCCCAAAAAGATACTTTTACACATTTTCTGCTGTCATTACATACTAAAGCTTTTGTTTTAGGAAATTTTCTATTTTGGTTTGAACTGTTTTTGCACCTTAAAAGCACTTGACAAAATGCAAGAATAATTTGTTTATATGAACTTAAAATTCAAGTCTGCATAATACATAAATTTTTTCTAAGCACACAAACAGGATGTTTCTACAAGTTAACGACATCAGATGTTTACATCCATGTATGCACAAAGAGTACCGTTGCAAGAGAGCTAAACACTATCAATATCAGTGCTCACAAGTTGGTCACACTGTAACTGAGCAGATACACTTGTGATCACAATCTTGTACAAGGCAGTATTTTCTAACGTGTATCACAGTGCAGCGCTTCCATCGTATATATGATGAACACGAGGCACCTGCGAATACTCAAAATTCGAGTTGAGTACAGTTTTTTTGTAATACTCGAGATCGGGCTCGACAAATATTGACTCTCGTAATCTGAACATGTCACATTAAAGATACTCATAATTACAGTATCTACCCGAAAGGAAGATGAGGTTTTTTGGCAGAAAAGGAATAGAAAAAGTGAGGGGTCCTCTACAATTCAGCAATCGTCTTCAATTCAAAACCTAGGCGATTTTGACAAAAGCTTTTCATGCTTAAATACAGTGTGTATTATGGTTGTACATATTTTTATAGTGCCAAGACTGTACCTATCAACTTTGACTAAGGTCCCCTTATCTGATGTCACTGGACCATAAAGATGAAGAGGAAGCGCTTTGATGGGAAGCAAAATGGCTCTAGTCACGAATAGGTACAAACACCCACAAAAGTTTCACAGTTTAAGAAAAATGCTGCTACTATACAGCCAAGTTAGACACACCTATTTCATTGTGATCAGCTTTTCTTTAAAAGTAAATCAAATATATCATATTATTCATATAATTAGTATTTCTTCTTGAAGGGTTTGTCATAAATTCATGCAAAAATACTTCTACCTAAATTATTTTTTCAGCACTTCACAGGGGTAGTCTTGAATTCAGGTTTAAATATTTTTCCCTCAAAAATATTTTTTAGGAAGGGGTCGTCTTAGATTCAGGGTTATTTTCCTTTCAGGTAAATAGGGTATGTTCTTACACAAAGCCTCCATCAAGGACTACTATTGAATATATATATATATATATATATATACACGCACGCACACACGCGCACACGCACACACACACAAAAAAATTAATGCCTCAATCCAACAAAGACAATTTAAATAATTATATAATTTCACGAGGTATGCCAACTAAATTAATATGAGATATCAGTGTGGAAACAATTCCAATTCATCAAAATTGTAAAAGTGTTTTACTCTTGTCTGATACAGGCTATTTACGGTAAAGTGAGAACTTTTCCAGGCCTCACAAAAGCCATCAACCACTAATAAATATGTCATATAGCAGCCTAGGCATCCAATTTCGAGAGTGGTGAAATGTACACACTGTGTTTATTGGCCACATTGCAATGTTTATATTAAAAAGAAGCAGGAATATAGCAATTGGGTGAAAGCGAAAATTAAGGACCTGAAAAAGTGCTCACTTTAGCATGAACAGCCTGTACTTGTCAATCTTGTATTTGAGTGACTCCCACACGACTGTTGGGTTATCCAAACGTAGCTGTAAAAGTCTTCAGAAACTACCTTATACCTAGCCCCTGATAGAGAGAGCAGAGATGGGAATAGACTAAGTACGTCTACCCACCTACATTTCTTTACAGTGTACTACACTGGCATTGCCCACTAAAACACCTTCTCCCTTCGATAAACAACAGCTTTTGTTTTCCGGTCTTCTTTCATTTCAATACGAAGGGGAGTTTTGCAAGCTTTTAGTGTCGAGTCGTGCCAGGATGTGAATTCACTGTTCTTCCCTTTTTCAGGTATAATACAAATGAATTGAATAATGAAACCCCTATGCCAAAACTTATGAACTTGCATGGCAAAATATAAAGGAAAGCATGCAATCCCTGTTTAACGCTAAGAATCAAAGCTCATACAAGTCAACTGCTTCTTTCATATGCAGTGATTTGCCTCTGTTTCCTTCCCCAAACCCCCCCCCCCCCCCCCCGCAGCAAGTGTAATGAACCTGAGCCGAACAACTGACATCAGGCCACCAACCGCTCCGAGAGGATGAAGTCGAGGGGAAACAAAGGGGAAGCAGAAAGAGAGAAAGAGCATGAACAGAGAAAGACAGAGAGAGACACCTGCCAAGCGGCAGATGCACACCAGGCACCTCCTTGCAAAGCGGCCGGAGAGAGGACCATTACTCTTCGCACTCTGGACCCGTGCACGCATAGAGCAGAAGCCTTTACAGAAGCGAAGTCGTACAGGAACAGACGGGTCTGATCTATATCACAACCTGGAATTTACCTACCAAAACACTCACGATTGGTGTTCGTCGGATCAGTGAGATTGGGGGGGGGGGGGGGGGAGATTGACACACAAGGGATTCCTGCATTACTGACGAACGCATTCTACCAGGCGACTTCACCCCATCTTGAGTAAAAGAAATTCTTATGGACAAATTCAACCCAAATAAAACAGTAATGGAGGTGGGACATGTGGACTACCCAGAGTTTACAGAGCCTCAACTGAACTTTCAAACCAAGTGCTCCCAGCTTTTATTGTTAGCCTGTATCACTCCAAGAAGCTTTCCCATCAACACCCCTCACCAAAGAGCACCCAGTTCAAATTTTCCGTGCCTGCACGACAGCCGCGTGCCACTGTAAAGATAGCAGGTCTTCCAGCACAGAGATGTGTCATCGCCTTCGTGCCAAGTGCCAGCGCTGCTGAGATAAGGATCCAGGAACACGTGTGCGACGTCAGATGCTCCACCCCCGAGATGCAGGGCATCGCTGTTAAGGCGTGAGGTTGGTAGCTCAAGACCAAGACCCTTACCCGCACCAGTGACCACGGAGGAACCAGTGGCAGTTGACAACCCTGCCAGCTCTGGAGGACCAGCCATCTTCCAGAGGCCACCAACCTTTTCCGTAGCCGCCAACGACTCCCAGGAGGACCTCCAGCTCCAGAGGCCTTCCACCACTTCAGGCCTCCGCCAGCAGTTCCAGAGGATCACCGACGCCATCCCGAGTCCTGCCGACGTCGTTTGCTCATCTATCCTCAACCTCTTCCTACCAATCTACCCCTCCAGGTATTGTTGGTCACAGCAACCTCCCCTACTGGGAACCCCTGCGACCCTAGCCAGGCCATCTGCTTTGCCCTTCTAGTAAAGAATCCTTCATTTGATTACTAGGTCCCTTCAGGGCATGTACCATTAAAATAAATTTGGATTAAATTAATTTTCATTTTTCTAAATTTAATTCTTGTTCACTTCAAACACATTTACATTTTATTTGTTTACCAGGTCACCTTTTCACCTGGCTTAACATAAAATCAATGTAAAAAAAATTAATTATTAAAGTTATTTAATTTTTAATATAGGAGAGTGTCGAAATCGTGTGTTTAATTAAAACGTTTAATAAAACGTAAATTTTTCCATATGAATTTTCTGTTGACTATAAAGATCATAGTTTTGGTCAACCCAGTGTGTTAAACAATTAAGACATTCATTATTTAATTATCAGTATTTTGAAGAGCTCAATTTTATATTAGCGTAGAGCCAGCTGCACATATCACAGCCACGAAGCAGGTACACCCCAAATTAAGAGGCAAACCAAATTCTGCCAGCAAAATATATTGCATAGCTTGCTCGTAGATTATCGGGAGCATCCACAGCACTATAGTACATTTGTGATTGGAAGTGCCATGAAAATCAACCTTTGAAAAAAACACTCTAGGCAAAACATTTCAACCTGTTTTTTCAATAACATGTATTCCACATATATATAACACTGTGGTTAACTTTAGATTACTGTATTATTGAATAAATGAAACTTTACCTTAATATCTTTTATAACTTGTAATATTCATTTCTTTTTTAATATAAATTAACAACAGCATGAGCAGCGACGTGTTGGCAACGGCTGGTAAGAAATAGTTCACAATAAAAAAAATTATTTTAACCTAGTTTTTTAGTATACTATTTGTAAATTAAATGGTGCATATTTAAATATTTAGGTACCCCCGATGGCAACATATCTCATTTTTACAGCTTAAAATAACAGCGGAAAATATTGTAAGTATGCCGTAATGGTATGGTGTGGTTTTATCGAGCGAAAACAATTTTGAAGCAACTGTCTGCTGAGCGAGCTTTGTGCTTCTCTCCGTCTTCATCTCGTTCACACTCTGGAAGTTTCACTTCACTAGTACATGGCCAAATTGTACAGGTTTTCAATTTTAGCATGTTTCATACTTATTAAAGCAAAATAATGATTTTTGAATTTGTAATTTACAACTGAAAAGAGATTTTAATATTTGAATACTTATTTTAATATATTTAGATATGATGGCGGGGCAGAAACAAAGAAGTTGGCAGACTTGGCAAGCCATGTCGTCATGGCGTATTGCTGTTTTACCAAACAAAGCGTAAATTATACTTACTCCGAAAAATACTTCAAATTACCTCATCACGTTTGTTAGACGTTGTGTTTTTTAAACCTACCTAAGCAAGTTACGCTGTTGTGATAAATCTGTGTTACTGCAGCAGTAATAAATATACTGTTATGGTGTGTTTCGTTAACAGCTGCGTGTGAACATGGCGTGGCTGTGTGGTGATCGTTACGCTGGATCTGCATGTTTGCGTGGTTTCAAATATTTGATGTGAACTGTTTTTATGACAAAGTTATTTATTTACAACCACTTCTGTTTATTTATCACAACGTTGTACCTTTGACCTGGGTGTTTGAAACACAGTCCTGTAATGTGATTTACCACCAATCCCAACAAAATAACCAAGCCCAGCCCCAATAAATTTCAATAAACCTAATACAGAGTAAGTAGTTATATATATATATATATGAGTGGAATAAAAGTTACAATACGGTAATTTGTGTGCATTTTCACCGCTATATTTTAAGTTTCTATAACAAAAAATGAGCGACAGTTACGTGCTTGATTTTAATGTTGCTTTTCGTTGGACTGTCTATTTCTTCGTTATTCGAACTGCGGCCATCCTTTTAAAGAAATAACCCTACACATATCAATAACAAAAAGTTAAATACTACTGTTCATTGCCCCGCATATATAACAGTGTTTAACACAGTCGCTGCAAAATATTAATGTGCATTACGTGTAATGTGCTATGTCGTGGAAAACAAATATGTTAATGTAATGTAACCGCAAGAACTATTGTTAATTCAGGCATTTTTAAAACGCCATAAAGCTGACCTAAATAATGTTATAGGCCTAAACTGTGAATATTCATACAAAATGGTTTTTGAAATAGACCTAAGACAGAATTCTTTGAAAAGCCGTAACCTGTAAACAACACATTTGACAGGTATAAAAGTAGCGGTCGCATTTCAATGTTTATTTTTAGGTGTAGCGAAAGTATATGAACACATGTACACACGCAATGGCATGTAAACATTGATTTTGACAGATGCTACATGGCAGTCACATGGCAATGTTTGTTTACATTTGGCGGAAGGATACGAAACGGGCCTGCAAGTAGATATTTAGCAGGGCTCCAAGAAAGTTGCTTCCAACGGGGAATGGACTATTGGTAGAGCCAAGATTATATGGTGAATAGTGATAAAACCGAAATAACACCAAAATCCAAGTTAATACACCGCCAAACACCAAAATGCAGGTTATACACTGCCTAACACCAAAACTTAGTTAAAACACAAAATAAGTGAAATTTAGTCCAAATATATTATTTTATCTGTGAAACCATGACCAACAACATCATGTATCAAAAAATGTATAAACTGCATGATAAGAATAAATCAAGTTTTCAGATTATGGGAAGAAAAAAATTATTTTAAGCTGTTGTCATTCGCGCTGAGTGAATAACAGAAGTCAATATTGAATATCATGTGGATGAAAAATGATCATTTAATGAGAATAGCGAAATTGTAAAAGCAAGTATAAAAATTATTTTATTTCCAATATTGGATGCTTTTTCTTTATAAATATCGAAGCTATTCATATAACTCTGTAAAAAAAAATCCACACTGTTAAGGAATCTCATCATACAAGTTATGAAGAAACAAAACCTATAAAAAGGGATTTTTTTAACCTATGGTAATGCTCTGTATTACCTTTTCTCAAATAAATTTTCTCTTGTTTAAGCAATTGCATAAACAATATAAAATTTTAAATATGCATATAAGAATAAATTACCAACAAATTTCAATAACAAAATTTGCATTAAAATAACACAGTACAATATTGGCTCTAATAATGCACAATTTTAGGTTTGACGATTCAGTTTCTAAGACTTTCATAATAAAACTGATAACACCGAAATTAGGTATTTTTAATAACGAAATTTGCCTTAAAATAACACCACAAAATCTTGGCCCTAACTATAGGTACATATTTATACCTGTGGAATAGTGTTTGAATAGTCCCTTACTCGTAGCCTACTGGAGAACGATCCGGTCTGGAGAGGTGATTGTCTTAGTCACTGGACCCACAGTAGACAACTTGCCTTGATCTGTTTGACAAAAACAATATGTAAAATCTGAAGCTTCGTTTCACTGCTGGCAATTGCCTATAATTCCATCCAACGCCGCTCGTGCAGCCAGACGTTGAATACCAGGGTGAGATTGCACATTGGTAACTCAAATGAGCTAGTGTACACAGTTAGGCTGTTTCTTGTCACTGGCTCCGCCATTCATTCTTCTTTATTCTCTCTTTTTAATAATCTCTCATGCTTTATACAAAAAAGGATGGAAGTAAACCAAAATTAAAAGCTATATTAAGCCAGCTTGATCATGAGATACTAAAGTCTGCCCGCTCCACCTGTAGAGGAGGGAAACCCCTTGTCATTACCACTTACAGTTACTGATTGTACAATTAGATCACGCACTCGTTTGCTTAGACCCAACGCTGTCACCAGACTACCTCACATTAATTCCTCCCCACTCAAGAGGCGCTCGCCTGCACTGCTCCACCACAACCAGAGTCGGCCGCTGTCCTGCTGCTGGCCCCTTCTACCAACCAGCCGGCGAAGAGAAACACACAACTGCTGAGGACTCTCAGGTAAATCGTCAAAAGTTTGTCACTCCTATCTCCCTTGACTTCATTCCAACCAGGAAACCACCTCAACCAACATTATACATGGGAACCTTACCCAAACATCTTGAGATCTTAAGATATGCCCCTCGCGACTCTGGCACTGCGTGTATTGAGGGCCTCCTTTCAGGAAAAATCCAGGTCAACTTATCGCAAAGCTATCAGTGTAAAGTTGGTCTTACGGAATGAATTCCCCCGTTTGCAGCCAGGGAAGAACACTCCCAAAACCATACTTTGCTAACCTTACTTCAACGTGGGGAACCCACCTTAAACTATGGGCATTACCGAGGGCTTGTGTTCGGCCTCTGGCAACAGCAGGGTAACCTCTATTGCACCACTCCTCATTGCAGCTGTTATGGATTTCAAGTTTTCAATCCTAATTATTAACCTGTTGTTAATACCTTATTGAACCTAGAGACACTACAGCACGCCTCTACTCAAACCTTTGACTATTAACATAATTAATTTTCATAAACTTAATTGTAGTCAATACTCAATTCTCCTTTGCTAAATGTGAGCTGGTGCTTAAATTGAAATGAAGGCAGTTTAAATACACACAAAGTAAGGAAGTGAGCAAGAAAACAACTCGCAAATGTGACTAGCCCCCCAAATTCCCAACCCAGCAATTCCTTTCCTGCCTTGAAAGCGAAGGATTTAGTCAGCTGAGACAGCTATCCAACACTCCAGACTGTAGCAGAGGGGAAGAGAAGAAGACGAATGATGGGGAATGGGAGAAGCTGTTAGCAACCACAAACACAAGTTAGATGTTACACACTTGAGTGGAGGGGAGAATACATGCTCGCCGTGTCTACTGCAAGCAGCGGACTAACAGAAGAGGTGCAGCATTAGATCTACATCACCCTATAACATTAATATGACGGACTCAGATAACCCAAGACGCGTCAATTGGCGCATGATGCATTCCTGCACGGTTGGCGTGCACTCTCTACTTGCGACTTCGCCTCATCATCAAGCACCAACGCTCATTTGGACAATTCATTTACGCATTACTACATTATATCAAGCACCTACAGGCTCCACTACCATAACATCATGTGTGACTACAGACACATGGTTGAGAAAAATTGTACTACCTACTCAAAGTTGTCACGTGGTTGCCCTAACCCCAATGCAGGAATTTTGATTTTCACCAAGCCACTGACATTCTTCACAGAGATAAGCAAGTTCGAGGGTTTACTGTACGAGCACAGCACCCAGTCTACAAGGTCGGTACAGCCTCCAGCACTTTGCATAAGGCAATAAGATATGTCAATGCCTCCACCCCAGGAGATGGGAGAAAAGGGTAGCGCTGCAAAGTGAGGCTAGCAATCCCCCACCCATCTGGAAGCCAACAAACCAACAAACCCTCTGAAAATGCAAATAATATGACATCAAATGCAAGTAAAATTTTAAATGTCCCGTACGTACTATGAGCTAAGAGCACATGGAGAAGTTATCGATTGGGCAGTGTCTTATCTGTTGGGTATGTCTGTTTTTTAAAGTAATTAATCATATTTTACTGCAAAGAAAACTTATAATTTTGAGACACAAATGAGGCGAGTATAATTGATTTTTTAACTGTCTTTAATAATTAATCATTCAAAACCACGTCCTCTAATTTTCCTTGACATAGGTTACACTGCACTCGGCTCGGAGTTTACCTACCCGTTAATAGACTGCAAAAGGTGTCATATAGGCACTTACATATTATCAGTTTATTCAAAGATGCGTGTATTGAAATAAATTAATATAAATCCTTTGATTTCCCTGCATGAAATTACTGATAATGAACACACATAATTCAAGTCGCTCAATGTTCAAACAATGTTTTGCTGCCAAGTGGAATTGTATACGCTTTTGGGCATACAATTTCATTCACGAAGATGCTGACCTTTGAGTTAAATAAATATTAAGTTTTAATTAAATTTATGTTAATTTTATGCCAGATACAATTAAAAACCAACCTTTCCGGATAAAACCACCCTTAAATACAAACGAAAACATCTTTACAAATAATAATTCCTCCTTAAAATGTTTTGCATAACATTTTCAGGTGAAACTATTTGCTTTGAAATACAAGTGATGTTAGGTGCAACTATTTTGAGCGACGCATACCGTATTTACTCAAGTGTAGTGTGCACCATGATTTTGCAACAAGTTACAGGGAAAAGCTTTTAAAAAATAAAATTAAAACCAAAAATTTGTGGTGCCCTGTTAGTAAATATGGCACAAATTATTCTTTTTTACATTAATGTGTGCTGATTGTGTTATGTTTGGAAAATACTTTAATTAAATAACTTGGGTGCAAAAGGGCAAAATAAAAAAAAATCCGGAAACCACCTGCTCCTACTACTAAATATTTCCAGCTTCGTTTTTTATTTTTTCTCCTTTCTGCTTTTAGCAGTAACCACGCTCTCCTTTTTTTGCTGTGCTAGAATGTAGCACTACCCCCTCCTCCCTTCTCTCTTCCTCCAACATGGCTGGCTAGCCTTTGCCATGGAAACAAAGAGGGATTGCAGAATTATTGACGGACAACCATCACGGTGTTATTACAAGGGGATGGGGAGTCTTAACACCTGGCAACTCTGGTTTTGTGGCGACAGGATACCATTTGTTGGAGGGGGGAAGGGTTTTGACCTACACATCACTGAAGAGTCGCTGAGTGAGGAAGAGAGAGAAGGGAGAGGAGTTATGTATGAGGGAGAGATGAAACAACAGAAAGTTCTACCACTTCCCTCAACATCCCCGGACAATTTATGGCTAACACTCCACCTTCCTCTTTTTTTTACGCATATAGGCACACCTCAGAATTTCTTTCCTTTATTTGGGGGGGGGGGGGGGAAGGGTGTGCTGTTCAGGAGTAAATACAGATATTGTTCTTATTTCTCTTTTTCTATTAATGTGTGACGTATACAAACCGAAATACTGTAACTTTTGTGCCTAAAGAACATTACCACCTGACTTCACTATCTACAAGCGATACTAAAGTATCGGCCCGATGCCATACCCGATACTGATACATTGGAGAAAGGCGAAGTATCGGAACAAATTCAATATATAGTACTGGGGTGATGAGAGTAGGAGTTAGGTTGCATCATTATAACCTACCTTTTGATCACTAACATCCGATTCTGCTCCCTAAGAAACATCCCTTAACAGATCTAATTAATTAGCATCACCACAAGCAAAATCATCATCCTCGGCTGAAGGCATTACAAAGTATATTGAAACAACAGTACTGAATACTAGGTGATAAGCATGTTAGCTGAAATTGTTTGTGCCATTGCATTAAATGTTTCCAGGATAGGTCTGTAACATGTCAATTAGCAATGGGCACTCTACCAACCATTAGAGTTCAACAGGTCAAACCCTTTGTCAAGGTTGGAGTTGATTATGCTGGCCCATTCACCATCAAGTACAGTTGCCTACGCAACATTCCAAGGCAGAAGGCATATCTGTTTATTCATTTGTTGTGCCACTAAGGCAGTCCACTTGGAATTAGCATCAGACCTGTCACCAGTGCATTTATAGATGCATGTAAGTGTTTTGTGGGTCACAGAGGGCAATCCTCAGATCTATAGAGATTGTGGTAACAAATTTGTTGGTGTCCGCAACCACCTCTTGGACCTACAGCAACTTTAGTCACCATCCGCTCACCTAATAGCTATTGCCAAAACCTTTGAATCCCATGTCATCACTTGGCATTTCATTCAAACTGCTGCTATCCATTTTGGTGGTCTTTGGTATACAGGTATAAAGTCTGTGAAGGTTCACTTGCGAAACATCGGGGAGCAAGTGTTGACTTTTGAGGAATTCTATACTGTACTAGTTCAGGTGGAGACAGTGTTGAAGTCCAGGCCCTTGTTTACTATGAGCCAAGATCGCAAAGATCTGAATGCCTTGACCTCTGGGCATTTTTGAAACCTCTAACCCCTGGTTGGGTCCCTGAGCAAGATCTTAAGATTTGCCTGTAAACAGATACAGCATTGGCGACTTGTACAGCGGGACTCTTGAAGGTGTTGGCGTAGAGACTATCTACACACCATGCAAGAGCGCACCAAATGGCAGGCAACCTGTGCCAACCTTGTTCCAACCAACTGGTCCTCGTGAAGGATGATTGACTGTCTCAGCAGCAGTGGAAATTTGGGGCGTATTGTCGAGCTCCATCCAGGCCATGATGGGGTTTCTCGAGCAGCCACAGTGAGCACAGCAGTGGGGACGTCCAAATGTCCTGCAGTCAAGCACTACCCCCTGACATGTGAAGAATAGAAATAAGTTCTTTTAAGGTGGTTGGGATGTTGGAATGTTTAAAATGTATAAATAGTGGCAGCAGCAAGTGTACATAGTGACATTTTGTATTTGGAACATTTTGAACATTTGGATCTCCCAACCAGTGCGGCACAATAGTTGGCAACCCTAATGGTGCTTCCATATAGAGTGGCTATCGTGCTTCCTGCTGGAAAAGCAGTCTAGCTACCAACATGATGGTAAGTAGTTGTGTTTTCGGGTTCGTTGTATCTCGTTTGACGCATGTCACACTCCTGTGTATTGCAAATGCACCCTCTAATTTTCGACTTCGTCCCATCATCATTAGTTAATAATAAGGGGCAAGTCACACACCGGCAGGCAATAAATCTCGTGCTCACAGAGTTGGTCCAACCATTACGGACAACTACAGGTAGAGAAAATATTGAAATTGTAATGTCCACTCAAAAACGTCCATGCGGTCGCCACCCTCAAGGAAGAAATTGAGTTACCCACCGAGCCACCGACACAGCCGAGCGGAAGAAACTAGTTGGCAGGGATGCTGCAGGATGGCAGCACCCTGCAGCTGATGTCACTGCTGCCCGAGCCTCGTAGAGAGGCGGTAAACATGTCATCAGCCTCCAGACATGGAGCTAAGAAACTGAAGTGGGGCCCACTACCCTAATGTAAACAACCTCTGCAAAATGAGGCTAGCAACCCCCGTACTCCTGGGGCAGCCGCCAAACTGAAATTTTCTGTATATAAGGAGAAGCGAAATCACTCTTGTGAGTCGTCATTGGCCTGCCGACCTGAGCAAGGTCAGTGGGCACTCTGCAGTATGCACAAGACTCAAGGCCTGCGCAAGGCTAGTCTGCAAATACTCTTCTAAGTCTGCACAAGGCTTTCCTGCTGCAATGCAACCACTACCAGGTTCAAGAAGCTCTCCATCTCCAAATGCTGCAGCACACGGAGAAAACCCATACGAGATTGGAATAATCTCTCACGACGTCGTCAAGACATCCACTCCAGGCAGTCAGAGGTATCTCGACGTTCCTGCACCTGTTTCCTCATTACCCAGAGTCACTCCTTCAAACTCAGCGGTAGCAAGTAGTATCGTCGTCCCTTCTGGACTACCACCCTTCGCCAAGCAAACCAAATTGCGATTTAGAAATTTTAAATTAATTATTCATTTTTCATCCACACACGCAGGTTTGCCTTCACCTGCTTAATGTAATAATTAATTTAATATTACTTCTTGTGAACAGAGACAGGCGTCCCCCTGCTTTTCAAAAGTATTTTAATAAATACATGTCTCCAAACTGATTCCAAGCTATTTATAAATCATAAACCCCAGTCACTTACAAGGTACATGTGTATTTTACGTCAGTAAATTTTGTGGCTCTTTAAAACCAAGTGACCGCTTCCGGATAGCTACAAGTGGGGCTGAACCATCTTGGGACTCCTGGTACCTGAATCTGTCTGCCTAAGATGTGGGAGCTCCTGGCAGGTGTCTGGAATGCCCGAGCCTACCTAGACACATGCTCATGACTACCCAGATTGTCTAACCCACTCATTACATCGGATTGTCTGAAAAAGACTGAACCCAGGAGGGCTAGAGCTACTCTCGACAGAAAGGGTGTGCGCCATCGTAATTGAGTGTAGTAATTGTGAGTAAATAGCTATCTATTTTTACTGCTCTTAGGGATTTGTTTCTAAATGACACGGAAAGGAGGAGAGCGGAGTAGCAAGCTTCGACGTCTAGTCCGACAGGCCCTACAAAGAGAGTTAAACTTACCCCTGACTACTGTTGCTCCCAGCCTGACCAATGTGCCCTCGCAGAACACCCAGCCTACTGAGCCTCTCTTTAATCCACCTACGGAACTGCCCTCTATAACAAAGGACTGTAGTTCATTTTTAGATTCCTTGCTAAGAATTTGTTGGCCATGGCCGGATATAGAATACTTGAGTAATCTAGAGTCTCAAGAATCCAGACCGGAACATAGCCCCCCACCACGGCTGTGCCCAGCCCATAGTAATCCCACTTACACATGTTGAATACGTACCGCTGCCGGAAGATTGATAACTGTCATCATTCCCCCTGAAACGGCACACTCCCATAAGGTGGCTACAATTACCTCAGACTTTGTCCCTGTATGCAAACAGACTACGCCGGCCTCGTATAACACCCAGGTAGCATACGAGAGACCGAGCAGGAACTGCCAGGAGAAATATATTTCATCACCATTTCATGAATATAGCAAATACATTTATTCCCCTTTTTAATTTAATTAGTGACAGCTGGCATCATGTATCTTGGCAACCTTTACGGTGAAAAGGACCAAACTCCAAGGGTTTGATTCCCCTCCTCCACCTATCAACCCTTCTCCGTGCCAGTGCCCCATTCATTAAATCTCCCAATGTGGGTAGATCCACTACCGTACCCTGCCGGACAAAGCATGTTCAGAACTCACCGACACTACTGAAAGGTATTACCATAAATAGAGGAGGGAATCAGCACTCTCACCACCGATAACCTACCAGCGAGCAAGAAGGTAAAGGTGAAAGATGAGGGGGGTAGGAAGGGGGGAGAGGGAAAGAGAGAGTGTGTGTGCTTAATGTTTAACTGTAATTAGTCTATGTAACATCCATCTTCATTACAGTCCACGATGCAATCATGCAACACTATATCTGGATAGAGCTCTTTCATTTTCCAATAAAGAATTATAGATTCACTGAGACTCACCAGGACTACTGAGGAGTGGTTTCTAATCAATATGTCCACTGCCAAAATTGGAATGGAACTATCCTGAAATTTACATGTAGCTGTTCCTTTAATAATATGCAAAAAGAAAGTGAGGTGAAAAAAGAAAAGAAACAGAGACACAGAGATTTGGGCTGTATTTGAAAGCAGAGGTCTTTGGCACCAATTGGAGGTAAGTGCAGCATATTTTTTTAGCATACCCTGCAGTGACTGTTTGAATCCCAGTTCTTCTCAGTACGGCATTCACTTCGTGGTTGCCTGCTGCACTGCCCAGACATAAATGTAATGGGGGAGGAGGGCACTGGGAGAGAAATTACACTAAACCCCACCTATGATCCACCCAAGTCACAATAGCACATTTATGGTTTTACATTTAAAATTAACATTATTAAATATGAATACAAATAATGCTTCGGGGACACATTACTTAAAAATATTATCTTTTGATTACACAAAGAAAAAAATCACTTTACAAAAGTGTAATTTACACATGTAAAAGTGGCGAAGTAATGAAACAGAACAAAAAAAATAATAATTTAACTGTTGGGTCAAACTTTCCTTTAACTACACTGTTTTTAAAACGAGTATAAAAATAGTCCAATGAATTAAATTTATTCAAGAATTTTTTCAGCACAAACACAAAAAAAAAAAAAAAAAAAAAAAAAAAACCTGAAAACACAGTAACGCCTAATTTTTGAACAAAATATTACCTCTAACAAACACTACTGGTCTATTAAGGGTTTCTTCACACTTTTTGAATCAAACCTTTGAAAAATCACAACATTTATGACGCATTTGATTGCTTCCTAAATATTCCATTAAACTTTCAATTACATTTTATCTGTACATTGTAATACAGTAAACTCCAGATTAACTGTGTTAATTAGGACCAGAGAAAACACGAATACGCAAAATTTGTATTAAAAAACCCAGATAATCGAATATACTAACTTTTTTTGTTACTGTAACAATGACATTGGCGCTGAAAATGATAAAACACAGTATACCTATTATATACTTCAAAGCAAACACAAATCATGCACTGTATGGGCAGCATTTAAAGTACTGTACTGTATGTAGTACAGTACACTATACTTTAACTGACATTTGTGTTGCACCAAGTGTAGTGTAATTCACTAATTCAGGGTGCATCGAGTATATGCAGCTTATAGCAGACTGCAGGCGGGCAGCACGGAGCAATAAGCGATGCGTAGAGTGTGTGTGTGTGTCTCTCTCTCTGTCTCTGTGTGTGTCTGTGTGTGTGTTGCTTCCTCAACGTGCATCACACAGACCAGACCTTGAGCTGGCAGTGAGAGTTGAAAATTTAGAATGCAATGCAGTAAAGACAATAACGGGACTTTAAAAGTGGTAACCAGGTATTTAAACAATACAGTATACTACTTTCCATAAAAAATAATCCTCATAATACAAATGCAAAACCTACCATATTTACTCGTGTATAGCATGCCCTTTCCCCCCGCCCCCCCCCCAAAAAAAAAAAAAAAAAAAAAAAACAAACAAACAAACAAACAACAACCACCACCCCAGTTCTGGGATGCGCGCTATACACAAAAAAAATTAAGGAAGGCACCGTGGCAGTCGCAAACTGTCCCGAGATGTTTATAGAGAGCAGTGTAGAGGAACAGTCTGTTATCTATCGCTCTTCATCATCACGCCTCTACCTTGTCTCTCTCTCCTCCCAGAACTTCCACATGTTTAAGTTTCCCCTTCCCCCCTTTTCTAGGCCTTATATTGCAGATTGATACATTCCTCCAAACTTTTGTTTCCATGTAAGGCAGAGGATAACAAATCACGGAGAGGGGCGGGAGAAGGGAAGAGGCCACTTTTTTCTGAGAGAAGGGTAGTGTCACATTCCAGTACGCCACTGCATAAAAGAAGCAAAAAGAAAAGTTGTTGACATTCTTTTAAACGACCCGCACCACTATGTGTGCAACATGCACTTTCCATTAGCCTTTATTTTTGTTTATGTCCCGCACAGTTTGTACCCAGATTCCTAAGTCCAATGCTAATTTTGCAGCTGCCTCTCCATGTTCAAATCATTTTATTAACTTTTCCACTATAGTTGTAACTGTCCTTTTATGCTTTGTTGACATGTTGCAAAAACGACACTGCAAACAGTAGACAACAACAGTGCCCAAGCAGTCTATAAATTTGCAAGACGTGGTGTTGGGCTGGTAACTGAGATGAGTGCAATCAGATATGCGCTTCAACTGGCAGAATGGATGACTCACGCAGGTCTCTGTGAGGCTTAAAGTTTAGAGAGAGAAATATCAGCTCAGGCTGCACAGCAATACACACACATGGTACCACTGCTTGATAAACGACGTTACAGCATCACCTTGCCACAGAAGTTACAGTAGACTGACGTGTGCCACTTTCCTGTTTATTTACTAAATTATTACGACTCATCAGCCTCAAGTATTTCTACGTAACCCGAGGAAGGGTCAAACCCAGAAAAATCTTTCACGAGTGTCCTTAGATCGCTAATAACTTGGAGGGTGATTCTTAATATGTGAATATAAGATCGTGAAAGCCTTCAAAAAGCCTCGAGGAACCTACGCTGAGAACCACCAAGCCACCACCTGCCTCGGGGCAAAACTCAGCGCACCCAAATATGCACGAAACCAAACGCCGGGCAGAGGGTAGATACTCCCACCCCGGCCCAGCGTTGCATCTGTCCAGCAGATTACAAGACTGTACACGCCCGGGCTCGTGAGTTATTCCTTTCTCCAGTAGCACACCTCAACACTTCGTGTGTTGGGGCTCTCTACTGTCTACCAGTCTTTAGCAGCCACCATTTACGTTACCAGAGGCTACTACAGTCTCTATCACTCGCTAACAGAAGCTTCTGCAGCATCTACCATCTGCTACCAGAAGCTCCATTGTAGTCTACCACCATCAGCATCTTTCAGAAGCTCTCCCTCGACAGTACCTACAGACTTCAACACACCCTCCGCTGCTGTTCCTCCTGGTTCAACAGTCGCCTCTACTTGCTGGTAGAGACAACTACATCCACTGATCTTAAAGTGGTGGTCCCTTTTTTGTAAGGTCTCTTCTAGACATCCCTTGGCTAGTGTGTTGTGAACAGAGTTATTTTCATAGCTGGCAAAGTCATTCGCTATCTTGGTTAGTCTAGGAGCAAGTCGCCTACACCTGTTTACTGTAGGTTACTTCCATATCACACACTGCTTGGTTCGGAAGTAGAATGCCTCACTGTGTTTATCATCTCTAATAAATACAGTTTGTTCATTTCACTGAGGATGTCTATTATAGAAATCCAACTACTAGAAATTATATTAACCGTACGTCAACCAAATTGGGGTAGTGCTATACCAGTACGGACCACACAGTATGACTGCCAAGTCCCGTCAGGAATCCATACGTCAGACACACACACCATTAGACCCCCACCAATTCTAGACACAATAGTGGATAGAACGGTAGAGCCCCAACCACTAGCAACTCATCCAGCAAGGGCTCTAGGTTGGCACGCCAGTGGCGGAGAACTGATTAGAGCACAGAGACAGTGTTGTCAACCACTATTGGTTGTACACTTAGATAGAGATGTCTTGAGTTGAGTTCACGATGATTGGAAAGTATACTTATGTGTCGAACAGACCTCTATGCCTTTGGGGAAAGGCACGGCTCACCGAGGGAGGAGCAAAAGGCAGCCTATATGGTCACATAGCAAGTGTGCATATCAGATCCGTCTGCACTTAACAGGCAAGCCAAATGGGATATAGCTCAGACCGCCCATCATCTAGAGGCCTTCCTCTCCAGTATTCATGTTTATATACATCCCTGCACACACTGGCATAGCCAGAGAACACCACCCATTGGTAGGTGTTCTGCTCGTGGGCACTGAGATACGATACGAGGCAGCCAACCCCTGGTTCTGGAGCAGAGAAGCCGTGGAGTGGAACCAAAGGTACTGTGTTGGTCAACACGGTACCAGTGCACATGACCCTCCTGCAAGAGTCATCAGTTCCGGCCAGCAAGCCCCAGCTCCGCCTTCAGCGACCGAACAAAGAAACCTCTGGTAAGACAGGTACCACTAAGTAAACAAATGTCCCAACCAAACCTGTTGTCGTTCCAACAGTGGTTAACTTCGTACCCAGTCACCAACCGACACACCCAGGAGGAGCAGCTAGCCAGAAACCTAGCTCAAATGCCTCACCTAGCGCATCTCAAACCATATTGACCGTATCTATAGTTCTATAGGCCAACGTGCATCTAGACATTGAAAAAATCTAAAAAGCCGCATGCGATAAGTCGAAAAACGATTAAGCTAAGCACAAATGTATTTAAATTTGATTTTGACTTTTAATTAATGCATGAATAACCCAAAAACAAAATAATCCACAACCAAATAATCGAGTGTTTGCTGTATTTCATTTGTAATTAATATGAATACAGACAGAGGGAAAATATGTTTGTTGATAATGGCTATTATTAGTAATAAGTAAGAAATGGGTAGGTAGTTCTTATGCAAAATATTACTTCACTGAACGGGCACAAATGCATTGCCCTGGCCTTCTGGTGTAATTTTCTCAGCTTTGTTTGCATGAGGCAGATGATATCCTGGAAATAGACTCCAGCAGTGCTTCAGAAAAGTTGAAAGTAACCATGAATGGTCTATACACATCCCTAAAGTTAAATACAAGCAACAAGTACTGGCTTTGATCTTACCTTGAAAACCCAAGATCCAGTTTGAGGACGATAGTCTAGGAACCTAGTATTCAGCTTTGCACATACTCTAAGCAGTTTCTCCTCATAACCCATTTGGGCGAGACGATCTGGATCTCTGATGGGTTCTCGTTTTGCCTTGTCCATTGGCCACACACGGTCCAAAGTAACCTCTGCTCTTCGGTTAAGACCTTGGCCCAACGGAGGTTTCTTATCATCATCTGGGTACAGCATCACCTCTTTGTGCCGGAAGTGCACTGCAATCAAATAATTTTCTTTGATATTCCAGATGAAAATCTCAATTTATACATGAATACATACAGTCAACTCTCAATTCTACAACCCTTGGTTCCAGAGAAAAAGGACGATATTTTGAGAGGGTTGTTAATGGAAAATGGTTTTATGGTCCCCCCCCCCCTCCCCAGGTTCTTTCGAGACGGTCGTTATTCCTGGGGTGTTAAAAGCGAGAGTTGACTGTACTGACTATACATTAAGTCCTGATAAAAATCCTAATTTCTACATGCATACATAATTTCTTTTTATTTTCAGGAAAACAAATGTGTTTAATAGTATCACTTGCAATTTAAATCTAAGTAGTGCAAAATAAGCAAGCAGACATTAGACTAGTTGTTCCTGACATTATTCCAGATCATTATTCCAGATTTTAACTTGAGAAACTAACATTGCTTAAACATACCGTATTTACTCATGTATAGTGCGCACCATGATTTTTACAAGATCCAGCAAAAATTTTTTAAAAAATAAAATTGCACCAAAAATTTGTGGCACCCTATTAGTAAGTATGGAACAAATTATTATTTTTACATTAATGTGTGGTGATTGTAATATGTCTGCGAAATACTTTAATTAAATAACTTGGGTGCAAAAAGTAAAAAAAAAAAAAAAAAAAAAAAAAAATCCAGAACCATCTTTCTCCTACTACTCAACTTTTCCAGTTTTTTTTTTTTTTCTCTTTTTAGTAGTGCCCGGCTCTCTTTTTTTGCTGTGCTAGACTGTCACACAGAAAGCAATACTGTGTTAAGAGCTTTGTTTTCTGCATTCTCATTTGTTTCTGTGAATTGAGGATTACTGTCGGGTGTTAGCAATTTCATTAATTGCTCCACATAAAACTGTTACTTAAATAGTGAATAATATGCATACAGTATGCTCGATGGGGTACTACCTGAGAGGTACCATTGTTATCCTCATGGGGTACATCTGTGACCCATCCTGGGGGCCTCCTCTACCCTTCTTCCCCCCAACCCCCCAAATTCAAGGGAACATGGTTCGCTAGCCACTGCCATGGAAACAAAGAGGGATGGCAGCATTATCGTCAGGCAACATCTGGATGTTATTACATGGGGTGGGGGGCCTTAAACAAGTGGCAGCTCTGTGGCATGGCACATACCATTTAGTGGGGGGGGGGGGGGGACGTGTTTGACCTACACACAACAGACAGACAACAGACAGTTCCGACACTTCCCTGAACATCCCGGACAATTGATGTCTACCACTCCTTGCTCTTTTTTTCCGTGTATAAGGTGCACCTCAGAAATATTTTCCTTTATTTTGGCAAAAAAAAAGGGCGGGCTATACACAAGTAAATAGATACTTGAATGTTATCTAATCACTGTTTAACATGTCACATGGTTTAAAACTAGAGATGGGTCAAACATTCAAATTTCAAACCAAACCTGAACTTTAAGGTTATGTTCAGTTCAGTTCAGTTCGATTCAAAATAGATAACCATGTAAAAAAAAACCCAGTGGGAGGCTAACCACTCGGCTACTGTGGCCCCTAAAACTGTGTAAGTTAGGTCTACTTAATTATTTATAAAATTAAAATGTTTTGACTATTTTTAGTTTTATAACCTTTAGAATTCTAACATTTTCCTAGCTACAAGCGCTATGTAAACAGAGTTGAAATTACTGTTGTTATACATGTTTGTTTGTTTCATATTCTTGAACAAATAGGGGATGAGCTGTGAAGACTGTATGTATGTGTAATTTTTATGCGTGGGCCTATTGTGCACAAACCCACTTAGATTCGTTACAAGTGGTGCAAAATAAATGCCTTAGGATGGCAACACATGCATCACGTTATGTCCCAAAAAGGCCCAAACCTTTTACGAGTCCAATGAGGACTACAATATTGCAGCAACCCAGCAAAAACAAGCGATCTAAGTCACTTCTAGCGCATAGGCCCCCTTAGCCCTTCACGTAATACACTGCCACACCAATTATTTTAGCACCTGCACAGTCTCCTAAGTCTACTGATGTAGACTTAATCTGAGTTGTCCTGAGCAGGCCTGAAAGGACAGCTCAGACTAGGTTAATTACTAACTAAGTTCATTGAATATCATTTTTAGGATAAATAGACTAAGCGAGACTAACCTCTGATCCCAGCCAGTTGTCTATACGTATGATCCTGTGCCACAGCAGATTCCAAAGCCACCTCTGCATTATTGTAGAGGCTTGCAGCGGCGTGCAGCTCTCTGGAGCAGTTGGTGAGAGATCTCCCCCTGCGTCTAGTTAAATTATTGCTCTCCTAAAGCGAAGCTTCATGCACTTGCAGGAATATGGGTGGAAATATACTCAGTTACAGTCCATGGCTGTGGCAGCATGCCCATTGCGAGGTAGCACGCACTAGAATTAGACACACATGACCTAAAGGGCATATGTTAGTATTAGGTCTCCTAGGTTTTATATAATCCTTCCTTCCACACGTCTCTACAGTCTCTCCCCGATCTTGTAAAAACCAGTGGGTGTTGGCACTAGCACTCACTGGCAACTCACTCCTTTTATTTTTAATTTTCAGGGAATCCACTGGTGGTTTGGTGGGAAGGGGCCCGCGCTACTTCCCTCACCAGAGTGATGTGCTTGCACATCTCTCTGGTTAAAGCCAGCACCACATAGTGTCAAACCAAGAATAGTGCTCACGTCTCTACTAATCTTTCCACTCTACTAATAAAGAATGATATCATACCTTCTTTCTCCCATAGTATTTATATTTAATGCATGCAATAATTTTGAATTCTTTCCTGTTGGCTGGGTTATTACGTGGTCTATGATGGTGTTTCCCAGTCTCTTCTTAGTTATAGTTTTGGCTATAAGTACACTTGTGGAGCTAGTCATGGCCCCAATCGCTTGCCATGGCTGCCCAATCCCCCTCTGCTGTGATACATGTCTCCTTGCATAATTTCCTTCCCTTGTAGGCGTAAGGGGTTTGCCCCAAGACGTGATTAACTACTGTCTTACCTCCTCGGATTTCCACCTAACACTTAGTTATAGGGTAGATAGAAAAAGAAAAAAAATCTCACAGGAGTATTAGTTCGTCCTCTAGCCTGTGTATGGCCAAGGGCCCCAGCAAGCCTGAGCAAGGCTTCGTAGGAAGGCAGAGGTAAGTGGTACAGGTCCTGTACCTTCAGTCTGCATAAGACTCGAAGCCCGTGCCTCAGGACTTACCACTAGGCCACTCGCATCTGCATTACCCGAGCAAGTCTCCAGGAGAAAATGCGCTGCTCAGACACTCCAGTCTGCAAGGACTGAGCCATACAAGAGAGTAGATGCTACTAGGCTCACGTGTCGATTAACTCTCATCTAAGCCTTCAAAGAACCACACGTCAGTCACTGCAAGTAGACATCTCCACAGCACCGGTCAGAGGTATCTCTTCATCCTCACCTGAATCCCTACCCAGATATCCCTCTAATATTCCAGAATATAATAGGTCCCTCCTGGGTGGCTAAACTGATCTCTCTAACTAGCACATTTAGCTCACCTTGATATTCATATTTATGCAGGAAATCTTTGCCTGCCATTTGCGTAATATTACATTATTTTTTTTTATAATTGTGCAGAGCTACGCATCTCAATGTCCTTCCAAACGTATTAAATAAATTTGTGAATTATTCTGAATTGTGTGTCTTGCATTGAATTATTTCCCAGTGTCATTATTGGTCCTAGGGCAATAATGGTTTACTCACTGTGTAGGCGTAGGCTGATCTAATTTTCTTGGATTTTCTTCAGCCTGTGTAAGGGCAAGTGATCATTAGATTATTTAGTCCACCTGACCTGCCAAGGATTCTAACTCATGATTCTTAAGGCCTGTCACCCTAGCTACAACCTCTACATCAGCCTGAATAAGGCCAGATCCACGAGAAACCAGCTTTCGCCTGAATCTGGTGGGGGGGGGGGGGAGAGTGTTTCCTGTAGCTTGTTAAAAGGCCCAAAGCGTGGCGTGAACGCATCTCATTTCACCTGAATTGAGAAGGAGACACGGACCAGAGATTTCTGGGCCGGACTAATCCAGGAAGACCCCAAGACACCCACCCTTCAGCAGGGTATAACTCCATGACCACAGGCTGGTTTCTTATTCTCGAATCTTGTCCAAGCCTGCACAAGGCTGAACAAAAGAAGATGATACTGCCTAGTAGAACCAGATTATATTCTGGTAATTTAATTACTTTGTTGAGATGCCCTATGAAACTAAGGACATAGAAGCACACTCAAAAGATTAGCACACCAAGCAAGGCAGAGAGAATTAGAAGCCCTGAGAGAAAATTCTACTTTGACCAGGAAATACCCACTTAATAAAAAAATCCTGACATTGACCCTGTACCATTATTTGAAGTACGGACCTGTGTAGGCAACCTCGCATCTTTCGGAAGAGAGGCAATAAAGCAGTGTGGAGATAATCTATTAGGACTGGCGTGGCCCAGTCACTCAGTAGAATATTTGGAGTATTATACACCAGACCCCTCCATTGCCAAATTGTTACAACCCCTTCCGACCACACCAAACCTAGGACCCATGACTCCTACGTGCCAGGTACGCATGGCAGCGAGTAAGGTAAATAATATTCGCATCCCCCAAGCAACCACAAGCCGATGCCCTATAGTGGCTCCCTCGGCTGAATTCATACATCTCGTATCCCCAGAAGACCGGCTCCCTATAGAGTACGCCGCCAGCCAGAGCCTTCCCTTCTGACTCCATGTAATTGGTTTTCATTATTTCTCGCCGTGACTGCTGGCGTCACTAACATTTTTGACAGCATTCATAGTGAGCATAACCAAACTCCTGGGACGGGAGATATTTTTGGTTAAACTCACTCTGGGGTTTGGATTTCCTTCTGTCAAGGATAACCAGCTTAGAGGGACCAAAACACTTCTTTCCAACGTGGGAAGAACTACGCCCAGCCAGGCAGCCATTCCACTAATAATTCCCCTTCACCAAGGATACCTTGAATTTTGTTGTCCCAGGAGAGAATTCAACTTCTCTACCTCCCAGGCTTAAATTGTTTTAATTCTCGTCAGAGGGAGTAGTGTCATTGCATATAATAATGTCCGTGAAACTTTTCACATTTGTGTTGCCAATGTAACATCAGGGTCAAGAGTGTCACTAAGCATTCCAAAGATAGCCGAGCGCACGAGGCCATATAGGCGAGTGCAAGGGTAGTTCTCCCACCCCACTCACTCCAGGCAGACGTCACACCTCCCACTCCAGCCCAGGCATGGACCGGCCAAGCGCACAATATAAGGCAGTGCGCAGCCGAAGATGCCAGTTATCTTCTCCAGTAGCTTGCCTCAG
This sequence comes from Dryococelus australis, assembly GCA_029891345.1. Taxonomy (NCBI): domain Eukaryota; kingdom Metazoa; phylum Arthropoda; class Insecta; order Phasmatodea; family Phasmatidae; genus Dryococelus; species Dryococelus australis. Next base: position 98,262,068 of record CM056996.1, read on the forward strand.
CACTTGTATGCTGGGGCTGTCTACTGCACCTTAGGCCTTCATGGTCCTCTCCAAGAACGCCAAAGGCTTCAGCAAAGCCTACCAGCAGATCCAGAGGTTGCCACCACCAACAACCAGAAGCTTCAGAGGCTTCTTTCAACAGCCACCAGGAGTTCCGCTGGCTCTTATCATCAGCTAGCAGCAGTCCCAGAGGCTGCCATCAACGGCTACCACCAGGTCTTCAACAGTAAGTCTGCAGACACCAATACCACACACTATATTGTTGTACCTCCTGTTTCAACAACCGCCACTACTTTCTGGTGATAGCAACTACATCCACTGCCATTAAAAGTAGTGGCACCTTTTTCCTTAAAGTCTCTTCGAGACACCCCAAGTTAGAGTAGCTGTGACCGAGTTGTTTTTATAGCAGTCAAAGTCATTCTATACCAAGTTAAATTAGGAGCACGTCTCCTCCACTTGTTTTACCGTATGTTACTTCCAACCATGTTTTGCTTGGTAGGAAAGAGTACGCATTACCTTGTTTATTACTACATAATAAATACGTATTGTTCCCTACCCATGTGTTTTTATTCAAGAAGTGTATTTCCTACTCGCACCACATGTCGACAAGCAGGCAACCTGCCAAGCCCGGAGAACCCAGCATTCGACAGCAGCAGTTAGACACCAAGGCTTGGGGCCAGCACCAGTGGTACCGAACCACCCCTGCAGAGAAACTGGTTACAAGTCAGGTGGGTGAGGTAAGGAAGCCTGACCGAGTAAGTAAGGTGTGCTCGCAGTCCCAGACTTTGTGTCAAGCCAAAGGCCAACTCTACCTACTTCACATAAACGAAGGCAGCAGTATTTCAACAGTAACCTGTAACTTTGATCCAGCACGCCTGACCTAGCGCGACCCAAAACCACATGGACCATGTCTTAGATCAGGCTTTAGAAAGCGACATGTGTCAATTATAGATTTTAAGCTCAGTGGGGCACATGGGCAGAATTTTCCATGTAATGAGACAACCTGTCTCAAAAATTTCAAGCAGGCAATACTATTATGGTGGAAATTTAGTAATCTGTAGTTTATAATTTTTCAGCTTCGAAGCGGACAAAATGCAAAATGCAAAACGCAACTACAAAAAGTGCCATTGGAACAGGACCTTATTCTCTCCTCTTTATTTACGACTGCCGTAACCTTGACCTACTCTGCCAGCCACCATAGCTCTCCTTGTGTTTTAGTTTCTGCCATTCTCTTTCTGATTTCCACCCAAACTAAGGGGTGAAAAAAAAAAGGGGGGGGGGGGCACCTCATTCATCCCTTGTGACAAACATGCAGTGAATAACACAGCCCTTGGTAGAAAAAGTTCATTGTTTGCCTGGAACATACAGTATTTGAGAAGTTCTTGCTTTGATGCTGGTCCGCCCTTCACCACTCAGGGATACACTTACCTTGTTTGGAAGATGTCTGTCTATTGAGTTAAAACAATATTTCTTTAATACAATGTCTCATTTTCCCTCAGGAAGCTACTGGAAAGGAAACGCACTTTGCACATGTTAAAGTGACTCAGTGCCTGAAGTTTTCATTTTTTTTGGGGGGACAAAGGTCTGGGGTATACACAATTCGGAAGATGTGTATGAAAATAAGTTAATACTTCCTATTAAAACATGTTAGTTTTGCTATTAGAGACTATGAAAACTAACTTAACATTTAAAAAATGCAATTTTAATGCAATTCTTTGGGCTGTTGTGGTGCCAAAAAACTATTTTGCGAGGTCAGCGATTTTGCAAGATTCTCAGGGACTGTACGGCCTTGCACATTTGGGTCTCTAATGTATTATACTACTATTAAAAGTAATGCATATTCATAATGTTACATGATGGCTCAGTATTATATTACTGCCAAATGGTTTTCTGTAACTTTAACTAAATTACACAAAAAACAAAAGCCTATAGATTCATTGGCCACAAAGATAAAAACTCTACACAGTTTGTACTTTTTTCAATGAAATTGACAACAGCTTGAATATGGAAAACACTGTACTCAAGAGTGACATCTTCTAGATGCATTCCAACTCTAGGGACTAATGTACAGGACTAATGTACATACAGCAAAGGATCAAAATATCTACCTTGCGCATGTTGTGCATTGTAGAGTTAATGGAATCTGATCTTTGTTGACGTATAGATGTTCTCATACTTTACTTTAGAAAATTTTTATTTGGAAATAAATGTTCCCAATATTTAAGTGATATAGTTCTTGCATTAGAAGGAACTTACAACAAACGCTTTTTTTTATAGTTACATTATCATTTCTTTTTATAAAATGTTTAGTTTTTAAAACAAATGTAATATTTTCACCATAAAAGGAATCACAATTTTTGGAATCTAGAATTGAGCACGTTACAGTGGAACCCTGTTATAACATCTCCTCTCTTAACATTTTCCTGCTCAATTAGCTGCCTTCTCTTGGTCCACAAACATGTTTTTCAATACAAAATTACACTCTTAATAAGTTTTCTTTTGTATTAGACTGACATTTCTTGGGCCCCACGAGAAATGTTATAACAGGGTTCTAATGTACCTGCATTGAAATCAAGAAAAAGTAGTATTGCCTAATCTCTAGCACGACACAAGAACAGTTTTGAAGTGAAGGCTTATATTTGTTAAAATATTATTTCATTAATGTAAAACATTTCATTCCCTTGTAGGACATGTAAACATGAGCCATATCACGCTGTGTGTTTTGCCTAGGTGCAATGCAGCAATCCATTTCTTGTTCAATTTGACTTGGTGGTTAGTCACTTCTGCACAAATGGGGTATCGTTTTGATCAGATTACATCACCTTATTAAATTAACTTATATTTACAGAATGAAACACTGTAACATATCCATTTCATTTTGGAAAATGTAACGACAGGCCATATCGCAGCTGTCTGCTTTCTGGTTAATTTTATCTATCCCTGTAGTATTTCTGCATAACTAATGCATCACCAGCCAGGAGGCGAACTAGGGTGAGGTAGGAAGTTTGAAATGTGGCAGAGGTGTTATCTCATGTTTAAGCCAGGTGTCTATATGGATTTGGTGTACAGGTGGGCAAGTTTCCAGCATTGCAGTTCTGCACTATTATTAGATGGTGGTATGGCCTCACCACTGGTTGTGCAACAGGAGTTAAAGTTCTAGTTGTAAGATGCTGCATGTACTGCAACTGACTTCTATTTTATATCTCCATTTACCCCAGTTATCGCCTGTTTGGCGTCTGCTCTATGGCCATTCATTCTCTGTCAACGTTGATAGTAAGGCCCATGTACTCTACTTTGAAGTGAACGAACTGTAGCTGATAGATAAGATTATCTATCACACAGTTTTAGCTGCCCTGGATAGGATAAGTATGATTGATGAGTCTGCCGAACACATTGCAATAATAGTATATAAATTTACATTTCATCCATCAATTAAAATGCATAATTTTTCTGCCAGACAAATGTTACCATGACTTCATGTATCCAGTTTGTAAAATGTGCTGCTTGGATGCAATGTTCAGGCTTGTGGAGAGAAGGGGTAGGGCATATGGGTTGAAATTCTGCTTATTCTATCGACTGTACAAACTCAATTGAAAGGATACATTTTGGAAAAAACTGAGCGTATGCAAAATCAAGGTTTATTTGCAATACATAAGTTACTAAAATATTTTGATATACTGGTAAAGATTTTTGGATGGTCTGGTGCTACTACTCATTATCATATTCTGCTTGTTAGCTTCTTTTAGAATACCTGAGCTGGCATTCCTGAACACTGTGGTTCCAAATTTTATTTTGGGGGTTGCTTATCATTACTAGGAGTTCAGAGGTTGCATTGATGCAAGTTTTGAGATAATTTCCTTGAGACTACTACTATTCTACACGTATCAATGTGCACCAATTAGTGGACTAAGGAGATGTCTTCTGATTTTTCATTGAAGCAGACTTGTAATGTCTTTAAAAAATGCCCAGCAAAACAACCAATACATGACATTTCTTTGCTGTTATTGGGTTTGTGAAACGATCAAGTGTATGATATATCTAATTTATTGGAGATACTTGCTCGTAAAGTCTCTGAACAAGTTTCAACCAAATGACAAATTGGGATTATAAAGGAGTGTGTGAATAATGGATTTTAGTGTCCAAGTATTCTAGAATCAAACAATACAGTTTCAGAACATTCAAATAGTTTTGAATTCAAATACATAGTTACATGTACAGTGGAACCTCTATGTATTGAACCAGGACGCATTGAACATGGAACATATTCTGTGGTCCCATTTATCACGTGACATCCTTTAGTGGTTGGGAAGCGTCACGGTCGGGAACAGTTTTGGGTGGTGTAAGGTCATAAACTGGTGTACCAGAGCCCAGTCGGCAATCAGTATAGCGGGCGGGAGGCCTTTCTGCTGGGCACAAAGTCTGGGATAGATGTTCCGGCCTTGCGGACGGTCGAACACACTAGCGCTGGATTACCTGGGCAGTTTGTGGCCTGGGGTGGCTGCTGACCCAGCTGTGGCAACGGCAGTTGGCTGCTGGTGCTGGCACCGAGTCTAGTGCGCTGGTGGATCGGGTGTTGCTGGCACTGCTAGTCACCCTGGGTGGGCTAGTGTGATGGCTGCCCCAGAACCAGGAGTTCGCAATTCTGTAAGGAATGTCCTCGTTCCTCTGGAAGGTGACAACTATAGGATAAGGTGTTTTTCTGAAGTCTTAACGGGTGCTGTAAATAAAGATGGGTGGGAGATGGGAAGTAAGGCCTCTCCAGCTGTCGGGTGGCTTGAACTCGTTACTGGGGACTAGGACTGCAAAGTGTAGTCGGCTTTGGGGTACACCTCTTGTTTGTTTTTAGAGGCAGTAGCTGCCTTTTTATCTCTCCTTTGAATACCACTCCGACAGGAGTAGGGCATATGGATGAGGACTACTACCAGCTCCATAACGGTTAAGCAGGCGACGAAGGTCCCTAACTATGTGTTCTGCCAAGTGTTGAAGTTGAACAGACCAAAGTCACACCCCTTGCTCCTATCGAAACCAGCTCCGTTAAGCGTGGTGTACACATAGCATTGGATATACAATGACTGTCCATTTACAATGCTTGGGTGGTGGCATAAAAGGGGTCAGACCCTCAGAACCAGGCAAATACTTCCTCCAGCACTCTTAAGCACAGTGGAAAAAGTACAACCTGAGCTGACTGACTAGCCGCTATTTGGATTGTCTTTATAGTTGTAGAGGCTCTACCTTTCTATATACAGGAGTCTTTCTATATACAGGAGTGTACAGAATGGGTGGCAGTCTTGTGTACGTTCTGACGTACATACATCCCTGAGGGGGAGCCAGCAGTCTTACACTATGGTTTGCAAATGGGTGAAGTAATATTCCACACTCTCCTGCTTATCCCCGATGGATATGGTGTCTACGTGGAAACAGTACAAACACACTTGGAAATAATACTCGTGGTTTAGTAGGAATAAACCTGGTGGTACATACTACTACCTCCCAACCAAACAAGAGTTGACCGGAAGTTACCTACGATTACAGGTGAAGGTCACCTGGTTCTAATTGGCAAGGTAGTTTCGGTTAGATGGCTATGAAAACAACTCTCCTAACAATACTAATATCGTTGTTTAGAAGGAACTTGTGGGTGCCACTACCTTAAGGGTAATGGGGTGTTAAACACTATCAGAAGGGCAGTGATGATTGCAGTCACCAGAAGGGCGGGCACTATAAAGGGGTCGGCGATTCCTAGGCTGCAGAGACTCTGGTAAGGCCATAAGTATCTGGTGTAGCTGCTGAAGAACCTTTTGGAGATCCAGAAGCTGTTGGCGAGGTTGCTGAAGAGCTCGTGGTACATCGCGAAGAACTGGGTGTCAGTAGAGAGCTCCAGCACATGTGGTGATGGAGCGAGAGACTGGAGTGTTCCTTCGGCACCGTACAGTGCTGCGAAGAAGCATACTAGCGTTTTGAGCTGCTCACAGGTATATATACTCTATTCATGCTTAAGGGTTGTGAGCGTGTTTCTTTTCCGTTGGGCGAACAGTACAATTTCTTGGTGTCTGTAATAGCCTCCACATATAATGTAGGCAAACAAGTAGATTGTACTGCATTTCTAACTCCGTCGGTGTGTGACAGGGAAGTTCGCACTGATGAGGCAAAATAGTTGTAAGGATTATTGAAGACGTTGCGGATCACATTTTTTATTTATCTGCAATTCAAGATCACATGCATTTGAAGTCCACGTGTTGAAATTTTTTTGTTTGGCAGTCCCCTGAGAAACTATGGATAGAGGATCCACTGTAAACCTATTTAAATTTAGCATTTTATGGCCAAACATTCAATATCAATTATTGGGGACGACTGTGATCTGTACTTGATAGCTGCCTTGCCAATTTCATATGCTTGCCTTTGCTAAGGTGATGAATAATTTTACCATTTCATCATTTGTTTTTTACCTTTACTTAAGAAATCACGATAAATATTAATAAATTAACCAATTTATAGCTTTTATGAAAGCTACACATAAAGAATCGGAATAGAGGAAACTTTTTGGATTACAATATTAATTGAGAAACTATGGAATTGACCCAAACTTCGTTATAAGCTAAAATGAGTGCCATGAATGATAACACAATCAGACTGATCCATCTTTAACTATTGTTCAGGAATATGCATTCATACTTTTAAGTGTAATAAAAAGTATTAAATGGTTGCTGGAATAGCACAAGTACCATAAAAGTTTGATAATGAAACAAAACAAAATTTAATGGAACTTTTTTTTAATGAGTGACATAGAATTAAAATATGCACATATGAGAATCAACTTATTTACCTATTTCATCCAAGTTGAGACCAGAAACATTGAAAGTGTCAGGAAAGTACACACTGCCATAGCCTTCCCTGCCAACAGTGAAATTATCAACGATACAGCTCCTATCCTCAGCAGCAAGTGTGGCCAGCTCACAGAGTGATGGTATAGTATAGTAGTCAGGCCTTCGCAGTACTATTCCTGCAGGATGGGGGTTCCCCCCAGCTGTTACAGGAGTAACATCTTCCACATCCACACTCTCATCTGAAGAAAACAACACACATAGTTGGTTTATAGATATTATACAAACAGAACATTTCTTGTCCCAAATAGTATTTCTTTGTTTTCTACGTGCAATGACTAGTGTAAGCACATAATTTCACTATTACAAATTCATTACAATTAAGAGATTACTGTTCATAAATGTCAACTGCACTTTAAATAGCCAAACTTTCTTTTTAGATAAAAAAAACGCACATATGCAAAAAAAAAAATTAAAAATGTTAACAGACTCATATTTCCTTAAATGAAGATGACCACCAGTACTTTTGTACATAACAAAGGCAAAATATTCAAAATAGAGGGAAAATTTGTTTTAATAAATTTTAACAGTTTTACTCATGTACTGACTACAGTGAAATCTATATCTGAGGAGACAAGTGCAACAAAATGTTATGGTTGCAAGTATTCATTCTATCAAAATCAAAATAACATAATAAAGGAGCCAAATAATATTTATGTTAATTACTATGAATAAATGTGGCATTAATAAAAAAAAAAAAAACAAATTCATCTGTGATAGCACATTTGTCCATTACAAAATAAACCTAGCATTTGTTAATAATACACAATATGCAAAACTGTGAATTTAAACCAGACATAAAAATACAGATATAGGCTATTCACGGTAAAGTGAGCATTTTTTAAAGCCCTCAGAACAGGCATTAACCACTAATAAATATATTATATTGGAGCCTTAAGCATTAACTTTTGAAAGTGGTGAAATGTATACACTGTGTTTATTAATCAAATTACAATGTTTATATTAAAAAGCAGCAGGGAAATAGAAATTCAAGTGAAAGAAAAAATTTAGAAGCACCTTAGAAAGTGGCCACTTTATCGTGAACAGCCTATACCAGCATGAATGCTTGCACTATCATACAACCTGAAATATGTTTGAAAAATTGTAAAATGACAGAGCTATCGGAAATAAGCTGCGAAGGCACAAACACTGGAATATGTGCTGTATCATATTTATCCTGTATCTTAAGCAATTATTAATACTACTTTTTGAATTCAAAATGTTGAGAGTTGAGTTGAGAGATTAGTGGAGATGTTAAAGAGATTTTGAAAGCTAATGAGGGTGAAATGAGGAGAATAGAGCAGCGCCGGATGAGAATGTTTGCTCACCAGCAGCATTGTCTGACATGATTTCCACTCAAGAATATACGGGAGAGATCCAGCCAGGGATTGAACCCTGTTTGTGTTGGAGGAAGGTGAGCAGTTTAACCGTTCTGCCACCATGACCATGATGGATTCAAAAGATGGGGTGAAAGGCTGTTCACGGTAAAATGAGCATTTTTAAAAGCACTTATTGATTCATACAGAAGACAACATGCCGCCTCAATTAATCGTTAAATGACTTAAGCATTATGTTAAACAACATTTACAAATAGAATTATATTGCATAAATAACTCACAAATCAATATTTTAATAGGAGAATATATGCACAAAATGGCAGACTTTGCTATTAAGAGTACATAACCAAAACACTTGAGAGACTCAATAGCTGAACAGAATTGATCCACGATTAAAATTTTTACAGCATACTTCCAAAGCAATATTTGTAATTCAAGGCAAGTTTCGTGAAAATTCATCCAACCACACAGTTTTTAAAGCACATAATACATTTCTACAAGCCTACCACTTAGCTTACGAAAACTAAATTGCTTTTTTAAACTATAAAAAACAAATGCCTTCACTAGTATAAACTTAACTTTATGGTAATTCTATAAACACAATACATAGTCGATGATAATGTGTTTCATGAAACTTCATCCACACTTTTAACGCAGAATCAAATTTTGCCTCAAATTACTTGCCTTGAAGGAAGTAGTGGAAGTTAGTACTTACTGTTTGATATATAGGCTCATACAAATTTAACTGTTTGGACAGAGGATACAATACTGTTTTAACAAATTCCTAATACGAAATGTTCACGTGCAGTATAAAACATTGTTATGCCGTTATTGTTACAAAATGAGCGACATTCGTGCTGAGGTATAAACTCTACAATCATAAGTTCAAAATCACATAAATACTAAACAACACACATACATCGTATTAAGCTTTCAGAATTACAACAGTGCAACAAAACACACTCATCCAAAGTTTCTTAAAGTTTACTCAAAGCTTAAAATTTATACTGACCTCAATTGCATGAAGTACCACCTTTCAGGGCCGGAATAGTATGTGAAATTTAAAAAATCTCTAGGACAAAAACAACATGGAAATACACCAGAAAGATATAACAAACATGGCCAGTCACTCAGAATATGTATAAAAATTTTTATAATTACGTTGATGCATGGCGCATACAGACATTACTTAATACAACTTGGCCTTATCTTCACGTGTCATTACATCAACCCAGGTGGGGTTTGAACCCTGGATGACTCACTACCAGAGCCATCCAGCACGCCCCTAGGCAAGGGGCACCCTAGGACATGACAGTCGAGTCTGTCTACTTCTTTATGTCTGACACCATGACACCCCCACATGTGATAAAAGTCAGCCATGCAGCCCAGTGCTGCCCCTAAGCTCGCTGGAGCGATGCAACCTGCTTACAAGGAAAACCGCACTTCCAGCCTCCCCCGAGAGAATGCAGCCTTCTCCGCTAAGATAGGCGCTTGAGCCCGAAGACACCTGACTGGCAGAAGGGAGCCAAAGGACCCGCAGTCGGCCGTCCGTAAAGGCAAGCGCACAGTACCAAAACGCCAGTTGATACTCAGCAGCTCGTTCCACCACCTCGTGTGCTGGAGCTCTCTGCTTATACCATCTTCCTCTTGAAGGACCACCGCTATCTTTAAGACATCTTCTAGACCTTCATCCAGCGACTTACACACACAACTACTTTCGTAGTGACCACCCCCCCCCCCCCCCCCACTGGGGGGCCCGTCTGGAGAACAGCATAAAGTTAGTTAGGGTCAGTTATTATTATAGCTACCTAGCCACATCTGCTCATCTAGTTTAGATCCAGGTACCCTTTACCTGGTTTACTGTAACTTACCGTAATTCCGTTACAATTTATTGATAGCTAGGATGTAGTACAGACAACTGTGTCTATTCTCTAGGGAATAAATACGTGTTCTTACACAACTTCCGAGTACTTATTTCAAGGGTGACTGCGACTTCAATCCGATTAGATGTCTACCTACTAAGGAAAAGCAGAAGACAGTCTTGAATTCTTCTTTGCCGAAAATAGTGTAGGACTGCAGGCTTCCTCAACCGTGCATACATAAGTCCCAAAATACACACAGACGCCCATCCATAATGTGAACAAGGTATGTAAAGGTACTTGGTGCGCACGTACAATAGTGCCACAACCACTAGTAACTCAACAAGCGGACGGGCCCACGGAATCCACAGGCTAAGCCACAGTCGGCGAAGCAAGTAATCGCACAAAATTGTATTTATGGTAAAGTATTGCCTAGGAACTCTGGCATGTGCTCCCTCGCATACGCCTATCGCCGTTTGCTCACACATCCGTCCTGCAGTTGCAATGGGGAAGAATTTTTAAATTATGGTATCATTATGGTATACTTAATAACCGTGGGCGATCTATAGGTCTGACATGAACGTAGTATAGCTTATTGGAAAGCTGGGGAGGTGCAGATCCAATTATGGTACAAAATAACAAAAAATTATGTTACATCATACCAATTTTGGTATGCAATACTTAGTCAAGATAGTTTTGTACCATAATTATGATACAAATAATGGTATGCACTTATGGTGAGGAAGTTACCCATAGGGCCTAGCCTGCTTTACGGGGAATATTGGGCTTAAAAAGAAAGGGAAGTACCAAATTCCAACAAAGTACGATAAAGGTTAGCCGTATAGCAATTTCCGAAGGTGAAAAAGGGAGGAAGGTTCGAAGGGCCAGAAGGCTTTTAATTTATAAAATATATCCATGAATTTTTCTTCACAAATGCATGGACAGATCAACTGATGCCAACATTAGTTATTAAGATTGACCATAGAGGTCAGGGCAACATTATAGATTCTATTATACTAATATTTTTTCTGTGGTGCATGGCGGCTGCTGCTGTTATTGATTGTTGCTGATTTTGTGGATATATTTTTATTTTCTCCTGATGCGAAAAATGGTAAGTAAACTTTACTACTCTTTCAATATAGTACCTTTAGCAACATATTAATGATATAATTAAGTAATATTATTGTAACATTACTAAAATGTGTATAAATATATATGGACTCACTTGATGCCAGTATGCACTTGTGACATTGGTCAGAAAGTGAGGTAAGTATTTCTGGCAAATTAGAAATTTTTTTTGTGTGTGAATATTGGCAAAGTAATGTAATATTGTAGGTATACAGTAACTTAAGATTTTTACATTTTATTTTGCAACAGGTAAGCCTAATATGAGTCGAGACGAACTGCTAACGTACTATTTAGATCTGCCTTCGGGTTAAGAGCTCAGTTCTTTGGAAGATGGCAGCGACAAATAACCTGTTATCGGGCCCCCCCCGGGGGGGGGGTGTATTCTCCATGAATGCAATGCATGCTTTAGTAAAATTCAAACACAATCATATTTCTTAACCATATACTTCCCATTTTTCTTTTAATTAAAAATAAATTTTTGTTTCCTCACTACACATGGGACTGGGTTGCACGCCTCACGCTAATAGTTACCTAAAAATTTGCAGCAAGACACTGACGGGAGGCACGAGCAGTACGTGTTTCGATAATTGATCGTAATAGTTGTTCCCTGAAACGCCGAGGTATAGCGCTGTGGTATTCTCAATATTCGTTCAGCTGGTGTGACTTACAGCAAGCTTGCATGAAATATGGCAAATGTATGCACAAGGTGACATTGCATTCAGTGTACTAGCGAGCAAGTTTATATCTTTATATTAAATTTTTGGTGATTGATTATTTGCGTGTTGTACTGTTACATTTGAATTGGCATTTGGTTTTCATGTATGCCGATCAGGTTGAACAGAAAGAACGAAAAACTACAACAGCCAATCAGAAGCCGTCCTCAGTTTTCCGCGAGACATTAAAACACTTTTTTTTTTATTGCCAGTTAACATATTTTTAACACATTTTGATTACTACTAGACACATTTTTTTGCCAACATTGTCACAAGTGCTGGCTGCAAGGCAATATTATAAAATTTCATTTAAAAATTGGCAAATCGTCAACCAATGATAATTACTACATTATAAACTAGCAGCCCAGCAGCGCTTCACCCATATTTTAGGGAGTTATTAAAATACATACATATATGACTGACCACCCGTGAATGCTTGCAACTACCCGCGAATGATTGCAACTATAGTCCATTCCCCATTGGAAGCACTTATTTGGAGCCCTGCTAAATATCTACTTGCAGGCCCGTTACGTATTCTTCAGCCAAATGTAAACAAACATTGCCATGTGACTGCCATGTAGCATCTGTCAAAATCAATGTTTACATGCCATTGTGTGTGTTCATGTGTTTGTATACTTTCGCTACACCTAAAAATAGAAATTTTAATGTGACTTCTAGATTTATACCTGTCAAATGTGTTGTTTACAGTTTACAGCTTTTCAAAGAATTCTGTCTTAGGTCTATTTCAAAAACCATTTTGTATGAATATTCACAGTTTAGGCCTATAACATTATTTAGGTCAGCTATATGGCATTTTAAAAATGCCTGAAATAACGATAGTTCTTACGGTTACGTTACATTAACACATTTGTTTTCCACTACATAGCACATTATACGTAATGCACGTTAATATTTTACCGCAACTGTGTTAAACACTGTTACAACTGCGGGGTAATGACCAGTAGTATGTAACTTTTTGTTATCGATATGTGTTGGGTTATTTCTTTAATAAGGACTGCCTCAGTTCGAATAACGAAGGAATAGAGTCCAACGCAAAAGCAACATTAAAATCAGCACACAACTCGTGTCACTCATTTTTTGTTATAGAAACTTAAAATATAGCAGTGAACATGCACACAAATTACCCTATTGTAATTTTTATTCCACTCATATTTATATGTATTGCTACTTACTGTGTATTAGGTTTATTGAAATTTATTGGGGCTGAGCTTGGTTATTTTGTTTTGATTGGTGGTAAATAACGTTACAAGACTGTGTTTCAAACACCCACCAGGGCAAAGGTACAACGTTGTGATAAATAAACAGACGTGGATGTAAATAAATAACTTCGCCATAAAAACAGTTCACATTTACAACTTATAAATAGTTCGTATAAAATATTTCAAATTAGGCACACACACAGATCCAGCATAACTATCATTACGCAGCCACGCCACGCTATTTCATACACACCAATTTAACGAAACACACCGTAAAATTATATTTATTACTGCCACGGGAAAACAGATTTATCACAACCTCCTAATTTGCTTAGGTAGGTTTAAAAAACACAATGTCTACAAACGTGATGTGGTAATTTGAAGTATTTTTCAGAGTAAGTATAATTTACGCTTCATTTGGTAAAACAACAACACGCCATGTCATGGCTCGCCACGTCTGCGAACTTCACTGTTTCTGCCCCGCCATCATATTTAAATATATTAAAATAAGTATTCAAACATTAAAATCTCTTTTCAGTTGTAAATTACAAATTCAAAAATCATTATTTTGCTGTAATAAGTATGAAATATGCTAAAATTGAAAACCTGTACAATTTGGCAGTGTACTAGCAAAGTGAAACTTCCTGAGTGTGAAAGAAACAGACAGAGCGCCAAGCTTCGCTGAGCAGGCAGATGCTTCAAAGCTGCTCTCCCTCGATAAAGAGCACCGTACCATTACGGCATACTAACAATATTTTCCGCTGTTATTTTAAGCTGTAGAAATGAGATACGTTGCCATCGGGGTACCTAAATATTTCAATAGGCACCGTTTAATTTACAAATAGTATACTAAAAAACTAAGTTAAAATAATATTTTAACTGTGAACTATTTCTTACCGGTCATTGTCAACATGTCGCTGCACTCGCTGTTGTTAATTCATATTTCAAAAATAAATTAATATTACAAGTTATAGAAGACATTAAGGTAAAGTTTCATTTATTCAATAATACAGTACTCTAAAGTTAACCACAGTGTTATATATATATGTGGAATACATGTTATTGAAAAAACAGGTTGACATGTTATGCTTAGAGTGTCTTTTCAAATGTTGATTTTCATGAGTCGCTTCCAATCGGGAATGGACTACACCCGCAAAAGCTTTGCGACTACCTACAAATACTTGCGACTACCTGCAAATACTTGTGACTACCTGCGAACACTTGCTACTACTTGCAAATTTATAATATTAAGAAAATATTAAGATCCACTGGGCAACTGCAGCCACAATCAATATATTTTTATCTACTGAGGCACTGTGGCCCCACTTGGAATTGCTCTAGCTGCTGAGCCACTGCAGCCCCACTTGAGATCTCTCTTTCCACTGAGCCACTGCGACCCCATTTGGGATCGCTTTAGCTACAGCACCACTGCATCTCCACTTGGGATCACTCTAGCCACTGGGCCACTGCAGCCCCACTTGTGATCGCTCTAGTCAATGAGCCTCTGCGGCCCCACTTGATATATGCCTATATACATCTGGAAGAATGTAGTTTTCTAATAGTGAAAGAATTATAAGAATCGGCCGTGTAGTTTCCAAGATTACCCAAGACACAAACAAATAAACAAACTCACATTACCTCTTTATAATATTTGAATAATTTCTTAGGGAGGGAGGAAGGGATACATGGTCGATCGATGGCTCAATCTATTGCTCAATCTATTGCTCAATCAATGGATGACTCGACAGATGGATTGACGGATGGATCGACACATTAATCGATAGATATGCGTCGGAACTCAGTCGTTTGGAAGCACAATTTTTTTAGTAATAGTAGTGCGCCGTTTCACCATCAGCATGTGACATAAACATGAAAAATTTAACTATAATTTTACTTTTATAAAAGAAAGAAAATAAAAATGAGGTTAACATAAAATACTAATTGGAATGGTGCGCTTATGCATTAACACAAGCAGGACTCCAATTATTAGCAATGGACCTCTGTATTTGGACAGACATTAACTTACTAAACCTTCTGCTGGAAATTATTGGAAAACAAATTCAAGATCATTTGTGTCAATAATACAATGGACCCAATAGCAGCTTAACTATAGTAATCCAAACTTAGAAACAATATTATCTTTTATAATTCAATAGTTGCGAACATCAATGTTTATTTAAATTTTTTAAAATCAACCACCTTTAAAAGTGATGTGTGTGTACATGCGCGCACCCATGCACACCCATGTCCACGCACCTGCATGCACCCATGCGCACACAAAATATACATATCATATGTATATACATATAAAATAACCTTAACCACTATAACCACTTTAATAATTGAAATTCTTTTGACAGTTCCACAAATAAGTTTATAAAATTGCTACCTCCACAGAACTTACACAGAAAATCACGGTTCTACTACGTATACAAGTTAACCAAAACTGAAAGAGAGCTTTCAAACATAGGAATTAATAAAAAATGTAATAAAAAATAAAACTAATACGCATATACATTTCGAAATTTAATACAAATATACGAGCAGAAAGTGACCACCCTATACAAACAGGCCAAGAATGTGGGAAAAATCAGAAACAGTGCATATGTAAAATTATGATGAGAGTGAAATAGTCATTTTATTTAGCTATTACAGTCACAAGCTGAAAACAGTGATGCATGATAACATGCAAGTGTGAACAATGCATAAGAAACTACAATTAACCTTCAAGAATAATTGGTAAAATATACTCACCTGAACTACTACTGCTGATATTTCTTTCTTCTTTGGAATCAGTAGACAAAGGCGTCTTTCCAAGTTTCAGATCTGATATTGTGTCTGTCAGCCCTACATCACTTTCTTTTTTACCAGGACTGAAACCCCTAAAAAAATCATGTTGTAAAGACACAGTCAAAAAGCACAAACCACAGACGCATTAAATAATTGCAGGACAAACCTTGAGGCATTGAACGAGTTATTCTTTACACTTTCATCAGAGTGCAGCTCATTCGATGGCGAGGACTGTCCTGAGTGAGTTTGCAGCCTGTAAAAAGCAAAACAATGGTAAGAATGCATCCATGCCTGCCTTTCCGAGACAGCTGAGTAATTCATGTAAGAGAACAGTACCAAGATATTTTTCTATTGGTTCCAATTGTAAGCGTATCTGGTTCATTTTCCTTATCAGATCCAGTCTGTGCTGAATGGTATGTGAATGATGGCAAGTTGCCTGTTACAACTGCATCTGTTGAGTCGTTGCTAGACTTTGGTTTGATCAACAAGCGTCGCACACTGTTAGACTTGGGACGGAAAGTTGTTGCCAGTGCCGCATCTTCGTCATCTAAACCATCAAAGAGAGACTTCTGGAATACAAAGAAACATAACATAATAGTATTGAACATCTCATAAATCTGTTCAGTACATATTCACTTCCTACTGGAACATTAGGGATCGTGTGTTGTCTACGAGTATTTGAAGTTCTGAACATCCCTACACCAAATAACTTGGGCAAGCATTTGTTCAAGACATTTGCTGTAAATTTACAAGATGGGAAAAGATATCTGTACGTTGCTACAAAAGTGGTAAAATATGATTTTAAAATGAGTCAACAAACCCCATATTATATATTTTTTTCAAATCAACAAAATACATTTTAAAGTATGTATAAAAGTGGAGGATATTTGCAACTGGACTCAAATTATGCCAGGAAAATAAAAATTCAAAGGGCTAGAGAACTCTCACTCTAGTTGGATTTTATGCAATACAAATGTTTTCTACAATATTTACAAAGAAATTAAAATCACTATGACAGAGGCGAGCATGAGGGTCACCACTGATGCTATCAAATAAACGTTTTAATGAAGTTGACAATTCAGTATTTAATGAAAAGAAAATGAACTAAAAAAAATCTCCAAATTCGACGGAAACTTAATATTTAAAATATAAAAACTAATAAAGAGTAACAAAAGAAAATTTTCTATGCAGGTATAGCAGAAAAACTTTGAAGATGCTTACTTTCGTTGCAGTTGCAATCCCAACAGGCCACACTTTGACTTTACTCGTTCCTTTCAGTGCAACCTTAAATTGGTTGGGAGAGTCTTTTTGAGTAATAGGTCTCGTTGACTTCAAAAGTTCTTCTGTTTTTCCTGTGGCCTGTTGGCGTCCATGAGAAACATTTTCTGTCACATTTGGCTTAAAATGGTGTTTCCAAAGACACACGCACAACATGGATGGAGGTGCACACACACATGGATGGAGACACACATAAGGATGGAGACACACACAAGGATGGAGACACACACACTTGGATGGAGACATACACTAGTATGCATGCATGGATACAGATACACACAATATTTAGCAAAATTCATGTTGTTCATAATTATTCTAATTATATACAATGCAATTGACTAAATAAATAGCATGTCGCAAAAATCAATATGGCTCCTTGTGAACTACTAATTAATTAATTATTACAGAAACTTTATAAATATTTTAAGGACAATATTTCTGATGGATTACATCACTTTCCTTTGCCCTAGTAAAAATCAACAATGAACCTGATGATATTTATCATAATTATCACACCACTGCATACAATTACAAGCACAAATCTGAACACAAGAATGTGCATTGTCTACCTACCATTTGGATAAACAAATGCTGAATTTTCTTTTAAAGAAGTTTTTACTGTTACACTCTACTTCAATCATAAAATATGTTCCCAATGTGTAAAAACTGTATTGCTGTATCATTTCCCCATATGTGAAAGTGAATTGCTTTACTGTTTTAACTTTTCTTTTTGCAAATAACTTCCTGCTGACTGCTAACACACTCTCCAAATATCCATGCAAATACTATACTTGCTGCTTATGCAACTTCCAAGCCCTGCACATCTTACAGACGTGTTACAAAACATCAAGTTACTGTATATACTGAAATCGAAGACAAAGATTTTCTTACCATGATCGACAATTTAAAAAATAAGGTCACCGTAAATTCAAATACATATATTTTTAAATTATACATTTTTGAGTCAATGTTTTTGAATACATAGATTTTAAGTAATCAATTTTGGATCAATGTTTTATTATTATACAGTCACCGAGAGATTTGGTACATATTTTTGGAATGAATTGTAGCACAAAATGGTGCTGACCAGACAAAAACGTTAAGAGTACAAAAATGTTGGTGGTGATTACATATACTTCTATGCAGTCTTACAGTTACTGTATCAAGCAAATGGCTGGCCATATGGTAACTAAACACACTTCTAAATTAAGATGATAGTAATTAATTACATGACATTCATACAAACACTTCGTAACAGGTTACTGTCCTGTCCTCTCGTAGTTCTCAGTAAACACCAACATACTAGCCCAGCATGAGTTGGAGACTTTGACAACATAATAATGAAAGTTTGTTGATACCAGGATTGCCAATGAAATAAAAGAAATTAATGTCTGGAGTTTAATGTCGTCTCTGTAAAAGAAACAATTGACACTCGTAGCTGACAAACAAAAAAAATACCAAGACAGAATGGCAGCCTTCATAAAGCAAAACTTCTCACTTCAAGAGTTACGAAGACGAGAGAGAATCGTTACTTTTCTCTCCCGGCACCCATTGACTCCTCGCACCGACGGAAAATAAATTTAACAGATATTTAAACTGAAATGTCCGAAATACAAAAGAAGGTTAAAGTCGCGGGCACTGGTCGGTGCGAGTAGCGTGATCACTTGTTGCAGGCTGTCCGACTGACAGCTAACAAACGATTGTGCTGCGACGAACGGTTGCGATAACCAAGAAAGGTCGTACTTCCCTATATATTGGTCGAAAGTTTCCTCATTGAAAACATATTGTTTTCGAGCAGTCGGTCACGTCAGCTAAAGGTGACCTCTGTTATTTTCCTCGTTTCACCATGTTATGCCTTGCAGTGGCAATGTTTTAGTTTACTAACCGAGTGTAAAGGAAAAGATGCGCTACCGTCCTATGACGTCTGTTACTACTAATTAAATGAAAGAAAAATAAATTTGGAAAAACGAAAATATATGGACTACAAACAAATTGTCATTGCCATGACCTTTCAAATATTACATGAATTACTATCCTTGGCTGAATCATAGACCATTGAAATACTTCCTGAATATAACAATTTTTTGTGTGCGTGTGCGTGTGCGTGTGTGTGTGTGAGAGAGAGAGAGAGAGAGAGAGAGAGTGAGAGAAGAGAGAGAGAGAGAGAGAGAGAGAGAGAGAGAGAGAGAGAGAGAGAGAGAGAGAGAGAGAGAGAGAATTTATATAAGAGCAAATACGAAATAAAATTTACCTATGTATACATATGTTCTCATTTTCATAATTTTTGCATTTGGACTGTGCATATTTGCTTTACATAATGCAAAAATGTTGGTTACCTCAATCTGATTGAGGAACTTTCCAATACTGATCATTCCAATATTTAGCAGACGCACCAAGAGAAATTCCGGGTCCCTGAGCATTGCATGCTGTGCCCCCCCCCCCCCTTTTTTTCCCCTCCAAAAATCGACCATTTACAACACAAATAATAATCCATACAAAAAATGAAAGAGAGAGAAAGAGAGCAGACACCACGCTGATTGCTAGGTAACCGCTTCCCTTCACATCATGTGTAAGGGGAGGAAGCATTCCAAACTCACACGACGTGTAGATTTGCCAACATGAGCTGAACTAGAAAAGAGTACCGTGCAGCAGTGATAAATGTACTTCACACACAGTTATCAGTCGTTTGCATAAACTAGCTGAAAAACTATCACTGCAAGAAATCTTCAATAACGAGAACAAAAGCGGGTAATTGCATCATTATTTATACAGGAATCTTATCGGGACTGTGAAAAATTATCTATGAATACAGTTTATTGGTACATGCAATTTTGATACATCAATAGTCCACTGTATTAATTTAATTCCAAGATTTTATTTCTGGTTGATGATATATTCCTCCTGATGCAGATTACTGCATTGGAACAAGACCACCTCCTCTCCTCATGAAGAGTAAAGGGTATAGTAAAAAGAAGTAAAGCAGCAAATGCAGGTATGCCAGAACTAAGGTTTGCAAACATAAGGTGATTCCTAAAGGCCTCTTAGGTAGATTCCAACCAAATATACTTGCAAGTGATTTTAGAGTGTGTTTCCTGGCAGGTTCCCTGCCCATGTTGATATGTAGCAGTGATGGGGAAATTTAATACGAGTCAATAACAAATGAAAAAAAAAAAATAACAGGAAGAAAACGTACGGTAGATTCTGTGGTACACTGCTATTCAATAATAAAGAGTTGGCAAAGGCAAAATTTTAACAATGCATTTCAGATCAGAATGAAAAAAAACTGCCTCCAGTTTGCAATTTACCATCCAGAGCTTACCATATTCACTCAAATCAAAGTTGCCATTGATTCTACGCTGCGCCTAATATTTTGGGGGAAATCCTGGGAAAAAATAATTACTATACATATGAGGCCATGGGTTAAATCTAAATCACCACTTCAGTAGGAAATTTAATGTCAGCAGAAGTTTAAATTTGTCTTCATTATAAAGGCTTTTCTATCAACAACATATTTCACTTTGCCAAAAGAAGATATTGTGCTTTTGGAAGCAAATATTGCATCCTGGTCTTATTCAGTGGCCCAAAGTTTGATTCCCTGATTTTAAATAGCCTCCCCATCAAAGTATTTCCACAATGTTCTGCAAAAAATATCACTTGTTTTAAAGAAGCCAAATTATGCATATTTTTCTGTCACTAAAAATTATTATTTTACTTTTAACTTCATCATTCAATGAAAATCGTATTGGCCAATGCATGCACAATCATTTAAAATGGCATTTGCCCTTGCAGTCATATTTTTGTATTGTTGCTTGTACCCTGCCTATAGGTTGAAGGAAGAACATAATTAAACACAATACAAGTACAACACACAAAGTAGAAGTGTTTGATATAGGTCGGAGCTGAGACACAAGCCCTGGGATTGCCTTCGTTCTGTTTGTTCGCTTTGTCCGTGCGTCGTGGAATCTGCCATGTTGGACCTTGGTTATGGTGTAGGGGCTTGCTAATGTCTGTTCTGGGATTAGAACCCTGGAATCCTTGTCAAAGCTAACTGGTAAACCTGAGGTAGACATGTTCAACTATCGTTTAACTAAGGAGTACACTAACCATTGTGATGTCAGCATCACGAAGGACATTTGTAAAATGTCAAACTAAAACTGTGGGGTGTTGCATTTAGTGGCTTTTCCTATATAGGTACAACTGTGGTTGTGTTGGTTTCTTAGTTGGAACACAATCTGGAGTAGATAGCACAATACACCATGACGCCTTACCTCTGTCAAGCCTGGTCGAGATGCTCTCTGCTGGTGCAGATAGCTGCTTGCACGTACTAGCAGCCGAACAGTAGCTGACACTAGTTGCGGAGAAGTGTAGCTGAAGAAGTCCTCTTAGGTCAGAGTAGGTATTTGGTTAGGAGGATACTGTGCTAGGGTGAAATCTAAACCTAGAAATGCCTCCTGGTATTTGATATCATTATGTGTATTGGATGCGGCCCTAGTGGAAGTCTTGTATGTGGTTCAAAGGGAGGAAGTGGTGTGTCAACTAGAATAGCTACTTGTTTTAACAATCATTGACTAGATTTTGTACTTCGATTTTCCTGTGGTACTTTACACCACCCTTTTCTAAATAGAGCATTAGATTGCCGTAAAAAAACAGTGCTGGAAATAGCAGGTGTCTCGCGTATTGCTGCAGTGTGGTACTGAGCACCACCTTACTTCCCACTAGATTTGCACACACTGATATTCCTGCCCGGCCTATCACAGTGGTGGGTGGAAAATACAGGATGTAAGCAACTCCATGAGGCAGAAGTGTTAGGTGAGGTTTCACTGTGGGTCCAGTGGTCAGGGCACTCCACTGTCCTTTCCTTCAGCCTTTTACAGCGGTGAGGCGGAGTAGGGAGGAACTCTCATCCGTAAAAGCCAAGAGTGAAAGGTGTTCGTCTGCCGTGGTGGCCCTTACATTAGGCGTCTGCTATTCCTTAATAAAATTGCTGAAGATTAACTGAAGAACTTTTATTGAATAATATTTAATATAATATTGTAATTGCCTTAAGGGCATGTTTGCTAACAGGGAACACTTGAACAAACAGAAATAAAAGAATTATATAAATTAAACTTGTGTTTACTAAAAGCTTTAAATGACAAAATTGGGCCGCACTCTCCTAGTAGTAATAATCTATATCTTATTTGTAATACCGCACATTTCCAACTCTCTCCTAATAACATTTGACATGCCTAAGGCAACATCTTAATCTGCTTTAGACTCAGCCACAGTTACCGCCCCCAGAACGAGCGGGTACGAAATCAAGGGTAAGGAATGCTATCCTGGGTTTACGCAGCACTGGTTTCGGACGGATGACAATGTTGATAATTTTCCCGGCAGTGGTACAGATTCTACACCTGGTAAGGGGAGTAGTGAAACTAGGCTGTAGAGGTAGGGGTGGTTTTACTACAGGCTCAGGTGTAGGAGGGATGAAATAACTTACACCGTCGTAATCAGACCATGGCCAACAAATCCCTAGTAACGAGTCCAGGTAAGTGTTGTGGTGTTTGTTAATTGAGGGGACTCTTACCTCGGGCAGGGCGTGACTTGGTGTGGGTTCGCTAGTGTGTTCAACAGGAGGTATGCCCTCTGATTGGGATAGCTCTCGCCGCAGGGCTCGTCGAGCTTCAGACACGCCAGCTTTCTGCGCTACCGAGATTCGCAGTCTATGGCCGACTTCACCTCATCTGAGCACGCCAAGCACAGGGAGAATTCAAATTCATTGGTCGCTGAGACTTGGAAATAATATATTGAAATTACGTCAAGCTTTAATGAGTCCACTAAGTAACTGAACTTCACGTCTGAATTTATATTCTTCACATCCAATCAAAAAGGAACACGCCAGAGCAACTCCAACGAAGATATTATATAATATATTTGAATTATACTACGCTATCTTGCCTGGTCAAGAAGTTCCACACAACCCTCAAGATAGCACCACCCCCATGACCCCCTGACGTCACGGCCCGCCTGATTCAGTCCGCCTCCACCAGGAGAGATAAGAAATTGAGCAGAGCTCCCGCAGAAGATAAACCATCCCGTGTGTCGGAAGGCTATGTTAGCCCCCCGGAGAATTGCTGACACAGGGCGATCTTCGTATAAATTGAAGTCCAACCCCATGGTCCAACAGAGATGCCAGAGCTCGCCGGCCGTAAGGTTTGCGAGCTCTCCTACAGTCTGCAGAAGACTCTCTCTCCTCTCCTCAGAAGCCTGCCCAGGGTTCAGCCTCCTTCACTTCAGCAGCCCGAGGAAGGGCTCAAACCACCACCTCCAGCTGGCAGCTCGCAGAAGGCCACCAGCACTCCAACCACAGCTTGGACAAGGCTTCCTTCAGCTGACCCCCAGGGACAGCTCTCCACATCTGGTAAATACCACACCTGTACCTACTTACCCTTACATCAGTCAACTCCTTGACACCATGGTAACATGTCGTCGTGCAATTTACATCTCCCTGGATATAGCCCCCTTATAACGATCACAATGTAAATAGTGTATACTTTAATTTGGTAAATTATAGTTATGAATTTTAGTAGAAAATTAATTATTTCATTTGACTAATTTTTCCCAGGCTCGCCTTCGCCTGTTGATTTTAATTCAGTGTTTAATATCAGCCAGTACTTAGCTTATAGTGTGTAATTATTTAGCCCGGTCTCTGCTACCTCATTGTTTTGAACGTAATAAAAAATTACGTCATAAACTTAACCATTTCGTGTGTCGCTTACAGTCATTTTAATTTTAGATCCTGTGCCATTGTTTTTATTATTATTGCTTTATTAATTAGGTGTTTTGTATCCATTCAGTGCACAGTTAATTCTAACCAAGTTCACGTCTTTATCTGGCCGCCGTGTAGTGTGCTGAATCCCGCAGGAGGCAGGGAATGACATTGGACTTAATTCTTGAGATTCCAGTGCACCTTCCGCCCATACCAGGCACAAGGTTCAGTTACTTGGGTTGCCCTTGTGAACAGCAGGTTCGCAGGAGGGACTGTAGAATTAACCCTGCCCAGGACTGCCCATATGCAACCCCTGTTGACAACCTTAATTTTATTTATTTATTTCTCAGTGCGCAAACACTATGGTACTGGAAGCCGTCAGAAGTGACGTGAGAGGCGTGCCTTAATGCAACAAGCTATATTGAACCAGATAATCACTGACTCACATCCTAGCACACTAATCACTTGTGAATCAGCACATGACACTATTGTTTATAATATCATATTACACCCTGATCACGAGACCCCATTAAAAAATTTGTTAGGTTGATGTGAACCGGACGAAGCATCCGACTCCGAGGAAACCCCCGTTCAGCCAACCCTTATACAGTCAGCAGACTCAAGTACCGACACACAGAGCTCCTCTAGCCGATCTACCATTGCGAGATTAAATTCTGGCAGGATACTTCGGGTTCGACACCCGAGAACAGAAGTACTCCCCAACTTCTACACCATAACACATTGGCTTCCGGAAGGACGATCAGGGTTCGAATCCCTCCTAAGGCAGTTCCCCGCACGCAGCCAGAACCATCCGTAGCCAATTTCATCCCTGCTCGCCAACCCACGAGGCCGTGGCAGATCAATCCTGTCAGTATAAGACAGATTGCTCACCGCCATGATCATTCCATCTTGTAACCAATTGAGCTCATTCACCCCCTATCGGGACAGCTGACATCCCAACTATTGAAGTCCCTTGTGGTACGGAGAGTAAGGCTGCCCAGAAGGGATAGCTTAACTCTCCGAATTACTCTGGGGTTTGACTGCCCTCCACCTCAGAAGGTTAGAAAGGGCAGTCAGCACCCTAATCACTTATCCACACAAAGGAGCTCGCATCAAGCTTGACGTCTAATGCTGCTATTCTGACCACCTCCTTAGACATCTGAATTCTTTATAGACAACAACAATATAAATAGAGAAAAATAAATTTAATAATGTCTGTTCAAATAGGCTCTTTCAATGCACTACTGATTGGATTAGCTCGCTCTTATCCTAGCAGTCAGGGTTCAGACCTCCTAGGGAGTGTCTTGTACAGTCACTGTGAGGTGATGAACGTGAGATGTAAATTGCTAGTTTCAGAGCGCTTCCGCAGATATGCCTGGGTGCACTGGTGAAACCTCAGGAATACCGGTCTTATTCAGACTGTAGCCTTATGCAGGTTCCAGGAAAACTAAAGGGTTTGGCCCACTCGCACGTAGTCTACAGAGGTCATTTAGTTAGAGCCACTAGTTACGAATGAATTTCACAATTTAAAATTGATTAAATTTTTAATGAAATGAGTAAGGCGTAAGAAATAACTACCTCACCTAAGGGTTAGACTTACAAAGTATATTTATTACCACTTTGGAAGACAATGGGGATAACAGTTCTGTATAATCAAAGCTAGAAATAATTAATTACGATATTACTTATTAGTTTACGTCAGGTGAAGACAAACATGACTAATAATTTCCAACTATGAAATAAAAACTCCAAACAGCTAGTTCGCAATTTACAGTTACGTATTGAGGGGTGGTTTATGTCCATAAGGGACATCATTATGGCCTGCTAAAGCGGAAGTCAAGGAGTGACTTGGATAAGGGGGTGCAGGGGTGAGGAAGAGACTACCTTTAGATTCTTCACCAAGGGGTTGCAGGCTGTAGGGTGGATGCTGGTGCTGTTGGAGGAGTAGTCTGCCGGCTGCTGGAGATGGAGGTAAAGAGCCTTTACAAGCTGAAGAGGATGGTAGCCTCCTTCAGACCCAGGAGAGCCCTCCAACCTGTACGATCGGCGGGCCGGTGAACTCTGCAGAGTGTGTTTTTGTATGCTCCCTGTAAATCCAAAATCTCAGCTTGGTGGCTGTTACATGGGTGTGGGATTGGTAGCCTTCCATCACAGGTGTAGATTATTTCAGACCACGCTTTTCTTATCGTCCTGGATGGAGGCAAATTACATATTTAACGCCTTCTCTCTAAGCTCGGTGACGTCACTGATCGCAAGGGTACTGCTCTCCTATGATGACTCTGTTGACCTTTTTATCTGTTCTGGCATGTCTGTGGCTCAGCAGGTAAAAAAATCTTCAGCTTTGGGGGTGGTGATCGCATGCCAAATTCTGAGCCGTCTGTACAATTTCAATAATTAAACGCGTTAATTATTTATGTGTTTGGATTGTCCAATGCATGCAATCAATCCTGTCGCCATGGGATTAATCGTCTGCCGCTTTTGACTTGCCTCAAATGCTCTCAGCGCTTGCTGACGGGGCAAAGTTATTAAGTAGAGTATGCAGGCGGCAGGCGCGCTGTGCAGCAGGGTGGCATGCATCCGTACATACCTGCCACAACTTTGGACAGTCAAAAATAGGGACATTTTCCTCGAAAATTCAAACTCCTAATACTCTTAAAATTATCGACCGATTTTCAAAATTCTAACACTAACATGTTACAAATTCATGGCAGAATAAATACATAAATGTATATGTTAAATCAAAAATTAAAATTATAGTCCAGGAATATTAGTCAAATGAGGGCAAGAATCTCGGAATGAGAGATAGTCAGCTATAAACTTGTATAAACCTTTATTTTGACACCCTAAAACTTGTCTCAAAACCTACCTATCGTAGGGTGTCCGCGACCACAGATATTTCAAGGTCAAAGGTCAAAAAATCGATTTTTTTTTTTTTTTTTTTTTTTTTTTTTATTGCAAATATCTCGTTTCCTATGGGTTTTATGCTATTTGTATTTATTATAAATATTGTAGAGGATTAAATTCTCTACAACTTTTGTTTAAACATTTTTTTTATATCTTGAACCATTTTCGAGATAGAGGGCAGAGCGCACGCAGTGTAACTATTTAGAGTATCATTCGAGGTCAACCTGTAGTCCCGATTAAAAACACGCCGTATAAAGTTTTATAAATTATTGATAAATATATAATTCTAAATAATTTGCATTTTTTATTAACTATTACGTTATAATTAATAATTTTTTTCAATAATTCAGTATCTATTCATTTAATAATACTTACCTACTCGTGTACTTGTAAAGTTATTAAGGGAAATACTTTAATTACACTTTAAGTAGAAAATAATTAAGTACATCTATATTGAAATCCGTAAACTTATAGATTCTTTTAAAACGTTAAAAATTATACCTGGGACAACGGACCTCTATTGTATAGTACGAACCTTTCTATTTATAGCCAGAAAGGACAGATGTTCAATTGCTTACTCACGACCGGTTTCTTTTTCAAGGAACCACTGTTATTCGTTAGTTTTGAATCGTATCTTGGTAACTACGGACGTACAATTTTAAGAGTGATGGATAATTTGTGTTTTATATGTAAAAAGTCAGATTCGGAAGGTGAATCATTAGTGAATCTAGTGCGTGGTATAAAAACTCTGAGAACTGCAAGTATCGAACGAAACGACGGTCTTATTGATTATTTAAAAACCGTAACCTCTGTACAAGTGCATGAGAAGTGCCGAACTGTTTACATTAGCAAAAATTGTATATTAGCAGCAAAACGGCGACTAGAACAAGATGAAACTACAGCTTCTCCAACTGTACCGTATAAAAGACTAAGTGAAGTGTTCGATTTCAAGAAGCAGTGTTTATTTTGTGGTGAAATAACTGACGAGGCCGCAGAGACCAAGAAAAAAGAAAAGTATAGACGCAAGATAAGTGCAGTGAGTACTCTTGAGTTTAAAGACAATGTTATGAAAAAAGCAGAAGAACGTGGTGATACTTTCGGGGAATTGGTGAAAAATCGTATATTTTTTTCAATATGATTTAGTTGCTGCTGAAGCTAAATACCATGCTGTTTGTTATACGAATTTCTTCACAATTAAAGTACCATCGTCTCATCCGAAACTTCGTCAAGATAATCAAGTTTCAGAAGCTATGATAGAGATTTTCAATTACAAAGAAAATAATAACAATTCACAATTTACACTAAAAGAGCTTAAAGATGTCTTGACAGGGTATGTACCAGATGATAAAACTATTATTTCAAGGCTACAACAAAAGTACTTAACCAATATAATAATTATGAAAAAAGTAGGAGCTTTTACGATCATTTCTTTTCGTGATTCACACGCTAATATTTAATCAAAAGCTTGGTACGATAGTAAAAACTTAAATCCTCAAGCAGAAAGACTAAGAACTGTAGAAGAGAACACGGAGGAATTTGAAATTTTACAGCGACTGGAAGACGATGTTGAAGAAGAAGAAAATTGAAATTAGAACTTGTAGTTCTTATTATTAGTCAATTTTTTTAATTTCAACGTTCATAAATGTATGAAATGGTATTTTTCAATAAAAACATTAATTAAAAATTTAATTCTTTTCTTTTTATTTAGTTAGGAAGTAATTAGTATAAATAAGATTAAAGTATTTCCCTTAATAACTTTATAAGTACACGAGTAGGTAAGTATTATTAAATGAATAGATACTGAATTATTGAAAAAAATTATTAATTATAACATAATAGTTAATAAAAAATGCAAATTATTTAGAATTATATATTTATCAATAATTTATAAACTTTATACGTCGTGTTTTTAATCGGGACTACAGGTTGACCTCGAATGATACTCTAAATAGTTAAACACTGCGTGCGCTCTGCTTTCTATCTCGAAAATGGTTCAAGATATAAAAAAAATGTTTAAACAAAAGTTGTAGAGAATTTAATCCTCTACAATATTTATAATAAATACAAATAGCATAAAACCCATAGGAAACGAGATATTTGCAATAAATGTGTAAAAAATCGATTTTTTGACCTTTGACCTTGAAATATCTGTGGTCGGACACCCTACGATAGGTAGGTTTTGAGACAAGTTTTAGGGTCTCAAAATAAAGGTTTATACAAGTTTATAGCTGACTATCTCTCATTCCGAGGTGAAACCCCTAATATTCCTGGACTATTACATATATAATTACCTGGAGGAGCCATGAATCCCATGAATCTAACATTACATCATCACAATCTGCACTTGTCTCAACCTGCACCATGTAGGTGAAGGCCATGGGGTGATTTAACCGATATTCCTCCCTTTCCCAATATACAAAACGTTTTGAATATACGTGTGTGTGTGTGTGTGTGCACGTGCGTGTGTGTGTCAACAAGTATATGTACGTATGCGCAGAATTTTATAACATGTTGGACGTTATCCCTAAGGAAGCGCTCTAACCATTCACTATTATTTTCATAAGGTTAGTTGCAGGCATCATTCTTAATATGACGCTATTTTATATACAATTTATAAAACAATAATGGATGCCATACTCTTAAAAAATTATTAGAACAGTGAATATATATGATAAGAAAGGACAGTTAAATACTGCTAAATTCTATTTATTATGGATTAAACACAGAACTCTCTATTATCATCATAAAAAGAAATGTGGATTTATATAAATCATTGTACTTTAGTGTCTATAATTGAATCAATATTATTATATTTTTATTTACAATTCCATTGAAAAATATTCATAAAATGATAAGCAGTATATTTATATTATAACAAAAAAATTTCCATTTTCATATTGCAGATATTTAAATGGGCAATTAAAGAAAATAATATTTGAAATAAATTGAGCGTTCTTTACTCCTATCCAGCATCTAGAGGTAGGGCTAGGTCTGACCAGGGGGTCGAAGCTCTATAGAATTTTCGTGGGCAACTAAATTATAAGATAAAAAGACTGTCGTGTTGAAAAATAAAAAAAATGCTCATTAATAAAGAAAGCTGTGTATTTTATAAACAATATAATTCTATTTTTAAATATACTTAAGAATAATTAAAGTTAATATACTTGTCGCTTGTCATTCATAAAATATATAATTTAGATTTAGGCATTCACTGTCAATGCCTGAGCTTTGAGCTGTTTTATTTCTGTTGTTATGAACGTTGCTGGAGGAGGAGTTGATGTTTGCAATCAATTCAAGAAATTGAGCTTTTTTGAATTGTCAAATGTTGATTGTTTAAGAATAAATGGTACAAGAGTTATTGATATCAAAGACATGACTATTTAAAAGAAGGAAATACGCATAGTTAAAATTTTAATAAATGAATGTTACTGATTGTAAATACAGAATTTAATTATAACATTTTAACCAAATTATTAGCAGTAACTAAAATGCCTGTCTGAAAACAGAAATAATTATATATAATAAGAGTTGTATGTTGGCATCAAATTGTACCTAATAGCCCAAACATAGAGGAAAATAACGAGACACCAAATTAGTATTGAGCTTTGACTCTCATCTTACTTGCTTTGTGGGCCTGACCGTCACACCTCCCTCCCACCGCCCTACAATCAGCCCTCTCCCAACCACCCGGTCACAACCATACCTCTCTGCTCTCTTCCACTCACCATCCATATAGCCACGCCCATACCCCTCTACACCCTTCCCTGAGTGACCATTCGCTCTAGCCACGCCCACACTACTCCAAGCTCCCTTCCTCGTCCTCTCACTCTTTCATCACTCTTACCCCTCTACACCCTTCCCTGAGTGACCATTCGCTCTAGCCACGCCCACACTACTCCAAGCTCCCTTCCTCGTCCTCTCACTCTTTCATCACTTTCTTTCTCTCTAACTGCCAAAGCCTTATTCATCAGCATTCTCAATTTATTGCTGGTAACACCCAAACCACCTGTTGACGCATCCACCAAAACAAGCAGCCCCTTTTTCTATGCCATACTGTCCCTCCCTCCACCCACCTGCTGACAGTGTGGCACTAGCTGTCGTATCTTTTCACTACTTTCGTCTCTTTCCTCCCTCTTGAAAAACCATACACAGGCTGTGAAAACTGCATGCATTCTTTTTCGGAGGATTTAAAGTTAAGGGCCGGGTAACAAAAAAGCAGGAGATTAAAATACCTAAGCAGGAGGGTGGGAGAATAGGTGATAAAGCTGGAGTCTCCCGCCTAAAGCGAGAGGTTTGGCAGGTATGAAAGTATGTGTGTGTGATGTGTAGTGCTGATTAACCAGGGCATGCTGCTTAACAGCCACGTGGTATTGGCATGTTACATGACCGACAGTGTAACGTTAACTAGTTTCCTGCCCTACGTACTTCGCCAAGTGAGAATTGTCACTACAAATCCTCGCACCCTCGAGATCTAGCTCTCGCATCCAGGCTGGACTATGCCTGGTGTTGCCAGGCATAACACGTAATAATTTCATATTCTCACTGTTAAGGACTTACGAGCAAGCATGGCCCATGAGCACCCTTCCCTTGGTGACAACCATATATGCTTAAAATATCGAGAATCGTGCTGCTTTACGTGAAAATCTTTCCAAACACATTAATACCAACATTTATTAAATCAATTTTTAAGTTTCAAATAAAAATATGGGGACACAACCTACCCTAACAATAAACAAACACTGCTCATGTTGCAGAAAAGTGATGACATTTATTACAATAACTGGTTCCTCTGAACCGCTTACTTACAACAAGCCGGTCATCTAAATACAAGTGCTCAGGTTCATAATCGCAGATCCCTAAAAGGTTTTGATAAGGAATGGATTCAAATTCGGTATCTGACGTACTCCTTAGTTTTATCACAGCACCATTTTACAGTATCTATCAATTTGCATCCTTGCATCCAAAAGAAATGCTACTGTGCATGCACAGTTAAAAAAAGGCTCCATGTCATGTGTGATAATATCACAATTTCATAGGTACCATAACTTACATGTAGAGTTACTGCAATAAGGATGCTTAAATTCAAATACGTAATGTGGGATAGTTTCAATCAGTTTTGTCATGATTTATGGAAACCTCACTTAATGCATGACATCTGTTGGCAGAGTGGCAAACTAAACGCAAACTGCATAAGTTTTCAAATCAACCATGTATGCTCAAGGTGTTATTCACTTGGTGTTTTATGTACTTTGATCATCATGTTACCTAATAAATTGCAACATGGCTCAAAATACTACTAGTAACATGTACTGTAGTTGTGTAAACTAGAATGCTGCTAGTCATATTTAATGTAGTTATCTTTACTCTATGCAGTCCAATATTCAAATGAAATTATCTTAGTTGGTTTTAGTATACAACATTAAATCTTGTAATTGTCCCTGCAAATGGCCATTACTTGCAATAAGAGAGAAAGAGAACACATACCTGGCACAGTAGACAGATGTGTTCACCATATGAAATGAGTTTTTGTACTCAAGTTATCTCTATTCACACATTTTTTTAGAATAGCAGATATGAGATCTATACTTTAGGGGTATCATTGTAATGCTCCTTTAATCATACATCAGCCTACTGATGTAAAAAATATTTTAGTTTCATGCAAAAGACAAATCACAAAATTCACATGCAAAATCCACCTTTAACGCAACTTTTTTTTTTGAGGAAATGGGAGTTAAAAAACACTAAATTTAATTTTTCCAAAATAATTATTAGTATAAAGTCACTTTCTCAAACTGTGAAGCTTTATAAAATCAGATTATCTGCTGTAGTGATTTCGGTACAAACCTTTTTGTTTATTTTATTTAAAGTGTTTAGGCAAAATGCAATTCATATATTAAATAAGGTTGCAAGTAGGCCGCTAGGCTACCAAAAAAATATATAAAAGGATAGGAATTCAAGTACTCGTAGTGTAGTACTTGACAGGTGCACACACTAACAAAAACACTTTTTCCACACAGTTGCGCAATCGCAAAGTTTCACTGGCTAAGCCAGCATCAGGCGGCGAATTGTAGGAGATGCAGTATGGTGAAAGGGCACTGTTGATAGTAAACCTAGCAACTGGGTGGCGAACTAGGATGGGGCATGAAAATTGAAAAATTGCCAGTATATTTGATGAGTGTGGTTAGGAGCTGTGATTATCTTATGTTGAGGCCTGGCGGCTGCTTTGCTCTGTGAGTACTTGTTACAATATTCTTATGTGATTCAAATTCACAAAAATTTTGTTATTTTGATTCAAATTTCTTCTTCACACACCCCTGGACTGTTTTTATTATATGCAGTTTCATTACGGCAGGGTGTCCAGCTAGACTGTAAATTGAATTTATCATGCATTACCCAATTTTTTTTCCCCTCATAACTCCTGTACATGAAAAAAGAATACAGAAACTATCAGGTAGAATAAGTCATGTAGTCTATCTGTGAAAATTTTTGTTGTAAATAAAATGGGTTTAACGATAAAGCGACAAGATACAGCGTGACAAGTCCAACGACGACAAACTAAAAAATTCAATGCAGTTTCACTACCAAATGATGGTTGGCTTCGAAAGTCATATGACACAGTGCTGCCATACATTTTAGAGTCAATACAGTCAACTCCGTATACAACACTTTTTGGGGTACTGTCAAAAAGTCCATACATACGGGATTTCAGTAGACGAGGGTTCTGACGTACATCAATAAAATACAACTTCTGACCTTATTAGACATCATTTTGAGTATGAGAGCTGTACATTATCTGTGAATAAAGTTTAGCTAACAAACACAATAAAAATGGGAATTTAAAAAAAATATTATTGCATTAGTATTACTGTAATTAATACATTAAAGAAAATTTCACCTAAACGCATTTAAATAAAGAAAATAACGTCTCAAAATACTGTATATAATCAATTGCAATCTGACAAATGCCAGCTGACCTAGAACTTTCAAACCCTCAGACACCGAATGAAAGTCAAATTTTGAATGTCCCACGTGCACTCGATCAACCGAGAGTACACTGAGAATTTATTGATCGGGCAGTTTGTTCACAGTGGCTGCAGGGGAGGGGCAGGTGGCGGGGGAAGATGCAGTAGGAGGATTACCCCTCCACGCCCCTACATGTTGCCTACACCTTGCACGCAAGGCAAATGTCTGTCTTTTAAAGTAATTGGTTATATTTCACTGAAGAAAAAATTGTATTTTTGATACAAAAATTAATAAATAAGGGGATACAAATTTGTTTCTTCACTGTCTTTAATAATTAATCATTCAAAATAAAGTCCTCTGATTTTCTCTGTTGGGAGTTACGCTGCACTAAGGCTTGGTGCTTATCCATTATTAGACGAACAAAGGTGTCGCATAAACCTTTACATGTTAACAGTTTATTTAAAAGATGCAAGTCTATTGAAATTAATTAATACAAATCCTCTGATTTCCCCGCAACAAGTTACTGAAAATAAACTTTACGCTTGTTTATACACGTCACTCGATGTTCAAACAATTTTTTGCTAGAAAGGAAGGTCAACTATATGCTTCGGGAATATAATTATTTTGCAAAGATGCTACCCCTAGAGTTCAATTAATATTACTTTTTTAAATCATATTTATTTTACGCCAGATACAATGAAACACTGACCTAACAGGAAAAAACTACCTTTAGTAACAACAGAAAACATCTTTGCAAATAATAATTTCTCGTTAAAATGTATTGCATAACATTTGCAGATGAAACCATTTGCTTTGAATTACAAGTGATGATAGGTGAAACTATTTTGAGCAACGGATATACTTGATAAAAGTTCTACGTTTGCCACGCACACATTTGCTTTGTGGCCGGCGTGTGAAGGCAAATGTATGAAGCAGAGAGAGAGGTCTTGCCTTTTCTTTTGCTAGACAACAACTTTCCCTCGTGAAGGCATGTAAGGGGAGGAAGTAAGGTGCGCGGCTGGGTGAGAGAAGATGCTAGGTCGCCACGCTGGTAGCTAGGTAACCACTTCCCCTCTCATCAGGCACATAAGGGAAAATAGCAAGCCATACACGTTGCACCACGCCACATTGTCAGACATGTACGGAAGACGGACAGCGATAAATGGCGGAGTGCATAACGTATTTCACATCCAGTTACTGGACGTTTGCATAAACAACCTGCTTAAAAACTAGTCGCAGGAAATATTAGGTGATGGGAACCAAAATATACATTGATCGATGCAACATCCGATAAACGATATAAGCGGTTAGCTTTACTATGAATTATTTATATAAGTTATATCATTATTTATATAGGAGTTTTGCCGGGACCACTGAAAATTAACTGTGGATATGGTGTATAGATAAATGTGTTTACGATACGAGAGTAGACTGTACATTCCTACCAGAGAGTAGAATGCTCTTTTAGACAATACCTAAGGGAGAACTGTATTTCACACTTAACAAAAGCACAAATGATACATAAACATTTCTGCGAATAGTCTTGATAAACTGTTCAAATTGCTAAGTTTTCAGGCTGTCTACTGAAATTCCATTTTGGAATTCCCTGAATTTTCTCTGTTTTTCAAGCAGAATCTTACAATTTTTCCTTATCCATTATCAGAATTGAAACCTTCCAATACTTAAGTTTTTCACCACTGACAGAACAAATTTGTTGTCAGTGAAGAAGAATTAAACTACACTGCAACAGATCAAACGAGCAGTGGTATGTCCAACATTTCATTCAGTTCTTCTATATTTCTCTGATACACAGTATTAACCATTACAAACACACAAATACTTTATTTTGTACAAGTAGACCCTATGTCACTTGGCAAAGACGTACTGTATTATTGCTAGAAACACATTCTTTCAGACATTTTTTTTTTTTTTTTTAATTAATTTCATCAGAAATTTTGCTAAAATTTGGTTGAGAAAAATTGGTTTGGTAATAACACAAAAACAAAATTGTATATATTTGGTTAAAAAATGCAAGTACACTCACATATTTCATATTGCCACAAACTTTGGCTACTTTAGTGATGGCACAATAATAAAGAAGCAGACATTTAATCAGAAAATGCAAGCACCGTCATTAATTACTATCATATTAATTGGTTTACAGTTTCTTCTTTTGTCGGTCATTCCTTTCAGTCTCTACATTACTGACTGGAATCCATACTACTTTATGATGTTACTATATTTACTCAAATGTAGGGAATGAAAAACTTCTGCCAGCGAATACGACCAATGCATATAAATGATAACCAGCTAGCCACTGCATTCCTAACCATGTGCCTAGCAGTTGTGTTACAGCTCCTTTTAGTGAACATGTCTGCACAAAAAAATGTGTAATCAAACATTAAAAAAAAAAATTTATAACACAAAACAGAAATTTACTATAAAAACAGAGAAAGAAGTAATTTGTTTTACCAAAAGAAAAATTATAATCAATCATACATTAAATTTGGAGGCAATAAAAATTTGTATTAACAATACAGGTGCTAAGAAATGTGACAAAAGACTTTAAAAGCAGTAAAATTTTACACTATTTGTATTTTGAAACGAGCTGTAGTAAATTTAATATCCATTTGGTATTGTATAAACATGAACATGCAATTGCCATCAGCTGATAACACAACAAAAGAAACGTGGAATGTAATTATATACAGCATCAAAACACAAGCTAGGGTATTGTGCTACTGCCGTCCAGGGAGACTTGTATGTGCATAGGAGGTAAAAAATTAATGAAGCGCTACAGGCAATGCTGGTGGTGCACATAACGTGATACTGCCTCTATTGTGTCCAAGAAACTGATCTGTGCAAGAATGCAAGGATGGATGAAACCATATACACCCACAGAACCTGTGTTTTGAAACACCATGGCTGGGGTCATAGTAAAATTGCTTTCCTACCACACGATGACAGAAGCTCCACAATATGTGCTCAATCCACATGCCTTTATGAATTTAATGTTGAATGCACTTGTACTCTATCTTGTCCAATGGTGTTAAAATACATAGTTCATATTTATCATTTAACAAGAGTTTGTACTAACACAGCAACACTGGTACAATTGATTTATTTATTAAAACCAGTTTTAATGAAAATACAACTTCAAATAATTAACTGCAATTCAGTCCCTGTATATAGTAAATTGCTATTTACAATACACTTATGCCCAGGTCTACAATGCAAAGGTATTGTTGGATTTGTTAGCAAATATTTACTAAAAGCAAACAATTTTATAAAAAAAAATTCCAATGTTATACCTATTAACAGAAATACTATTATAATATTGTAATTTAAATGTGTCATATCATTATACACAAACTTCAAGAGAAATTAAAAACATATTTTTAAGTCTATTCATAATAAAAGTATTGGTTAATTTAAAACACACAATGTTGCCAAAGAGTTAACAATATTTAGTTGAATGACATAGTTGAGAGGGTGTGTATCAACTGGGTGAGCTCAGCAGGAGTCACACAGCAAATATTGTAGTGTACAGTAACACTCACAGGAAGCAAATTTCGAAACAAGGGAGTGTCTCCGAAAGGCGTAGCGGCGAGTGCCATGATCTGCTGGTGGACCTGATTGTTGGGCTGCTGGTTTGTCTGTAGACCTGGGTTGATTCTGCAAACAATAAGAAAATTCATTACTATAATTTACTGTAGTTTCGTTATGCACAGATGATTAAAATCAATACCAAACTTGGAAATATTTAAACTAATTGTATGTTTATCAACCCTCCCATAACACTGTACCAACATCACATTTTTTACTGTGTGTTGATGGAATTCCAACATCTTGTATCAAAAACAACAGTGGGTTTTACAATTGATTTTCTCCACCTTACACATTTGAGTGCTTAATCTGCTTGCCACCAATCCCTAGGCCAATTAACAGGGCATTACTTTTTTTAAGACAATACACGGGGCCTAGAAATTTTTGAATAACGTGAAATACATTAGTGAAATTCTGTGATAATTCCCATATTTGCAAAACAATGAAACTGCTTGTTTAAGTACATCTAAAACCATATTGACAGTTCTATTTACTGTGAAAATTCTTACAAACATTAGGTTTTACAATTTTCCATTCGTTATACATTATTTCTCATTTACTTCACATAAACACAGATAACAAAATTTGCGTGGTGATCACGTTGACTATGAAAACTATACGAAAAATTGTACTTCACGAAAACAATTCATTAATTGATTGGTAGCATGGTCAAAAGATTTTTTTTGCTCGTACAATTCAATATATATAGACCCGAGTCGCTATGGCACTTGTTCATTGGCAAAATCATGCCTACGTGTATTTTATTTATAAATTAACATCTCTAATTTAAAATGTTGGTAGCTTGATGTAGTACGTATATATAACACAGATTAATATTTTTTGTGGAATGTCATAATTACACAGTAAACATTCACATTGTACTTGTAAACACCGCCAACAATCATTTTGTGCTTTGTGGCTAGGTTCTTGAAAATGTTTGGTTCCTTAAAGTTCTTTATAGTGAAGCTTTACTGTACAGGTAGTTTTCTTATTTTTGGACATTTGACTCTCACAAAATTCGCACTTTCATACACTGGTTTCTTACACCATAATTTCAACTCTTTGCATGTTTGCTTAGCACTTTCGTACTGACACGTGATGGGCTGGAAGTAGTCAACAGAAGGCAGCTCCAAGAATTTTATGGAAGAGATAGCCAGTCTCTTCTTAAGGCGATTCAGTTTTGTCTAGGTGCAGGGCTTTGCCTGAATACAGAACTGGCCTTGAGGCTATGCAGCAGGGCATGAAATTAGATTGTGCTAGTATGATTCTGCACTTTGCAGGTACAGTGAAGGGGAAGTTACCCGGGCACCATTTCAATACGGGGACTGAATTCTGTGGTGAAGGTGTAACCAGCGTAGCTGGTGCAGCAGGAATTTCCAGTGGTCTATATACTGGTGCAGGTCATAGAATGGCTTGAGTCAAGTGAGCAATTACTGGAGTAGGAGGTGTAACAGGTCGTGCCAAGTACGTACTCAATTACACACTTGAGGTATACTGCATGTCCAAAGCACTCAGACGGCGAAAACAGATGGCGAGATACAGGTATCTCTCTTGGATCTTTTAAGTGGCAGAGAGCTTGCGCCTGTTCTCTAGGTGGACGACTAGCTATCTGTTTCACAAGTGAGCATTAATGCAGCGAGTGTTGCTTTAACTTTCTCCTTAAGGCCCTTCCTTTTGACAAAAGGCATCAGGAAGTGAAATTACCACAACAAGCTGCAGCACTACCGCAGGTATTCTCACCTGTATTGAATTTACGTTTGTCACTGCTAGGGTGCGTGGCCTGGTATTCTAGCTTTCTATTTAGGAATTACCAGTCGCCAGCGGAGTCCGCTCCGAGGAGAAGTAATCAATCACTAAGACAGTTTTGTGGCTTCACACATAGTGTACCTGTGTAAGACTACTCCATTCCCACAATCCAGGATTGATGAAAAGGTCAGCCGATCCTACTGCGTGATCTGTGTACACACAAAAGTACAATTCGTATGAGTAAAACCCCATGGAATATCTGCGAGTATGTTATAAGGTAACTACAAGGTACTACATCCACACGGAAGGGTATTCAGGTTAAAGTTTCACTCAAGTTTCATTTTCAAGGAAAATGGAAACTTGGTGAGAGCACTCTAGTTTCGGGTCAGCGGCGCAGGCTTCAAACCTCAAAAGCTATTGTTAGGGTGGCCAGTAGAAACGACAGACTCAACAAGGAAATGTGCCTCGAGTATTACAGTAGAATTTCTTGCATTGTTGGCATGGATTTTTTTTATGACATCACGGAATCGCTCACATGTGCTTGTGAAACTAAGTGGGTATATAACAGGATAATTAGCCTTAAAAAAGACTGGGCAAGGATCCACTGTAGCCACATGGTAGTTGCAGAGGGGGAGGGGGAGGGCTGCGGGGTACGTAGCGGATATCTCCTAACTGTGTAGTCTACCATACTACAAGCTTTGCTGATTTATACCATACAGGGGATTGTTTCGAGCAGCATGTGCTGGAACGACAGCAACAATACAAATACTTGAAGTAATAACGGGCATGGGCCTGAGCAACGAGTGTTAGGCAAAAATAGCATTAAGCTAAGTTTAAAACTGGCTGATCAGTTCTGAGCAATGAGTGCTGGAAAAGAAGGCAGAACAATCTAATCTAGATGACTGAAGAGTGGTCTGGAGACGTGGGCCGTCTCACCTTATATACTACCAGTAGGCTGATGCCCAACTCTCATTGGCTGGTGCAACTAGGATGAGGGGTAGTCACTGAGAGGGGGATGCATGACTTGTCTCTGTGAGGTCACCAGCCAGCTGGAAGGCGATGCAAAACAATAGACAAGCAATATTACTACTAGTGTGAGCTAGCGGGGAGTAAATTAACTCTCTTGTCTTAGCATAATGACTGAGGACCGGTGAATAGTAAAAACAGCAAGGCAGACAACACAATCTCACTTCTTAACGTAATAATTTTAACCATCAAAGTCCGTGCAAGGGACCTGAGGGATGGAGCTGAAGTCTTACAATATTATATCTCAAAAGGCATTATATGTCAGTAAACAACAAAAAAACATATTGAGTACATACTAATATTATGACAAACTTAATTGTGTAAACCACAAAGATATATGAATTGTTTATATTCTGTATTTCTTGTCGAAAATAATTCTGTGGCAAAGTTAACATAGATAGAGACCTCTGGTGTGTGTGTGTGTGTGTGTGTGTGTGTGTGCGCGCGCGCGCGCGCATGTGTGTGTGTAACTATGTTTTCGATATAACTGAACAAGGTGAAAAATGTGTACAAAATGAACATGTATGTATGAAAATAAAGGTAGGCATTCGTTATGGCTTGGTTCATACATCAGAGCTGTTCAGGTACACGACAATCATGAACTGTGCCATAAATAATACCTACCTACATTAATTTTGCTACGTACATGTTCATTAAGTACATGTTTTTCATTGTGAATGGAACTTAATGTACATATGCAGTTGTATGTAGTGTGGAGTGTTACTACTATATGGTGGTTCTATGTTTTTATTCTGGTCCTATTTAAAACTTCCATTGTTGTTATTATTATTGCAGTTAGTTTTCTTTGAGGTTGTCTAACCATTATTTTCTAGTGGTGCACATACAGAAATTATTTTCACTTTTCAATGAATAAGAAACGTAAAAAAAGTTGTAATGAAGACTTAGTGTGTAAGAAACAAAGAAAACATGTTGTAAATTACCTACAAACATAATCCCAATCCCAATCCGAACTGACTTGGATGTATGACAGATGCTAAAAATAAACTAAACTAAAGAAATTATTGCACAATCGGAAAGTCGCAAATCATTCGCATTTCAACTTGAGCCGACCTACTGTAATTAGTCAAATGTTTGTGTGTGTAAAATGCGTCTTTTCATATTTTTTTTAACTGTTAGCTGTTTTTTTTTTCTCCCAATCTAGGAACATAACCTCATTTATCACATTAACATAAGGGTCCCACTTTAATATATTTCAACTTTCACACACAAAATTAAGAACACTGTCCGAAAGTAGAGGACTGCCTGTATTCATATTTACTTTTCATCTATTTTTTCCTGCTTTTGCAACAAAACGAGATTTTATTCACTACCATAATTCAATAGAATAATAATTTTTATATAGACATCTTCGACTTTTACTTACCAGAAAACAGGGTCTCTAGCCTATCTTTGATAAAACGTTGAAATGTTAATTGCTGTGTAAAAGAGTATGGTACTTTTAGTATTACTGTATTTCAGTGTGATAGGCCGCACACAAAAAAAACTACAAATAGTGGGGTGGGGCTTACTTACAAGCTATTGGCATTAAAAACAAAATTTACCTCCAAAATGTGTTTAGAAATTTGTCAACATACAGTAAATTTTAATGATATGACCTAGTTTCTAAGTAAAAAGAAATAAATGAAAAGCTTCAGTCTCTTGCAATAATTTGTTCATTCACGTTCATAAACAAAATAACAATCCCGCACATGTAAAATGTAAACATGTTTGAGCTTGGCCATAGATGCCGTACATGAGAAAATGTTTTCTGATGTACAAGAGAAATATATCTTGCGTAGTTCACACGCCCGCCGCTACACCACAAGTGCACACTGATAAGATGCCATTTTGTTTAACATATTGCAGTGGATTTGCTTCCTCAAGTCACGGTACCATCTGTGGAATAGTAATTGCGTGACATATATTTGTAAACATTGCAACTACCCCTATGGGTTTCGGGATTGTCAACACTACCTCACCCAGCGTAGTAGTAAGAAACAAACCCCACAACAATAACTATAATCGAGAGTAGAAAGCAAATTCGTGGTGCCAAGTATAGAGTAACAGGGTATCATCAAGCAAAATGTAACTTGAAAACTGAACTGCAATGTTGACACCCAGATGGATGGCCTTTCAATATTTTCACTGGGACACCAGGTCTTACAAGTACACACAGTATGGTTCCTTTAGCCAACAATACTCCTTTATTAATAATCTGCTGTACATCCAAAAGTTTGCACTCTCTAGCACTTGGCACAAAAATATTTTTAATTTAATTGGTGCACACACATTTAAAAATTACAAATACGACTGCTGTAACACAATACTTGCATTACAAAAATATTTTTAAAAAATATATTACTATAAACCAACATGCAATAAACGTCTGCAGCAAAACTGTGTCGGTTGGGCGCTACGTGTGGTTATTTAAAGTAATTACTTCCCGCGACGTACTTCTTACAGACAGACATCGCCCCGACACCAAAGGGCATGCATAACCACTCCTCTAATACCCGTTTGTTTTCTCGGGTGAAGAATCTGCGACATGTAGGACACTAGAACCCCTAGTACCCTTGTGGCTCCTTCGTATGTGTTGCAGAAACATGCTGTTGTCCCACCAACTGATGGCCCCCACACAATCCGCTAGGACCAGCCAATGTCAATCCAATACGCCACACCACACAGAGGTTACATGGAATAGTTCAGTGGTAATTTAAAAATACACTATGCAACACTGATCACAGTCACCATGGGCATTTCTTCAGTACTCGTGTAGTTATGCAATTAATCACATTTGCGCAAGCAAACATTTAGTCTGCTTCGGGTATCATTTTGCGATGGCTGCAACAATTACATATTGTTATAATTAATACATTGTGCCAAACTCGTTACACATGAACATTCATATTTAAGACAATGTTAATACAAACTATCTGCACGACCACGCCAGCCCGGCGAAGCAAGCACGCTGAATTTCACCCATCAAACTTTGTAGTGCACTCGCGACACGAGCCGTGTGGCGATCAGCTCTCGACTCGCTCAGCCCAGAGCCTCGACTCCTACTGTGCGCGCTTGGCGCCTGTGCATCGCATACTGCTTGTGTCACACGAACCCATACGCAGTGCGCCACTCGGACTTAATATGGTGTTTGTAAGAAGTACGTCGCTGGAAGTAATTACTTTAATTAACCACACGTAGCACGCCAAGTGGCGATCTGCTTTACAAAAACGTACTGCGGGCGTTATTGGAAATACATATAAAATAGATATACGATACATAAATTATATATATTTATATAAAAGCATATTTAACTCACAGTAAAATAATATAATAGCAAATATACTGCACAAAGAATAAATGATAAAGTAAAAATACAATGGAATAGAATAGGATAGGCCGGCCTATAATACTTGATAAATCAAAAGTAACCACATCAGGACACACCAGGTTGCTACCAACCCAAACAAAATTTCACTAAAATATTAACAGGTGACTGTAATGCCGTCACAAAAAAATAATACAAATTTTCTGTCACAATTATGAATTCAATTGGCCAGGAATGGGAAATGACA
Organism: Dryococelus australis; assembly: GCA_029891345.1. NCBI lineage: Eukaryota > Metazoa > Arthropoda > Insecta > Phasmatodea > Phasmatidae > Dryococelus > Dryococelus australis. The sequence goes on from CM056996.1 coordinate 98,305,836, forward strand.
GACTCCTTTGTGCTTGAGTGTAGAGATTGTCAAATGACTAAACAACCTCCAAATAGTAAAGTAGGAGCATATTCGGTGACATTACCTACGAGGCCATGGGAAAAGGTTTTTCTAAACATTTTTGGTCGTCTACCTAGATCTAGGGATGGAAATAATAGCATATTGATTCTAGTAGATAGATTTAGTAAATTCACTTTCATGTTGCCTCTAAAGGATATGAAAGCTGGTAATATTGCCGAAACCTTAGTTTTAAAAGTCTGGCCGATCTTCGGAGACCCCGAGCAAATTGCTGCAAACAATTCAAGTTATTTTGTTTCACAGGTAATAAAGGATTTATGTTTTGACTGGAGGAGATATGCTTGGAAATAAGGAAGGCTGTTGCAAAGATGCAGTGGAGCACATTTACAGCATGTGAGGACGAATATTTTTACAAGGATCAGACAGTTGGTTTGAATGCCTTCGATTGGGGCTCAGTCATCGGAAAAGGCTACAATGCTGTGGTGTATGCTGCGAGAGAAAGAGAGAGAGACCACTTATGAGGCAGCGGCCATGGATGCACAAACTTGAAGCTGCGAGGCATGAGGAATTCGAAGAGTCCTTGCCTCACCTACTCGCCTTCAAAATTATGTTCAACCACAATTCAGAGTTTAATGCAGCAGCGATACTGCAGGCCATGTACCAAGAAACCATCCCCGCCTGTGTACGCTTTGTGGACAAGGAGTTCAGCAGCATGGAGAACAGATTGGCAGGGGGCACGTTCGTGATACCTCCCCACCCGAACATAGTGAAGATGTACTGTGTGTTCACTGACTTTGTGCCATCTCTTCCCGGCTCGTTGAGCCTGTACCTGCACGCCCTCCCTGCATTCGTCAAGCCTGAGGACTATGGCAGGAACATGAGCCGCTTCCTTGTCATGAAAAGGTATGACTGCAGCCTGAAACATTACCTCCAGGATCAGGGCGTGAGCCCCAGGGCTGCAGTCCTGCTCCTGGCACAGCTACTAGAGGGAGTCCTGCACATGAACATGCATAGGATTGCACACAGAGATCTCAAGAGTGAAAACATTCTCCTGGATGTATCGGAAAGGGATGAAGTATGTCCTTTGTTGACCATCACAAACTTTGGCTGCAGTCTGACCCCAACAGAGATCATGGTCTAATGATGCCATACCATTCGCCCAACACCAATAGGGGTGGCAATACTGCACTGATGGCACCAGAGGTTGTGCGTGCTACTCCTGGGGCTTTTGCAAGCATCAATTGCAGCAAAGCAAACATTTGGGCAGTCGGTGCAACAGCATACGAAATGTTTGGCATAAGAAATTGTTTCTATTCAACTAGAGACACTGGCAAGCCATTGCTGTACAGCTACCGCAACCAGGACAGTGAACTGCCGAAGCTCCACGATTGTGTGCCACCATTGGTGCAGAGCATTGTGATAGGCATGCTGAAGAGTAATCAATCTTAACGGTTGAGTGCGGATATGGCAGCAACAATACTGCAATTGCATCTTTAGGCTCCCAGTGTATGGCTTCAGATACAAGAGCACATACCTGCAACCAATGGGATTCTGCATTGGTTGCTGTGCCTGACAAAGGTGCTGTCTGAAAGCAGGAATGTTCCACAGGGGGACTAGCTGAAGTCAGGTAACAAGGGCGGACACAGGACTCTCCCCGAGTACCAGCTCATAGCCACGTTCCTCTGTTGAGTCAGCCTCAGAAGCATCAAGGAGGCTCTCAAGTGTATCCACTTGCTGCAGTAACCAATCAGCGACAGCTGGTCTAACGCTGTACAGTGTTTTTATTTCATGTTTATTTTCTGAATTCCCATTAGATGGATTATTGCGCAGAAAAGAAGTACTCTGTTACTTATGTGTATAGTGTTCTTAGTGTATATTTTGTGTACAGATAGTTAAAAAAAATTTTTTATATTATTTCAGCTTTGGAAGTTGTTAGATTCATCTTATCACTTAGATGTACAGTATGTTGACATGACATGGATCATATTTTAGTTATTAAAACCTTTTATTAGTGGTGAAGGTAATAATAGTATTAGAGTACATTTTTTTCTTATTTTGTAAGGCAGCCCAAAAAGAGTGTACATAATGATAAAAAAATAATTTTCTCTATACCTACTTTGTATTTATTTTGTTCAAAATAACATCCTAAGAATTACATTTTGTTGGTTCCTAAGGCAATTGTCAAATGAAATGTGACATTATAGATATGTGCTAATATCCTGTATGAACTCACATTAAAGATTTAATAAAACAGACTGAAACAAAGAGAAATAAAAATCTGTTTGTAAGAAGTACTTCGCAGGAAGTAATTATTTTTAATAACCACACGTAGCGTGCCAAGTGGTGATCGTCTTTACAAAAGAGTATTGCAGGTGTTATTGGAAATACATATAAAATAGATGTACAATACATAAATCATATATATTTACATAAAAACCGATTTAACTTGCAGTAAAATATTATAGCCAATATACTGCACAAAGAATTAATTATATAGTAATAATACAATGGAACAGAATAGGGTAGGCCGGCCTATAAAACTTGATAAATCAAAAGTAACCACACCAGGTTGCAACCAAACTCAACAAAATTTCACTAAAATATTAACAAGTGACTAATACCATCACAAAAAAAATAATACAAATTTTCTGTCACAAGTGTTTTGTAGGAGAGAAAATAAGTCGGAATTTATTATGTTTGTAAGGAATCGTGACTGAACAATATTTACAGAATATAAAATTCAGTGTGGTCTATACTTTAAAAATTAATTATCACTAATTTTTCATCAAAATTTTTGGTGCTGCCTTTACATGCCAAAATACGGTAGTCGTTTCAACGAGTGTAAAATGAGCATTTTCATTTATATATTTTAATAACAGCTTGTCTGTTTACAAAAGTGAAATTCCATATTGTGTTACTGACTCAAAGAAATTGACTTCTGATACCGTAGAAGAACAATTTAATAACCGATACTTATCTGAATAAATGTAAAGTTGGAGGAACACTAAATAATTTACTGTTGCATTGAGTTATTTACGCAATAAAGATTGAAATAAAAGAAACTATTATGGATAATTTACTCCCTTTCGAAAAGAATCATATTGGAACAGGATGGGCCAATCCATAATAATAGTACAGTAAACCCTCAGTTCAACGGACTAATTGGGGAGAGGAATAGGCTGGTAAACCAGAATGTCCGGTAAATGGCGAAGTACCAAAATAATGTACTTCTACTTGTTTTAGAGTGGAATGTATACAATGTATATTTCTGTGGAACATTTAGTCAATGACGTGGAGACAAAAAACGTGCTCGGGGATGGTCTTTCTCCTGTTTCCTACCCATAACCTGTCAAAAGTCATTTCGGTGGCGCCAGGCCATCCCGCCCCTTATACTCCCATTCCCTATCCTTTCCGTGTTATTTTTGTTGCCTTCCTCCAGCATAGATAATTATATGGGAATGGTCCCCATCCCCTTGCTCATAGTGTAACAGGCAACACGACAGTTAAATGTTTGGAACAAAAGTCTGGGTAGCCGGCAGTTGGGCCACTGTTTCACTGCGAGGAATACGGATGCATGCAGTGATAAACTTACAAGGAGGCTGGAGGGGAAAGCTGTGGTGTTGAGAAACACAGTAAAGGGGTTGGAGTGATTTTCTCACCAAGCTAGGTTTTGTAAGAGTTGGGGTGATGTAAACTCTACACATAAAACGGCCGCAAGTAGGACTCTTTAAATATGTTAATATTTTCTGTTATCTTACAATCAGCACTTACATGTGTTGCATAACATTTTAAAAGTTACAAATCACGTTTTGTACATGCTATACACACAACACTTAACAAAAACAGATAAAAACTATGATGCATGCTTACAATGTCAATTCTCATTTGACTTCTGTACAGTCTGTTTACCATAAAATACACAGCAAAAAAACATGTTGCACATTACCTAACACAAAAATAACAATAACGGCAGTAAGCTTAGTGAATTTCAGCAAGATACATTTATATACTGCAAATGTGTACAAAATAAACTCTAACAGTGCATTGTTTGTCTGAAGTGAACATCTCAGCAAATTTTATTCAGAATCGGAAAGTGTTTGGTCTTCGCAGTGATTGCTTGTTGATGCTTATGCAGAAGAGGTACTTACAGTGCTGTCGCATGTAACTTGCTTTGGGATGGGTTTGAAGAAAGAGTTTAACTTTAGCTGGGTTTTCGAGTTGAGCTGGTTTTTTATGATGATTTCCCTAAAAGCGTGAAAGTGAGAACAATATGGCTGGATATCAGGATCAGTAGCATAATCATTGTATGCAATGATATCGTCCAGATGAGATCTTAGTACATACAACTTGGTTTTTTTGTATCAGCTGTAGCTCATCTTCTTCACTATCACCATCAGCCAACTCCCCTGCCAAGACCTCTCAGTCTTCTTCCAACCATTTCATAATGTCCTCTTCTGTCGTCTCTTTTTCTCCAGCCACCTGTAGGGCTGTGTGGTAGTCGGTTACTTCAAAACCTTGAAATGCAAAATCAACATTTATGTTGTAAAGGAGTTTATTCAAACCATTTTGTAAGGTTGTTGATTTCACTGCCTTCCAAGCTGCAGCAAAGTTAAAAATGGCTGATTTGAGGTTGTAGTTGCAAAGGTTTTGCAATGCGTGTACACCTCTCTAATCTTTGTCTTCGTCACATTCTTCCTCTTAAACAACCAACACTTCCTCTAAAAATCTCTTTCGGTACACCCTCTTGGTAGCAAGAATGATTCCTTGATCTAATGGTTGGAGAATTGAAGTGGTATTCTTAGATAAAAACATGTATGTGAATTTACCCTCTTCTGCATACAAAACTGCTTCCGATGGATGAGGAGCATTGTCTAATAAAAGTAGAACCTTAAAATTTTCTGGTGAGATTTTCAACACTTCTGTTTGATATCTTACTGATTATGGGACAAAATGTTTAAAGAACCTGTGTTTAAAAATATTCTACGTAAACCTGGTGATGCATCCGCCCCGCTGTCTTTTCGCCCTTAACTTCCCCGGTACTTTCATTACAAGGATTTCTCAATTACTACTTGGTATAACAGTGCCCCACTTTCAATTCTCATTTATTATTACTCGAAGGCTTTCCTTTCCTATGCAGCCACACTTCCCTGCGGGCTTGCTACACCAGACACTGTCTGACCCCAGAGGTTACCCACCCAACGTAAAGACTATAAAAGTCAGTGATACCACACTAATGAGAAACTATATTTTCAGCCCAATTTTTGCCCTACGACTCCTGTCCTTGACACCGATTAAAATTGCAAAACCATAACTTGGACACGTGTCACGGGCCTCTGGCCCCAGCTGACAGTTTTAGGTCACGCCTGAGATGACAAGTTGAATGGGTTCGAACTCCCAAATGGGACCTACAAAAAACTGTCTAGCCAGTGCACTCTGCACGCCTGAACAAAGGTCATGTACCTCCTCCTTCTCCTGGACTCTTGTCCACGACGCCCTCCAATAGGAATATTATATGTGTTATGACTACGCCCTAGTTCCCGAGTTTAAACCAATAGCTGAGCGTTACGCGAGAGAGTCTTACGTCGGCTATGGTAACTCTGTATTTGTGTTCATTGTCTGTTACTTCTTGCAGCTGTTAACTTCGTGTTACGTGTATTTGCATTAATAAATTTCTCAATTCTATACTTGTCAGTATGCTCATTGCAAACATGTGTAACCTGCACCTCTCCCATCCGCTCAAGGAGTAACCAACCTACCTTGGTATACAACATACGCCACTTTTCTGGTGTCAAATGTGAGGTACACCTTAGCAACACACGGATGCAAGAAGTGTAATAAATCGCGAAAACAGGAAATTTCCAACTGTGCTCGTGGAAAATACGTAATTCGCGTATGAGAACTTCTCTCGTCATGCATGTTGCGCACTTAGGCAACCAACAATTCAGAGAAGTCAGATGAAGGAAGCAAATGTGAGCCCTGGCGCTACAAATTAAGGACGTAGCGTAGCTCCAGAAGGGGTTCCTAGTCTCATTGTGTGTGGGCACATGATTATCTACTGATGTGACGTGTTCTGCTGCGTCCTCCTAGCACATAACGCTCACCGCTACGCATCACGAGTGGAAAAGGCCGAGTGAAGAGATCCACATGGGGCAAAAAATTCGTAAAAATTTGAGAGGGTCCATGCGGAACGAAGTCAACTACTGCGCAGAAGAAAGTCATCTTCAACCAGAGGGTACGAGTTCTCGACCGGACACCACTTTGCAGTTCAGAGACTACATTTCAGGGAGACTTAGTGGCAGTCACGTCCACTTCAGGGCAGCTGAGTCGGCGAGGTGTCCCGAGTTCGCATAAGGGGGTCATCTACCCAGCGGTGTCATCGCCAGGCCAGCATGAGAGCACTTCCACCTGGGACACCAACGGCATAAGCAGAGGTCCTACCCTCAGGTAGCTATGACGCCGAATCTACAATGTCGCCACAGTGAGTATTGCTATGGAAACCTTGGATAGTGGGAGCCAGGAAATGGCTGTAGTGGCATCTTCATACTGTAGTACTAATGAAGCGTTGAGACTTGTAACTCGGTTTAGCAGCGATAGAAAGGAATTACTTACGTTTGTTGCTAATGTAGATACCGCTTTTGAAGTAATTGATCCACATAAACGGGATAGGTTATTTAAATTGATGCTGACAAAAATAAGTGGAGAACATAGAATTGCAGTAAGTCAAAGGGAAATAAATAATTGGGAAGAACTACGCAGTTATTTGTTAAATTCCTATGTAGAAAAGCGAACAGTAGATTATCATGCAACTCAGCTTTTCAGTGCCAAGCAACATAAAATGAAACTGTTACCTTATGGATACAGCGTATTCAAAAGTTAGGAACCGAGTTTAGAGAAGCAGCCCTCGTAGATGGCGAGCCGGCCGAAAAGCCGGGGATTTTTAAGCTAGCACAGAGTTAAGCTCAGACAGAATTCAAACTATTGAACGTAGCAGGAACCATTCGCATTTTGATGACATAGTAGAAGGCGCACTCAAGGAGGAGAGTGCTATTGTGTCCTGTAACGAGCGGTACTTCCGAGGTAATATGGGTTATGCCCCAAGTAGTAGCGGCAGCAGTAAGCCTCATATTAAAATGGTACATTTTAAGAATTGCGGGGAAAATGGCCATTCAGCAGACAAGTGTTTCGCAAAAAAGAGAATTTTTGCACTAGTCACAGATGTGTTTTTTAGATGTGGCCAGGGTGGGCATTTTGCTCGAGAATGCAATGTGAAACTTCAGGGCCTGCAACAGAGATATCCTTGAGGATTGTACGAAGCACATTGCACGCATGGGCGAACCTCTGATCAGATAGAAGCGCAAAGGCTGCGTAATTACGCGACGGAAAAAGGCTATCCATTCATACCGCCAGTAGTAATACTGTTAACCACACTAGTTATGTTAATAAGAAGACGTAAGTCACTAACAGGCACATATTGATAATTGTGAAAATACAAAATTTAGAAAAGGTCATGCCATCAAAAAGTTGTGTACCACAAATGCAATATGTATGTATGGAGAATCAGATGACGTGAAAAATGTTTGCCATTGCCATGAGACAAACACTATAGCACAGCTTTGGTAAGTACGTGTGTGTATTAACTTAGCAGTTAACAATTAAAACGTACGGAGCGCTCCCAATAGATCGTAAGCCCCCAATAAATATTAAGTTAGTTCATAAGCTAGTAAATAAGATAGTTGTAAATGTTTGTTCGCCAAAGCCTTGTTACTGTATGCAAGATCCCATAAAATATGATCTAAGCAAAATATTGTGTGTCAAAAACAGTAAGGGAAAGGAATATGTAAAACTAGACTTAGACGCCAGTAAACAAGGTCCATTACTTCTACTTGTTGACACACGTGCAGATGTAAGTATCTTGAAAACAGAAAAATTGATGCCTACATTATAGTGTGACTCAAGAAATAAAATAGTAATTAAAGGTGTAGATGGGTGACTAATTAAAACTCATGGAAATCTGAAAACATGTGTGCATGTAGTCAAAATACCATATAAATTTCAACTTGCTTCATCTCAGACTTACCTTGTGATGGAATTCTTCGTAGGGATTCTTTGAAAATGCACCAAGGCTAAAATTTGTTACAGTCAAAATGTAATAGAAATTTTTTATCACTAAGTTCAATGACGTGCAGTGCATCAACGCCAAGACATTCAGTTAAGACAGGTAAAGGTTCCAAACGTTCAAAATTATTGTGGAATTGCCAGTTAAGAATGAATTACCAGATTTCACTGAAGGAATAGGAAAAAACTGGAGATAGCTAGTGGAGTTTACATTGCTAACACACTGATGGTAAAATGTAAAGGTAGAGTTAAAACATGTTTAATGAACATTAACGATGAAGACATCACACTGCCAGAACCAACGGTCAAACTCACTCGTATTTCGCAAATTGCTACTTGTAATGTTATACGTAACTCAGAAATTAATCGTGGAGCAGAATTAAAAACTAAACTTAGGACATGTCACCTAGGAGCTGAGGAACGAGACACTAGTCAGGACATGTCTCAAGTTCAATGACTTATTCTTTTTACCTGATGACAAGCTCACACGACAGCCACGCATAACATACCTACATTATCTGATACAGTTCCAATAAGTTCAGGAAATGTAAGATTCAGTCGTGCCGAAGAAAATGGATGCTAGTGGAATACAGAAATACAGGGTCGTTCTAGATTTCAGGTTTTTGAACGAAAGGACGGTAGGAAATGCGTATCCCCTACCAAATATAACCGAAATACTTGATCAGTTAGGTAATTCAAAGTATTTTTCTACTTTAGACTTATATTCAGAATTTCACCACATCCTAATTGATGAAAAAGACAAGGAGAAAACTGTGTTTAGTGCTGGTGGAGAACACATGCATTTTAACTGAATGACTTTTGGTTTGAAAGGTTCACCAGCCTCTTTCCAAAGATTAATGAATACGGTACTCAGCAGACTGCAATCTACGCATCGTTTTGTTTATTTAGACAATTGCGTAATAAATGCTAAAGATTTTTGAGATGTGTTTGAAAATTTGAAACTCCAGCCAGAAAAGTGTAAATTTTCACACAATGAGGTTTGTTATTTAGGACACACAATTTCGGAATCTGGTGTAAAACCAGCCCCTAAATAGGTGTCTGCCATTGAAAATTTTCCCAGACCAACGACAATGAAAGAACTAAAATCATTTTCAGGCCTTGCAAATTATTATAAAAGGTTTATTCCAAAATTTAGCGATATTGCTACCCCGTTATTTCGATTACTACGAAAGGACGTTCCATACGTATGGAAATCAAAGCAAGAGTCGGTATTTAATACACTCAAGGAGATGTTAATAACGGAACCAGTATTACAGTTAACAGATTTTTCAAAAGAGTTCGTTTTAACCACAGATGCTAGTAACGTAGCACTCGGTGTTGTATTATCTCAAGGCATAATAGGCCAAGATTTACCTGTAGCTTATGCTAGCTGCACTCTAAATAAAGCAGAAAGAAATTACAGTACTATTGACAAGGAATTACTGTCAATAATCTGGAGTTGCCGAATATTTAAGCCATACATTTATGGTAGAAATTTAAGATTGTGACACTTGTGTGGTTTATGACCCTGGAGCACACTTAATGGGTTGGCGACTAAAATTAGAGGAATACGATTACGAGCTCATTTATAAAAAAGGCTCTTTAAACTAAAACGCTGATGCTCTTAGCAGAATCGAGAATGTAGCAAATGTAACTGTTGCAACTAGTTCGAGTTCAGATATAATCAATTGCTCAGATGCAAAAACAGATCTGCAGGAAAAACATATTACAGAAATTTCGGAAAACATGAAAGCTAAAATACTGTATGAAATTCATTACTCACCTATTGCTGGACATCCTGGTATGAATAGGACGTATGATAAAATAAACGATAATGTTTCTGATATTGATTGGCCTAATATGAAGAGAGACGTTGAGGAGTAAGACAATGTAAAAGTTGTAAAATAAATAATCTTCTGAGACTTAAAACAAAAGTTCCTATGGAAATAACTACTACAGCTAGCAAGCCATTTGAGAATACAGCGTTAGAGATAGATGGTCCCCTTACAGTAACTGACGAGAATAATAGATGTACTTTTACGTTTCAAGATGAACTAACAAATTTCGTCACAGTCATTCCATGACCTAATCAAGAAGCCGAAACTTTAGCCAAGGTTTTTGTAACTGAAATAATTTTAAGATATGGTATGCCACGAACACTTCTTTTGGACCAAGGCACTAATTTTATGAGTGAACTATTTAAAAATGTTTGCAAAATGTTAAAAATAAGGAAAATACAAACTACTGCATTTCACCCCCAGTCAAATGGAAGTTTAGAAAGATAGCACAGAACACTTCTAGAATATTTACGACATTATGTGCATGAAAATCAGAGGAACTGGGATTCTTTTATACCTTTTGCATGTTATTGGTGTAACACCACATGTTATACACATTTTGAACTATTATACGGTTTTAAATCTACATTACCAACTTCATTAACACAATCGCCTTAGTTGTCATACACTTATGACTACGTCGCAGAATTGAAGGGACACCTTCAAAGCAGCCATGAAATAACTTGTAAAAATTCACAGCAAAACAAATTAAACAGCAAAACGTATTACGACAGAAATGTCACAGACATAACCTTCCAGGCAGGAGACCAAGTTCTTTTGTATGACGAATCAGTTCGTAGAGGTAGTAGTAAAAAACTAACTCTAGCCTATATTGGACCCTACGAAGTTATTGAAATAGATGGTGTAAATGCATTAATCAGTAAATCAAAAAATAAGTTGTTCAAGGTGCATTCAAACAGGCTTAAACACTTTTACTAACTCTGTTACAGAGTGCACCCCTGTGGTACCACCTGCTGTTTTTCTCAACCATTTCCCTTGCAACTGCAGTGAAATCTATAAATTACAAAATAGAAAAGTACGATACTTCCCCTGGATTGTATTACGAAAACTTGGGACATTCACAGCTGTACAACACGGTCTGGCGCACTGTCACGTACATCAATCTTAGTGTTATAGAAGATGAGATTGTTATGGTAATCAGGTATGTAAAACACACTAAAAACTTTTATGTGTAAGTGAAATTGTAAAAAACTGGACCAAATGTAATCAGCTACTGTACAATATTGAAAGGCGTATTGAAAATATTGAGAACAGTAAGATACTGCTTGATGAAATCACAGGAAATGACGATCAAAATGCAGAACACTCGAAAACACGAAACTTTAACTGTAAATTCAGTTGGTTCAGGAAATACACGTTGCAAACGTGGAATATTAAATTTAATTGGGAAAATTTCTAAAATTTTATTTGGAACCATGGATTCAGATGATGCACATTATTACGTACAGCAAATTAAACATTCCGAGCAAAACACTGATGAGTTACTTAAAATTAACTAGAGAACAAATATCTGTAGTAAAATCAAAATTAAAGACAATTAATGCAACTTTAGGGGACGTAGAATATAACGAACAACTTTTGAAGGACTGTTTAACCAAAGTATATCAGGTATTTGCAAAAAAAAAAACTATACAAACAGTTTTGCGAATTTTCGAAATGAAATTGGCCATAGAGGCACATGTAATTCGATTGACAAATGTGCTCACTAATATCCAAAAAGATTTGGATGTAATCGCATCTGCTATTCTTAATGCACAAAAGGGACTTTTTGCAGCCTCAGGTTATTTCTCCCAACAAATTACTAAAAGTACTTTCAGTTAATAGTAAGTTCTTTCCCAAGGAAGTTTCCCCACCCTTTGCATTAAGCAAGGAAAAAAGGTCATGCAATTTTGAATATTTGCAACATAAATGTGTTTATCAAGGACAAAATGTCAGCATATGTAATTATTTTACCTCTTGTTAACAAGTACATTTACAATGTGTACAAGGTAATATAAATCCCACAGCACAAACACAACACACTTTATAGTTTCGTTCATGTAGAAAAGAACATTTTAAGTGCTGAAAGGTTCAAACAATATTACTATACAAGTCACGAAAATGAGCTTAATTCATGTAAAAAGTCCAATGAAAGGAAGTTATATTTGTAAACAAGCACAACCGCTACTGAATACACATCAATATGACAACTGTATAGTTCAAATGCTTCAACCTATTAGAAATATTGCAACTAATTGTGAGATATGTATCATTAACATAACACACACTATTTGGTCACAGTTAAGGTACAACGAATGGATATATGTATCAACGGAAAAAGGGTCGCTCATCATTTTGTGCAGTCATGACAAACCTTTTGACGTAATTTTGGAAGGAATAGGCAAAATTCAGTTAGGAAATAGGTGCAAAGGTTATATCAAATCAACACTTTTATTAGACCATGAAATCGTAACATCAAACAGTAGTTGAGATATCTTATCCAAAGCTAACCTGGACTAGGACTGTTGCAAAGAAGGGCATTCTAAATTAAATTTCACCACTATACACCTAGATTGAGAAATAAAACCCCTGTTAAATCACCTGGACGATCTTAAACTAAGTGGACACAAATTAAGCAAATTATAAGAACACCTTGATAACTACAAATAACAGAAATTTGCCGCATTACAAACGCATTATTCTGTGATTGTTTACATTATAATTGGTATCATTGTGTCTTATCTCATTTACAAATCATATTTCTTAATTCCTAAATGCCCAAAAAGTGATGCAGAGAAAACCTAAAGGCTCTGCCTGGTGTACGAAACACAGTTAACATAAAAATCCACACCAGCAGTGAAAATGTATCTCTTATGAACGAAAATGTTCCATTACGCGACATCTCAGATGAGACCACCTTTCATAGTGAAGACCAAGCAACGCACAGTAAAGTTAGACGTTCTGCTAGGCTACTAAAGAACAAAAATGTTCACCAATGTCATTTCAACAAAAAATATTTTAAAGAGAAAGACAACTTTGTAAAGGTGTTAGTTTTAAACACAGTACAAATGTTTATGTTTATAATTATAAGAACTTAGAATTGAGGAGTCCAATTATTTCTCCTTCCTCATAGGCTAAGCAAGTAATTAGGGTAACTTTTGAATGCAAATGTCAAATGTGAATTAATGTAAGTGTTTATTGTGTCACTAAAGGAACAAATAAACCACTTTGAAAATAGTAGTTTAAGCTGTAGTAAGTAAATTGTAGTCATAAGGCTATTATTGTGTGATTTAACGAAGGGTTTTGTGTTCATACTTGTAAATATCAAATAAATATGTTATCATGAATATAGGAGATATGTAATAATGAGATACTAAAGTGTTTAATGCTGTTGTATTGTGTAACATGTTTACTTTAAGGTAACTTGCAATAATATTATATTGAGGATAACCAACCTTGTGTGAAACTGTGTAAAAGGTTAACAAACATAATAATTATAAGAAAAGATGTGCCAATAATGATAAATGCATTCTAAAGACTAAGTGCATCATAAAACATATTCTGTAGGCCATCAACTGAGAGCATTAATTTGTATAATGGCATAATTTGCAACAATTAGTTTGTTAAATATAATGAAGTGGTAGGATGGCCCTGAATTATGTAAATTAGAGGGTTGTAGCTAACCTAAGGGAATAGTTACAAAAAAATTTTTTTTTTTTTTTTAGTTTCACATGGAAAAATTTATTTCATTAGCTGCTTCTTTCAGCGAATCAGGACTAGTAACTTACATTGTACAACTGGTACTGTTTGGTTTTAACACTTTCTATTCTGGTAGCCACTACACCCCTTGGGTCATGACCACCATCTTACGAAGGGGGTGTTGCATCCGTCCCACTATCTTTTTGCCCTTAATTGCCCAGGTACTTTCATTACAGGTATTTTTTAACTACCACCTGGTATTAACATGCCCCATCTTCAATTCACATTTATTATTTTACTTGAAGGCTTTCCTTTCCTATGCAGACAAGCTTCCCTGCAGGCTTGCTACACCAGACACTGTCTGACCCCAGAGGTTACCCACCCGATCGTAAAGTAGAAACTATATTTTTCAGCCCAATCTTTGCCCTACCTCCTATCGTTGATACCACTTTAATTGAAAACCATAACTTGGATGCGTGTCACAGGCCTCTGGCCCCAGCTGACAGTTTTAGGTCAAGACACACAACTTTGAGATGACAAGTAGAATGGGTTTGAACTCCCAAACAGGACCCACAAAAAACCGTCTAGCCAGTGCACACCTCTACAAAGGTCATGTACCTCCTCCTAACGGACTCTACCCATGATGCCCTCCAATAGGAATATTATATGTGTTATGACTCTGCCATAGTTCCTGAGTTTAAGCCAATAGCTGAGTGTTACGTGAGAGACAGTCTTACGTCGGCTACACCCCTCGTCTCCCTAAAGCCTCAGGGAACTATCCAATATACTGCTGTGTAACTCTGTATGTGTTCATTGTCTGTTACTTCTTGCTGCTATTAACTTCATGCTACGTGTATTCGTGTTAATAAACTTCTCTATTCTATACTTGTCTGTGTGCTCATTGCATACGTGTGTCACCAGCACCTCTCCCATCCTCTTGGGGAGTAGCCAACCTACCTTGGTATACATTGGCCTTCCTGGAACTGTAATAAAAAACAGAAAGCAGATTCATAGACTTTCAACACTTGTTTGCCTTGACTTTGCAACCATGACCGGTGTCAAACGGTGTGACCTATCTGCATTTGAACAGACAAGAGCATAAATCCTTTCTTTACATATTCCCATCCAGGAGTTGACGTCTCTTGTCAGAATACCTGGGTATTCTCAGATAGTCACCTCCAATACAGGCCTGTTTCATCCGCATTGTAAATCTGAGACAATAGGCCTTCACTGTCAATCAGTTGTTCTAGCTTTTTCTGAAAAGGTTTGATTTCTTCTGTAGGCACACTTAGTGCTTCTCCATATGTGCGTTTGTTATTCCATGGCAATTACGGAAGCACCAAAGCCATCCAACACTAGATTTGAAGTCAGTCATTTTCATGTGTTGCGCTAGTTTGTCTGTAGCAGCTCTTAGTTCCACACCATGAACATTTACACCACATTAGTGTTGTTGAACATATCACTTAAAAACTGCTTCATCATGCAAAGATGCAGCAGCAGGTTTCATGTGCTCCCTGGGTCCAACAATGACACACTCGTTTTTTCCTTTTGGTTCAACATCATTTTTCAACACACAATTCTTCAGTTTATCTTTTGCTTTAGGAATATCCAACACTGTTTGTTTTTATCATACCATAATCAACACACACCCTGGCTCTGAAATGCCTACTTCTAGTTTTTCAACAAGTTCTAGTTTCTGTTTAACAGTCAAATTCACACACTTTCTTTTTTTATCCTGCGGCAGAAGCCATTTCCAAAAAAAAAAACATGCACAGCATCACCACACACACCAGACACGTCAGTCTAAAAATAGCTCTCACTCCCTTTGCCATGTACAGCTGTCAACTCGCGTGTTTGTTATTCACCAAAGAACAATAACCATGTAGGTCCCGGACCAGACGTGTCGTTCTGTCAACTCACATGCACACCAAAGAACAATAACTATGTAGATCCCACACTGCATGTAGTAAGTAGACACAGTGGTGAAAATAATTTCACTTCAGATTTTGTCCGTTAAAACCGAAGTTCACTGAATGGAGGTCCGGTAAAACGAGGGTTTACTGTATTGGGAGATCAGTGGACCGAGGTATAGGCCAAATTTTCGCTCAGCACAGCTCTAGCATTCGCCAAGGTTGATTTACTCAGTTATAGATGAGCATACTGCAGGGTGGAGGTACACTGCATGTGCTGACAAGCAGTGTGTGTGTAAATGAGCAATGTGGAATGCATCTGACATCTCCGATTCCAAGTTAAATTCATTTTCGATTCTCGATTCCTGATTTCAGCATTTAAATTATTAAAATTTGTACTTTCCATGTAATACTTAAAAGTGAGAAAAAAATTCACACAATTTTTGTTGTTGGTGTTGTTGTTGTTGTTGTTGTTGTTGTTGTTGTTGTAAATTCAGAGTACAGTGATATTGAATCATAACTAGTTCTGAGTCAAAACTTATCGGAAGCAAACTCACTAACATTTTTTGGACTAAACGAACGTCTTGGCTTACGAATGAAATTGATTTTTAAAAAAATTTACATATTGTGCTTTTCAAGAGTGTTGTAAATAAAAAATTAAAATGATAACCTCTTTGTGATAAAACTGAAGGGACCTTCTTGTTTATGGTAAAGTCAAATCCAAATAAAATATTGTAATTTATTGCTGCATTAGCACAAAAGTTAGATATTCATTTTTTTTATATTTAAGAACAGAAGAACCCTTATTTTACACTTTTCCAACGAAAAATAAAAAATGGTGTAAATAAGAGAAACGTGTAAATGAAAGGAAACACAAAGTAATTGAAGGGCGGGAGGAAGAACCAGGTGGCTCCATTTTTAGAAATTTTTCAGGGAGTGAAAAAAAAAAAAAAAAAAAACTGTTAATAAATTTCATTTAAAGTTTATTTGATTATGTTGTTATATAACTTTTTTAAACATTCGTTAAATGTGAAATATTATCCAGTAAAAATAGGGTTTTTATCTCTACTATGTATTTTTTTTAATTGAGTATAAATTTTGAAGCTGCCTGTTTCCTGCATCAAAACCAGCATTTGCATTAATTTTGTAGGATCTAAATGTGAAATAATCATTTAACTGGCCCAGATATCGTTCGAAATAAATATAGAATGTGTCAAACATGAATTTTAGGAATCCTGATAAAATTACAGTTTAAAATACCATCATTATTAGACATTCTACTTACACAAATAGCATTTTATAGGAAGTTCAGAATGTGCATAATATCATCTGCCTTATAATATTTAAAAACATTGCAGTATTACTTGGGAAATGGCTTAGAAAATCATAAACCAACATTTATGTACATTATGTGGTCAAAATATGCCAATTCCCACTACGTTTACTCAAATTTCTGGGTAATAATACCAAGGATACCCGGTTACTGTTTTTAATGGGTAGTTATCCGATATTATTTATGTTGTTATATAATTTGTAGAAGATTGTTATATGTTACATTTTATTAAATGAAAATAGTGATTTTCTTGTTTGTAGCTCTTAATACATATTAAATAATGATTAAGGAGCTACCTAATTCCTGATCAAAACTACAGTATTCATTAATTTTGTATGTTTTCAATATTAATCAATTCTATGTTGATATTTTCACATGAAGTTCAGAATATCTGCACTATACACTATAATATTTGGCAGATTAAATAAAAAAATCATAGTGATATTCCTTGGCCAGAATGATTATTACAAACTTATTTTCAGTTCACTTAGAGTGTTGGGTAATAACAATACATTATAATATAAAGTATTGTAAAAATTACGCACAAAATCAAAGGAATAAAGATCTACAATAATATATGAATGGTAGATCATGTGTAAGTTTACAAAATAAGAATGGCAGAAATACAGGACTTGAGTAAAAATCACTACTCGCTGGCTGATGTACCCTCGTCGTTGACCTACCTTAGTAGACTGTCGTAGAACCACTTGTCACTAGAAGGAATGTAGCTTTCCGCAAGCTGCATCACATCACGCAGCTTGGCACTCTTGAGTGGCAATGGTCTACAGTTAGCTTTATCATTTTGGAGTGAAAAAGCAGGCACTGCATCAATTTTTAACTATGGAAATGTTTCTGTGTAGATCCCTGAGCTTGCTACTGAGCACTGGACATTTCCCACAAACTTGCTATTGTGAATGAATACTCAATATTTGGAGATAGTGAACGGACCACGAGTGTCACTCACAACCTTCTTTTTGAAAGACTGTGCGAGTGAGTTTTTATAGTCTAGAAAATCTGTACGGTTCATCATTTTCACTTGAAACTTGCAGCTCACACTGGATATGAGCTGGGAATAATCACTAGGTATATACAACCTCTGTCTTTTACATTTTTCTTTCTCCACTACACCAAAGCTTCTGTCGCAAGGCAGATAACAGTGGCCGAGCTCTGGGAAACATACTATTTCCTCAAAAGGTCTATTGTTCACCAAGGCATTTCAAAACTGAACCAGCACAATATTTTTGTTTTGTGCACCACAGTTGTCAAAAAATAAATACAATGTCTTGACACGAGGTGTGATTGTATTTTGCAAGAAATCATGAATACAGGATATAACTTCGTTTGGCGACTTTCTTCCTGAAGTCTCGTCATACAGATAGAAAAAACTCTTCCCAGTTTTTTCTGAGTAAATGCAGAATGAAAACACTCATAACTGTCTCTTATAAAATCATCTTGCGACGACACCATGGGGAGAGGAAGATTTTGTTGGAAATCAAATGCAAGGGTTCCTAAAGAGTCATCTGTTTTGGCTACTTTCATTTTATCCTTTAAATCCTTATAACACCATTCTGCTTTACTTAGGTGAAAAGCTTTTCCAGTTTCTAGCTTCTCTTTTTCATCTTCGGAAGAGGTGGCTTTCATAGCATTTTCTATTTTGCCATACTTTTGACACGTATCTGTTCTAGGAGTTCCAAACGACATATTAAAATTATCTAAAAATACGTTTATGTACAGATCGTACGATACTACTGGTGTGGCAGATATTGGCCTAGAGTTGTCGTCGTGTACACTACTTGAGCAGCATTCTTCAACCTCAGTGGTATTTTTCTCCACTACTGACATTTCCTGTTTCTCTAAAAATAGCCTATGCATTTTAGCCACAATTAGTTCTGGAGAAAGATAGTATCTTTTCTGATTGTCGGTTCGACTATAGTGAGATGACCGTTTTGAAAAACTATTTATACGCTCCATTATTGATTTTACACAAGTCATCTGTGAGTTTATTTGGCCGTGTACTGTGATGACCCCTTTTACCTGTAGGTGCTGTAATGCTATTCGCTTTGTGACCACAAATACATTCTACTTACTATATGTTATTCTTTGCAGGGATACAAATGCCTTTTTGCAAACACATGTTTCATTTTCGCCATCCTTAATCTTATACAAGTAAGTGTGTGCTCTTGGTAGCCCTCAACCTGATTTATTTTGTCGGCGTTCAATGGATCAAAATGTTACTAACTAACTTAGGTAACAATCTTGCTTCTCTTTGTCATCTAAGTCATTAAATGAATGTATTATTATCGACTTTTCGTCTTTACTAAACTTCTCAAAACATTGGTGTATGTATTTACATGGAGATCCCATTACTCTGGGTAGAAGTTTTATTTGCTGTACTTGCATAACTTTCCCCTTTTGCACAGTTCAGTTTGTTGGCATTCCGCTTCCACTTGATAGGACATAGCCGTTTACGTTTTCCTTTTGCTACTTTAGTTATTGGAGGAAGAGTCTTTCTATGATACGAGCCGGCGAAATTGTAGCCTGATCTCTCGAGGCTTGTGAAATCACATTAACAGATTTGTTGGTGTCGGAACTATCTTCGTCTGTGTCAGGCAGATATTCATCAATTAAATATTCAATCAATGACGTGTCACTCATTTTACATGTAAATTACAACAAAAGCCCACATTTAGATGACAAAAGAGCACAACAAATAACAAACCATTAATAAACACTGTTCAGCACTGTTCATAATACAACGTGAAAGGAAGTAAAATTCCGAACAAAAAAGCAGACTCGGGGGCTACACAAAAAAAGAACAGATACAGAACTCTTTTGAAACATTGTAATATAGTACTAATAGTGCTATCTAGTATAACTGTCAGTACTAAAAAACAGAAGAGAATGATGATAAACAGGAGTGCTGCACATGAGCGAAACATGAACTTCATGAGTGGAAGAACCAGGTAGCTCCAGGAGCTGCATTGTTATTGCAACTAAATTGCTGTAGTTATTTTTACAGGTGGCTCCTTTCCTATTGTAGAAACCAGCTAAAGCACCGGAGCTACATTGTTCTTTTGCAACAAAAAGTGTGTCAATTATTTCTTCTTATTGTTCTATCAAAACATGTATTTCTACCAAAACTGGAGCCACCTGGTTCTTGCACCCAACCGTTCAATTTACCTTTCGTATGAAATAATTTTATGTAAACAATGTTCACCACCGCAATATTTTTTCATTACATACAATAAAAATTATGCTAATACTGTACATTCATATAGGTCCATTTCAAGGTCACCATATTATGCTTCATCACTGATGCTTGCTTTCCAAATAATGCCCTATAACATCGTCAACAGACTGACCTTCAGATGTCATAACATCAGTATCAATGTTTTATGTACCCACACTAAGAGCATCCCACTCAGCAGAAATTACCTCATGCTCCTCCAAGATAACATCAGTTTTCTTAACAGGAAAACCTGTTCTTTCGAAGCACTTTTGAATTTTGCCGACTTCAACTTCAGACCATGCTCATGCGATATAGTGCAGAGCAATTAGCACATTGATGCTCATGTTGGATGTTCCACTAGAACAACTGTTGATCAAATTCAATGCTTTCTGCACCAGCCTATTTCTATACTTCACATTGAAACCATGAATGATGCCCACATCTAGAGACTGAAGCTCACTGGTGTAGTTAGGAAGGAAAAATTCAACTCTGGTGTTCCTTAAAACTATGTTTCCAGAGTGGGCTGGGCAGTTATCTATAAACAAAATTACTTTCCTGTTCTGCAGCTCCATCTTTGCATCCAGGGCACGTACGTAGGGAAGAAAATAATTTACTTGTCAAGGAAACTTTTTTGTTTACAAAATATTTGGTAGGCAATGTCTTCACTACTGCAAAACATCCAAGTTTCAAGGACCAGCCAACCACAACAGGAGGCAACTTCTCACTACCTTCTGCATTTGTGAACAGTACTATGAGCCTCTGTTTGCTTAGTTCCCCCTCCCCAAAGCAATCTTCACAACAAAAGCTAAAAGATTTGTTTTGCAACACATAGAAAAGACCAGTTTCATTGCAGTTGAAAATGTCCCGAGGGTCATAACATCTTACAAGATCTGATACCTTTACTCACCAGTGCTCAACAGTTTGTGGATCAACACTGACTTTCCCCTGAAACAGTATTATAAACCATGTTGTGGCCGTTTTTAAAACTGTCAGTCCAACGACCGGAAGCAGTGAAGGCCTGCCAACTAATTAGCAAAGGCAAGTAATATAACAAAAAAAAAGTGGTCAGTGTGGTGGTGGTGGAGGAACCTCTGGAAAAGGGGGGTTATTGAAATAAATTTTATAATAATAATTTTTCAATACATTTTTTTTTTTTTTACATTTTTTCGATTTTTAAGAATTTTTTGGCTTCAAGGTCATCCAAGGTCAAAGTTAAAGGCCAAGAATATCAACACCTAACAAGGCTGACGGGATGGACACTGGTCAACTTGACGAGGTCTGGTTGTTTCGTGAGTTTAATCGATCCACCTGTCAATCGAATTCCTGACCACATACATATATGTCTTTAAATAATTAGATTTTTTTTTCGATAATTTAAATTTCTTATAAATCTTTTGGAATTCATCATTTTTCTGCAATTTTTTGTATTTTTTGGGTTCAAGCTCATTCAAGGTCATGGGCACAGGGTCAAGGTCAGTCAGATCCAAGATTACTGTCGGGTGACATCAAGCAGTTATGTTCTTTGGAATAACATATCCAAAGTTACTTGCTGCCACGCAAGTAAAAGACAAGTGGAGTTTTTAGGATATACTTTTGCAACTGTGGTTCAGGAACAATTTTCTCTTATTACTCAATCTTTTAAATATTTATAATTTTCTTTGATTTCTCTTACATTTTTTGGGTTCAAGGTCATGGTCTCGAACACAGGGTCAAGGTCATGGACCAAGTTCAAGGTCAGCCATATCCAAGCTGACAGTTGGGTGATGTGACAACATATTGGCCGGCCTTCACTGGTGCCAGTTTTCGTCCCATTAAAAATACTTTTACAATTTCCTTCACAAAATCAGTGGGCTAAACAAAGTTTGTTAACAGATGTAGGTCTTCATTAATTAAGAGTTAATTACAATTTCCTAATTATATTTACAATAACTACAAACAATATAATCTCAACTCAACATCTGACAAATTGATATCACCTGCTGGTTACCATTAACGACTTCAATCAAATTTACAATTATGAACCTCCACGCAGCGAGGAAAAAATAGTAACTAATAAAGCGGACGTGTTTTGCAAGTTCTGCTTAAATAAAATACATGCAATGTGTATCCGCACGTGCAGCATCGTATATGTAGAGTATCTATTAGTCGACTAGCTTCAATGTGTGTCGCAGGTACGTAAGTAACCTAAAAACAATATGCTTGCAAAAATATACGTCACAAGAATGAAGCTTCTAATTGCTTGATTATTTGAGTCCGAGTGTTCTGCCATTTATGTAACACCCCAATTCTGGTCATTTTAAAATATTGATTTTCTATAAACAATTCGTAAGACCATAAAAATTATGTATTTATTGTACAGGATGTGCATTAATTCTCCCAAGTTGTTGTTCGTTGTCGTCGTAACATTTTAAAATTATGAAAGGTAAGGAAAGTTTACACAGCACAAGAAAAAATCAGTCTTTCGTACTTTTTGTTGTATAAAATATATCTAAATATGTTTACGAGAGAAGTTGTTATGTGCTATGTTAATAACTTGCCCATGTGATGTTATGATTACATCACGTGAATTTTAAATCAGCACATCTGCAATTCGTGGAAAGCAGATGCTAATAATTCAATGGAAGTATTGCCATGAACAAAAAATTGTACTACCAAAGACCCTGTCAGAATTATGTGACTGTAAAAAAACTAAGTCTAGTGAAGTCTAAACATTAGGAACCAAAGTGACTTCACAAGTAGGTCTTTTGACGACCTGTATTTTAATATCTTATGTTGTAGTTTTAAAAATAACTATGGCGAATTAAATTCTGATTTTATTTGGAGTACTTACGTAAAATTTTCAATTTTAGTTAGAAACAAATCATAGGCCTATTTTGCACGATATTTTGTAACCAAAGTTTTATTTACCAGTACTTTTGTCCCAAAACCAAATAGACAAGACCATTGTATGGAATTATTGGTTGCTATCAGCATCCCCATTCACAAAAAAAAAGATATGCTACTCGAAAGTTAATGGTTAATATAATCTTACAAATATAATATTCTGGCTGAAATTTTAAATAATAATAGAAAATTTCCTTACTTTCCTATTTGTGGTAGTGTTTGTTTGCTAGTTTTATTTTAATAAATGTGAACTATAGTAAGAATGCTCATAACATTCAATATTTTATAGGAATAACCATATCGTGAATTGTATCACAATATAATTTAATTGACATAAACATTATAGTTTTAAGGATATTTAAGGATTTCTAGGAACTGCAGCAAGGATTTTTGTTCAAAGGTCTGTGTACTAACATGCACTGGACTACTCTGCGTTAACCTGAAAGGGCAAGCAGTGTCTAGGGTGTAGACGACATGGGTGGCAGTAAGGAAATCTTCAGCACCAAGAGCAGTGAAGACAGGATGGTATTGGTAAGGAGTCTTGAGCAAGAATGTGGTGAAGACAAGGTAGTAGATGACCTCCGGCAATAAATTGTGGTGGAGACCAGGGAGTCGATGGTTCCTTCCGCATGAGCATGAGGTGAAGGAACAGGACAGACTGAGCATCAAATGAAGACTGGTCACGAGCAGACAATGCAGCTTGCTATTTATACTCTGGTCGGTACACCCTGGCTGGAGTTGTGAAGGGGGTAAGCATGGAACAGACTCTTGGCTTGTGACGCCAGTGGCCAGCGCTGGTTCCAAGCTGCATGCTCGGTGATCGTAATAGTTGTGACATCTGGCCGCACGCTGTTGTACTTGGATGATCTCTATGCATAACTTTGATGGCTTGGCCCGGTGAACAATACAATATTCAGGCTGTAATCTCCATTCTTCTTGCAGTTGGTAGATAATACAATTCCTGACGTAATGCATGGCAACTATCAAACTCCGTAGAATCTAGCAGCAAGGTTTGCGCACTGATGAGTTGAAGTCTAATAATAATTATTGAAAAGGTGTCATGCATCACGACATGTTTAGGCTTTTGGTGTGAACATGCATTTGAGATTATGTACATTGCTTCCCAGTTCTAAAATCATTTCTTTTTCTCGCATGCTGCTTTCTTTTTCTTTGTTGGTACATCCACGGAAAGTTTAAAATATTACAATTCCAGTGATTTTGCTCCAAAACTAAGAGACTACTGTTGTACAAATTGTAGTATTTGTCGTACCGGTAATTAAAGTGGTTTACATGTGCTGTGCTGCATTATTTCAAATGCTTTTGATCCTGCGAGAGTGGAAATGCTTTTTTTTTTCTGAAAAAACATCTGTGAATTGTATATGTACAATAAAGCCTCAATGTTTAACATACCTAGGGTAAGTATTGTTTTTGCCCTTGGATTAGAAATTTGTAGGACCTGATACATATATGTGTGTAATAATGTGCCAAAATGTTTCTGAAAATAGTGAAAGCTCATTCTTACAAAGCTGTAGCAATAAAATTTTTCATAATAAAAAAAAAAAAAACCATTTCTACAACTTTGCAGAATTTTTCCACAGTGCTGTTTTAATTTCCAAGCATTCATAAAATTTATGTGAATTCAAATAGAATAATTCTAACTGTGAATGGAAATACCATTGTGCGTGTGTGTTAAAAGTTCCTATCAGTTGTTAATCATAGGAATCAAGAATAGGAAAAGAATCATGAATTGACAGAGAATCAAGAACCAGGTATCGGCATAGAAAATATTTGAATCTTCCCATCTCTAAATAAAACCTTTGAAAAATCAGTCCATGTACAATGTGCTTGTTTGTTTCTCTAAATACTGTATGTCATTCCTCACAAGCGTTTTGTACTTGAGTTAATATAAAAATATATTTTTTACTAACTGAATTGCTGCTTATATTTTATTTTAAAATTGTTACATTCTACACATATAATTAATATAACAAAAAACAGGGAGAAAATAGGTATGTTGGTAATTTCCCAGTAAGCGCAGTAGTTTTAATGCAAAATATTATTACACATAAGTTCACACAAATGCAGTGGGCTGTTCCTTTAGAATAATATTCTAGACTCTGTTTGCATGTTTGCATGAAATGGAGAAATATACTGAAGGTAGAATTTCAGCAGGGCTTTAGAAAAGTTGGAAGTAACCATGTAAGGTCTATAATCAATGATTAAAAGAACTATTTCCTTTCATAAAAGAAACACAATAGTTATAAAAATATATACATAGAGTTGACTAGTTTTTTCATTAAATAATGTAACATTAATATGTACTGTTATTTCCATTATTCCGAATGATATAGGTAAGAGAAAGAGTTTCAAGAAAATAGCCTGGTACAGTGGAAACACTATCCATCAGATTTCAGGGGAATGAAATTAAAATTCTATAGATGCAGACATTCTGTAGATGTGGACTAGACATATTAGTCAACCAAAAAAATACCAACCTTATTAAACTTTATGTTGAACACATTGATAGACCAATGTTTGGTATTTGTCAAGTTAAACTAAAAGAAAACAATGCAAATGGGAAAACTATAGAAAACATTCATAATGCAGTAGAATCCTGTTATAGTTCTCAAGGGAACCAAGAAACGTTGACCTTAACGTAAAAAAAAAATTCAAACAATCCACTATTTCCGGTCCTCACACTCAAACTTAATAAAAACTGTATTTGAACAACTCTTTTGAAACCATACGCACAGAAATAGTTAGTTGCCCCCATAGCAGAAGTATTATCCAAAAGAGAAACCAACAACAGTCAGTTACTAGCTAAGAAATAAAAATGCCTTGAATATTGTAAATGATTAAGTGCCGTGAATAGGGTTTCCTTAATTTTGAATTGCCTTTTTTACTAACTTTCTGGACTTATTTATTAGTTACATTTATACATTTATGCATTCCTTATTTTCTGGGCAAAATATTCAAGTGAAAAATTTGTGTTGTTGGCAGTCACATCGCAAATCATTAACTCAAAAATATGGCCACGCTGTTTCTTGTGGTTGCTCTGCTGGGCATTACCAACATGGCTGACCCCGTAAATATTGCAATTCCTTGCTAAAGGTCTAATAAAACTTCTACAATAAATATTTCACACACACACATGTACCTACAGTATTTCCACATTGTTCAGTTCTCCCCCCCCCCCCCCCGTGCTCTCTAAATACATGATGTGTAGTCTGAGCATTCTATTGTTATAATTTATTATTTTTTGTTACACAGTATAAGTTAAGTACGACACTGTGACAAAATCAATAACAAGTTATTTACATAAATAGGACTAAACACAGGGCACTGAGACATAAGCAAAAACAATGCGTGTTGAAATTTTTTTTTTTTTGTTATCTACTAATATTACTCGGGCATGTGTACATAATGTAATGTATACCAACTTTGTATGCCATGGTGAGTACTGTTGATGTTTATAATTTTTAAGTTAATACTTTGTTGTTTCATGATCGGATCATGTAATTTTCGGCAATGCTACAGAAATTTTTGTTTGATCAATGCTGTAAAAATTAAATTTTGAGTTAGGCAAAAATTGACTAACACTATTTACATTGGAATTTTGTCGGGACCACAGAAAATTTTCTGTGGGCATTAACTTTTGATCCATCTCTGTTTGATGGATTGAGTTTGTACTGTATATTGTGATAAAGTGTTTGAAATACATACCCTCCAAGCATGGGGTTTGTTCCAAAGCCAAGGGCAGCTCCACCTAGCCCTGCTCCTGTGCCAAAGGCAGACCCAGTGCCCAGGCCTCCACTACTGAACATGCTTCCACCGGTGCCAAAGATACCTCCGGGCTTGCTTGCAGGGTTATTGAACAGTGACGACTGCCCACTCAGGTTTAGGCCACCTAGAAAAAAAATTTAACAAGAATTCTTAGTGGTTTAAGTAGACTCGTGTACAGTAGAGCCCACTTTATACACACCCTTACTATGTTCTTGAATGGTTTACACACATTCTCTATCACTGGCCATACAATGTTCATTTAGTATAAATTTTAATTTTACAGCATTTTTCCTGGTCCCTTGAGAAAATGTGAGAAATTCTGCATTATGCAAGCTAAAAATACTAAATGTATATATGTTTTAGTAAAACATGATAAACTCGCTTCAGTGCACTATTACCTTCACAACACTACCCACAACGATAATAAAATTAAACATATTTTGATGCACCATAGATATGGTGTGTTCATCCAGCACTTTACATAAAATGGATTGCCACAGCTATACAACACTAGCAGTGGTGCTTTTGGTGCCATTACCTTGCCGTGCATATACAGTCATCTACACTTGTGACGTATTTACATTTCAATTGTGATCACTGATAACACATTCCATGGTGTTATGTTGGATTCAGTGATTTTAATAAAGTATTTTGTGTTTCTGTGTGCAGTTGCAATTACTTTATATGTTGCAAGACGAGTGTTCATAAAAAAGCAGCTACTAGTTAAAAAAAAAGTATTATTACAACAGAAAACATTATTCATACCACACATTCTATTATTTTCACACCTAAATAAAATTACAATGATTATTTATGATGAGTAAATTTGATTTTTTGAGCTTTGAGTCAAGTAGAGTTCAGTATAAAATTTTCAAGTTAAAATAGACTGTGCACCATAAATGTAAATGTGTACCTATGCACACTGGTATAATGCCTGCCCTTTATATAGTCTATTTGCAGTTTCGTCACCCTTTTAAATCAAACATTTGGAAAATCACCCTATGTATGCCATTTTTGGTTATTTCCTAAATATATCCCACATCTCGAGCATTTCTTACTTTTGTTAATCTTATAACAAATATTATCTGTAAGATATATAATTTCATTTATAATTAATAAGAATAAAAATGGAGAAAAAAGGTGTGTTGGTAATGCCCAGTAAGAAATAGTTCTTATACAAAATGTTATTACACTTAAGAGCTCACAAACTGCAGAGTGCATTGTCCCTTTGGTGTAACCCAGAGCTGCCATGAGCCCTCAAGCTGAAATCCTGGTTCTTGTATAAAAAAAATCCTGTAAAATCCTGGAATCATTGGGTTAAATTCTGTAAAATCTTTGGAATTAAAAAAATTGCCATATTACAAAAAAAGTGGATATGAAGGACATTTACATATTTAATGTAATCCTTTTTGTTTGGAATGTACAAACCACTCACACTTATACTTTTGTTTATATAACGACCATATCTGCAATAATTTTTGTTTCCTCTACATTGTGTTATTAATGCCAAACGCTAAACACTGTCACCAAATTCGGATTGTGTGTGCAAAAAAGGCAATGTGCGGCAAAAGTTCTTTTCAATAATGGCCTTGGCCTTCGTGTGATCATACAGCCAGGAACATACGTAAAAACTGTATACCAACGCCAGTGAATGATTAAGCAAAATATTTTGGACAAACAGCACTGTTGAAGCAAAGCCATATGTCCAAAATATTTTGCTTAATTATTCACCTCCGTTGCAAGAATCTTTCAAACAAACGCATCAGTGAAACTGACGCACATCGCTGCGAGCACTAGTGTCGCATGTACGCAGCAACCATTTTGAATAAAGTGCTGTGCGCATGCACAATATCTTTGGCGTATGAAAAAAAAGAAGAAGTTTGTTTACCTTTTACGTTTATCAACATATCGCTATGTTGAAGTGAAATATGATCAAACGTTTTGTAGATGACACTCGTGTGATTCATGTATTAATAATGGACATGGAAATTGTTTGTGGAGAAAAAAATTTCACAGATTCGAACGTAATATATTTGGGGAAATGGAGGTAAACTTGCAGTGGTCTTACTGCTCTTTAAGAGCTTTGGGCGAGACGTGTTTACATTTCTTCGTACCGTATACTTTTGTTACTATTAATAATCATTTTAGAGAGATATTACACGCTATTTAAATATTAGTTATGGCATCTCAAGTATACAACAAAGTCAATATATAAAAGATTGCAAGAAATTATTTTGTACACCTCAGTGATATGTATTAGAATTATTTCGCAGAGATATTCCTAAGAGTTAAAAATCTGCTAAAACTGATAAAATCCATTAAAACTGCAGGCCTGGTGTAGCCTAACTTTCTTGACTTCATTAAGTATTGTTTGTACAAGCCAGAGAAATATCCTAGAAGTAAAAATTCTGCACGGCTTCATAACAGTTGAAAGTAACCATGAATGGATTAACTTCCTCCTCCTCTAACATTCATGATTTACCAAGAAAAAAGTTAGGGACTAGTTTCTACCCATAAGAATAATCATTTGCTTTGTTAAAAGATTCACAGTGTTACATTTCCCCTCTTGCCAACAAGGTAATTACTATGGTAGGTAAAAAATACATAAAAGGAACAGCAATGTCAGCCACTTGATGCTGATAGGAAAATAAAATAACAATAAAATAACAGTTACAGGAGTGGAGTGGAAAGATATCATTCAGGCTGGCTGGTCTGTCTGCATGTTGCAGAGTGAGCAGACAAGCAGTTCACATTAAAAGTTTTTGTTGTTAATATGTAGTTCTTTTTTTATGTATACATTTCTAAATCAGTAATTATGGGAAAAATTATGACAAGTTGATGCAGTTTCCCCTCACGCCTCATGTTGCACCTAGGATGCACTCTTACATATGAGCACTCACTTCCTCCTCCTTATAGAGAGAATAAGGGAGCCTCACTCAGAAATAAATTTGCATATTGGTGAATTAACCTCACTTATCAAATAGTTATGGTCAGTAAGGGTATGTAGGCTACCATTGGCTAATCGGGGTGAATGAGAGTGCCGATTCCCTCCGGAATTAGATGTGGTACCCTTCAGCAGTGTGATTAAATCTGGTTAGTGTTTTGCCTGGTGGATCAGGGATCTGCCCACGTTGGGAGATCTGGTGGGACACTGACTCATCGAAGGGTTGACAGATGGTCAAAAGTTGTGATGCCAGCTGTCACAATTAAATAATAAAATGGAAATGTTGGAGTTACAAATTGGTGGTGAACTAAAACTGCTCTCGGTAGTTCCTATTCCGTATCGCGTATGCTACCAGGGCGTTTATGAGGCTGACCTTGTCTGTTTGCGTACTGGGACAAAATTTGTCAAGGACATCACTACCTTATGTGTACGTACCAGCTTAGGGGGAATAACTATGGTGATTGCTTTACCAGTGGCAGTACGCACTTGACATGTGGTAGGGACGTATTGCGAACAGGGCAGGGTTGTGGCAAGGGGTTCGCTTTTGGCTTAGGTACAGGGAGGACTAAATTACTTATGTACTCTGGCTATGGCCACAGCCAACAAATCCCCAGGAGTCTAAGATAGAGCTACAATCCTCAGTAATTGGTGGCAATTTCTTAGTTGGGTTAAACACGTGTTCGATAGAATGAATATCTGGTGGGGGCTCACTGGCCTGGTTGATTGGGTAAGTAACAAGAGGGCTGGTTTAATTCACGTTGCAATGCCTGTCGAGCTTAGTCGTCTCAGTTGGCTGTTACGCCCACCTCCTTCCTTCCTTAGCCATTTGAAATATTCTTAATTAGCAAGAAAAGAAACAACTATCTTATTGGCTCGTAACAATTGCTTAAAATTATGATGGCCCACTCCCTATCTATAAGCGAAGCTCAAACCCTCCTGGGTTCAGTCTTATTCAGACGAACGGAGTTAATGAGCGAGTTCGAGAGACTGAATAGACATGAACGTTTCTCTGGACAAGTTCAGGTGTACCGAAAACCTCTCAGAAGTTCCCGGTCTTGTTCAGACTATAGCCTTATTCCAGCACCAGGAATCCAAAATTTTTTAGTCCACTCGTTCCTAACCCGAAGGAGTCGCTTAATTTTCAAAGAGCCACAAGTTTTCACTGATCCATTTTACTCTTACTCTTGTTAAAAAGATAAGGGAGAATTAATAAAATTACAGGAATACAAGTTTGCACAGACGTATATATTATAGTACTCGTGAAAACAAGGGGATGCTCGACTCTTTACAAATAATTTTATGAAACGTCAAATTATTTAATTGGTACATTAAGGCAGGTTAAGGCAAATCTTCGAATGAGAGAAAAATTAAACGACTCCAAATTTCTAATTCGCAATGAACTTTACGTAATATGGGGTGGTTGTCCAGAAGGGACTACGTATACGAACTACAGTGGAGTACAGAGGATTGACTCAGGTAATGAGGATACAGGCGTAGAGACGTCGAGATACCTACAGTTTGACGCATTGACAGAGTTGTTGAAGATTCCCCTGAGTCTCGGGTAGGTATATCTCTGCGTACTGTGGGAGTGAAGTTGGAGTTTCTTGGAGCTGGATGAAGAGCCTTGTGCGCAAATTAGGAGAGTCTTATGCAGACTGGAGAGAACCCTCCGACCTTGTTCAGGTCGGCGGGCCGACGAAGACTGGCGAAAGCGGTGTAGCTTCTCCTTATATACAGAAAAATTCAGTTTAGCGGCTGCCCCAGAGGTGCAGGGGTTGCTAGCCTCATTTCACAGCGAGCCATGCCACCATTTCTAATCTCCCTGTCTGGAGGCTGTTGACATATTTACTGCCTCTCCACGAGGCTCAGACAGCAGTGACATAGGCAGCTGTGTGCAGCTCTCTTTCAACATCCCTACTAACTGGCTTCTTCTTCTCCGCCATGTTGGTGACTCAGTGGGTAAAACTATTCTTTACTCAGGGGTGGCGACTGTATGTCTGTGTAAGAGTGGACAGTACAATTTCCATTAGATATAATTGTATCTGTAGTTGTCCATACTGCTTGGATCAACCCTGTAGACACGAGATTCATTGCCTGCCGACGTGTGACTTGCCCCGAATTACTATTAGTGCATGATGATAGGGCGAAGTCTTAGAATAGATCGCACATGCTCGATGTGCAGTAGTAGCATGCATTAATCACCCACCCCCTCCAGCTATGTAGATCCATCTTCAAGCAAGGAACACTTCTGCTGCACTCTTTCAGCATCCCTGCTAACTAGCTTCTTCTCTGCCGTGTTGGTGGCTTGGTGGGTAAAACAACTCTTTCTTCGGGGGGTGGCGACCGCACATCCGTGTATAAGTGGGCAGTACAATTTCCATTACGTATCAGCGTGTCTGTAGTTGTCTGTACAGCTTGGATCAACCCTGTAGGCATAATATTCATTGCCTGCCGGCATGTGACTTGCCCTGAATTACTATCGGTGCATGATGGGTAAGTCAGAGTACAGCGCATGTTCGCACAGTAGAGTGGCATGCATCAAAGTGTACCGTATCTACGCATACTTCTGCTGAAGTTGTGATGCCATGAGACAAAGAGAATATTCATGTTTAAATACATGATATGGTTGTATGTATTTTGTGTGTTGCCAAGACTGTACCTGCCCACCTTGACATTATCTGAAACCCACGCAGCGCCTCAGCCATTCAGGCAGCAAGAGAGAGGAAGTGGAGAGTCATGACTCGTCTGCTTTTATCACTGCTGAACATCACAAACTATAACCAAACATCAATACATGTAGCAGAGTTGTTATCATTATGATGCTACTTTTAACAGTTTAGCAACAAAATTATTAACTAGCGAGACAAAAAGTGTGGTTGTTTGTTTATAACCTAAAAATACGTACACACAAAGTGATTGTTAGGTGCGAATATTTTTTGTTTACAACTTCAAAACACTGTGATTGAACTTGCATGTTTGGTAGCTTGATGCTTACTAAGAAAAAAATTAACTCAAATTACGAGTCAATTTTTGTTAGTTCGACTTGACTAGCGTTTTCTAGACTCAACCTATTACTAATTTATATTGAATTTGGCCTGGGTTAAAAACATTTGTACTTCGGTTGACAAAAATTGCATGGAGTACGAATGGAGAGGAAAACTTAGGAATGTTCACCAAAATTATATCAGAGTACTGGTATACAGCATTTCATGTAAGTACACTAAAGTTTGACAGATATTGTGACCAACCTACACATAATGTAAACAGTACATGCTCTTGTTTGCACAGCATTATATCAGCTGATGAGTTGTTGCGGGATGTATGTTATGTTGACTATGTTAATGACCATAGAAGAAAACAGTACTTACAACTGAAGGTTGTACTTCAAAACTTAAATTATACTTACAACAATTTGTGGTATAAATTATTTTTTTAAATAATGTAAAATTGATTTTTTTGGCTTTTATCGAATTGGATATGACCAGAAAATATGATGGTGCATACGCACAGTTAAAACCTATGAAACCTTTCCAGCTCTATGAATACCTTTTTTCACGTGATTCTTTTCAGTCACGTTTATTTGAATACCTTACTAGTGTTATCGGAACATTTTATCGGTAGTAAATGAGTTTTTATTTAATTTCATTACGCGTAGTTTGTTGTAGGGGTACTTTTTTAACGAGTTTTCTTTTGTGAAATGTAATATTATTGTTACATGAATGCCTGAGGGGCATATGACCTCGTGAGGGATGGAGGTAGTAAAAAAAATGCAAGAACTAAATTTGATTTTTAAATTTATTTACATACATATTATTTCCAGCATTAAATTATCTGTCTTCAATATAACGCTTTTTATTTCACAGTGAGCGCAATATTTTATGTCAATTTCAACTCTAATCCTTCTTTACATCTCTGGTTATTGTCAATTAACTCATACTCATCATTAACACACATTCAGTCTATCTGTTGCCATAGTTTGCAATGTCTTTCACTCACGCATCCAGTCCAATAGTCCAGTCTGCAGTTGCACTCTTCACTGTTCTGATGTTCGCAGCCCCAGATTTTTTTCTCTCCTGCTGGTCACTTCTCATGCCGCGCACTTCTCTACTCACTAGTCGTCTATAGTTGAAACTCATCCGTTCAACAACTGCCAGCTCGGAGACCCAGTGTGCCTTATATAGTTGTTGGCCTTGACCTTGAAGGTTCACTGCACCCCCAAAACTAGCTGAGGTAAACAAAGTCAGTAATCCAGACCATTCTTCAGATGTCACAAGACACCCAATATACCAAGGTTGGGAGCGGTATGCGCCCTGCTAGGCATAACAGGCATGCTTTCTAAAAATTCCTTTGAGAAAAGCAGCCACATTTCCGGTTGCAACTGATAGCATGCACAACTATAAATCATCTAACTACTCTATCCTTCACTTCCACTCACTCGCATGGGGCAAAGCGAGCGTGTAACACTGCCCCCTACTCACGTCTGTTCATTCCGAACAGACACTGCAACGTCAGGACTGTCCTAGAGTGCCTGTCTGTCAAGTAGTCAACCTTCTGCTCCATTTATCGTAGTCAATACAAAGCTCCTTGCATATTTTAGTAATAACAATATATAGACGTGAACACAAATAATTCTCGAAAAAATGTTAAAAAATTAAATTCCCACCAAACGAGAAAATCATTATGCATCGAGAAAATCATTATGCATTCCCGAAATTTTCCCCAAAGTCGGGATGGTGTACAAATACTTATGGTATTTTTTTGTGAATATTTAATAATGCAGTTGCATTATTAAATATACACTCTTAGTGGCCTAGCGCGCATTCTGCTGGGTGTATCATATAATTATGGTATTTATTTTTGTGAATATTTAATAATGCAGTTTGACACAAGTCTTTTTCAACAATGGAGATTAGATGACTTTCACTCCACCCTTACGTTAGTTTTGCTCAGGAGCAGGAAGATTGCTTTTTTTATTTGTCCCAACACAAGGTGAGATTTTACTTTCTGCAATATAATTGTTTTATTCACCGGTCCACTGTAACTATGCAGCTTAGGCAACGAGTTCTGAGTTCTTTTCCCAACGCTAGATAGCACTAGTAGTATGATTTTCATTTGTCTTTGCTTTCCTCCCTTCTACCAGCCGATGACATCAGATACGCAAGCAATGCATTTGCTACCCCACTCTGCGACACCCCCTCGCCTGAGTGACTCCAGCCAATCAGCATCTGGCAGCCGACCATTTTAGTAAAAAAAGGATATAAAAGGAGAGACGGCCCACTTCTCCAGAGCAGAAGTCAGCAGTCTTCATTCTCAGCACACGTCGCTCGAGATGAGACCAGATTCAGCCGTCCAGCACACGTTGCTCTGATACCAACCACCCTGACTTCATTTAAGCTCCACTTACGATTAAGTTTTGCTTCCAGCAGAAGCCACTCTGAATTTAACTTGCTTTTACATTAGCTAGGTTCTCCCCTGCTTCGTACACCTTGCAAACCTGAACCACCCTGCTGTACACGGACATGTGTCCGAGTTCCTATCCTCAAGTCCTTCTCAGGACTCTTTCTGACACCACCCGGCTAAGTGTTCTTAGACTTTCAGCACTTCATACCCCTGCAAATCCCTGTAATTCTACTGGTCGCCTCTAACGGCTTTCAGTTAAAGTACTCTAGCTTCCCGGCCATGGCTCATGCCGACGACAGGAGTAAGGTGGTGCATTCACCATGTGTATTTTCTATTAGGAAATAAACGTGTCAACTCAACCTTAAGTTAATTTCCTGTATACCTAGCACCTTGATCCCAGTTTTCTCTTACGTAACAAGACTGCAGGTGATCCAGGGATTCATACTTAAGCGAGCCAGAACACGAACTTTTTACCCAATCGCACTTAGCCAGGCCATCCTTCCTGTTAACTATGTTGGTGGAAAGGAGGAGCCACACAGGTACTCTTAACCCTGAACCAGCTTGTCGGCTCGGTGTCCGTCTGCCTCTCCACTGCTTTCCAAGCCAAGAGAGGCGGGCGTTCCCTGAGTTGGGAAGACTCAGACCGGATCTCACACCATGTTGCGACTTTGGACAGGTGAGACCTGAGTTCCAACGTGTATTGCATTCCGTGCCAGACGTTAGAATAGAGAGCCCACCGGCCTGCACGTGGTTTCACATGTAATTTTGTGCACAAGGAGCCTGCCATCCTGTTACAGTAGTAGGAGAGTGAATCTGTGTCCTAATGCCTTACTTCCAGAGGAAAGGATTTAAGGAAAGAGTATGACAGATTCTCCTGGTTTCTGGTCACCTGCAAGAGCTAAAACCTGCCCTATTGCCTTATCTAGCTAACCTTAACTCCAAAGATCAAGCTCTGACCCTGAGGCACCTGAAAGACCCTGTGGAACCATAAGTACCCAGGAATTTGTTCACTGTACCTGTATGCAACGCCCCAGCGAAGTACCCTTGGTGGATCGCAGAACATCTCATCCAGCCCAAACAACCTCCTCCACCAATCGTTGCCTACCTTGTTCCTGCACAACTGCAGCCCACACCCCATCCGCTGCCTCAGTACAGACCTAACACACCTGCAGCACCTTCTACCACAACTACTGACTCAGTCAATCCGCCTGAAGCACATCGCCCAGGTATCATCCCGAAACCAGTGGCACTCAAACGCAAGATTACATTACCTACTCCTAACTTTGTACTCTGCTGCAAAGCATCCAGGCCGGTCCTGTACAACGGGAAGGCACCAGTGTCCCATCAGGATTGTACCCTCCAATATGTGAGCGCCTGGTCTAGCTCCTAGACAAAAAGAATCATCTACTACTGCTTTCAGACGAGTGTGTTAAATTCTGTGTATGTCACACGTCAAGAGAGTAAAGCCGGCGTAGGTAGCAAATTTCCTTTTCCTGGTGCCCAAAGTAGAGCACGATTGCCAAAGTTGCATAAGGCAGTACGAACAGACCAGCCACGACCCCCACCTCTACTTACACGAGGGACTTCAAACTTCGGATGGTCACAAGAAAATGGTCCGTGGTGCCCAAATCAGCAGCAAACATGTCAGTCGCCGCTATCAGCGAGCTCGAGTTTGAAGAGGCCAACTCGACCACACCCGAAAATAAATGCTGTTCGCGACCCGGCTGCCCCGGAATGGTAATACATCCCATTCAGTGTGCAAATTGCCATTTTTAGCATAGTTTACGTATTGCCATCTTTGGCAACACTATACTTGCCTCGGCTGGGCAGATGAGCCTCAGTACACCGATGACTGGAATACCTATGCGAGAAGTGTCAAACCAGACAAACCGCATACTGCAGTTGGGTAACGTGCACTGGACAAGGGACACACACCATCCGTTGTATACTTTGCGGCAACAACTTTCACCACACCTGCATCGGATGGCCGCATGAGCCAGTGAACATACCAGGCCTAGTATAACAAGATGAGAATTGTAAACAAGTTGCAGACTATAGACCTTCAAACCCAGTCTCTACAGGATTGCGCTGCCAGGTACACTGCATAGGAGAGCTGCAGCTACCCGAATTCGCCAGAAGATCCCCCACGAGGACCCCAACACGTTCATCAATGAATGTAAACGGGAATTCTGCAATCATGAGAGCTCTCAGAAACACTGGGTTTCTCATGCCCAACCCAAACTCAAAGGAATGTCTACGCACCCGACTGGAGCAGCGTTTTGTTCGAGAGGAAGTTATAGCCCATTTAACGACTGAGTCCTACGGTCGCCACCAGAAACCTGGGGATGAAGTCGAAATCTTCGTAAGAAGGGAAGTGTAGATGTACCAACGTATATTTCTTGATGGGGACAAAAACGGATGTAAACAGCAAATCACCCGCCTATTGTTGCCATGGATACGGAACATCTTGCTTCCCTATATGGACGACATAATCATATACTCCAAGACATGGGACGAGCACCTCTCCCATCTCCAGCGGGTATTAGAATGGTTGGAACTACCTGGTCTTGCAGCCGAGCCACCAAAGAGTAACTCTGGAAGAACTTCCATTGAATACCCTGGACATGTTGTGTCCACGGAGGGCAATGACCTACTATACAGACCACTACGAGTCATTCAGGAAGCCGAGGAACCCTACATGAAGAAGCAGCTTCAACGATTTTTGGGACACTGCAACTGGCTCAGGGATTTTGTTCCAAACATCTCCGAGTTAATGACACCCCTTCACCCACTGCCAGGAAGACATCAGGTGGAGTTGGACAACGAAACATAGAGCACCGTTCAAAGCTCTCGAAACTAGTTTCCAGCACGTCGACCACAGGGGGAGAGACCCCTCATCAAGCAGATGGACTCTTGCAAGAATGGACTGGGAGCCGTTTTATACCAGAAAGATCCCGAAGGCAGACCTCTGGTCATTGCATATGCAAGTACTCTGTTGAACCCTAAGGAACTAAACAACAAATAAATGAACAAGAATGTCTTGCCATCATCTGGGCAGTCAGGAAGTTATGCTACCATTTACAAGCGAACTACTTCATTCGCCGAATGGATAGCAAAAATAGCCCGATGCCTTATCACAACAGCCCAGTTCATGCGAGGACGCAAAACCGGACGAAGACGTGGAATGTATCCTACACCCAGAACCCCCGAAGCTCCAGCCTGAGGAGCAAATCTGGCTACTACAGCTGCAATTAAAACACAGTGAAATTGCACAACATAAGCAGCTCAACCCTTAGGTTAAGGGTCTCCAACAATATCCGCAACGGTATTAATTGCGCGAAAATGTCGTATGGTCATGCTAACGCCAGCCGGACGCCCCGTGGAGGATCTGACGTCTGCCAACATTTTCATGATCATCCGGATGCAGGACACCCAGGAAATCTGGATACTCTTGCAGATATCAGTGTTCAGTTTTGTTTGGGATGGCATGAGCCGAGATGTACGCCGGCATGTTAGCAAGTGCCAAAAATGCTGCTAACACAAAGCATACACAGTTCAGAGAACCACTGCTAAACTCCGCAAACCCTATGCATCTTGGAATCAAGTTGCGGCAAATCTTGTGGGATCTTACCCCAGAAGCAGCAAAGGGAATAGTGACCTGCTGGTGATCATAGATATGTTCATTTGTTGGGTAGAAGCCTTTCCTCTACCTAGCCAGGAGACCCTGACACAATCGCCAAGTTCAACCAGCAGATATTCCCACGCTCGGGATATCCTCAAAATATCCTCATGGACAATGACACCCAATTCACAAGTAGTCTATGGCACAAAGTCAGAGATGGAGAGTTGAAACCTAGATGAGGTCACCTTATCACCCCAACCTAACCAAAACGGAAAAACGTAACCAGGAGTTTAAGAAGTGCCTATGGATGAATATGGGGGAAAGTTAATGTCGTTGGGACTGTCATCTGCCTAAGATACTCTTTGCCCTATGCAGGAGGACATATGAAGCTATAGCTTCCAGCCCGAGTAAACTTTTACTAGGACATACTCTTTGACGTCCGAGAGAGTGGCAATGGGATAATGGCCCAGTGCTATGCCATAACCCGAAGCTATTCGCCAAGCCGAAAAGTAGAAAATATGACGGACACCTGAGGGGCGCCCGCTGTTGAAGTTAAATTGGTTATATCAATTACCCGGTTCTTGTCAATAGTGTAATTAAAAATCTGTGTGTAGCAGGCAAACAAATAGATACTCTCAGAAATAAAAGTGGTAAGGTAGGAAACAAAAGTATGTTTATAGATGGTTCAATAAACATGCAACGCGTGCTACCTCCTACCAGGCAATTGAGTGCTAAAGGTTACTAGGCTGGTCAGGTGTAGGCGACCTAATTCTAATGGAAAATGCAGGAAAGAAACATGTAAGCGAGAAAAGATACAATACTTCTAAACTGGTCTAAGAAAGGTGTCTTGAGGAGACAAAATGAATTTAACGTGTTTGTGAGTGTGTTCGGTGGTTGACGTTCGTCGATGGTGAAGTAGCCGCAGGGGGCATACTTAAAGCTTCAAGGTTCTCTAGAGGTCCAAGCACTGAGCAGTGCTGTGGAAAGTCGTGAGAGAAGAACAAGAATGACTCGAGCTTGGCAGCATCCTGACATATAGTGAAAGCCTGTAGACTGTTGGCGCAGGGTGCGGGGGAGGCGTGACGTCCTCCTGGCCTCGATGGCGTGGGAAAACTCTGGTCAGTGTTTCTGCTTTGTGCCTCGTCTGTGGTGCTAGGCCTTGCCCGACGTCTTGGCAGCTTTTAGGCTTTCAACACGGTGAAGGGGGGCCGCATGCCTGCCAGGTTGCATATCCTCAAGGTGAAGAGAATACGCTTATAGATTTATGCTGCCTGTAGGGTAGGCAACGTGTCATTCACATCTGTAGTGGTGGAAGAGGTACTCTTGGCGATGAGTTGTAATCGTATTAGATTAAATGTATAAGCAGCACGCGTCGTCTGTAAAATTACATTTACCAGACCGTATTTTTTGAGGGCAGATCACATTGTTTGCAGTGAGTCAACCAGTAAAAGTAATTCATGAATGCACATTTTAATAAAAGAGGCCCACGAGAGACACCACTGGGTTTCCCAAAAGAATGAAAACAAATCCAAATAATAAAACACGCACTGTAACTTGAGGAGTTAACAGGTAATAAATGACAAAGCGCCTCCTATTGCCAACTGAATACTCTGCTATCCTCCCCTTTCTTATTCCTGGAGCAAGAGAGAGCAAGCTAGTTTTAACTATGGGTATCCGAGTGAGAAAGACTGTGTTCCTTTTTTTATTTTTGTAGAGTGCAGTGTAAGAGTGTGTTTAGATGCCACGTGTGTTGTGAACAACCTTCACCCTATCCAAGCTGGTAGGAATAAGGTCATGTTCAATTCGAGGGGGGCGACACGCCGTGTCAGAGTGCGTAGCACGAGAGGCTTAACAGAAGTGAGAAGGAAAGAAAATTGCTGTTGAGGGGACAGCACCGCATTCCTACAAAGGAATTTTCTTTCCATTCCCCTTATACCCACTGAGGTGACTTACGAGAGGAAGGTTGATTTTTACCAAAGAGAACTCGCTTCCGAGTCAGGTTGCTTTGAGAGGAACAGCAATACTTTTGCATGGGTGTACCGTCTCGCGGCTGCTCTAGCCGTCACATCTACGCTCAACGCAGGGGCAGGCACCATCAATTTCCAGACACCGCCCAGGGCCATGGCCAACACCCAGGCGCACCATTCCGGAAGAGTGGAAGACAGCCAATAGGCCCGCGCCTCTTTTGACCCAGAGTGAGTGAAGAGATCTGGACAGCTCTTAACAGCAAGGTCTTCAGAGCCAATGACGGTGATTGAGGCGAGTATGGAGCAGCACCCGAATGAAAGGGTGGGGAAACGGGATACCAAAGAAAACCCAACAACCAACGGCATCATCTGGCACAATTCCCACATGCGTAAATCCGGTGACCCGGCCGGGGATTGAACCCAGTTCGCCATGCTTAGTGGCGAGCAGGCTAACCGCTCTGCCACCGCTGCCCACTTTTGACCCCGTGGTCAATCTAACCAACCCAGTGTACTCTGCTCTTATTTCTACTTCCAGGTCATCTGCGCCAGCCCATGCTGAAGCAGCCCCTAAGATCAACCATTGTGGACGTAAGGACGACTTAGCAAAGATGCCAGACAGTCCAGAGACAGGCGGAACCTGATCCAACAATTGGAACAGAGGCCATTCTGAGACCCTTTCTTCATGGACATGAAGATCCCGTGGACCAACCTGCGGCCCACCCCACTTTGGTGCCCGCACTTGCCTACCAAGGGAAAACGTCAGCCATGGAAGCAGTTATCAGCCGGATGACACCCGGAGGGGCTCGCCAGTACCCAGTGAACTCCAGACAATCTTCAAAGTCAATGGGCCGGAGTCAACTGCCTATACCACAACTCTAGACCCTGCCCCTGACGGTAACGGAGAGCTTCACGCAACAAGACGGTCACTCCAGGACGGCAGAGTTCCAGAATCGAATCCAGCCACTACATGCCTGCTGAGCCAACATAACCTCAGGCCCCTACAAGGAGATACCATAGCACACTCTAGCCTGATTTAGGTGGCCGAACCCACATACGTACCTCCAAGGAAGAAGGGGCGACCAGCACAAACAATCAACAAGCCACAACAGTGAGTGTTAGTGCAAAAAACTCAAATTGCAAATAGCCATTAGATACTATATTCAGTGAACAGTTGGGTGTACACGTCGTACGTTATCAACCTCAGTACAGTTGCGTATTCACAGACTTTTTCTGAACATTGCTTTTAGCACATTTTTCTCCTCAAGATAGTGTCGAAGGCAATGGCCTTATTTGTAGCAAGCGCTACACCAGCATTCCTTGACTACGTAACTTTCCTTCAAGAATGGCTTGTAAATGGCTAATTAAACTTGTAAATTACACGTGAGTGACCGGTTAGTAATAATAAGACGTATGTGTGGAATCATCAAGACACTGAGTGTGTATATTGTTGAAAATATAAGAGACAGAGAGAAAAGAAACAGGTTGATCTGTTGCCTTTTATAGACTTTAAAGTTTAAACACTTCTTAGTTTATATTGATATATATGTGGAAACCTGAAAATAGCTTCTGCATTGTGTAGAATCAAACATTTTCTATTAAAAGAATATTTTTCAAACTTAACATCAAAGTTAATGTTGTGTCTTTGCTTAAAAATTATTTTAATTGTGTAAAATCAATGCACTTAATAATTTACTTTCAAATTATTTGTAAAATTAATTGCAGTCATGAAAATGTGTAGAAGCATTTTTTTGCCAGCAACCAAAAAGACTATGAATAGCGCTAAGTTCACTATTTCCCTTAGCTTGTTTTTAATCACACAATTTGTTTTACCTGCTATGCAACACTTAGGTGGCTAGGGTAGAGCCAATTGACATTTTGAAATTAGCTGACACAAACTGAACGAGTGCAGATCTTTAGTGGCAATTTTTACTTTTATTACTTGCTTAATAATCATAATTTTATGATTCCCCATGGGTCGTAGTAATATTCCGCATGAGGCCAACAATGTGTTTTGCTTTTCTTTTCCACAGCCTATCTGTGGCTCTTTGTCAGTACAC
The DNA here is from genome assembly GCA_029891345.1 of Dryococelus australis. Classification (NCBI taxonomy): domain Eukaryota; kingdom Metazoa; phylum Arthropoda; class Insecta; order Phasmatodea; family Phasmatidae; genus Dryococelus; species Dryococelus australis. Next base: position 98,348,634 of record CM056996.1, read on the forward strand.
TAAACTTTAAAGTCCATTATGTAAGAGACTGCATGCTTTAATGAAAAGAGGACCATGGAACACTGTTTGGTTTCCCCACGTGAGCTCAAAGATTGATAAATAAAATAATGCAATGTAACATTAAAAGCTCATGGGGGGAAAAAAACGCAGCTTCCTAGCACATCCATAATCCTATCCTTTAAAGTGCGAAGAGAGAAATAATGCAGAGTCCATGCAAGAGAGACAGACAGAAGTTGTATGCCGACATAGAAGTTAAGAAACTACAAAATATTGTGTCACCACCGCACCTGCTCCCAGCCATAGACTTTCCAGCCAGCTGATTCATTGAACACAAGCTCAAATTCATTCTCGAAAGAGGTGGTGCACAGAGCACAAAATGCACAGAATAGCAGATGCTACAGAAGCACAACCGGGAGAGAAAAAATTGCTGTTGAGAGGACAGTGCTACATTCTCTCAACGAAATCAATGAAATTTCTTTCTCAGCCCAAGTCATCCCCACGAGATGGCACTAGCCGAGAGGAAGGCAGATTGTTCCTACGAGGACATTCCCACGTGCTGCTAAAGAAGAATTTGCGTCCCCCTCTCCACTCATCCTGTTAAGACGGAGCTAGCCGAGAGAGAGAGAGTGATTGCTGTTGCGAGGACAATCCCACAACCTTCAAAGAGATATTTGTTTCTCATCTCCCTCAAGGATGAGCTTTCGTCGCAACGGAGAGAAGGTGAATTGATACAAGAAACATTTTCAACAATGGAAATTAGAAGACTTCATCATGAGCATAGCCTCCAGCGCATCTGATTTCTCTGGAGTTTGCATTACAGTTGGCTGCGAGGCGTCAAAAGATTGAACTGTCCACCCTGCAAGAATGAATGTTCCAGCCAGCGGAGATTTTATTGTTCACCCGCCCACCCGAGCAATGCACATCAATGTAACAAGTACTGCTAAACACCACTAGTATGTTCCATCATTTGTCTCTCATTCTACCAGTCAGCTGGTGATGTCATGCCAGAGAGATGCTTTTCACCACCCCCCACACAGTGGCAACTCCTCACCCGCCAATGAGCGCCGAGGCAACCACCCGGCAGAGTACAAATACGGAGTCAAAATTCTACTCAGGGGCAGTCTTCAGTCTTCCACCGAACATGCTGCCGGAACTGACCAGCCTGACAGTCTTTACCACACTAACCACCAAAGTTCTCACCAGTTTTATTCCTCACTATACCTTCCTTCCTTCCTTCCTTCACCGCACATTTGTGCCAGAAGGAAAACATCTCCTCAAGCTCCATTGTTGGAACATATCCTTTCACGCCCTGTTTAGTCATCCAAGTTCCGTGCCAGTCGTACTGCTACATAGTCTACCCACACTAGACACAGCACCCCTTCTGGGCAACAATGCGATACGGAGTCAGTTATAGTTGTCAGTTGTTTTAACACCACTATACTACCCCGTCCCATTAAGCTTAGAAAAAAGTATCCACTATCTATCTTGCGTAACTCAGCTTCCGATAACGCTCTTGACAAATGCAGGAGGGAGTGCACCACTAGTGTTTATTTCCAATAGCACGGAATAAACACTGGTTAAACCAATTCTTCAGTAACACAATCCTGTAGACATTGTATCATTCCTAGTTGACCTCACCCTTGGACTGAAAACGAATGTGATCCCGGGGACTATACTTGATTAAGCAAAATCCATGCTTTGCTAACCCACAAGCACTTACTTGGCCTGCATTTCTACATACTCCAATAGGTAGAACTGCGGAGCCATCACAGGTACATGGTTTTCAGACCAACTTGTCAGTTCGGTGCTCGTTCTTTCCACCACACCTTTGTGCTGGAGGGGACGTTCCCTGGATTGGGAAGACGCGGTCGAAACTAACGCCCACATGTAGGGACTGCAGACAGTGAGGACCAATTTTCTCTATTCATCATGTCTTAGCACCGAACACATATTGGTTATCCATCCATCAACAGCCGCTCATGTGGCTCTACACTCTAGAGAAACATAAGCCCTGCCTATCGCCTCACGGACATGAGTGTGTGATTCCAAATGCCTTTCTCCAGCCATAGTGGTGTTAAGGAGAAAGTGAAACAGGTGCCAATTTCCCCTAGACATTTGCAAGCTGACCCCTACCCTTGTTGCCGCTATATGACAGCTCGCCCCTAAGGAAAAAGCCCAAGCTCTGCTACACATGCTTGTCCCTGTCACACCAGAATTACCACGGGATTTATTCCAGCCAACAACCCAGCATAGTCGAGAAATACACCCGTGGCTCACAGAATACTTCATTCAGACATAACAGCAGCCAATGGTATCCATTACATACCTCAAGCCTGTTGCTCTGTCCCCACTGACACAAACCACACCCAACAACCAACATGCTCAAAACACTATCATCCACATGCAGTCTTTCTGCCAGAAACTCACCCCAGTACTAGCAGTCTTAGTCGCCCAGGTATACCACCAAAGGCACAGAGCCTGAAACACAAGATTGTTCTGGCAGAACCAGACTTTGTGCACTGCGGTAAAGGTACCAGGCCAGTTCTGTACACTGGGAAAGCACCGGCACCACGCAGAGACTGATTCCTTCATGAACCCTCCAGAATAAAGGCGTGCCTGACTTAGCACCCAACCAAATACACCCCTCTCCCCCCCCCCCGCTCAACACCCCCCACCCCCTTCATACTTTCGCTTGACACTGTTCACCTAGTCGATAGGGCATCATGTGTCAACGTTAACAATTTTTTTTTCCTTGTGTAACAAAATATAAACGAACACATCCCAAATATTACATAAGCAATAAAACATGCACTTCGAAATAAGCTGCAGTAGTTTGACAACAAACCGCCTCCAAGAGCTAGTAACAACGGTGTGAAGTGACTCACAACTAGAATATGTGTAACAATCTACGGCTGCAGCACCACACGTTGTTTATTTACAATGAGAGTTGTGCATGAAACGAACGTGTGGTATCCAAACTGATACATTAAACAGACAGTTTTCATAAAATATATAGTTGACTCTTCGTACCCAAATTGCATGTACCAATAAACCATATCCACAGTTAATCAGTGGCCTGGCAAAACTCCTATATAAAGAATGATAAAGCTAACCGCTTTTATTGTTATCAGATGGTGGGTCGATCAACGTATATTTCGGGTCCTGTCACCTAATATTTCCGTAACTATCGTTTTTAAGCTAGTTGATTATGCAAACGTCTAGTAACTGGATGTGAAATATGTCCCGCGTACTGCCGTTTATCAATGCTCAGCATCCCCTCTCTCTCTCTCTTTCCCTTCTTTCAGTCTCTCTCAGCTGCGTACCTTCCTTCCTCCCCTTAAAAGCTATCAAGCGGGAAGCTGTTTGTTGTCTGGCAAAATAAAAAAAAAAGCACATCCTCTTTCTCTTGGCCATGCCCACTTTTGCCTGTACACAATGGACAAATAAAGTACACCTGACAACATAGAAATTTTATAAAGATTACCCATCGCTCAAAATAGTTACACCTATCACCACTTGTATTTAAAAGCAAATAGTTTTGCCTGAAAATGTTATGCAAAGCAAGGAATTATTATTTGCCAAGATGTTGTCTTCTGTGATTAAAGGTCATTTTATTCCGTAAGGCTGGTGTCTCATTGTATCTGGCGTGAACTTTGCAAAAATTTAAAACATAGAAATTTATTTAACTCAAGGGGCAGCATCTTTGTGAATAAAATTTATAGAATTGCATTTACACAGGGTTTTATTGCTTTTTTAATTGTTTTTCAGATTCCCTTTTTGGTAAAATTTGCACTTTATTTTGTCACTGAGTGTATTTTGTCCAAATTTTTCCTTTCATGTCACGGTTTAGAAGTAAAGGGTTCATCAATTTTAATGCACTGCTGTAATATGAGTGTTATCTGTACTGCATGGCACTTTTATTTTCCCAGGTTCAGAGTGAGGTGACAAAACTTTTGAGATTAAACTCTTTCCTTTATTCCCATGCCATCAGCAATTTTGCAGCTTCCACGCAGTAGCGTGCGATCATGAACAGGCATTAGGAGGCCGCGAGCCCCGGCCAAGTGCGTATTTTTAACTTTTGTCGGAGAGTGGGGGTTAGCTGCGGACGCAGAGATGTGCGTGGCTGGCGCTGTGCTCTTCTGCATTATTACAACAACCAACACAGAATAAGGATGTAGTGCTCAGATAGTGTGTTTTCGCCATCAAGATGTCGGTCAGGGAGACAGTCTTTCTTTTATCTTAAATAACTTCAACAATTTTTTTTCAATTAAATGAGACTACTGTGATTTTGTACCTGCATGAATGCAATTGGGAAGAGTGACGTGTCAACTAATGTCAGGCTGAAATATCTGTAGTGTTTTAGACCTTCGATCAATAAACAAGATTCTAATTCGAAATAAATTCATCTGTTATATTTAAAGTATTGACAGTGGGCCTGTTACTAACAGTGATGCTAGCTGGAGCCCAACTTTTTATTTAGAAGGAAGTGTACGACTTGTTTGGAATGTAGAGAGTTGATTCTACTCTTCAAATTATACGCACAGAAGCATACACACTTGACCTCCCCTAGTCACCAAAATTGTTTGAACATCACGTGACTTGTATTATAAGTAGAGTTCTTCCGATACCATGTTTTCCTATACAGATTCTCAGATATCACTGCAGATACCCCGATACCAAAACTGATACCAATGCTCTTTGCACTGAATTTTAGAAAAACTATTACTGTTAATAACACATTAAAAACATTTTTCCTAGACTCGTTTAAATAAAGGAAATATCTTAAAATACTGTACATAATTCATTGTAATCGGACACAAAATGCAAGCTGACCTAAAACTTACAAACCCTCTGAAAATGAAAATAATATGACACAAAATGCATGTCAAATTTTAAATGCCCCGCGCACACCACCATCAGCTAAGAGTGCATAAGTTATTGATTGTGTGGCGTCAGGTCTGTATGATAGGAGGAGGTGGGGGGGAAGACCTCTCCACGACGCTACTGGTTGGAGACACCTTGCACGCATGACAAATGTCTGTCTTTGAAAGTAATTAATAATATTTGCAAAGAAAACTTGATTTTGAGACACAAATGAGCCAATTATAGTTGATTTCTTCAATGTCTTTAATAATTAATCATTCAAAACCACATCCTCTGATTTTCCCTGTCATGAGTTACCCTGCACTCTGCTCGGTGCTTACCTACCTTTATTAGATGGCAAAAGGTGTCGAATATAGGCACTTATTTACTATCAGTTTATTCAAAGATGCGTGTGTATTGAAATAAAACAATATAAATCCTCCAATTCCCCTACAAGAAGTTACTGAAAATGAACACTTATAATACAAGTTGCTCGATATTCAAACCATTTTTTGCTGACAAGTGGTAGAGAATGTGCTTTTGGGTATATAATCTTATTTGAGAAGATGCTGCTCTGAGTTAAATAAATATTAAGTTTCACAGTCATGTTAATTTTACACCAGACACAATGAAACACCAACCTACGGGACAAAATGACCCTTAAACATAAAAGAAAACATTTTTTCAAATAATAATTCCTCGTTAAAATGTTTTGCATAACATTTTCAGGTGTAAAGCATTTGCTTTGAAATACAAGTGATGTTAGGTGCAACTATTTTGAGCGACGCATAATCTTGATAAAATTACGTACACCAGGCGCACTTATTTGCTCTGCTGCTGCTGGAATTATTGCTCTGCTGCTGTCGGGCAACAAGTGGAAGGCAAACCAAGTGGATGTGGCCACGAGAAAGAGAGAGAATACGTGCTTTATCTTTTGTTCGACAACTTCCCCTCTTGGCGGCGTAAGGCATGTGAGGGGAGGAAAGAAAGTGCATGGCTGAGAGAGACCGAATGAATTGTTAGAGAGATGGTAATTGCACCAGCCCCATGGCCACAGTGTCGACAGACGTGTTGAGAATCCAAGACATTAGACAGCATGCCACAGAGCAGTTATAAACTATGGCACACACAACGTATTTCACATCCACAGCGGTTTGCATAAACAACCAGCTTGAAAACTATAGTCGTGGGAAATCTTAGGAGAGGGGACCCAAAATATACTTAGATCAGCGCAACATGTAATAAACAATAAAAAGTTTTGTTAACAATTTTAAAATAGGAATTTCAACAGGACCACAAAAAATTGTTCGTGGGAGCGATTTGTTCTTATTTTTCTTTTTTCTTTTTTTATGTGCGGCGTATACACACCGACATATGGTCATTTTTGTGCCTAGAGAAAATAATAACCTGACTTCATTGTCTATAACCTATACTAAAGTATCGGCCTGATACCATACCCGATGCAGATACATCTGGAAAAAGCGAAATATAGGCAGATACCGATATCGTAACTACTCTAATTATAAGTAGAGGCACAATTTTTTCGCACACGCTAAATAATGCAAAATAAAACCATATTGAGTAGTAACACCGCCAAAATACAAAATATTGTATACCACCTAATGACAATACGAAATTACACAACATAACCCATAACAAATAGCAGACTTAAGTGAGAGTTCTCATTTAGCTCGTATCATGACCAAATTATGTTTATATATGCATCAAACTCACTTTTAAGATGGACATAAATCAATACAAGTTGGAAAAATTATGATGATTAGAAAATACACGATGTTGATCATTTTTATTCCTTGTTTACGTTTCAAGTAGCTTGAAAGAAACAGTTAGCCAACTTGATGCAAAACAAAGCTTGAGAAAAGAAACACATGGCCAAAATGGCGTGAACAAACTTGTCAAGAGTAATATTCCCCCCCCCCCCCCCCCGCATTGTTTAAAACGCATTTCAATTTGTGGAAAAACTATTTTTCATTTTTTACTCAAAAACCAAATTTATTATAGCACACAAAGCCTTGAAACCTACACAACACATGCATTATGTGTTGTATTTAAGTAATACAAAACTATTTGACTTTTATTATGTTGATTGTGTTTAAAACTACCGTATTTATTTGCAGCGTTCGCAATCTCTATGCATATAAATTTTGTTGTAACAGAGATACGAGAAAATTGCCATTCCATTTTTAAACCTGCATAAAACACATTAAATATCTGCACTGAATATCAATATTTTAAACCTTTAATGTTCATTGCTTTTTCGATAATAAGTGTGTTTTTTTTTTCACATCATCACTTTAAAAAACAAACTTATTAACATGAAAGTCATTCTGTAACCAAATACGGTATTTGCTGTAACACAAACCCTGGAATTCCAAAAAATAAACCAACACCGGCTGCACATTCAGCAAAATTTTCAACTGAAGGATTTTATGTGAGTGGTGGCAAAATATTGGTGTGTAAATTCTGTGACTGCCATTTGGAATTGGAAAGGAAAGATACAGTGAATAAACACATTCAGTCCAAGAGCCATAAAAATCGAAAAAAAGGGGCAACAAACAGCAAAACATCAGCTTTCAATTGAGGAAGTGCTTAAACGAACCAAACAGTACAAAGAAATTGTGCTGGAAACAATATAAGCATTCACTGCTATTGGAATTCCTGTTGAGAAATTAGAAAACTACAAACTCATAGAATGGATAGGGAAACATGTTGGCGGTGCTGCTGATATTCCTACTACAGACTGGGTACGAAAAATATACGTTCCTCTACTAAGGGAAAAAAGAAGCAGAAATCACAGAAAAACTGGTAGGCCAGAAAGTTGTTATTCTGGCAGACACAACAGATAAAGGAAATAACTGTGTCTTCAACATCCTTGTTCAGATATTGCAACCAGGGGTAGAACACAGTATATTATTAGGAGTTTCACGTGTACTTCAAGCAGCTAATGCTGCTGCCGATTCTCAAGCTTTTATAGACATCTGCATAAAGTATGAAGTTAAGGAGGAAAACGTAGTTGTATATGTAACAGATGGTGCGAGATATATGACCAGATCTGCAAGTACTTTGAAAGGTGTACTTGGTACCACGTTCAGAGCTGGACATATAAAACCAATTTGGCAGGGCAGATCTGGCAAAACAATTTGGAGGATTTAAATATTTTCATCATTAAAGTAAAAAATGCCTTCTTAAATACAAGAAAAAGATGTCGTGCCTACCTCAATTTTTTGAGGTACAAGAATGAAGAAGATGAGGAAATGAAAATGTTTCCAATGCCCATTTTAACACGATGGAATACCTGGTTTCACTTTGTTTTCTACTTGATGTCCATCTGCGCAACATTGTTCGCTTTTTGAACACTTGAATGAGGAAAATAATGCCGGTGTAAAGTTCATAAAAGCAATGCAAGAAGCTGAGGCATATGCCATTGAAGCTCAGTGTTTGCATCACTGAAAATTGTGCTTCTTTATGGATGCAATAAACTTTTTGGAGGAATCCTCTTATCCAAGTGCTCATCTTCTAAATTCAAAGCTTCAGAAGATGCAAATTTCACTGGAGGTCCTAACAAAGGAATTTTTCCAGAAGCTGTTGAAAAGTCACTCAGTAAAATGAAAAGTATTCAATCTGCAGCCCTGAAAGAATAGTTCAAACATACAGTATCTACCAAAAAGTAATTGGGCACCTGTGAAGATAGGTAATTCAAATTCAGTACGTCAGCTGACTTGTGTTTCACTGCCTTCGGCGTAGGACCACTTGTGTTGTCCATGGTAGCATGAACACAGAGGCCTATTGTAACATTCTGGATAATGAAATGCTCCCAACATAGTGGCATTTTTACGGACTGGACCCCTGTTACTTTCAGGACGAAAATGCCAGGTGCCCTGTTTCAAGGGCTACTATGCAGTGGTACGCCGACAACAATGTTCGCCGATTGGACTGGCTCGCCCAGAGCCCCGACCTCAACCCTATAGAACATCTTTGGGATGGATTGGATCCCCAGGTGAGGGCTCGTCAGGTGGTGCCAAAATCCATTGCTCAACTCGTGGAATGGTTCCAAAAGGAATGGCGACGAATCCCCGTGGATGTCCTGCAAACACTCGTAGAGAGCATGCCAGACAGGGTGGCTGCTGTTATAGCCGCAAGAGGTGGCCCTACGAGATTCTAACGGGGTGACAACCACAGAGCAAACATTTTGGACAGGTGCCCAATTATTTTTTGGTAGATAGTGTACATTACAACTTGACTTACTGAAGCTGCACGAACTTCCTTCAATCCTTCTCACGCACTTTTTCATGACACTGATGGTCTTTTGAATTACAAAAATATTGGGAACATGGGCATAGAAAACAAATTCTCCAGAATGGTTAATACTCTACCTTTAATAAAAAAATGTGCTAAAAACTGAAGTAGAAGCTGGTTATATGACCCTTCAGTAACTTGTATACAGTAAACTTCAAAAACCACATGTAGCCAATGTAGACATTGTAAACATGTCGTGCACACTAAAATGCGACTTTCCGCAGTTTGCTGCAGCTGACTTATGATTTTGTTTAAAACATTAACTGTGAACACTGAAAGGTCTTTTTCAAAGTACATTGTCAGTGATAAGAGAAGATCTTTACTGCCTGAAAATGCTGAACTTAATTATGGTGGCTATCTCTTTAATAAAATTTCTTCTTTGTTTATTTAACTCAAATGTTTGCCACAATTATGCGCTTATAAACTGTATATTCAACCAAACAGGGTAAGATATAGATCCAACTTGTGCAAACCCATATGTAATTGTTATATTGTTCATACTTTAATGCTTTCCTCGTGTGCATTCTAGATTGTTAGCGTATATTTTCTTTGAACATTTAAGCATTTAGAGTAAGTGATTTAAGAAATGTAAATATTAAAATGAGGAATTAAATATAATTTATTTCTGCTAAGTTTTCAAAATAACCCATTATGATGATACCATATATATTTTGAAATGTTTATGACGATAGAGAGGAAATCTTAAAAATCGTTATGATGAAATATCCCAAAATAAAAAAACCATAAAATCTTGACTAATTATAAGTGTAAAGTTCATTTTCTGTAACTTCTTCCGGGAAATCTGAGGATTTATATTGATTTATTTCAATAGACACGTTGCACATGGCCTTCCTCAACTGTTACAAGGTAGCATGTAGGTGTTGTTGCAGACTCTGGCCACACATTCAGGCAGCCATTTTGCAACATAGCATCAACTCACTATGTTACAATGCAGGATACAGACCTTCAGCATTTACGTTAGGTTCTGCGAGCCTCAGCTGAATAGAGTACAAAAGTTGGATCACCTGGATTTTGAGAAATATCCTTGTCGGAATAGGATTTGATTTATTGTTGAAGGTTGAAAAACAGTTACTTTTATGTAAACCCTTACAGACTACAGTCACAGTAGCAGTTGCAGAACGTACAATTATACATCTCGACTCCGAAGAAAATTAAGAAGGCAAAGGAAACAGAAACCTTCCGCCTTGATGCATATTGGCCTGCCACAACTCGCTGCATGTCTCTACCTCAATCGATTACATAGTAATACTGGCACAAATACTCTGCGACCTGTACGAAATGTTGTCACTTTACGAGTTTGATTTACTAACTGAACGACATCTTTACTTGAAGGATTGCATGGTAATACTGGTTGTCGTCTCCACAGTTGTTATAATACTGGGGTGAGCTCAGGGCTAGCTGTGCTAGCCTCGGCGCGTGCAGCTACCCCCACTCCAAAATACAAATCTAAAAATACACATTTGGCCGGGGCTTGCAACCTCCTATTGACTGAACATTACATTATGGCGCGACTTCAAAATTCAGAACTGCTGATGGCATAGGAAACATGAAAAAAAACCTAATCTCAAAAGTTGCATCACCTCGCTCTGAAGCCCGAGAATTCAAAAGTGCCACGTAGTACAGATAACACTTGAAATACAGCCTCGCACTAAAACTGATGAAAGGAAAAATTTGGGCAATTACACTCACTGACAAACGAAACTGGGGATTTTAAATAAAGTGAAACTGAAAAAAAATTATAAAAGCGATAAAAATGTGTATAAACTGCAATGCTACAAGCGTCTTCTGAATAAACTGATAATTTGTAAGGGCCTGTTCCCGACACCTTTTGTCGTCTAATAATGGGTAGGTAAGCACTGAGCCGTGTGCAGTGTAACTAACGATGGGAAAAATCAGAGGACGTGGTTTTGAATCATCAAAGACAGTGAAGAAAGCAATTATAATTGCCTTATTTATTCATTTCTGCCTCACTATTACAAGTTTTCTTTGCAGTAAAATATAATTAATTACTTGCCACGACGCAAGGTGTCGGCAACATGTAGCGGCATGGAGGCTGGAGGGGCAATCCTCCCACTGCCACCCCACCCTCCCAGCTGCCGTGAACACACTGCCCAATCTATAACATCTCCACAAGTTCTCAGCTGATTGATTGCACACGGGACATTCAAAATTTGACCTGCATTCTGTGTCATGTTATTTTCATTTTCAGAGGGTTTGAAAGTTTTAGGTCAGCTTGCATTTGATGTCTGATTACAATCAATTATATATGGCTTTATCAGAAGTTATTTTAAGGGATGGGCCGATATAGATACCAATTAACCGGCCGATACCACGACCATCGGCATCGGAACATTATTTGCAGATAATTATTCACAGATTAGAAGCACTAATTTATTTAACACAATGTCAAATAACCTGACATACTACATCTCGTAAAGCATTAATTTACCACAGCCATCAATCAGATATTCTGTCCGAAACTCAAAATATATTCGGAACAATTGTTTTTCTATGATTTGTTCCCGTTGTTTACATTTTACAGTATTTCCTGTTGATGCATTCGCCAAAGATTGCATCCATCATTCGTTTTTGGACACTATGTGACTGCAAAACAACGCAATTAATAGACAACTGGTGCTATCGATAGTACTGTTTGCATCCCGGAAGAGTTTTTTGTTTTATTTTCTTCTTAGGGTTTTTCTGTTTTTACTGCACTCGTAGGTTGGTGACAATGAGAAACAGATCTGTATTCTTATTGTTCTTATGCATTTACTGCACTCGCAGGTTGGGGGCAATGAAAACGTATCACAGATTCTATGACACTGTTGTTATTGAAAATGAATAGTGAAAGTAAATACACTAGATTTTGACGGGCGTATTTCTTATTGGAAACTGTCGGCTGTGGTTTTGGTTAGTGTGTTAAAGGTCTGAATAAGACTCTGCAAGTAATAATTGGCAGAAATTGTCTCAAATATATCAGTTGTCATTTTAACCAAGGGATTGAGTATGGCTTGGCCAACAAAGGAATACTAAACAAAAAAATTTTAAAAAATGAAAGAAATTTCGCTCAATTTCTAGTAACTATTTAATATTAAAGTGATTTCAATAAGTTCATTTTAAAGACATCTTTAGGCTGTTAGTTCTAACAAACACGCATGTTGAGGTTATGTATGCTATTTATTAAATCTAATCTGCAAGTCCGCATCAGATTGCCTTAAGTTTTGAAGGTTGACTTTAATGAACTCAGTTTGTAATGAATGCTGTATTGTCTCGTAACAGTTTTTCCTTGACTGTTAAGTAAATTATTGACCCATTTAAGTTGTCTTATCATTTATTACTAAAATTAGTATTGTATTTCATTTCTATGCTGTAGATGCCTAATACAAAGTGCTTAAAGTGTTCACAAAACTGAATACTTAAATAATTTAAGTAGTAAAAAGTATTTCCAAATACTGGGAATTATGATTGTGCTCATCAAAACTGGTATCGGAATTGCTGTAATCGGCTGCAACGGCAGTTGAGAATTGGTATTGTTGGTATCGTTGGTATCGGCCCATCCCTAGTTATTTTCTTTATTTAAACGAGTTAAGGTGAAATGTTTTTTAATGTATTATTTACAGTAGGCCTAATAATATTTCTAAAATTCCAATTTTTGTGTTTATTAGCTAAACTTTATTCGCAGTGTACAGCTCTTACTATACTCAACATAAGTTTTATATGATTAGAAGTTGTATTTTATTGATGTACCTGTCAAAAACCTCATCTAATGAAATCCCACATGTATGGAAATTTTTGGCAGTCCCCTGAATAACGATACATTGAGAGTCGACTGTAAACTTAATTTATAGAAGTTGATGCAGTCATTGTAGAAGACCATAATATGTCTATCATTTGAACATTTTATGTAAAAAGAAAGGCAAAGGCAAGTGTAAAGTGTGCAAGAATATAGTCATGTGTGATGCTTCACATTTTAAAAATTGAATCGAAGACTTTTGTACCTACAAATTAAAAAATCTTTGTGTGAAAAGTCTAATATTTTCTCAGAGCGTTTTTTCCACTGAAACTAGTATATATCAACACCAGCAGCCATTTTTGTTAATAGGAGTGTGCAAATATTCAAAAATTCAAATAGTTGCGAATACCTAATTTACAAATTATTCACATTCGAACTTGAAATATCTTATGCTAAAATTGTGAATAATTTATATTCCTGTTTGGAGTGGTTGTAGACCTATTCCGACTTTTATGTACTTTGAAAGTTTTCCAGTGTAAGGAAAAAAGTCTGGAAACTAAAGTCTCAGTAGAAAAAATGCTCAACTTCCACTGTTTTTCCAACAAAGTTTGTAATTTTTATCCCAAGCTTCATCCTGCTGAGATAATCTATGAGCTTGACATTGATGAGGGGCTGTGAGAGCTATAAAAAAAAGGGAGGGGGAGAGTGTTTTTACAGCCAAGCCCTTTCATTTGTCTCTTTTTTTCTCTCTCTGTCTTTTTTGTAAGGAGAGCAAGACATCAGGTGGTGTCACAGTTGGGGTGCCTGTAAACAGCAATCTGTGAAAACCTTTATGTAGTGGATGGGTACTGAGCTGATAAGCCTGTTTTATAACTGTGTACTACTTTCCTTTTAAAATCCCACCACCTCTTGCTCTCGGGGGGGGGGGGGGGGGGTGCCTCAATGCCACCACCATTCAGCAAGATTACTATCTAGCCTGACATTGTCAAGGGTCCTTGAAGAAGGGAAGGGAAGGGAAGAGGCAGAATGTTAATAGCCACCCACTGAAATCACTGTGCAGTACTGGCGCCAAATAGGGCTGGATACCTGGAGTATGATACTTTTTATAAAGTTTGTAGGTATATAAAAGTATAATGATTACTTTTTTGCAGATTTTGATATTTTAATATTTCGGTTTTTCAGCAGTACAAGATTAGGATATGTTTCATTCCATTGCTCAGTGTCTAGTAGGCTTACATTTATTATTTGGGCAGTAAAAGACAAATGAGTTGAATAAACTTGAAAACTGTAGCTTACTATAAACTAATATATATTGTTAAATTCTTCGACTTATTTTTCTTCAATATATCTTTGCATGATGTAAGCTTCGCTTCTACTTCACTTCAAATTTAAAAAAAACCTTTGCACATGCATACAAGAAATTAATACAAACACAGACCTGAACCGATCTGAGAAGTCTTCTTTTTAAAGAATGTAGATGATATTGATATTACGTGGATACTGCTTGTCTAGTATATGTACATATTTCATAATTCCTTTGCATTAACATTTTTTAGTGTAAACAATTTTTTTTCGAGTTTCCAGAAAATTTTTTTGTGAATTTACCAAAATTATACTGTATTATAAAATTGGATCATTTTAAATAATTCCTACTTTAAAAAATGTTAACTATGATTGCTTTTCAATAAGTGTCTTGCACCTAGACAAGAAGTGATTTATGTTGTAAATATGTGTTAGTGAGAAAGTTTATCACGATAATTAAAACCACACAACGTAATTTAAATCCATAACTACATAATACAAGTAATTTGTGTTGAAAAAAAAAAAAACTACAACCAATCTGAATCTAATAAAAAATAACACAGAAATGTTCTTAAAAATAAAACCAAAATATCTTGCCTCTATGTATATTGCATGGGTCACTGTAATAGTAATATTTTTGGTATCCCATACTTGATACTGCAATATTTCAAATGTTAAAGTTACACCAAAACTGTTTGCTTTACTCACACCAACATCTCCCATTGTTTTATTATAATACATTTTTCTAAAACTGCAACTCTTTCGCTGCTACTTTGTTTACCTATGGACAGACCTTAACACATTTTAAAAAAAATGCATATTAGATCAAAATCACAAAACATGTTATTTACATGCTAATGTTTCCAACAAAATAAAGTATTAACACTCCCAAATACCTGTGTTGGTGGCACCAGTCTGGTTGAAAGTAAATCCCGTATTTGCAGGCTTGAAAGGCTGGTTGAACAATGTGCCAGTGGTCCCAAAACCAGTGGATGGTGTGCTCCCAAATGTTCCGAAAGTAGTACTGCCAACTGGCTTTGCCCCAAACAGACCTCCAGTATTGGTGGCTGTATTTTGGCCAAATGAGAATCCTGTGCTTGTTGTATTGAGGCTGAATGGTGTTTTATTTTGATTGAAGAGGCCAATACTCTGAGAAAGGAAACCAAAAACTTTTTTTTTACTACAAAATTCTCTACCTTAAAGAAAACAGGTATGTCACCGCCAAAGATTAAACTATCCAATCTGAAAACAGGCATAACCATGCTAAATCAACATCTCTGTATGAACTTAGAACTGTTAAAATCTAGAAGACAATATACAGGTATTTTCAAATTATAAAAATATGTTATGTAAAAGTATGAATGGTTATACTAAAAATGATAATCCAATACAAATACATATTTTCACACAAATTCATAAAGATACACACACAGTATAACTTAAGATGTTTTCAAGGGATCAGATACAAATCATCTTAGCTGGGAAAACTTGCAGCATGGGTAATGTTTGTAATATGGTATTAAAATACACCAACTTAAAAACATATGCAGAAAAATAGGTGTATTTTACCATAAAATCAGGATGATTTTTCCTGCAAGTTTCGCTAAGACATTATTTAAGAGCTACACATAAAGCTATGTAATTTGGCTACTCGCGGGTTCCGCCATTGGTTTTGCCACAAACAGTATGGGTTTCCTTACAAGATATTCTGTAAACTAGTAATGCCGGCAGCCAACAGCTGGCAAAAATAATAAACAATAAATTCTTTAAGGCAGAGAAAGATTGCTGTAATTACACTTCTTTCACTTTTGTACAATGAAAATAAAATTCTAAGCAAAATAAACTACTGCGGACAAAAGAATGGTTAGCCTGAAGGAACGAGAAACGACAATGCTTTTTGTATAATTCAGTCACGTTGCCATGTAAATAAAATTGACGTGATTTCATTTGGAGGGGGGGGGGGGGGATAAACCGGGAAAAAGGGTTTGCTTGCCTTCCCTAATTAGTTTAAATGGAAACACTGATTCCGCTCCCATTATTTGGAAGTAGCAGTCTCACCTGAGGTGTCAAAAGGGTGTGTAATAGATTTGCCTGGCTGGGTCGAGGATCTTCCAACGTTGCAATATTTGGGCTTGCACCCTTCCGACCAAGACGCTCTAATAGGAGGGAAATCAAACCCCAGTCTAAGTCGGATCAAATAAGTCTCTCCCTTCCAGGGAGTTTGATCCTACTTTCCGTGAAGGCTGTCAAGAAGCAAAATGCCAGCTGTCACTGGTTAAAAGTACAACTCTGGGCCTAGACCTATACTGAGGAGTTTGATGTCTGTCTCCGTCTATATGGTTAGGGTCTAGTCTGCTTGCGTGTTGGAACAAAATTGGGGCATACGGACACTATCCTACGAGGGTTTGTGACCTTGGGTGGTATAGGAATATTAATGACCTTCCCTGTGGCCGTGCGAACCTGCCATGTGGTAATGGGGTCTCGCACTGGTACGGCAGAGCTACAAGTAATAGCTGATTCGGACGGAGGAATAGATGGAGCTGGGTTGTCGATATAATAAATTGTGTGCCAAGGCCAATCTAGGCCGAGTAAATAGTTTCCACCTTGTTTTATAGCCTCTAATACCAGGGAATATTGTTAGTTTGTTTTACCTCTGAACTAAATAACTGTTCAGTGATAGAATTAGAGGAGTTGTCATTGACCGGCGGAGTTACTGTACGTTTCACGGTTTCTAATTCTCTTTGCAATGCCTGTCGGGCTAATCTACGTATTTGGCTAGCTGGTCCTTTAGTTGAAAAAGGCATATAAATAAAATATAACAGTAAAAGGAGCACACTTCTAGTACACCAGGTGGTATCCAAGCCCTCCTGGGTTCAGTCTTTACTGCAGGCCAAGACCAAGATAATAGATAGTCAAATAACCTGGGGTCCCGACTTTGTATCCCACTGGAGGCCCAAACGACCTGGGCTGTGTTTATTCCAATCTTATTCAGAATGTGGAATGTTAAATCATCCCGACTTTTGCAGGTTGGGGATAATTCAAGGACACACTGTTCAATTGCACCTGTCAGTAGGAGTTTGCTAAATTTAAATGAGCCAAAGCTATATTTACCATAGTTTAACACTGAGCATGACTCCGGGTTAATAAATTAAGTCTAAAGGTGTAAATTAAATCCACTTTATATTTATACGTTTTGTGAAAACAGGGGGATGCATAGCTCATTATAAAATAATAAAAGCTACCCATTAAGACAGGTGAAGGCAACTTGCATAAATAAAATGTAAATTTTCATTAGACTCTAGAATTGATAGATTCTAAATGTAGTGGGGGGGGGGGGGGGGGGGGGGAGTCCAGAAGGGACATCGGTATGACCGTGACAGGAATAGACTTTCAAGGTATGAACAAGTAGGAACGTCATGTTACCTCTGGATGCTGTGATGGCATCTTCAGAATGCTGCTGGCAGCGTCGGAGCAGGCGGCAGAGACCGGCTTACACCAGAGACTTCACTTCGGTTACCTCTGCGCGAGTGACCTATATGTCAGAAACCCTAAGTTAAATCATTGAGTCTTTGCAGACTGTGAGGTCAGGGTGACAACCACTTCTCCTGCTTTTGCCCTCAGTCTTTGCAAGCTGGAGGGCCGGCAACTGTCCTGAGCTGCGATTTTGCACCTCCTCATACATGCAAAATTCTGGCTTGTAGGCCGTCACAAGGGGTGCAGGGGTGGCTAGCCTCGCTTCACAGGGGTAGTTTATGTTGGCCAGGCGGCCGAGCCACCCTTTCCTTATCCCCCTGATGGACGCCTCTATCGCCTCTCCAAGAGGCTCTGGCGACTTGTGACGATCTTGTAGGCAGGGTGCTGCCGTTCAACAGCAGCTCTTGGAACTAGCTGCTCTGCTAGCTGTATGTCGATGACTCATCCAATAATACAATCTCCTGGGCAGGAAATAGGTGACAGCATGGCGACTTCGGTTGGTCAGTACAATTTTTAATTTCACCACGTGTCTGTAATCTCTCACTAGGCTGGGAGCGATCCTGTAGGCACGTGATTAATTCAACTGCCATGGTGCGATTTGCCCATATGAGTGTAGCAACTCGAAGATGGCGAGAAGTCAAAATGTAGAGCACGCATATCCAATGCACAGGGACACGCCACACGTCAAAGTCACACAACACATTTCCTCACTCTCATTGGCTAAGATCGGAAACTAACAACGAAACACTTAGAGGAAATAGCACCATTCGAATTACCGAAAAATAGTAGACTGGCCAGCAAAACTGCACGCAGACATTAATATTTATAGTGGACAAGCACATTCAGCAGCAAGGAACACTCCAAGCATGCAATATCTCAAGGAAAATCGTAGTGTGTGTGCGGCGGGCTTAAGTTAAAATTTCTCCGCATAAATAGTGTACTGGTGAGTATTGATGCATGATGGGCTCGGGAAAAGTGAATGAAGTCATATTTGGGACTAGTTTTGGGCGAGGTCAGTCTCGTGGGGTTAACGGGCGCTTTCACTTACTGGTAGGATGGGGCCCGACCATCAGTATATAGAGTGGAGAGTGCGGCTTGGCGGTTGGGAACAAAGTCAATAGCTAGTTGGGCAACTCGGTGGGCTGGGTGGCTTGCGGCCACTGGTTTACCCGATGTGTTGTTGGCTTGGCCAAACTGCTATTATAGGTGTGATGGACGCTGGTGTCTGCTGGGGCTGCCGGAAAAGCTGGAGGTCCCGGTGGTGCTACAACTGATGAAGCTGGAGTAATTTCTCACTGGGCTGGTGCTCCTTGGCCCTCAGAACTAAGGGTTGGCTATACCCAAGGGTACCTCTTCCCCTCGACGAATAGATTCACCGATCGGCTGAGGTGTCCTGGGCGTCTTCTTGAGGGCTTGGAACAGAGACGGGTAGGGAGCTGGAAGGTGAGACCTCTCCAGCTGACAGACGGCGTGAGCTTGGTCCCGGGGGTTATTCTGGCAGAATGCTTAAGAGGCTGGGGTGTGACTCCAGGCAGCTCTGTAAGCGGCTGTGGCCTTTCTCTCCTGCAACTCCTTCCCACTCCTTTTGATGTAAAGCATGGAGAGGTAGTACAACCAGCCTAGCGAGAAGGGTGCAGGCGACAATCGACCCTAATCCCAGTGTTTGGCCACATCCGAAGCCAAGTCGATTCCTATCCATACACTATCCCCAACAGGCGACACAAACGGTGCGGTGGGTAGAGAGGCAGATTTTTAGGAGTCGTTCAATGACAACTGTGGATGTGGGCCCCAAAGGGGGACAGAATCCCATATCCGGTCACGTACTCCCTCCGGCGACATACCGGCACGGTGAACGGAGCACAAACTGACCTAGTTGACTAGCCTCCTTATGGATTGTCTTTCTAGTGGTTGTGGCTTCGCCTTTCGGTACACCAAGATGCACCGAACAGGTGGCTGTAGAGCATGTGTGTTGTTCAAAGTATGAGTCCCTGAGGGGGAGCCCGAAGTCCTACTCTAGTTAAGGTAGAATCAGTTGGCAAAACCCAGTCTCCTGCTTTTCTCTGTCCGGAGTGGTGTTTACGGGGAGTACCTAGTTCAGTCATCCAAAGAAAGGAAAATCAGAAGTCAGGGAGAACTCGTGTTTTATTCCTGAGAGGAATAGACATGGTGGCCCATACCACTTCCTGACTACCTCAAGCTGACTGGTAGTGCTACATTACGCAAGTGCCAGGTGATGGGGACCTGGAAGGCAGAATCAACTAGCTAGCTAGATAGCTTTCCCTATCTATTCTGTTCCGTTTCCTTAAGGGACTTAGGGGGCACACTTCCTGAAGGACAGTGTGGTATGCCATTACCAGTGGTAAGTGGCAAGGAAGTTGACAACTTCTTCGGAGTCTACTGGTCGAGATCCTCTGGACAGTTTTGAAGGCATTGGGACTGCTGAAGAACTTCTGGTTGTCTGGGAGACATTGAGGTCAACAGATAACTCCAACACACACGGTGGTGGAGCAAGCTGTTGAAGCTGTGCGCCTCTGAGAAGAGCCAATAAAAAACACTTAGGTCTTTAACGGCAAAGGATACCTTCGACCTATGAGAAATTCCACTTCTCTGCGCCACAGATACTGTGCAGGTAGAAGACTGTTTCCCACATCTAAGTCCCACTCCCATGTTTCAGCTCTCACTTTGGAATGTGAGGATTTCCCAAAGTACGATAATGATTTCCAGCACAAGACTGTCCCCAAACAACTACCTGGAAACCACCGCATTGCCAAATGTAAAACTGCTAGTGGATAAACCAGTTCTAGGAAGGCAGGTCATTCCTGCTATTTCACTGCTGCTTGTTGACAGCACTAAAGCTTTGGTCGTTTCCGTTCCCTGCACTGATGCGTCAGGCAGCATAGCCGTCAGTTGTTCCGTTACTCCATTTGTTTAATGCTGGGCTTGGGATTGGCACATAATTTGATTGTTTTGTTTACGAATGGCAAGACATTTACATATACAGTGATGGTAAACCCGGAATCCTGTTGTACAATTTGATAGTATAACTTGTTTACAATTGTCATATATGTAAACGGGGCATGGTAAAATTAATCAAATATTAAATATTTAACAGCCACCATGAGTACATATTTACCTCAAAGTCGTACACACATCAATTAACATGTCACAGGTTGGCATTCCAACCTGCTTTATATTTGCCTAGTTAAGTTTGCTCGGGTCTGTTTACTTTATTTCAATGGAAAAAAAAGAAACTGTGTTTGAAAATGAAAAAGGGAGGGGGGAAGGGGGCTTTAGATTAACGGCTTTCATGAGACTGCATTGTTTTGATGTTTTTATGGAGCAGTGGAAAATTTTGCTCATATGGAAATAACATTCAAATTATTGTAACTTCGAAAATTTTAACTTGAATTAAAAAACGAAACGCAATACATACGTTGTTCGCATTCGTATAGATGCAGCAATACACACACACTTTGGCAGAAGTTAACCTTACACTCGAATTCACGATATAGGCAAAGAAACAAATATTATTTACACACTATAAGAGTGTTGAAAGTGCCACTTTTTTTAGGACACGTGCATATAATTACAGTTTACAAATACATTATTAGAAAACACGCAAACTCGTTTGTTAAATTCGCAACCTCTTAAGAACGTGTTTTCCTATGGAAATCCTTACAAGTTTACTTCACCAAAACACGTTTGTTCGTCACTAGCATTACATAATTTAGTTGCAGAATCATTCAGTACAATCAACACTGCACACATTTCTAAAACCAACAAACTTTCAATCGGTCACCGCCTATGCTAACTTCCAAATACGCACTTCTCTGGCATTTTCCCCATTAGCGTGAGGTTTGCGCATGAAGCATTTGTGCTTTTTTCCTCGTGCAGGTTATGCGTGAGACTGGTCGGAAGTAGAATTGACGTAGTAGGTGGACCGATGCGCCTGTGAGATAGGATCAGAACTACTTCGCTGCGCATATTTCACATTGTGAGGATAAAGGAAGACTGCCTTTGTAATAGGTTCACCGTATGTTTCATTCTGATAATTTTAGATGAGCTAGATACGTGGTGGTAGTTGCGAAGTTTCGGGATTTGAGTACAGAATTTCATATGTATTTATTGGTGTTTCAGAAAGCATTTTTTACATAGTAAAGAACTTATCAGTGAGAAACAAGAAAAAATAATTTTTTAAATTAAAATATATTTTATAATATGTAAGAAAATAACAATACACATTCTGAAAATTAAAAGATTCAGTTTTCTGAACATAGTCAAGTAGATAAGGAAACAATAATAATCCATAAAATTACAAATGTCAGTACTTTACATAAGACAAAAATGCAAATTTACAATATTTTGTATTAACTTACTTGTGTGTAGATGATGTGAAAATATACATATGCAAAGTTAACTATTCACAAACACTGTTTAATTGAGGGATGGAGTTGAGAGATTTGGTCTTGAGAATCGATGAGGGATGAAATGAGGTTGATTTGCAGCAGCATCCAGAAAGTAAGAGTGGGGGAAATGGGAGATCCTCGAGAAAACAGTTGACTAAAAGCATTGTCCAGGCACAATTCCCGCACGCAAAAATTACAGAAGTAACCTCGCAGGGGATGGAATCTAGATTGTCTTTGTGGAAGGCGAGCACTCTAGCAGCTCAATCACCACTGTTTAGTGGTTACGCATGAAAGTACTTTAAAAATGTAACACGTAGAGTTTGATTTTCTTATTGGACACTTTGTATGATTACTTCATGAATGAGAGTTGTCAATCAAAATGCCAAGGAAACAGGTGTTCATAACTGAAAATTTTTGTGTTATTAAAAAAACCGGAACTCCTAAATATTAAGTATCATTAGCTGATTTTGCGCAAATTATGTTGAAAATGTATTTTCAGTACATATAATATTTTGCTTTTAAACACAAACTCTACTGGGTCACTTGAAATTTGGTTGCATATTTTTCCAAAGAATAGAGTCTAACATTCCATAACAAAAGTTTTTTTTAAGTCTTATAAAAAAGTTTCACTTAAAATATTAGAACACCAAAACAAACATAATTCGACAGACATACGTTCATACACTCGTAAATAGCACATACCTGTAAAATCTCTAATGTTGCATTTGAAAGTCCTTCTGGGGTGTATCCATGGGTGGATGGAGCGGGGGGGTTGGGGGGGGGGGGCTGAAGAGGTTGGCAAGCCGGTGGCTTGCCTGGCCGGCAAGCCAATCCCACCAGGAGTGTACCTAGTGTCGTGGCTCTACCGTTCACTGCCGGGCAGACACGAGTGTTCTTCCAAGGATGTGCTGGTGTGTAGTGTGTGTAGTTCAATACAGCAAAAACTGTCTCCAGCTGAATTCTCAGCTCCACTATGGGACAAGGAAGGAGCTCGGAGTGAAAGTAAAGGGATCTGGTAGATCTATGTTTATTGACCCTAAGGAAATAAATGCAGATGGCAGAGGTGCTATCTTCTAATTCCACACGGGCTAGGCAGAAGGTAAAACACCCTATCTTAAATCAGGGGAAGGCACCAAGTGCAAAACTACTAGGAGAGGCAGTAGCTGGTGCGTGTAGCATATTATATACCTTGGTGTGACCTCTACCAGATTGTCCATAAGGGACTGAACGTGGCTTAGTGAGAAACTGTCGACGCCACTGGTTCTTCCTTAGGTCGCGTTGGAGAGGACATTCTGCCATACGAGGTGAGTGGTGAAGTACTAGGAGAGGTTTGAGCATCAGCACCAATAGCTTGAATGATGACAGCTCAGAAGAGGCGATCGAGAACTGAAGCAGAACTGATGATCCGGAGGCCAGGATGCATCCCCTTATATACTCCACAGCCATCTCTTCCTTCACTGGCATAGGGCATCTAGAGAGCGGGTTAGCAGGTGCAAGCCCAGCATCTAGATCCTTTGTGCGTGCGGTGTAGTGGAGAGCAGTGAGATCTAGGCATCTTGCATATGGCTGCATCCCACAGCACACTGCTCTACTCGCCTCGGACTTCTTGCATGGTCTTGGTGGATCATTGGGTGAAATAATAAATTATTATTAGGACATCTGCCCCAGCCCGGTAGATACAACAATCTTGTAGGCGGTAGTATCGTGACTTGGTAGACAAACTGCCAGGGAGGCAGTTGCACTGATGAGTAGCAGTCATTTATTAATATAGTAGAATACGTTGTGCGTCAGGTCATGTTGATTGTCATGAGCATCGAGGGTGATAGTTTCTTGCAGTTCTGCTGGATATTCCCAGTGTAACGTGACTCATTCGTCACCCAGGTATACCATGCGCTTCCCGTGATCAATAATGCATTGCTGCTCGCGGAGCAATATATGTCCAAGGATAACATCATCTTCGATATCCGGAGTGATGACGAAGTCTGCGTGAGCCACCAGGCTTTGGAGTTCGAATGGCAGAGAAATCCGTCCATCCATGGCAGAGAGTGCATTCATGCTTTGCCATCCTTACTGCTTTGGTTTGGGTTTCCAATTCTTGGAGCTGGTGTTTCTGGAGCAAATCCCAGCGAATGAAGCTCCCTGATGCTGCAGACCCCAATAAGGCTAAGTTGTTTCTGCCATCAATTATGATCTCGATGTAAGGGGCCACAGGTACTTCTGCCTCATCTAGGAGTTTGACGGTTGGTTCTTCTTGGCAGATGGAATCCCTCCCTTCTTTCCACCAGCATTGCAGTTTCCCTTTGACGGTTTGTTCTGTGGGGCCACTTCAACCTGGGTGGGTCACGGCATCCGGGTTGCATCTCGTGATTCCATGCATTTCTATGGTTGCTCTGGTTTCTATGGGCAATCCCTATTGAAGTGGTTCCCTGATCAGTGCCAGCATTTGGGTGATCATGGGGTCTACAGAAGAGGTAGTGTCGTTCCCCGATCTTCCCTTCGTCGACAGACTTCCCAGGCTTGGTTGGTCGAGCAGAGCTTGTGTTTGGAAGTTCCATTCGGCTTAACATGTTCGACCAATCAGTTTAACATGTTCGACCAATCAGTTTGTCTACTGACGCAGGTCTCGGTAGTAGCAAGATGTTCTGTATCCATGGCAACAATAGACGTGTGATTTGACGTATGCACCAGTCTTCGCCCGTCAGGAAATATCCATCAGTACAACTGTACTTTTCTCCTTACGAAGATTTCGATCTCATTCCCAGGTTATTGATGATTGCTGTAGAATTCAGTCGTTAGGTGGGCGACTACGTGTTCTCCACCAAAATGCAGTACCGGGCGGCTGCTGAGATGTTTCCAGTCCATCACGAATTCTCTGTAGACGTTCCATCAATTGAGAGCCTTCCCTTTAAACTTGAGAAGGGCGCGAGAAACCCAGTATTTCTCAGAAATCTCATGGATACGGAATTCCCGTTCACATTGGTGGACTACCATGCAGGGATCCTCGTACGGTCTTGTAGCAAACTCAGAGAGCTGTGGTTCTCCTGTGGAACTGACTTGGCTGGGCATTGAAATAGGGCCGGGATTTGAGGGTCTAATCTGCAGCTCGTTTACAAACCTCACACAGGTAAACTAGACCTGGTCTATTTATCAGGTCATCAGGCAAGCCAATACAAGTGTGGTGAAGTCTCAGAGCAGAGTATACAACGGACTGTACGGATCCCTCATCCAGGGCAAGTTACCCAGCTGCAGTATGTTGTTTGCCTGGTACGACAATCCTCGCACCGGTATTCTAAACCAGCGGTGTACCGAGGCTCATCTGCCCAGCCAAGGCAGGTATAATGGTACCAGAGGCGGCAGTGGGCACATTGAATGCGGTGGATCCCCATTCCGGGATAGCCTGGTTGCGAACAGCGTCTTTGTTAGGGCGCGGCCGAGTTGGCCTCCTCAAACTCGATCACTAATAGTGGCGACAGACATTGTGCAGTTGATATGGGCGACACGGGGTAATTCTCCTCAAAGTCTGACTATATCTGGGCTCCATATATAAAGAGTTGGTGGTCATGGCTGGCTTGTTCTTCCTGCCTCATGAAACTTCGACAGTCGTAACCTATGTTGGGAGCCAGAAAAAGGTTCTTCCAGTTCGACTCCTACTTGACGCATGACATACCGGGAATAAATGCTCACTTGTCTGAGGCAGTAAGCAGTGTTCAACTTTTTTGGCTAGGAGCTAAGCCAGGCGCTCCTATATTACTGGGGGTTTCATTCCTAATGGGGCACTGGAGCCTTTCAGTTATATAGAACTGGCCGGGTCCCTTTGCAGCACGGCACAAAGGTGGGTGTGGGTAGAATAATTCTATGTTTGGGTGCCACTGGTTTCTTGGCGATACCTGAGTGACATGTTGCTGGAGTGGCATCTGTACTGGAAGTAACAGGTGAAGGTGTGATGGAAAAGATTGGTTTGAACTGCGATGATGGATGAGGTATAGGAAGCACTATGGCCGGAAAACCAAGAATGTGATAAATGGCATGGACGGTCGGTCAGGCTGGTTCAAGTGTTCTGCAACCCACCAAGGGTATTCCGTCGGGCCGTGGTTCTCTGGTGCATTGAACAGATCTCTGGGGACGTCGAGTTCCACTGGGTCTTGTAAGTGCCTGAGGGTCTGGGCTCGAGCTTGTTGTTCTAAGCTTGCTACATATTACACCAGGTTAGGATTAAACTCTTGCAGATGACCAGAAGTACAGAGAATCTGTTGGACCTTCTTCTTCAGTCCCCTCCAATTGGAATAAGGCATCAGGAAAGTGGACTTACCCTTCTACTATTGTACCAAGACAGCAGGCTCCTTGTGCACAACTTACATGTGACACCACATACAGGCCGAAGACTGGCGGACAGCCTATTCCAACGTCTGGCAAAGAATGCAGTTCGCGATGGAAGTCAGGCCTCAAATGTTCAGGTTGTACATGGGTGCGTGGCCCTGTCCTTCGAGTCTTCCCAACTCTGGGAACGCCTGTCTCTTGGCAGTAACCGCTATGGAGAGACAGATGGAAACCAAGTCAACAAGGTGTTTCAGGACAGTGTACCTGTGTGGCTCCTCCTTTCCTTCAACTGAGGCGTTGATGGAAAGGGTGGCTTAAGCGAGTGTGCATGTGGGTAAAAGTTCAAAATGTTGGCTTGTTTGAATACGTAACGCCGGAATCACCTGCAATATGGTAACTACGGTAAGGTGCAATGTCTACAGGAACTAAATCAAGTGAAAGCCAACCCATATTTTATTTCCGTAAGGAAAATCACATTGAGAATGCACCCCAACTCCTTGATGGTACGAGTCTCTGCCGGGAAGCTGGAATACAATACTGAACAGGCCGGTAGAGGCAACTAGTGGATATAAGGGAGAATGCGGGATGTGATACGATGAACGATCTCCTCTTGCATGTGTAAATTGTGTGGAATAACGTAATGTATAGAAACTGACACGTAGCTAAGAACACTAAACAAGGTAGTGTCAAGACGAGTTCTGAGAAAGCCTTTAGGAAAGAGTTATCTATAGACACGTTCGTGCACTGCAGAGTGATCAAGTTTTGCGAGGCACGAAGCAGGGAGAGATCCTAACAAATGTGACGCGTGTCCGGTTAGACTGACTTGGCACGTTGGTCGAGGATTTTGTCTGCTAGACCAAAAGAAGGGTAGTTTGGTTTCGATAGAAGACGGGAGGCGAGAGGTGTTGGTAAGCACTTATTTACTCCTGCTTCTTTTGCGCTGTGGCCGTGGTGAGTTTCACCCACATGTAGCGAGCTTGGCCCACGCCAAAGCGGCAATTTCACTGGTGGGTTTTGTTGGTCCAGAATGTTTGTTAGCACATAGTCAAGTGCAAATTTACGGAGTGCATTTACCTCGTTGGTTCTTTATACTTGTATTTATACTGGATACTTAAAATTTAATTTAGCCTAAATGTGATTATTCTGCTTACGTCACTGTCTTTGGCTTACGGCTAAATTAAATGTGGTGCATGTGACTGGTCTATAACAAGTCTTTTGCCACATATATGTTAAATGTGGTGCATGTGACTGGTCTATAACAAGTCTTTTGCCACATATATGTAGTTGCGGTTTACGGCAACTGCACTGTCTTTAATATTCGTGCACTTACCGTCATTCTTCGATCTCTCCATTCACGGGCCTCGGACAAAGGACAGTGTGCAGAGGGTACACAGTCTCACGTACCTTGGTTGTGGGCCTCCATGGTGATTTCCAGTACCGGCCAGGTGATATGGGGGCATCAGGCATCGTGGAGCAGCCTGGGGTTCCTACCAGTAGGGCAGGATGTTTCACAGACGGGGCAGTGTGAGGGAGAAAGATCTCAACCCTGACTGCAGGTAGCACAGCTCGTCGTGGTACCAGATCGTGGGCGGCATCAATGGTCTTGGTTGCCAGGTCCTGGGGTGAGGCAGTGGAAGGGAGGTTCACCTCGACCTCCACTGCGGGTGATGTGCCTGTTGAGGGGTAGTGGGTGGCATCAACGTTCTCGATGAAAGCGGCTTCTAGCATAGCAAAATGGCGGGGCGGAACACTTCCAATTTGGCAGCTTGACGTCCATGTCTGCGGGTATTCCTGCATCGCAGGACCTGGGGACGGAACATGTCTGTTGCAGCTCAACGTCCCGGGTGGCAGTTGTTCCTGCGTAGTAGGTTGTAGGCACGGAGCACTCTCGTCTGAGCTTGACGTCCAGGTCTGCGGGATTTCCTGCGTCGCAGGTTGTTGAAGCGGAGCACTTTCATTTAGACAGCATGACGTTCCGGGTTGTGTGGGTTCATGCTTGGCAGGTTGTTGAGGCAGAGCATTCCCGTCTGGGGGGCTCGACATCCGGGACTGCAGGAGTCCCTGCGTTGCAGAATCTTGGGATGGAGCACGTCTGTTGCAGCTCGACGCCTCGGTTGGCGAGTGTTCCTGCATAGCAGGTTGTGGGTACAGAGCACTCGTCAGAGCTCAACATCCTGGGTGACAGGAATTCTTCAGTGTTGGATACAGTGGTCCACGTTGTAGACGCCAGCATGTCCTTGGCCACTGGCCCTTGTGATTCTTCCTCCACATTATCAGCGCTCGTACTGAGCACAGTGTCTGGTGGTCTAGTGACACCCTGTACTTTATCTTCTGAGCCAGATGTCGACTTTGTCGAAATAGGAATGGCCTTGACTTTTGGCTTCAGAGTTGTATGGGGTAGAAAGGTAAGTCCTTGTGGGATTTCTACCCCTCTCACCGAAGGTGCTTCCAACTGTTCACTAATACGACTTGCTCTGCAAGGTGTCTGATGGGTCCTTTGTCACATGGACTCTGCCATGATAATTCTGAGCAGCTGGATTTTGCTTTGATTCCGAGTTTCTCAGCGTAGCTACATGGCGTCGATGGCATTGACGGAGAATGCACCTTGGCGTTGTTCGACATCTGGATTCCATGGCGCAATGTGACTAGGAGCCCTGTCAATACTGGTCAGTTCCGAGCAACTAGTGCTGGAAATGAAGACTGGTCTGGAGACTGAGGCTGTCTCCCCTTTTATACTAATTCAGGCCCCTGCACAAAGCTGATTGGTTGAAGCCACAAATATGAGGGGGTGGTGCAGAGCGGGAGGTAGCAAATGTATGGCTTGCTTATCTGATGTCACCGGCCAGCAGGAAGGGAAGAAAAGCAAAGACAAACGATAATCCTACTACTAGTACTTCTAGCGGGGAGTAAAAGAGAACTCATTCCTTTAAGCATTGTTACGATGGCCAGGTGAATAAAACAATCTGCATGGCACATTGTACAATCTCATCTTACATCGGTACAAATGAAAATGCACACTTATGCCTCCCAAGCAAACTGAACTAAGGATGGAGCGCAAGTTGTCTAATCTCCATTGTTGAAAAAACGCTGTGTGTCTGTTTAAATATATGTCAGAATCAACAGAGTGGAACAGCTCATAAGAAAATGATTGTAATCTCAAAAACCTATGTAAGCATTCTGCTGTAATTCTTTTTCGTGGCATTGCAGCTCCACATGTAATTCTTTAGAATTTACTTTCTTTTACTTAATTGTGTATAGAAATATGGGATTTCATGGTTGTCAGAAGCCAGTGACTTGTCCACTACCAACAGATTAAGGGAAGCATACTTACCAAGACTTAACAATTCCAAGAAAGAAAACATAAAAAATGCTCTTCAGAACAAAAATGTATTCTATGCGACGAAACAACTGACAGTAGGGCTCTGCATGTTCATCATCTTGACTTGTGTTCTTTTATGTCTAAAAAGACCCAAGCGTGTTTTTAGGAGCAGTCAAAATGTTTCCAAGTGCGACAAGTGCAGAATGTTCTAGTGCTAGTTTATCTACTGTGTCACAGTATGACGTTCAATATGAAAATGTGGTGGGAATTGCGTCAGACTGTGAAATATATGACAACTTGTGCAAATACTTTGAAGACCATATTTTCTGAAGAAATGGTGCACATACAATGTTGGGTCCACAAATAGAAAATAGTTGCAAGTTTGTTGAGTTCCACTTAGGGAGAGTATAATCGGTGCATCCAAAACACTAAACATGCATTTCCGAATGCCAGGAAAAAGAATTGCAGGTTTGTGACATTTCTCAAGCAAAAGTATCCTGATTAAGAAAAAATACCACTACTGTTTCTTGCACCAGTTATGACAAGGTATAATTCCAGCTTTGGAGCTGCTAAATATGTAATAGAGTATATGGAAGATTTAGTGGAGTTTCTTGTGCAGGAAAAAAAACTGAAGCAGTGCCTTCTCACATACTTCAGAAATCTGTCAAGCAACAAGATTGCTGTCATGAAATGTTCATCTGTTTTTCTAGTTGAGCACTGCTAAAAAAAAACAACTGAGGTTATTGTTCAATTTAAAGGAGCAAACTACGTGTTTGTCCGCAAGTGTATCCAGAACTTTGAGATATACTGAACCAATTTCTTCTGATAAGCAGAGGTTCCTTGGATGAACCAACATCCACTGATCTTTCCAAGCTGTCTACCAAAGTAAAGCACCAATTGGTTAGTCATGATTTTACTAATATGGGTCTGAAATGCCAACCAAACTCACGGACTTGATGAATCATAATGCAGGAAAAGACTTCCATTTTTAACATTGGGAAGCTCTTTCATCCTAAATATGTGGTGAACAACACGTTTGATGACTCATTGTACGCAAGTGCAAAGAAAGTTCTCCTTCTCTACTAATTGTCTCAACATAAATTTTTTAAGGTTGCTTGGCATTCCAGAGTCAAGTGTTGAACTGTTGAGTGAAACAGAGCCAGTTGATGTCAAAGTTTTGTTAGGTTTGCATGAACAACACTCAAACTTTATGGAACAATCAGTTTCAGCATTATGGATTCCACCTTCCAATGCTAATACGAAACAGCGGTTTTCTACATACAGTCACATTATCTCATATCTGAGAACTAACGTATATCCACAAAACCTTGCAGTTCTTTATGAAGAGTATTTTGGTAGTAAGCTTGCAGCTGATAATGTTACTGAGAAATGATTTCTACATACGGTGAAATCCCATACCTACTAGTACGCCCTATGACAGGAATTCCGTACTTATAGCAGTTTTATAATACACTGTCATATAGTGCTACACTACCAAGGTTAAATTATCTGGTTACAGAGAGTGAGGATTTATTTTGTATTTCTGTTTCTACAAGTGATTCAAATGCTATTTGATTAATTGTATTTGCCTTTGCTAACAATTGTGATGAAATGAAATTGCTTAAATTGTGCATTTAATATAATTAATCTCATAAAATGTGTATAAGCCACAATCCATGAGAAGTGGCAATGTTGCAGTGCAGTACATGTTGCAACGCCACACGCTAGGTCCAACTCATGCTCACATCCTTTATACACACTGTATTTACTACCGGTAGCAGTTGCCCTCTGTCTTGCTTTGTGCATTGATGCATACTTTTAGCATGTTGATTACTTGTGAGATTGTACGCCTATTATGGTTTCAAATGGAAAGTTCCTAGCGCCATCAAGAAATGTGAACAGCCAGAGTAATGCATTAGCTTGCGGTGTGATGTTCAGGTTTCACAAGATGGCCATTATAATATTGGGGCACTGGCATCAAGTTATAACAGAGACACAAAATCGATACGAGCGCGAGCAGATTATTGGTTGAACATTCGTGAAACATTCTGCGACGTGCAGTTCAGATTTCGTACTACATAAAAGTTTATAAATTGCTGGTTTAAGTGTGGAGTTAAATTTGCTAATAACGTTTACATAAACACAGACATATTTGTCACATTTTGGTCTTGCGGGATGTTTTGAAATGTATGTAGCTTAAATATTTTTGTTTTTCCCACTAAGCCGCCATGTTGAAATCAGTTGCATTGCCCATGTTTACAAATGCCTTTTCTACATTTAGCTGCACTCCAAAATAAAAACAATGAGCAGTAATACTAATGATTACACTTTATTTCCATATTTTATTTCTGTAATTATTTCCACTAACGACGTAGAGGAAGCACCTAGCAATTGACCACAACATGCAAGTACAGTAGGCCTCATTTTAATGTTTACATGCTCATATCTTGGCGATTCCTTGCATAATTCACGTACCCTAATTTTTTGCACCAAAATTCTGTTAAAAAAGGTGCAAGAATAATGCTAGTTAATACAGTATACAGTAGTAACTTTTTGCGAATAATTTTTGCTGCTGTAATGACGTCCCCAGCTATCACATGTGAATATAAATTTCATACGTACATATTTTAAAATTAAAATCATGTTTTAATTACTGATCATGAATTCAGAACATAGTTATTTATTACTATACAAGTGTGACACATGCCAACATGCTGCACAGAGCAAATGCACTCTCTATGGAGACTTCGTCCCATCTCGAGCCGATGAGAGCTCGGGCAAGTCAGTAACAGTGGCAAAGTAATTTAACATATTGAGCAAGGAGACTATGCATTGGACAGCAGCATACGTAAAAGTAATTGACACGTTTAATTATGAAACGTACAGCCTGCTCGGAATCCCATATGCAAGAGCCACTACCATGAATAAATTAAATATTTTTGACGAACCACTATCCTACATTTAGCTGTGGAAGAAGTTCCAGCAAACCACGAGATGGCAGCACCCCTGCGACCTTGTATCCCTCCAGCCTCAGAAAGAGGAGTTTTAATTTGAGTTTAGAGTAATTGTAATTGATATGTATTGTTCTTATTTCTGCAAAGAATTGTGATAGTAAATGTGTTTTATATTTAGAGAATTCCCGGGTTGCTTGTTCTCATTTACCGTCGAGCTATGTTACCCCTTGAGTGTTTTCCCTTCTTGCTACATTAACGCAATTGTCATAGAAATCCTTAATTACAGAGCTGAATTAGCTGAAAACGTAAGAGTGAGTAGACAGGCAGAAGGGAGATGCTATATGTGCATATTTACAGCACGGAAATGGAAGCACTGCATTAACATTTAACCACGTAAATAGTTACAGTTAGCAGTAGAAACTGGTCCAAGAGTAAAGCGACGCATGTAGCAGCATTGGAATGCAAAGCAGGGTCAACTGACGATCCCCAAGAAAACCCACCCACCAGCTGCATTGTCCGGCACTATTCCCAATGCGAAAATCTGGGGGCAGCACCGCTAGGAATTGAACCTGGTTTGCCTTAGTGAGAGACAACTAGTCTAACCACCACACCACCGTGGCTCTGAAACCGGTCTGAAATTTTCTTTGGTAAACCATGATGGAAAAAAAAGGGGAGTTACACAGAAGTGGGCACCACACCCAAGTAAAGACAGTATTTCACCTCATGAATTCAAAGGCATATTTTTTAGTAACAAATATTTTACCCAATGCAAATTTATTGCATACCTTCCCAGAGCACAAGACACCTATCTTGTCTGACATCAGTGTAAATATCACCACAAAAATCTGTCTTTGAACACACTGTTGTGATTTAAGCAAACATGTGTTTGGACATACCTTTTGACAAGTTTATTATTAAGGCACAAAGCATTAAAGCATTCAAGAAAAAAGACTCAAGTAAACATACAATGATGATGGATGATGCAAGATCAAATTTTATAAAGAAGATCTCATGGTGAGTGAAACCAATTTTTGTTATCTTATACAGGAAACAACATGACATCAAATTTTACGCTGTAGACACACATGGTAATTTACCTGATTGGGCTGAGTGTTGAACCCAAAAGAAGATGTTCCAAACCCTGTGGAAGATTGGGATGCAGGTGTTCCAAACAGGCTGCTTTGCTGCGGAGCAACAGCTGTAAAAGTCATAGATACATAAAAAAATTACATTTTATTAAAATAATATCTGCTTGTCTAACCTTATTGTATTTAAAAAACTGTGTGTTTCCCTAGGGGATGAGGTACCAACACATTTTTTTTTTTTAGATCACAACTAAAATTTTAAAAATTGAGGATTGACTTATTACAAAACTACCTTCTCAATCAAAATTAAATATGTGAAAAAATGTTTCATATGTAGGGAAAAGATTCTAGAATTCACATATCTGTAATTAATTGTGGAATAGAAATACTGTAAAATAAAATCAGGTCATCTGTTTTATAATACGTAAGTGGTCATTTAATGCAAAAAAAAACATACTTGATGCTTTACTTGATATAAGTTAACTCTTACTACACAGAAGTGACAAGTGATCAAGGCCAAGTTATCTTATTGCTATAGTTAATAATTTATAAAGGATAGGAATCCAAGTACTCACAGTCTAGTACTTATTGATAGGCACACACACAAAGTAGGATGAGATAGTTTTTTCACACAGTTGTGCGATCACGTGAAAAACCTGTGTCATCCTACTTTGTGTCTGTGCCTATTGACAAGTACTAGACTGCGAGTAGTACTTGGATTCCTGTCCTTTATACATTTTTTGTAGCCTAGCGGCCTATTTGTAATCTTAACTTATTGCTATAGTTAATTATTGTTCTGGTCAAATTTATACTATAGCTTAAATATTTTAGAAAAATTCAAAAAAATTTAAAATCAACAAGTATTTTACCACCACCAATTTGCAGTTAATGCACTCAATTTTTCAGCATTGGCTTAGAATTTACAATTTCATTACACGGGTTTGGCTCCAACCATTTTGCAGATGAAAATGGCCCTCCAAAGCATCTATCCAGCATGGGTTCCCCATACAGTTTACATACCATGAATGCCAAAACATTACCTTTATACTCATCTAAGTGGTTTAGAAATGATCTGCATCCTTTGACAGCTAACTATGCATGCATGTTTACAATACCACTAGGAGAACCTTAATGGAAGAGTGGAGTGAAGTGGATTGTAAAAGTTTTGGCAGCTCGGTTCTTGTTCCCTCATCCCGTTGCACAGCCCTATCAGACTGATTACGAGGAGACGACACCTGCCTGGGAGGACTGGTTAATGGACATGCACAATGGAGATCACCAGGTCAGGTACACCGGGCTGAGGAGCGGATGAAAAGAAGTGGTGGGGGGGGAGGGGGGGGAACACACATTCTGGACAGAACGGTAACTTTAACAACATCCACAAATACATTAACAAGAAAAATGTGGTATGTGTTAAACCAGATAGGATATTTACTAGAGATGTTCCAATACCAACACTAAATATCGGTATCGGCCGATACTTAACCTTTTTCCGATGTCAAAGTATTGGGCATGGTATCGGGCCGATACATTAGTATCGGTTATAACCAATGAAATCAGATATTATAGTTGAAACTCTAATCATCAAACCTGCTTAAATGCATGAACCACGTTCATGGGAAATATTTTAAGCCTGGGGAAAACTTTATAGTGTTGGGACAATGCCGATACCTGCCATTGTTATTCTGAGAACTGACAGACTAGCTCTTAACAACAAGGAAGGGTGGTGGGAAAAGCTACCCTGATGAGAGATAATCATCTACAGGAAGTGAAAGGGAGAGAGTGAGATGTCGTTCCCACCCCACTGTGGCGGCCTGCTGTAACAGGCATGACAGGTGATGTAAGAGATAATCATATACAGCTGAAACCCAGATGTGCTCTAGGGATAAGAACCCTCGAGTGTGGCAGCGCCTAAACCTATGGGGCACTGCAGCGGAACTTGCCATTCCCATGTTACATGCGGCCTGAGTAGGTTCTAAGTTGTTAGTAGTGGGAGCATAAGGACCCAGGAATTTTTTGAAGTTCTGTTTTTGTGTATTATTAACGTTTATATGGTAAGTTTCTTTATCAAATGCTGAGTCATTTTGATTTGTGGGTTTCAAGTATTATTTCGGGATTGAATGATTTTGGTTTTTTTTCCAGATTAGTTACTAAAATGTATCGGAAGCGAATTAGTTCTTCAGGGTATTACCCTAGGAAGATATACTGTAATATTAATTGTTTAAGTTATCCTGACTTAAGATTAAAAATATATTACTTAAGTATTTTTTTAGTGCTGCTTTTATTCTCCGATTTTAAAGAATTTATTTGAAATTAATTTACCTATTGTTTTGGATGTTTACTTAAAGCATTAAATAGTACATAGCGTGAAATTGAATTTAACACAGAATTCCATTAGCTTTCCAAAATACATTTGCTTATGAACATGTAAGTGAACAAATTATTGCATGAGTGAAAAGCTATTCATTTTTTTTTAGAAACAAAGTTAAAACATTAAAATAATGTGTATGTTGACAAATTTTTAAACATGTTTCGGGGGTAAAAATTTCTTAAATGCCAATCTCATTTCAAAATTATATAAATTGCAAAGTGTGCATGTGCAACTATTTACTGTAAAGGATTTGTTATAAAAATATGTTTTTATATTTTTGGGGAATATTTAACCTAAATATTTATGTTATGTGGAAATTTTTTCCATCCTAGGAATTTTGTCCACCTCTGTGTTAAAAATGCTAAAAAAAAGTCAATTTTTGCCAAACTCAAAATTTAATACATTGATTGAACAAAAATTTCTGTAGCATCGCCAAAAATTACATGCTCCGATAATTAAACAATGAAGTATTAACAAAAAGTATGTCAACTGTACACGCCAAAACATACAATGTTGGTATACAATACCTTATGTCAACATGCACAAGTAACAATAATAGAAATTGCAAATAAAATAAATTTTCAACACACATTGTTTTGCTTACGTCTCACTGACCTGCATTTAGTCCTATTTATGCAATTTACCACTTCCGAAATAACATGTTGAGTCGTGATGTCGTACTTAACTCTTTCTTTGTAACAAAAAATAATAAATAATAAGACATCACAGACTACACATTGTATTTAGGACGCACAAAATAAAATAAAAGGGAAAAAATGTGGGCATACAGTACATATGTATAAGAAATATGCACTGTAGAATTTTATTCAATTAACAACAAACATTTTTGACCAGCAGCCATGTTGGTAACGACGAGCAAGAAGCAGTGGTAACATATTTTTAAGATACTGAATTGCGATGCGACTGCCAACACACGTAAGTTTTTTACTTGAATATTTTTTTCATGACAATTATGAATGCATTATGTATAAAAATGTAACACTAATAAATATGTCTGAAAAGATAGAAAAAAGCAATGCAAAGTTAAGGAAACCCTATTCACTGCACTTTATCAATAACTATTCAAGTCGTATATGAGAAAAAATTTTGCTGCTGTACAAGAGAAATATATATCTTGCGTAGTTCGCACAACCGCCACCACTGCGCCACAAGTACACATTGATATACACCATTTTGTATAGCGTGTTTATGCGAGTTTGCTTTCTCAAGTCACGTTACCATCTGTGGAATAGTAATCACGCTAAGTTTATTTGTAAACATTGCAACATAAGTTTTCTGTCTCAAAAATGTGTTGCAATGGAGAAATTTAGTTGGAATTTACTATGTTTGTACGGTATCTGAACTTAACAATATTTACAGGAATACAAAAATTGTGGCATATATGTGGAATATTAATTATCCCAAATTTTTCATCAAAAACTTCTGATGCTGCATATACACGCCGAAATACATATATCATGGACGCAAGAGGAGAATTTTCATCTCGCTATGCTATTTATTGGTGGCTGGTGGCGATAATATTGAGAAAATATCTTCATTTTTATTATATCTCATATATCTGCACAATAATAGTGAGCTGGAACAACAAACAAATGGGAAGTCATTGGTGTCGGGGTATAGGTAATGGTATCTGGGTATTGGCAGCAGTATCGGGGAATCTGCGTCAGTATCGGAAAACCTGGTATAGGAATAACTCTTAATATTTACTTCAATAATTTTTACAGATGGATATTAACAATAAATGGGTGTCAACCATTTTTGATTGTCTTCAAAGACAGGTCATAGTGCTCCCAAAATTCTAGGCTTCTGGCACATAAACTAAGGGCAACATAGGCACACACATTATATGCCCTTTTGCGTACATGTGCAAGAGAGGTGCATGCAGCCTGTGTCAGAAACTCACATTTATTTGATGTTCAGCATTAGCACTATAATTCTGTGATGCAATATTAAAGTTAAAATGTGTGCTTTGTCCCAAAACTACTTTAAATATCTTGCACTGGAGTTTTTCTACAAAAAAAAAAAAAAAAAAAAAAGGATAAGGAAATTCCAGTCAACATTGTCACTTTGAAGATATTCAAACAAGAAACAAAAATAGAAAACTGAAACCAGCCATAGAACACAAATGTTTCCTAAAGCTAATAATAATAAGCCAGCATCACTCAGGCAAGTACAATATGAAATAAAATTATTAAAGCTCTGCTCATCATCTGGTAGCAGACATAGATGACACACTTACACAATAGCATTTCTTGTAATTAGTAATAAGTTAAATCATTTGTAAAAATGTGTGTACGTATGTTTTGCTCCATATCACAGACTATGAATTGGGTAATAAGTGTATGTAGTAAAAACTTAAAACAGGGGTGGGGAAATTTTTTCGTATGGGGGCCAAATTTAGATCAAGTTAGAGCTGTGGGAAACACTATTACTAAAAATTTTTATTCTTGAGTGAGTTACCAGGTCCAAGATGCTCATGTCCTAGGACAAGTCACACCTTGACACGTGATGTGTACTAGACGTATCCTTTTTTTTTAAAGGCTGTTCACGATAAAGTGAGCACTTTAGAAAAGAACCTTAGAAAAACATCACTGCGCCCGCATGTATGTATTTTAATGGGTGCACTGAGAGACATTCACCCAGTAAAATTGGTAATGATGGATGGAAAGTAGTTCCATATATTAATGTTGAATAAAAAGTGTTAGGTAACCAACTATGGTAACTTAAAATTGTTTCTTTCACTTTCTGTTTATTTAATGCATCGAAGAGTAAATAATTAGCATATTCGTAAAGTTTTTACTTTCTTAATAATTTCACAGTTTCATTTGACCGACGGCTGAATAAAGTAATAAGGCCCATGACAATGTTAATTTTACATAAGGCGGAGAAACACATGTATACAAGTAGATCTTAAGTAGGGCTTTCAAAAGTGCTCAATTTAACATGAACAGCCTATACTCCAACTCATCACATGCAACAACATGACCACCCAAAAGGAGTATCAAGCCCCAAGTCTGCTTGCCTCCAGAGCTGACAGGCATTCTCCTAACCTGGGACAACCAAGGAAATGGCAGACGAGCCTCAACTACCCATCATGCCAGATACACACGTCTAATAATCGTCCCTGCTGAGGAAAGCAAGCCAGGCACGTTAGTAACTCCTAAGCGAGAGCCATATACCACCTGTACACAGGGAAATTATCCCAATTCATTCCTTACCCAAGAGAGCACAGTAAGGCCTGCACCGGCCACGAAGGAAGGAGCAACCCCGCCGAAGATGCCCAAACTGAAGGAAGCAGAAAGGGAGCCCTAGCAAGTTGTATATAAGGCCAGGCGTGTGTCCCCCCAAAATGCCAGTTGTCTTATATGCTCAGCAACTCGCTCTACCACAGCCATGATAGGGCTCCCTGATACCATCTTCCTCATGAACTAACAGCATAGAAATCTTCCAGACCAGTTAACCCAAAAGAGGTCTCCCCCCCCCTTATCACCCAACTTTTGGTAGTGACCCACGAATCCATTCAGGACAACCTAGTACGACAGGGTCTAAGTTGTTTTCACTGTTATCTAATTTGTTTGCTATTGTTTCTTTTGACAAGTCCCCTTCACCTGTATTAATGTAACTTCCGCTGGTTGCATAGGAATCACAAGAGTGTTGGAGATAGTACAGATTGAGGTGCCAGTACTAATGGCATCATTATAACTGTGCCTGCGCTCTTATCAAGTGACTTTCTCCATGTCAATTCTTCTCCCTTCCAGTTTCCTCCCCTGTTCCCCTTCCACTGTTTCCCCACCCAAGCTGTGTTACAGCTTTTTTCGGCTCTGTGAAGAGTTATACAAGCTTGTGCACGCTTCAATTTTTGTCTTCTTGCTGGGTGCCTTCAACTTTGTAACTTCGCCAACGAAAGTCTGTCTTTTATTATGGACGACAGGCTTACGTAATTTGAATTATACAATCAGTGCCTCGGGTCTTGACCAGGCTACATCATCATGTTCACCAGCAGCAACAAATACGGTAAATCATGGTGCAAGTGTGAGTAATTGTGATTTATTAACTTCGCAGGATCATGAGGCATTAAAGTAGAGCGGTGATCGGTGGTTGCTGTTACTCTAAATTTTGTCTCATTTGCCGTTTGAAATTTTCTGACTTGGTTTAAACTTAACTATCTGCCGTCGCTGTCATGAATTGTTTGGTCTCTTATTTTATTGAACGGATGGATTGACCGCAGTGTGCCACTACTTGTCTTTTGGGGGGCCCAGGTTTCCACCTTCTGGTTATTTACAAATGATTTGCCGTGTCCGGCCTATATTTTACATATTTTAATTATGGTGTGTATTTCAATTCCTGAAAGAGGCTCTACTGGGAAGGCAAGGCCACCCTCTTCCAGTTTTCTTGGTTTGAAATGTGTGTCAAGGAAAATTATCCATTCTGTAGCGGGATTGAATTGGGAGGCTTATTGGGCCAGATCAACACCCCTTTCACTACTGAGTATAAACAAAGTATGTAAGCAGTATTATCATCATGCCACATGGTTTTATCAAAACCTTTTTGCCAAAATGATAGCATGTAGATGTTGGCGCCGGCTAACAGCCAGCGGCGCTAAGCCCATGACGGCGCTCACCACTCATGTGACATATGGGCATGCATGTGCACAAAGAGGCTCCAGTTTGAACTTTCCTATAACGGAACATTTATTTAAAGTGTAAAATTATGTCTCTTATTTATTTTCAGGTTTTCAAGTGTCAAAAATGTTTAAATGTATGTTTTATAATATTGCACCATGTTTGGTTATGATTTTGAAATGAACATTACGCGAAGATTATGTACACTATTATTCCAGTAAGAATGCAGTCATAAAAGATATTCAAAGAATACAGAAATTAATAAGAAAATTCCACAATGTAAATCAATATTTAAATTGTTTATCTACCATTTATTTTAAAATATAAGTTTTACTACTCGGCATGCATAGCACTTCCGGTTGTGTGAACCCCGTAGGCAGCCATGGTAGGCCCACGCGACCCCTGCCTCTGGGCAGTCCATTGAGGAGAGCTGGCGAGGTAAGACGCTGTGACGTACGCACTACAAATTTTTTGCACTGATGTAATTACCAGAGTTTCACTATAGTATACGGTTGACCTTTGCTTTGCGTACGTTTTGTCAGACATTCCCCAGCATTATGCTTCCGCTCTTCCGCTTAACTTAATTATTTGTGCCCTTGTTGCTTTTGAAATTTAATCGAGGAGAAAGATTTGGAGATGCCACACGAACCGCGCAACTTGAATCAGACGCCAGCCGCCTATGTTAAAGGTGTTTCAGTGTAATTTCTGTATCATTACTGCATGAAATTTCAAGGGCTTTATTTCTATGTGTGTATTTAAGGGTATTTTTCATGTTTAATTGTTTTACGGCCAAATCACTTGCGACCACGTGGTTAACCGCCGCCAAGTAAAAGTCCGCACCATCCAAGCGCTTTGAAAGTTTATTTGTGTAAAATCACGTGTGCCATAATTTACCCCAGGGTTCTATGTACTTATTATTCAGGGTTTCATGTAATTTTTCACGTAGTTGATTACTTGTATGTTTGACCATGCTGTCATTTTAATGTTTGATTTGCTTGCCATCCAGCACGTTACAAGCTCAAAACTAATTCAATATGGAAAAGAATAAATTTCCCAACAGAAATAATAATTTATCTGGACAAACTTTGCCGTTTGTACGAAGGAAAACTAAGAATTCATATGCACCAAGTGATCCGCTACGAGGCCTATCCAGCAGCATCCAAGTATCCTTTCACACATGTGCATTTTTATTGTGACCACTCATGTCATGTCCCTTCATATAAGGGTATTTATGTCATTTATGTAAAGAGTACTGTGATATTATTTCTGTCCTAGCCGGCTATGTGTATCGGCCATCACCTCACTAACCACGTGCAGCAAGACGAGCCCCAATGAGTCCGTGTTAGTGACGCTAAATAATCACAAGTGTTTGTGCAACTTGTTCATTCTATTTCATTTCATTATTCTCTGCACCCTATCTTCAGGGAAAATCATCAGTCCATCCTAGCGGCTGTCGACCTTTGCCCTTGTGGGGATTGTTTTCTAACACCACAGAGAAGTCATCAATCTAGGAGTGCGCTAGATTAATTGCGGGCTGGGAAGCACCCGAACAGAGTTAGCTAGACACGTCCGAGTTTTTAATAAGAGTAATTTTGGCACAATATAGTATGGTTAACACAATAAAAGCAAATAACCTACACAGTGCTCTAAGTATTTCTTTTGTAGTGGCAGCAATCTCTCGCCCAGTTTTATAAGTGATCCAAGTTTATTAAAGTTGTTCAGTAATGCAAAGTGTTTTGTAAGTATGCTCGGGTGAGACGGACACACAGAACCCACAGCATCCCCGAGAACCCTGAGTCTGAACAGCGTGGTGACTGGGAAGCACCGCTGGCACCCACCTACCGTAAGTTTATTGTGTCTTCGTTCGTCTCATGTCTCGCCCGACTGCGTCAGTGTGAATAATATTTTAATTGTTTTGTGCCATTGTGGTTAACAGGCCTTCTAGAAAACATGATGCATAAATTTTATATTAAGGTAAAAGAAAAAAGTGAGA
This sequence comes from Dryococelus australis, assembly GCA_029891345.1. NCBI lineage: Eukaryota > Metazoa > Arthropoda > Insecta > Phasmatodea > Phasmatidae > Dryococelus > Dryococelus australis. Next base: position 98,391,432 of record CM056996.1, read on the forward strand.
TACCTATTTTGTAGACCAGAGTATAAGAAACACAACTGTGTAATTTTTTTACAATTTGAATAATAATTGAGGCTGTAAATTACAGCAGTAAAATTTGGTTACTCAAGAATGAAACTCTAGTTTTTCGTTCCTTGACTTTCATAAAATTATGATAATTCAATGTGGTATTTTTCAATTATTACAGGATTTCTTATGAATATAACCACAATATAATCATTGTATTCAAGAGTGAAAAAGTAAGGGGTATTTTGTGTTCATACTAGACGCTGCCTTTGTTGGAAAATTTGAGAGCCTCCTTTAATATGTGGAGTAAAGTATACTATTTAGATGGAACTCGCATCCCTTTATGAATTTTGTAAAATATCTTTAATTAAATTTATCAATTTATCTTGACTGTTGGGTCAATGTAATTGTGGTTGCTGAATTATGGTTCAAAGAATTAGACTTCATCCTTAGCACCCATTAAAATTCAAGCCCTTTTTATACAGGCATAATAATTACAGGTGTTGAATTATATAACTATGTGTGGTCATTGCTAAGCACCTTCACGTGTGATTAAAAATGTTCATACTGTAAACAAGTTATAACCAGACTGTTTCATAACGAGTTTTGGCACTGAGTTTTTTTAGAGTAAAATCCTAGATATTTGCAGAGCTACTTATTTTGTAACATTTGCTATTCTAACTAGACCAAGTGGATACCAAGGCTCATTAAATTAGGCTTCACTGTAATGTGGAATATAGTAAAGTTGGGGCCATACCTAACCCTGTGTACATAACACATTCATGTACCTGGTTTATTACTGTTTACCAAATAATAGTACAGTAGAACCTCTCTATTACGATCCCTCACGGTTCCCGAGAATAGGGTCGTAATAGAGGGGAGATCGTAATAAAAAATTTAGAAAATTGTGGCACAATTTTGACTTACCCCTTACCTCTATGCCACCAAACTTGTCATTTTTGCATGAAGTTCATGTTCAATTGACTCTAGCGCATAAAAAACCACATATTAAATATAAATATGTATGTATTTTTAATAGCTGGAGGTCTCCTGATTAATTTGATACCCAAGAAAGAAATATTGGACCACCCCTTGTCGTAAAAAAGGCCTAAACACAGTATGACATGGCCATTGAAAGTGTGTGAAAAGATTACACTATGTATTATTAAAATATAACTAAACACAGTTGAAGATGCCTTATGTTTGAAACAAAACACAGAAATTTATTTATTGATAATATATATGACAATACATTGGATCACTCGTGTGCTGGTACTAGCAGCAAATACATTGCCGTGCACACGTAGCTGGGCGAGCGCTTAGATCCTCTACAGCGCGGCCAGGCGTGGCGACTCGCATCTGTTTATCGGTCCTAGATCCTCAAGACTGGGCAGCTGTCTGTCTGTCACTACAAGATTATTTTGGTGGGCGGAGGCCGCTGCCAGTGCCATCGTTACAGGGCCGCTTCACTACGTAACAGCGGCACGGTGTTGATAAAACATGCTGATAGATGCTATTCACGTCAATGTGTTGAATTTATACGAAATGTAGGCAGCATGTTGGCCTATGCACTGGCATGATGAGACCCGGCTGTTAGTAACTAACCCAACGCCATTCACCCATAGAGTCGGCACAAAGTGGAGTGGTAAGAAGGCATCTACTGTCTCTGCAGCCAATCTGTTACTAACTAACCCCTACCAGTCAGCGTTCAGCTACACCTATCCTCGTGAATGAGCTAGACAGCCTATAGACTGCTGAGGCCTCACTCCATGTACGACCAGGACGACGCGGCCGCTCCAGATACAGCACCGCCAGAGGACACAGCTGCCCCGAGGGTCCTTCCCACTGAACGAGAGGAGGGAACTAACAGTGCTGCCAAGGTTGAGGAACACACCTTGCCCCTCCCTTGGATGGCACCTAACAGACGTCTTTCCAGCAAGGAAGCCCATCTCTTCGTTTCCTGGCACCTAGTGATCCACAGATGATGACAGCCGGGGGGCGATGCCTCCAGATGACTTCCCAGGAGAGTAATGACAGACCGCACCACCAAGGACACTTTGATACCAGGACAGTACAGATAATAGCCATGGAGGCCCACGTCCTGCTACACTTCGCCATATCCTTAACATGTAGTGTTGAGAATGCTGGGACATCCGGCGAAGAACAAGTCCACCAAGCAAATAAGTGAAGGTGATCCGTTACAAGGGACGACAGACGTAACTAAGCTGCCAAACCTCCTGAGAAAAAAATCGAAAAATGACCTCCTGGTTCGACGACCACCACTACTTTCTAGTAGTAGTAACCACACCCACTGCCCTTCTGGTAAGTGATCCCCTTAAAGTCCCTTCTGGACAACCAAGTTAGAGTTAGATTGTTTTTTTCATAGTCATCAAAGCCATTTTTTAACTTGAGTAGTCTAGGAACATGTCAACTTCACCTGTCTAACAGTAGCATAACTTACTTCACGCTTGCTTAGTTAGGAGGTATTATGTGTCACTATATTTATGTTATGGAATAAAGAAGGGTTTGTTCCTTACCCGAGTGTTTCTAGAGGTAATCCCTACTGATTTCTAGAAACCATATCTTCATTTGAAGTAAGCAGGAGACCGGGTATTGCCATTACCTTACGAAACATAAAGTAGGACTGCAGACCCCCATTCAAGTGGCTATATGTTGTCAACTACCACCCGTTCTACCCAATCCGGCACGTAGAAAGGTAGAGCCCAGCACTAGGAACTTGTCCAAAAGGGAATTAGGCAATCAGCTCCAGATTGTAGTCAGTCCACAGCGCTTACGGTACCGGAGGGAGTATACACTGGGACCCAAGGGCCTGATCCCTTTTGCGACCTCACCCAACAGTGGTTGGAAGGCGGCCCACACGATCCACCGCTTTAGGTCTGTTCGCCAGTGGTGCAGGGCTGTAGAAGCACAGGGTCCTGTAGTCAAATACTGTTGGAAGTACACGCAGCTAAGGTCTTGTCGCCTTCTTACCTCATACCAGATATGGTTAAGGATCGACTCTACCCCTATGCCCTTCAATAAGAGGAATGGAGCTCAACGGAAGGAGCAAAAGACAGCGGCAATCGCCGCCAAACGAGCGTGCACTGCTCAGCCATCTGCACTTAGCAGAGAAGCCCAACGGGAGAGGCATCACTCGCCAGTCCCCTCACCTTCTTTGTTTACAGCACCCATCAAACTCGCTGGCAGCCATCATCCCATCAGTGCACTATTGGCAGGCACTGAAACTAGATACGGGACAGCTAACCTCTTGTTCCAGAGCAGCCAATCAGCCAACCCGACCCGGACAAGCAGAAAACGCTCACCCCTCCAGCACGGCTGCCTGCTCACCAGGATTCGGTGCCAGTACCATTTGACAACCATCACCAGGTGTGATCCAACAGGTACCTGCAAGTGCTGGTAAGTCAGGTAAACCTGAGACCTATCGCAGTATTATCAACTCCAGATTTTGTACCTAGCAGACAGCTTACACACCCGATACTGTACACTGGCAAGGCACCAGCACACCGGCCGTAACTTCCAGTTGAAACCCAGCGCGTCTGACCTAGCACAACTAAAATACCCTGACAGTGACGTAGTAACCTATTCCAGAGCAAAACGGTTAATTGTGTGGTATAAAAAACAAGCTGAAGTGAATTGCACAGATAAAACAATGGCTGTAAAAGGCTTTTCATGGTATACCTTACAGAGCTATGCAGATAATTTCTCTTTAAAAATGTACTCCGGTAACCTATGAAAGTACTAGATGATATACCTATTAATGTCTCAGTAAAAAGTTTTTATAACACACACTTGGTCACTTCTGTTAAGTACTCGTTTGCTAGGAGTGAGTCAAAAGTTGAGGTAGTAATTTAAATGCAGCCGTGGCCTCAAAAAGAGTACCAAGGATCGGATACTGATGTTGCATGGTGAATGTTATATAACAGAAACTTGTTATAACATTTCTCGTGGGCCCCGAGAAATGCAGCCTTATATAACGGAAAACTACAAGCGTGTAATTCTGTATTAAACATGTTTGTGGACCAAAAAAAGGCCTGTTATTAAGCAGAAATTTTTTTATAAAAGCACATATTATAACAGGTTTCCACAGTATTTTGTCAAGTCTGTAACCATCTAACAAGAAATGACCCAGCAGCAAATATTTTCTTTATACTATACTCTGTCATGTAACTTCAATAAAATTTGACAGACATAGTGACCAACCTACACAACTTGTAAACAGTAAACGCCCTCATTTCCAAAGTACTGTGCCAGTTGATGGTTGTTGCAGGATGCGTGTTATGTTGGCGCTCTTTGCGATGATTGTAAAAGAAACTAGTACACGGAATTATAAATTATGTGGAAAATAATCGATAATTACAACACATGGTCAAAATTGCGCTCATAGACAAATACACAATTTTTCTGAGTTATAGAGCAAGGGCTTTAAAAATATTTATAAATGTTATGGCAGCGCATGCAAACATCACGGTTATGTGAAAGGTCTCCACCAATTTCCGTTGAGTATGTTGTCTATGGTCTTCACCCGTCCGGTGAAAAGCCGTTGCCATTGTGCTCTCTTCCATCATAATTTATCAATATGCGAGAATTTCTTACTGGTGATGTCGGAAAAATGCAGTTAATTAATTTTGTATTTATGTATTTCGAAAGTGTAGTTCGTTGTAGGTGCCTTTTAAGAATAGTCTCCTCAGTAAAATGAATTATTGACGTGTGTCTGCCGCTTTGTAAAAGGGTTTGTTGTGAAGTGTGAATTTGTTGGTTTCAAGAAATAGTTCAGGTGTGTTAATTGCATAAATCAGAAAATAAATCATTTTGTATCAGTAGCCAACAAGTGATTAATCATCCAAAGTTCGGTAAGTGTTTAGGAATTACGAAGTGAACAGTAAGTTTGTGTTTTTTGTAAATAATGTTTTCTTAAATTGTTGTTAGAATATTTCAAACGTATTTGGACTTTTATTTGATTGAAACTATCAGAATTTTACGTAGATGTTAAATTAGCTTAACATGTTTACAATCTGCATTTGCACAATGGTATTAACAGTGACTTATTTATTTATTGCATTATATTCTAGCGGGAGGTTTTCAAATATATGTGGCTTAAATAAACACCCTTTAAGTGTAGTTCATTATATTAAAAAATGCAATGATATTTATCTGTTGAGCATTTGTCGCATCGGTACAAACATCAACACATTTATCACATTTAGTTCTTTAGATGAAGTTAAATCTTTTGAGTTATGATAAATTGAATGCTATTTCTGTAAGAACAAAAATTTTCACTGCACCATCAAAACAATGTAAGTTCCAATCGCCACTCTCTCATAAGAACCACAAAAAAATCACGTCTCACAAAGACTATAATCTATAGTTCCCCACCCCTCCAATTAAATAAAACAGAACCCTAACTAGTATATTATGTGCCCATAACAAAAATTAAATAGTTGGGAATGGCAAATGGCTATAGTAGCCTAATTACTGAACAGAAGTAGTCAGTCTGTCAACGCTTGCCTTGGATTCGTAGTTTGTAGTTTTCTTCACAGACAGAACAGCTGTGGTGGAGGGATACATTGTGACCGCACTTCTTTTCGAGAACTGTCGAAATTTATTGAAGTTACATGAAACAGAGTGTACTACTATATTAATTGTTTGTTGTAGTTGTAATACTGGGGCAAGATTTTCATCAGTTTATTTTGAGCTAACTGGAGTGTTCACAGACTTTACAACTTACTACATTTAAAAAGGAAAGAAATAGAAAAGTCTGTATTGTATTGCAGTGTATGCCACAACTGATGTTTTGACCTTGTACATTCAGTGCTCTCGTATGTGTACGAGTACATTTTTCATGATTGTGCAATGGCCACGCTAACACGGGCTTGAGAGTTAGGGTGCAATGGTTTTGGTCGTGGCACACTGTGCAATGTTAATACCTGATCATTTTGCTTGGTCTAGTGAGCATTTTGGTTGATCTAGTAGTAAAGGTATTTTTTTGCAAGCCAGGCAGGTTCCTGTTAATAGTATTCCATCTTGCACTGCAGAGGTGGATCAAGTAATAGCAGGAAAACATTTCAGCACACTGGTTGGTAACAAGTGTTCACTCAAGAGGACAATGAATTAGTTGTTTGGTCACGAAGGAATCAGTTTCTTAATGCAGTAAAATTGAAAGATACGACCAATTCCCCTGGTTAGACTAACATCACCTAAAAGCAATAAATTATGTAGCTGGACTACACATTCCCACTGAGCTGTACATTCATTTTTCTCAAATATCATAAAATCTATCTGCTTGCATTTGCGAGGTAAAATTGTGATCCCAACATGGGTGCTGATGGTTTTTCAAACAATCAACATTCAATCCAGCACATAATGAGCCAGTTGTTTACATATTTCATGGAATGCCCAATTATTTACCTTACATTTCGCATTGTCACCACATTATGGGTTTCTGTAGCATGCTGGGATTGGTTATCAGTGCACAGGATTGGTGTACTGCAATGGATTGCAGAAAGGCTCAATGGTGACTACTACAGCCACACAATACAGCATATGGTGCAAAGTGTTAGAATGCAGTATCCTTAGTGAATGAGGAGTGTTGGTTAACTCCCGATTATCCGGGTGTGGCATAGTGGTGTATTGCTTTTGTGCCTGGCTATGTATTTTGATTTTTTTTTTAATTTTGACCCTTGGCCCTCTAATGAACACCATTTACTACCCATGGTCAGCTACAACGTACAGATAAGCAATAATTTAAATTTCGAAAATGGTAACTCCATGCAGAAAATACATGATAAAACAAGAAAGTTTCCAATGATAGCAAGAAAAAACATGCAATAAATAACACTAATACATACCTCCAAAAGGTTTCGCCTGGGACGCAGCACCAAATGGGTTCGCAGTAGTAGTGGTGTTGAAAGAAAATCCTCCCCCAGAAGTAGTACCAAGTGTCCCAAACTGAGGAGGTTTAGAAAAAAGTCCTCCTGGCTGTGTGGTTGATCCAAATGCAGAGCTTGAACCAAATCCTACAAAAATACAAGCAGAAGAATAATCACCAATAATAATTAAATTAAGTTTATGTTCTTTTGTGCCCATATCTTTCTAAGTAACACCCAAACAGCACAGAAGAATAAAAAATTCTAGGAATTAAAAAAAAAAAAAAACTATACTACAATAGTGTAAATGTACATTATATGTAAAACCAAGAAAAGTATTTTCATTACTACGTAAATTTAGAACTGAGGCGAGGAAATGAGGTGTTTTAATAAGGATATTTTAAGTAGAGTTGATCCGATACTATGTTTTCCGATACCGATACCAATGCCCTCCACACTGAATATTTCAAAAAAGTATTACTTTTTAAATAATACATTAAAAACATTTATCCTAGACTCATTTAAAAAAAGAAAACAATGTCTTATATAATTTACTGTAATCCGACATTAAATGCAAGCTAATCTAAATCAACTTTCAAACCTTCTGAAAATGCAAATAATATGACACCAAATGCACTATCAGCTAAGAGAGCACAGAGAAGTTATCGATTGGACAGTGTCATGTCTGTAGGTTTACGAGGGGGGAAGGGTGGGCAGCAGCAGGAGGATGACCTCTCCATGTCGCTACCTGTTGGCGACACCTTGCACATGTGGCAAATGTCTGTTTTTTAAGAAATTAATATTTTACTGCAAAGAAAACTTGTAATTTTGAGACACAAATGAGGTGATTATAATTTATTTCTTCACTGTTTTTAATAATTAATCATTCAAAACCATGTCCTCCGATTTTCCGTCATGAGTTACACTGCACTCGGCTCGATGCTTACCTACCCATTATTAGACGGAAAGAGGTGTCGAATAGGCACTTATATATTACCAGTTTATTCAAAGATGAGTGTCTGTTGAAATAAATTAATATTACATCCTCCGATTTCCCCGCAAAAAGTTACTGAAAATGAACACTTGTAATACAAGTCATTCAATGTACAAACAATTTTTTGCATACAAGTGGAAGAGTATATGCTTTTGGGCATATAATTTTATTTGAGAAGATGCTGCTCTTTGAGTTAAATAAATATTAAGTTTCACAGTCATGTTAATTTTACGCCCGATACAATGAAACAACAACCTTACAGGATAAAACAACATGTAAACACACAAGAAAACATCTTTACAAATAATTCCCAGTTAAAATGATTTGCAAAACATTTTCAGGTGAAACCATTTTCTTTGAAATACAAGTGATGTTAGGTGCAACTATTTTGAGCGACACTTACTGTATTTACTTGTATACAGCATGCACCATGATCTTTGCAACAAGTTGAGGGGAAAAATTTTTTTTTACAATAAAATTGCACCAAAAATTTGTGACGTCCTGTTAGTAAGTATAGAACAAAGTATTCTTTTTTACATTAATGTGCAGTGATTGTGATATGTTTGTAAAATACTTTAATTAAATAACTTGGGTGCAAAATGCCAAAATGAAAAAAATTCCGGTAACCTCTTTCTCCTACTACTCAACATTTCCAGCTTAGTTTTTCTTTTTTCTCCATTTAGCAGTGACCGGCTCTTTTTCTTTTTTGCCTTTTTTTATCGTGCTAGAATGCAAAACTGCATTTACAAATAAAATTACTTGGTATTTATTTCAAAACTTGAAATACTTTTAAATGTTTTTCCATTCCGGTGCACTATCATATTCTACTAACAAACCAAGTTATGCCATTTTGGAAACGGCTAAGTAGTAAAACTGCGGGTTAAACTTATTTTTAAAAAATCATAACTTCAAACGCCAGCTCCAGACATACTGTATCATGCAAATATGCCCAACTCTGCTTCACAGAGCAAAAGTAATGTAGGCAGTATACAGCAATGTGCTGTTTCAAGAAGAAATCAGCAAATATAGCCTAGAATTATGCTTCCTGAATTTTTTCAAAATTTTGTGAAAGTTGCTTAAGTAAACAATTACTAATGTAGAACAAATTATGCATTGGCAACAACAGCCTGTTACTCACTATGGTGTATCACTCACATTCATCTCATTTCCAAGTCAGGTGCACAAGTCTGAGCAAACATGTCACTTTATATTGGGCACAACAGTAGCTTGTTGGGGACATTCACAATGGTACCAAAAAGAAAGAGTGGCAAAGGGCTGAGGAGAAATTAAAATTTATCCAAAAGCTTGAGTCACAAGTTTCTGTAACAAATCTCTACCTGGAATACCGAATCTCAAATATAGTTTTTGGCATAAATAAAAATAGACAGTTTATTAGTTTTATGCTTTGTGTAAAATTGTGATTCAACTTTACAATGCCATTTACAAAGTTTTATATTTAATATGCTGAATTCGGTAGAGAACAAAGTTTGTTTCTTCCATGCACACCAGATCACAGTATTACATTAACTTGGTCATTCCCACATGTATGCAACAGCATAAAAGATGCACAGTTGGTAGACAAATAATTGCAACATTTACTCAGTCATCTCAGACATTTCGTATGTAATGTTATTTTCAAATTACGATGTACGAAGACATCTCATGCTCCAAGTTTGACAATTTTGGTGATACAAATTTCTGTAATACAGTAGACCCCTAATCTTATAAGGTACCTGTACCACTGCCACTACACTCGTTTGCTAACTCTTACTAGTGGGCTGAGTTTGGGAAGCACTCAGTTCACTATTCCCATTAGCTGTGCGATACATAGGAAGCTAGGGTAGATTAAAACTGATATTTCCACACAGGCTGCCACAGTAGAGCATAGCTGCCAACCAAATGAGTGCGATTCAGTTGTGGTAATTTTTATTATTTATTTAATTGCTTCACAATCATCATTTTATAATTTCCTCCAAGCGTTGTTTCTATTCTGCGGGCAGCCAACTACGTATCTGGTTTTTTCTTTTTTTTTTTCCACAGCCCAGCTGTGCGATTGTCAGTAATCAAACGAAGTTCATTCTGTAGGACTGTATGATTTAATGAACAAGAGGATCACAGCACAACGCTCGGTTTCCCCACAGGGGTTAAAACACACTCACAAAAATAAAAAGCCATGTAACACGAAGAGCTTAAACAAAAATAAAAGACGACAAATACCACACTGCCTGGCACAGCCGTAATCCTATCCTTACTCCCCAGAGATGGAACATCGCTTCATATGTAACAGAGAGAGACAAGAGTACGTCTGCCGCCGCCGAAGCTAAGAAACATTTAAAAGAGTGTGTCTGTGCAAATGCACACTCTACGGGCGACTTTACCCCATCTACAAGCAACCCGAGCTCAGGGGGAAGTCATAACAGTGGCAAAATTAAATAAACACATCAAGCAAATAGATTCCATCAGCCTGGACTGCTGATTACGTAACTGTAAATTACCCATGTAATTACGATCTACATTGCCCACCCGAAATCCCACATACAAGTCATCCCTGGGAATAAAATAAATATTTGTGATATTATCCCCTTCAAGCAGCAACGGAATATGATTTGCGGAGGGGGCGGCTGGAGTACCCGAGAAACCTCAATAGCCAACGGAAAATTTTGCTACATTTTCACATATGAAAATCCACGCTTGACTCTGCCAGGAATCAAATTAGGTTAGTCATGGTGGGATAGGATAATCGAAATACCACTTGCATCCATAAACTGACATCCCAACCACTCATGCTACGGAGGTAGGCATAAAAAATAATATGAGAATATCAACTGAAATAAGCCAATAAACACATATGAAAGTTATTTTAATTCATTTCATACTTATAAGCTGTAAAAATTCAGATGCTATGTTAATTAAAGATCTGTAACCTCACCGGGTGCCTTGTATTCAAATCTCAGGTGATGGTTATGCTGTGATGTAATTAGCTTATACCTTAACTGACTTTCAGAGGTGGTGCTAAGAACTGATCCCGTCACCTCTATACTTTGAAATGATCTTATCTGGGTCCCTTCAATTCTGAATTAATATATTTTGTTAACTATTACATACGTGTTAATTCTCTGAGTCTCCTTTAGTTTGTGAAAAAATAATTCTAATAAAATAGTGTCTTGAAACGCACTCCTTTAATTAGCTTCTGTCCAGTAGTTCTTATTTACATCAAGAGTGGAAAAAAAAAAAAAACTCATGATATAATTGTTAAATAAAATGCATTACAAGTAAAGCTAGAGAATAACCAAATCATTTTTCAGTACTCTTCGTAAGCAATAGTAATGTTTGAAGTTAACTGACCAACATCATGGGTATAATCTAATATTTACAATGTTATACATCAAATATTGCTGAACAAGGAAAGGGAAAAAAACACACATATTAGTAGTGGAACGATTCAACTGGACACCTACAAAGTTTTCGCTTTGCCCATTTTTTTCCTTCATTAAGGGTTCTGGGGGTAGAGGGAGGGGGCCTACTGCCACCATTGACTGCGTTTTAATAAATTCTTACTGGCGTTACTTTACAAAAGTATATTTTAAAATATCCAGCTGGAATTTTTTTTACTTTAATATAGGGATGTCAAACTCTATTCCACGATTCCCCGATACCAGCAATTCTTGAAGAATCGTATAATCAAGAATTGGAAGACTAAAAATCAAAGCATTAAAACCAGATTCCTACAAATAAATAACCTATCACTAGAGGCACGATTTTGTAAATCGCGATAAAACGAAATAACAAGAACACTAGTTACAATGCGAAATAATACGAAATACAACAAATGCACGATATCTCACGAAAGGAGCTTTCTCCAAAAGAAATAAACCCTTCTCCTGTATTATATCACGAATTTACTTCGGCAGTGTAAAAATGTAGACACGCACAAGTCTCTGGAATATTGAGAAATTCTAGAGATGAAAAAATTGTCTATTTCGTCTCAAGACAATTTTTAAATCTCGGAAATCATAGTTATAAATGCAACACACACAAATACATTATTTTTTGTTGGTGAAACTAAATGTATACAAACATTCCAAAGATTACACAAGCAGTAAAACATGTACTTAGAGATAAGCTACAGAGAGTTTGACAACAAACCACCTCCAATTATGAGATACATAAGCTGCATACGTACATAAGCTAGAAAAGCAGTAATCACGTAATTTAAATATCATCTGCATTCTTTTTTTAAGAAAAGTCTTCTCAGAACAGTTCAGGTCTGTGTTTGTATTAATTTCTTGCACACTTTACACTCGCCTTTGCACTTTTATCTTTACTTAAAATGTCCATATGATGGACATTTTACGGCATTTTACATCATTTTCCATAATTTATGAGACTAGATATTTTATGGAACAGTCTGTATAATGTGACAATTTAGATATCACACATTTGTTTCACACACATCCGTCAATGTTAGTAAACTAGTGGTGCTGCTGCCATAGATTACTGCACACATTCGAGTTGTGAGTGTTCACTTCTCACAATTGGAAGCGTTTTGTTATCAAACTGCATGTAGCTTATCTCGAAGTGCATGTTTTACTGCTTGTGTAATCTTTGGAATGTTTGTTTACAATTAGTTTCGCAAAAAAGTACCATATTTACATGTGTATCTCATAATTCCTTTGCATTAAAATTTATTAGTGTAAATAATATTTTTGTTTTTAAACTTCTTTGCATTTCCAGAAAAATTGTTTGTGAATTTACCAAAATGATACAGTAAAAGCCCGATATAACGCGACTGTTGGAGGACATAACTCAGACCAGCGTTATAGCTTTCCATGCTATTCCAGGAGTGGCCGAGTACAGTAGCAAAAAAAAAAAAAAAGGCAGTGCTCTAATTGTGAAATTTTTTATCTGCATCATTGGACTTGACAGCACCCAAGGGAGGGAAACAGAAGAAGGTAAATGCGCTGTGATGAAGGGGCTCACATGCATTCAAGCAAGAATAACTACAAAATACTACATTTTTTTAGACAAAGGATGTACTTATTCCACCAAGGACTGTGTTCGCTGCAAGTTGTCACAAGTTGTCACGCGGGTTGGAGAAGGAGCTGCAGCTGGTCTAATGCAGACTAAGCTTTCTGCAAGCTCCGTCGCCTGTGGAGTTCGGCATGCCTCATGACTATTCCTCTGCGGGGTTTTGCTATTACACCTGTCGCGGAATTTACAGACACAAAAATATTGAAAAGAATAATGAACCAGGAACTAATGTTAAAATGACCGTAATCAAAATAATTCTATTTCACGTATTATTACGGTATTGGTGAAAGGGGAAAATCCCGGTTAGATTATAAACCGGCTAAACAATTTATTAAATGAGTTACGTAAGTAAACAGACGAAAGTGAGCCTGATAACACCGTACTTACCTGAAAGGAAGATGATCCTGAATCTAAGACTACCTCTTCCTAAAAAAATATTTTTGAGGGAAAAATATTTAAAACTGAATTCTAGACTACACCTGTGAAGTGCTGAAAAAATTATTTAGATTGAAGTATTTTTACATGAATTTATGGCAAACCCTTCAAGAAGAAATGCTATTATATTAATAATATGATTAGTTGATTTACTTTAAAAGAAAAGCTAATCATGATGAAATAGGTGCGTGTACCCTGGCTGTATAGTAGCGGCATTTTTCTTGGACTGTCAAACTTCTGTGGGTGTTAAATACATTTTCGTGACTTGGGCCATTTTGCTTCCCAGCAAAGCGCTTCCTCTTTATGGCTTGGACTGGGGACATCAGATAAGGGGACCCTTGTCATAGTTGACAGGTACAGTCTCAGCACTACAAAAATATGTACAACCATAGGACATTGTATTTAAGAATGAAAAGCACTTTTCAAAATCGCCTAGGTTTTGAATTGAAGACTATTACCGAATTGTAGACGACCCTTCATTTTTTCTATTCCTTTTCTGTCAAAAAACCTCATCATCCTTTTCGATACATACAGTATTAAAAAAACTAAATTTTTAAGTTACATAATTTACGCTCTATACAGTATCTCCTCAATTACAATAACTTGTCCAGAAGGGCAATTAAGTCGCGATGACCAGCTACCATGAGGTCAAGGAATTTGACTGGGGTAAAGGGTTGCAGTGTATAGGATGTTTGGGGTTACCTCTGGAGTTGAGCAGTCCTTGCGGTCAGCTGACGCAGTTGTGGACGAGCCTCCTTCAAGCTGCAGGGATGGTGCAGTCTTCTCAGTCTTCAGAAGTGGTAGGCGCAGTGTTGCAGGCTGAGGAGAGGAGACAGGTCTTCCGCAGACCAGGAAGTGCTCACTGACCTACGCAGCCAGCGAGCCCTGCGGCTCTGCCTGTGGGTGCTCTCAGACTTCCTTATCTAGTGAAAAACCCCGTGGTCAGCGATCTTCTGGGGGTACAGGGAAGAGTAGCCTTCCAGCGCAGGGGTAGGTTCATCAGGGTTGGCAGTGCTGCTCATTTCTTATCTCCTTGCGTGGAGGTGACGACAAATTTAAACACTTTGTCCTGAGGCTGGAGGGATGTGAAGTCACAGGGTAGCAGAGGTGCTGCTATCTTGTGTTGTCGCTGGAACTTTTCCCATAGCTAAATGTAGGGTAGTGGTTCGTCGAAAATATTTTATTTATTCACGAGGGTCATACATTTCATAATTAATTGCATTAATCATCTTTACGTTTGAGGCTGTCCAATGCGTGGAGTTCCTTTGATTGGGCAAAATTACTTTGACAATGTTAATGACTTTCCCCGAGCTCTCGTCGGCTTGTGATTGGGCAAAGTCACCAGTAGAGCGTGCAAGCGCATTGCACAGCATGTTGGCATGAATCAACATATATATTCCACAGAGAATATACATGGTGGCCCCCATTACCTCTTGACACTTTTGACGAGGGGTGCAGGGGTGGAAAGCGCCGCCCCTCGAGCTGTCTGCTGGCGTTGTCTGCTGATGCTGCGAGCGTCAGCCTTGATACTTGTGATGCCATCCATTGGCGTGCCGTAGAACTACGTGACCTTGGGCGGAGGGCTCAACCGCTCGATCAATAGTATAACATCACCTCTGGGAGGTTGACGTGACGTCTGATTTAGCGTGGAAGAATCAACAGTAAAAGCTGGATGGACGTCTGTATTAACGTTCCTCATTGCAAGGGCTTATCCTATACGCATATGACCAACCACTAGTATTGTTCTAACCCTGCCTTATTGAAGTGAAGAAGGCACGTTCTGACGAGGTGAAGTCAAGTATGTAGTAGAATCAGACAATAAGTCATGTGTCAAAGTGTTGGTGTGAAAATCTGACCATAATCAAATATGTAAGATCACGGGTGGGGTGATAATTTCATGCCAACATCTTGAAATCACATATCACATATCTTGGAATTACAAGAAAGCATCTTATCCCTACGCCATACCCCTTTAATGTTAAAAGTAAATTTTTATAATCACATAACACATTGGCAAAATCATATGAACCAGACAGCTCTCTAAGTACAGGCGATGAAAATATGCAGACCTAATCAACCAACAGACAAATGTCAACAATTCACTGTACCATATGAAGAATGTGAAGAAATTTAATCAGCCATTTACAACAACTAAGGATAGCCTCACCCAAAGTATTAACAATGTAAAAAACACAGCAAAGGGAAATCCAAAATCCATTCAGTTTAACATTTGAATCCTACAGCTATGAGTGTCCTGTGACTTTTAGCCACACAACGTACAGTGCACAAAAAATGTTTTGCATAATGGGGAATTGAGAAATAATGTGTTGGTTAGGACCAAAGAGAAAGGATGTGATGAAAATGCACACTATCAGTACAGAAAATCACACCTGAGGTGACAACACAAACTAAAAACTACAAGAAACCAAACACAATCTGTGGCAATGTGCAACACAATTACTGATTATGCAAAACATTATTGAGCACTGTACAGTATGATAAACACAAAGACCAAAGTAAGAAACAATAGAAAATTTAACACAAAAACATGTACAAAAACTTACCCATTCCTGTGTTGCTTCCAAAAAGTGACTTCTCGCCAAAGATTCCGCTAGTACCGGCAGCACTTGTACTTGCTCCACCAAACAGTGGCTGTGCGGAACCACCAAATAGACCACCTGTCTGGGTCCCTTGCTGGGGTCCCTTGCGGTTGGCTGCATAATCCTCCATTCGTAATTCTTCCAAAGATTTAGACTCATATTCTTTCATACATGTAATGCAATGATGCCGTGTGTTGATTGTCTGCGATACCCCATTCTTCACCATGGTGTCTGTACCAGTAACTGGGTTGAACTTCAAGGGAGTGCCCAGTGTGGCAGTTGTGCTGGTATTTACTCCAAAACCTAATGCATGTAAAAATTTACACTTAAGAAGTAATTTTAATTTGGGCAAGAAATGCACATAAAATATATTTTATACAACAAACATCATCTCACATAAACTCTTCAATAAGCTTCATCTCTGAGCAAAGCACTGGTGAAAAGACTGCTGTGAACTTATAATCTGTGATCTTTGTTACACAACATTCTTTCCATTACTATACACAAGTTTTTCTAACCATATATACGGAATAGTTGTAGATTGTGGTTAGAATTCCTGGACGCAAATAAGAAAAAAAGGTTTAATTTTTGTATTGTTGAAACATGTTTACTTAACAATTTTACCCTCTGCAGTACAACTTTGCTTTCCCAGCGGCTACCCAAGGACCACAGTAAGGTAATTGACTTCCACTATTGTGTGATAGCAATGCAAAAAAGCAACAAATAGATTTTTTCACAAATTGGCAAAGCTGAATAAAAAGGGAGTATAAAGTGTAACAGTGCATACAACGGGAAACTAAAGGCTATTCTTATTCTGTACAGTGATGCTGGCAGGCTGTGATGGGCGGAAACTTCCCCCATACATAATTTTCTAATGGAAGATGGTGCCCAATGGTGTAAAGTTTCCAACAAGCATTCATGTGCGTGTGCACATAAAAGCATGAATGGATGCCATTCTTGTCAACAACTAGGTGGAAACAGTAATAAACTAATGACCTGGAAAACTTGTGGAAAAAACAAACTTTGATGGTGTGGGACAGTTTTCATGCTCATATATTAGAAGAGGTTAAGCATCTTCTACAAGAGGGGAAGACTAATGTAGCAGTTATACCAGGTGGCCTTACATCAGTCCTGCAGCCCCTTGATGTCTCCATAAGCAAGCGGTTCAAGGGCAATTTCTGTGGGTTACATTCAGAGTGGATGGCAAGTGGCACCCAAGAACTGGCTCCAGACAGTAAACAGTATGTCAACTGAAATTCCATTTTGGAACTCCCTGACTTTTCCCTATTTTCCAGGCAGAATTTTACCATTTTCCCTGACCTATTTTAAGGACCAAATTTTTCAAACTCTATATTTTTCCACTGATGACCGAACAGATATGTTATCAGTGAAGTTGAATTAAATTACACAACAGACCAAGCAAGCAGGGCCAACATTTTATTCAGTCCATCAATATTTCACTCAATACACACAATTTACTTCACTTCAGTGCCCATTCATACACACGAATACTTTATTTTGTACATAGCCCATTCACAAACCTAAATGAAAATTTTAAAATGCATACGCTCTTAATAACATTATATATGAATTCACACAACTAACATTTGCAGAGTAGCAATTATTTACATTTTCCCTGACATTTCCAGATTTTCCCTGTGGGTGGACACCCTGGCAAAGTAAAGCAGCCATCGCTCACAATGATCTGTGAATGGGCATGCGTGTAAGTAGCAATGTCTGCTGACAATATATTAGTACTAGAAACTCTAAACATAAAAGTGTTCCTATCTTTATACTCCTAAACAACAATCAAAATTAAATTAGCAACAACAACTTGAAATACTAACAGTCTTAAATAATTCAGCTGACTTAACAATGCATGTGATTAGAATATACATAAGTGAAGAAAAATAGTTATTCTGATAAGAATTTTCAATATTATCGGAGATCCAAGATGTTACAATATTATACCAGTTGTTCGGTAACCATGCTTTGCCAAAATTACAATGGCTCCCACAAATATTTATTGATTCTATCAAAAATTACATGTAAACGTAACAGTACCGCACATTACCTAAACTACTTGAATGACCACAGCAAACACATTACCAAGAAAACTAATCTATAACTCTGTACCATGATTGCTGGCAGTACCTCCTGATCCAAAAAGTCCTGTGCTGGTGGGGCCGCTCGACTGACCAAATAATGAAGTGGTTCCTTGAGTTTGTGCCTGAGTTTGTTGTGTTTGTCCAAACAAGCCAGTGCCAATAGATGAGCCAAAGCCTCCAAAGGCTGGCTTACTCTGGCCGAATGCTGATGAGCCAGCACTACTGAACAGCCCCCCAGTGTTAGCATTTGGCTGGGTACCAAACAGCCCTCCACTTGTGTTAGAACCAAAGCCTACAACACAAACAAAATATGCAATACTACTATGATAGACTGCCAAGAAAGTGCATCACTGGATTAACGAAAAGATGCAAGATAAAAAATGTTCATCCAAAATCTTCCAAACAGAAAGTATACAAAGTTACAGGTATGTATGCATGCACAAGTCTGAGTTGTTAAGTATTTATGTACAACTTAAAACAAGCAAGTACGTGCATGCCTGAGAAAAAACAAAAGAAAACATAAAATCCAGAGGCCAAAAAATTAAATTTCCAATCCCTTAAAATACAAAATATCTTCAACAATGAACTTTGGCTGTTAAAAATGTCATACTTACCAACAAACGAGGGTTGTGTGGTCTGAGTCTGGCCAAACACTGGTGTTGCCGTTTGGCCAAAGAGGCCACCAGTGTTCTGAGAGCTGCTCCCAAACAATGGAGTGCTGGTCGACCCAAATGCCGGCGTGCCAAAACCTGTTGTAGAGGTCTTCCCAAATGTTGTTGATGCACCAAACGGACTTGCATTGGTAGTTCCACTGAATCCACTACCTACATAAAAATGTGTGTAAATCATCACACGGAAATACTGAGTAATAAGAAGTTGGGGCTCAAGAATTATAAAATAAAAGCACAGAAAAAAAAAGGAGCAGAAGAAAGTAGGAGAAGATACATATTGAATGGGATGTAAGGGATTGAAAGGACACTGTGGACAATACATCAAACCCTTCCATCATATTTTTTATTGAATATTTCTGGATTACACAACATTTGTATTCTGGATCCAACAAATGCATAGAATCATGAAAAAACAAAACTTCAAGATAAGCATTCAAGTTTGGCACTGTTAAAAAACCTTCCACCTCAGTTAAGAATGGTCCTAGTATTATTTTAATTACAGCCAATACTTACATAATGAAAAAATTGTTGTGAACAAGAATGTTTTTCAAAACTGTAGAAATTAGTAGGTGTCTAATATTTTTTTGTGTGTGCTCAAAGTTAAAGTGATTGCATACTTGGTGCTTGAGCTGCATTGTGACACGTCTAACACATATTCTTTAGACTTATACTCATAGTTCAGAGACTACCAGTCCAAAAAAGGTGTTATTGCCCCTTTCATATAAGAGGGGTAAAATCTGAGACAATGTGACCACCTACACACTATGCAAACAGTAAATGTTCTCGTTTGTACAGCTAACGAAATGTTTCTGGATGCATGTTAAGTTGACGATTTTGATGAAGGCTATGGAATAAAATAGTACTCAGAACTAAAAGTTGCAAATTAAAATTTTTTAATTAATCTTGCGACATTTATGGTTTAAAATATGTTTTAAAGCAATATTAAATATTTTTGGCTTTTAGTGAATGGACTTTAAAAACATGTTTAATAATTATGACAGAGCACGTCAACACACATGAACAGTAAACGTTTCCAATCAATGGCTAGCCATGTTTATGTTTCCAGTTTCCAGCCCGGTGAACGCAGTTGTGCATGTGCTTTTTTTCTCATTGTGTTTATATGAGTATCTTGTTGGTGTTGTGGGAATAGTTTATCATCAGTTAATTATTTTTTACTTTGCTTTCTCTAAGCTTAGTTGGTCGTAGGTATCATTGCAGTGCGAATTCTTGAGTGAAATGTAATATTAAACAGCAAGTGTTTACAGCTTCATAAAACTTCTCGTGCCTCCATTTTCCTTAACTGCCGTCTGCAATGGAGCGACACTAATATAATTTATGTTTCTAAGATTAAGTTTGTTGGTTTCAAGAAACCAAATCTACAAATAAATTATTGAATGTTAGTGACGAACAAACATGATTTCAGAGAAGTAAACTTGCAAGGATTTCCATAGAAAAACACGTGTTCAAGAGGTTGCGAATTTTACAAAAAAGTAAGTTTGCATGTTTTGTAAATAATGTATTAAACCATTACTATGATTATTGAAATGCATGTGGCCTGAAAAAGCCTACCTATCAACACTTTTGTAACGTGTAAATAATATTTGTTTATTTGCTTGTATTGTAAATTCAACTAGTGTAAGGTTAACTTCGGTCAAAGTGTGGTTTTTATTGCTGCACCTGTACAAATACAGAGACGTATTTATCGCGTTTTGTTTTTTTTCATTGAAGTTAAAATTTGCAAAGTTACAATAACTCGAATCTTATTTCCATACACGCAAAATTTTTCCGCTACTCCATCAAGAGAATATGCTACTCAAAATGCCACACGCTGATAAAACATCAAAACAATGTGCTGTCTCACGAAAGACTTTAAACTAAAGCCCCTCCCCCCCCCCCCCTTATCTTTTTTTCCCCCATCGAAATAAAATAAACAGAACCCTACCAACTTAACTTTGCAATTTCAAAAATAAAACAGGTTGGAATGTTTAACAGTTATAATATATCCTACATTGATTCCTGGATGGAAGTTACCTAATTTAAGTCTTTCAGTGCCTGCCATGACAGGAAACACTAGGAAAGAGGAAAATGCAAATGTGCATTGGACTCATTTGTTTACAAACTTCTTTTTCTTCAGTGACATAACAACTGTGGTGGAAGGATACATTGGGACCATGCTACTTTTCTATAACTGTCAAAATTTACTCGACTTAAATTAAATGGACAATACTCATGGAAAACCAGGTTATTTACATACATTCCCAGGGAGCAAGTCCTTTGAACGTATTGGGGTGGATTTAATTGGCCTCCTTTCCAAAACACACTTGGGAAATAAAGACATAATCTCAGCCATCAACTTCGGAACATGATGGGTGGAGACCACAGCAACCCCTTCAGGTAATGCAACAGACGTAGCAAACTTTCTGCTCAAGAGAATTATATGTAGTCATTCAGTCCATCTAGTGATAGTCACTGACAGAGGGAAAGTCTTCAGTTCTAAGGTTGCAACAGAAATGCTATTCCACTTAAAGTTGGATACTTTCACCTACATCACTAGGCAAGACAGCCTAAAAACATAGCCAGTTTGTTTTAGTTTATGACAGGAAGCTAGTACTTCCACAAGAGACCTCAATCAGCACCTAGAGGAAGACAAAAGCATTCAGGTTATGAGCCCGGTGGAACGAATTGCAACATCAGGCTGCACCTAACCTGAAAAGACAACAACTCACAGAAAAAAAGCAGCATGACCAGCAGAGAAGAGCGGTGACATATGATGCGGGGCAAGGGGTGGGTCATGGTCTACACCCCCGTCCAAAAGAAGGTGGTCTCTGAGAAGTTACTTTACCTTTGGTTTGATCCATACCAGGTGATAAAACAAATATCTGATAATTTATATCAACTAGAAAGGAAAACAACACAAGGTATAACTGTTCATGAAGTTTATGTGACCAGACAAACCTTTGAAGAGCTTTGGAGTATCACTGGATCATAATTACTGTTTGTTATTACAAGGTACAATGTGCTGTTGTGACAATGTGAGGACTAAGACAATTCTGATTAGCTTGGGTGTTGTGGAACAACCCACTTGTGACAGCATCCTAACTTGAATGTCACCTCCTTCACAACTGCAACGAGCTGGGTGTTCGTTCTTATGGAAATTTACCTGCCTATACAGAAAATAAAAACTTTGTCTACAAATCTACCAGCAAAGCTGTAGCTAGAAGTTCTGGACAGTCTACGTTGAGGCGTGTGTCAACACACTACATGTCCCGGCACAACATGGAAAGAGGAACAGCATATCGCACCAGACGCACATGATCGCTCACTCGCCATAATCAAACTTTATTCAATGTTGGCCCAATAAAATATATAACTGTGAGTGGCCATTATTAGCATGTGCTGTGATGGTAAAAAACCAAATTTATATTTTTATATAATGTACAATTATTCTCTGTTTATAAAGTTTTTTTGTATGTAAGTTAAGAAAACAAGTATCTTTGCAGATATTTTGGAAATGTGGAAAGTTCCAGATTTTATAAGGGTTTTGCCATTCTGTAATGAAAATAAATTTAATGTATGCAAAATTTGAAATTGAAAACAAACTTAAGAATAAAATAATCAAATCATAGTTTATGTGTTCTTGAGGGTGCTGCACAACGTTCAGACTGCCAGAAGTTTGGTCACTGTTCAGATGTTAGAGGATTCTTTTATTATGTACTTTTCTTGTGTCCTGTTCAGTGAGGGTTCTTTCTAAAAGTGTTGCACTCTTCTGGAAGTCCACTTTGTCATGTCTTTGAAGTCAAGGATGTAGCAAAGAGGAAGCTGCACACACACTGCTCTCGTTGGGTAGGGTGATTGGTGCATATTATAGAGAAAACACATGAAATATATGTTAATAAACAAAAAAGAATGTCTACAGCATGGGTACAACGATTATCCAAGTCAGCATTGTACCAACTCCTCGGGGAGGCTGGGGTTGAGGCAGTAGACAATGATTCTATTGACAAGTTTCACGTCAAAGTCCAGGCCCTTGTGCGGAAGGATAGGGGCAGGGTTGCGGGACTCCAGGTGAGGCACTCTTCGGGATTTTTCCCTGGGGTGCAGTAGCCTAGGAGGAAGGTCCTTGGCATGAGAGGTGGTGTGGCAGTACTATGCTATAATAGCCGAGCCAAGTTGCACCGCATGCAACCCATTCAGTGTGGATGATGCATCTCTTATAGCCTCTCTCCACTCAAAGTGACCCAAGGCTTCTCATGCCACTCCTGATTCCACAAATTGGGCTACGCCGCCTGTTCCCTATGGGTTACCAGTTTCCTCGCGACTGGCTAGGTGTATCTGCCATGATGGCTTGGGCCGATAGATGGTACCTAGGCCTGAACATTTGGCGGGGTGTTGGACCACTTTGCATTCAGACCGTTAGGAGTTCAAGGCCTGGACTTCAATGTGTGTAGAAGTCCAAAGGCATGGAATGGACTGTGGCCGATGCAGGCCCCTCGGACTGGGTCATTCAGAGTGGATGGATGAGGTGGCGACTGCCCGGAGGCGGTGATGAAAACAGGAGAATGAAAAGAGTTCTGTGGTTGGAGGGAAGGTGGGCAACCAGCCTTTAACTGGGGTCGTCGATAACCCACTAGTGCCATGACTATCAGTTGGCCCCACTGGAGGTTCTCTCTGGTGATCAATCATTGTGGTTGGACTCGTGCTGGTAGAGGTTAACTCCGTACACTGGAGGAGATCCAGAGAGATTCCCACTCTTGTGGAACGACCGGGCAGTGAGCGGCAACCTTGTTCAGGTTGTACCCTAGGACCATGGGCTTGGTTTCTGAGTGCGAGTGTCTCAGAACCTCTGTGGTAGAAGGGGCACAGATGTGCGGAAGTGCCAGTTATGGGCTTACGATCTGGCCAACATCGCATTAGTCCTAGTCGCCTTGCGGTGAGAGGATGTGATTCCTCTTCCCAGCCTATTGGGATGCTGAAGCACAGTAAGGCCTATGGCTAAGAGTGCTGCGACAAACTATAAAAGTGCAATGACCAAGAGGTCTTACTGTATGTATGTACGGAAGCATGAAGGGGCTGGAGTCACTGGAGCTACAGCATCTAAGGGCGAGAGATATCCTCTATTCAGAATTTTAAAAGACGTGCATTCCGAATTGTTGGAAAAGGTACCGAAATTAACAAAGATTACACTGGAAGCACTTGTTCAGTTTTTGTGAAATCAAATACTGTGATAGCTCTGAATTTGTGATATAGGAGATTCACAGTAAAGTGAGCACTTTTTAAGACCCTGATGAAATTTTCTTTTCATCAGATTTCTATCTTCCTGTCACTTTTTAATGTAAACATCGCAGTGTGACTTATAAACACAGTGCATATATTTTACCTCTTCTAAATGTTAGTGTCAGGAGCTGCAATCAAATATATTTATTAATGGTTAATACTTGTTGAAAGGGCTTTAAAAAGTGCTCACTTTACCGTGAACAGCCTATAAAAAGGTTATCTATTCAGTGTTTACATTTAGGGTTCCTGAAGCATTGCAGCCATTATTTAGAAAAGCCTGCAAGGAAAATTGGGCATGTGAACAGCTTATAAAGGTATGCCTTCAGGCAGTCTCTAGTGAAGTAGCAGTTACAAATATTTGACAAACCTTTGGAACGAAAACAATTGCCACAACAATCTATGCAGGATTTCATTAAGGAAATATTAGGTGTTGTAAATGTGCTAGATTTTCCATGCGCTGAGTAATACTTCACCCAAATTATTTTCCATAATCTTCACCCTTGTTACAGTAGATTTTTCTGTTTTGCTACAAAATCTGATACATTATTAAAACTTTTGGACTTGGTTACAGAGGTAGAGCAAACTTTGCCCGATTGTTCAGTGGAGGGAGAGAGTTGTGATGTAAAATACCCAGAGAAAGAACTTAGCAAACCTAGTAAATCTAGTTCCCCCAAGTTTTGTTTGATATGTGGTAAAAAAAAAATCACTTGGCTAAAGACTGTTTTCACCGTAAGTCTATTTTATCAGTAACACCTAAATATGAGTATGGTAAAACTAAAATCAAAACCAGCTCTTGTTACTCTCAAACACAGGACATTAAGGGGAATTCAGAGAAGATAGATAGATAGATATCAGGATTATACCTGTTTTCTGTGTAAACAGAAGGGTCATAAAAATAGAACTGCCCCTTTAAGGATAAGGTTGTGGGAGAATCTTCTGTGAATATTTTGGCTTACGAACGTAAGTATGGACTACTTTACATCCCAGTAGTCATAGACAATCAGGTGAGGGTTATTGCACTTGTGCTGTCTCATTAATCAGGAGTTTTGCTACTTCTTACTTGCCAATATGCCCAAAGGGCCTATCCATATAAGGGAAGGGAAAGAGTTAGGTTCCTCTTTGGCAAATGGGGGAATGATCAGTTCAAAAGGGGTAGCCTTTTCAAATTTAGAATAGATAATTTTAACTGGAAGTTTCGATTTAGAATTATGTCTGAACTTTGTCATGATTTATTGTTACGAGTTGATTTTCTTGGAAAAACTCGGGCTACTCTTGATGTAGGTCGTAAAGAATTGATTTTTGCTTTTTGTAAATCACAACCTACTGTATCTTCAAAGCATTTTGAATATCATAATATTTTGGTTCAGTCTGTTCAAAATCAAGATGATAGTCAGGATAGTCGTTTGTTGCATTTGCAACATGAATTTTCCTATATAATAACTCATAAGTTGGGACATTACAGTCAACAATATATTGTGTTAAAACTTGAAGATCAGGATCCAGTGTCCTCTGTGCCCTATAGTGTCCCCTCCAAAATTAAAAATAATCCAAAAAATAGTTAGGGAATTTTGCAGGAGGAAGATGTTTTGGTATCATCAGATAGTAATTACTCAGCCCCGCATTCCTGTTATCTAAAAAGGTTCCAGGAGAATTTCGGGTTATCTGTAATTATAGGAAGGTCAATTAAAAGATTTGCATAGATCCATATCCATTGCCTACAATAGAATCTGCTTTCCAACATGTAAATGATGCAAGGCATTTTTCCATTTTTATTCAAATTACGCCTTTCTTCAATGTGACATGCAACCCGAATCATGCATAATTTTAAAAACAGACATTTTTGTCATAAAAGAAACTGATGTGCAGTTTTCTAATTTTCAGAACTAGCCTCAGTTTTTCGGTACAGCCAACGTATACATTGTAAAACCAACGTATACATTGTTTGAAAATTTGTAAAGTATTCATCTTGTCATTGACGAAATGATTATTGTAACATCACTTAGTTCATATAAAGGAATGAGCCCTGAATTGGCCTCTGACGGCTACATTTAGCAAAAGAAACGGGATAAAATTAATATTGCCATATTTTTCCAGAATATTATAACAAGAACATCATTTTTACAATAAGTTTTTTTTGAGGAACAAAGACTTAAATTGGCCTCTGTTTGTTATAAACAGTCAAAGAAATTGGATAAAATAAATTTAACCTTTTCAAAGTTTTTGCCAGAACTTGTAAAATTGGCTAAGAAAATAGTAAATGCTTTTCATGTGCTACTACCCTGTTGGAGAATTTTCTACAAACAAAATAATTAAGTTTTCACGTTATTGTGAATGGCAGTTGTAAAGTAAAGAACCTATATGTTCTGGTAAATATTGCATTTAATCAAACTTTATTCAGTGTTGGAAAAATAAAATTTTTAACCGTGATTGGCCATTATTAGTCTGTGCTGTGATAATAAAAACCAAATATATATTTTTATATAATGTACAATTATTGTATGCCTAAGAAGGGAGTTTTTTTTAATGTGTAAGTTAAGAAAACAGGTAGTTTTGCAGATATTTTGGAAATGTGGAAAGTTCCAAATTTTATAAGGTTTTTCCAATTCTGTTTTGAAAAGAATTTTAATGTATACAAAATTTTAAATTGAAAAGAAACTTTGGAATAAAATGAATCATAGTTAATGTGTTCTTTTGTTCAGATGGTGGATGATTCTTTTAGTATGTACTTTTTTGTACAATGTTCATTCAACGAGGGTTGTTTCTAAAATTGTTGGACTCTTCTGGAAGTCCATTTAGCCACGTCTTTGAGGTCAAGGACACAGCAAACTTGTGGCTGGGGCAGACAACCAAAATACACTTAGACTATCGATCTGAGAGGTTTGTCACTGGGGCCAATTTTGAGCTGTTGGATCTGTGATTGTGCACCTAAATAGTACATTTGAACTTTCAAATTGCTTGGCTTTTACAGATGACAAACATTAAGAATAGCATTTTGTTGCTGAGCTCCTGTCCACAAGAAGAGAATTCAGAGTGATGCGACATCTTAAAGATACAAACATTTTTTAAATTAAATTTTCAGATCTTTTTAATAAATCAAACGAGGCAGCGGGAGGAATATCTGCTCAAGGAGAAGCAGTTCACTAAAAATAAGCAGGGATATACCTTTGTGGGGGATTTTCTTTCTTGTTGTGATATAAGTGGAAAAGCAAGTTGCAACTTTGTTTGTTAACGAGAAGCAAATAGCTGAACATTAATGTAACGGAGAATCAGATATTGAATAATAATGAGGCACTGGCAAATTGAAGTAATTTGATTAACGTAGTAAACCTGGCCATGTCAGGAGTGTTGAAAAAGGTTCCATAAAAATTTCTGACTAATAACTTACACAATTTCAAAAATACTTCAGACTATCATATTTTCAGGCCTGATTCATGAAATAGGACATTCATTTCAAGTCCAGTTGTTGACAGCACAGTTAGCGAAGCAGGCACATGCTACAACTTGTATAGAAATTTTGGACCAGTGATGGTTGCACAAGTTACCCTCACATCTAAAAGAGGAATTACTTGTACTGGAACAAACACTAAACAATGATGGTTATAGCTTGCATTAGGTGTCGGATGTTAGGTTTGTTTTCACCTAAAGATTTGTAAATGTCATGTGTTTCATGAGCAGTTATTTATAAAAATTAAAGAAACCCATTGTAAGGATAAACCCATTTGAAAATTGTATGAATTTATTGCTATACCTTTCAGGTGGGAAATTAGTACCCATCATTTGGGAGTATTAACCAAATAATTTGGTAGTCAATGAAGAATACTTGGTGATGATCCGGGGGAGCAGCTTCTGAAATGCAGACCTTATGACGATAAGTTATGTTTTGTTCCCAGGTTTTCTGGTGATACAATGGGAGGAGCCTTCGTGACCTAGAGCTTTGTTCCAGGGTTTGATTGTGATGACACTGTGTCCCCTTGTATAAGCAAGGCAAGAACATACAAACTGTTTTGCAATATGTATCAGTGTGAAGTAATACAGTCAATGATATGCAGCTGGTAGAGTGAAACAGTAGCATTTAGTCACAGTTGAATTACTTTATGCCACTGTAAACCAAAATGACTTTCTGTTGCACCAGTGTATTGCAGACAATACTTGTCAATCCTTGAATAAAGTGTGACACTAGGTGTCACAGAACTGTTAAAAAGAACCATAATTACTGGCCATGCACGTGCTCCTCAGAAAAATTGTTTGATTACCTCTCCTGTACCTTCACTCCCAGACTGTCTATATAAGCTCTTATATTTCCCCTCACTTCTTTCTTCGACATCTGGACTCTACTACTCCAGACTACTCCAGACTACTCCAGTCTGATCATCAATCATCATGCTGCGGTCATTGGGAACATCCCTACGTTAAAATTGTCTACACGTCAAGCTATAACTACCTAGGCAACCTTTACCTGTCGGTACTGGGGCAGCACCATTAGTTAGCGGCAAACAGATTCAGCCAGTGCTACGATTACGACTGAGTCACGTCAACCTGTAGGGGAATTCATTTGAGTAAATTAATATTTCAGTCCGTACTTTTGTGACATAATTTTCTAGGGTTATGAATTGGTAGTTTTTCTGCATGATTTGTGGTCATAAAGTTTCATCTGCAGCCCTCAGTAAATACAGTCGTGCGCTGGTTTTTTTCACCAAAAGTCTACAAATAATCTGGCCGTCATGCTTTTGTTATTTTGTCCAGTACTAGTTTCAGGTAATGATAGTATACAGGTTTTCATTAGACACCAACGTGTGTTGAATTACGCCCGGAGAATTTCCCAGTTGGGAGAATGCGGCTATGAAAGGGCACAGAGTGTCACCCACACCTACCAGCCTGGAATTCCGGGGTAGACCCCCTTTGTGTTTGGTTGCATTGGAGGACGAATGAGTTAAGATTTTGCATATTTCTGAACTTTTAATTACGTATTTGGATTATTGCGGTTCATCCGCCTTGTTTGTTGAACGTCATAATTTTGTCATTAAGGAAGTAAAGCAATTTTCCCACTGGCCAGATTGCTTAATACTGCATTTGACACCTTTGCTAAGTTCCGCGGTTGCAGGACATCCCGCCATGGCATCATGAAAGAAAGTATATTGGCGGCGACAAATATAACATTTTCAACACAGTAATTTCTTGAGCATTATCATTTTGCAGTCAACGTGTGTATAGGCTGTTCACTGTAAAGTGAGCACTTTTAAAGGCCCTTATAAATTTTTCCTTTCATCCCATTTCCATCTTCCTGCTGCATTTTAATATAAACATTGCAATGTGACCCATAAATACAGTGTATACATTTCAACACCATAAAAATTTAATGCCTAAGGTTAAGGTTACACGAAGTATTGTATTGAATTTTAACCTATTGTGCTACACTTTTCTATTTAGTGTGGAGTACAGAATACTATTCATGTTTAAAGGACTGGAGTCCTAGTTTTTATAATTTCATTATAACATGTGTCATTGACATTGCATAAATAAAAAATATAACTTATATCAAGCAGCGCACGTAATTTCGACATATATTCAAGGACATTATGTGTTGGTCCTCCGCAGAAATATTGAAGCGAGAGAGCGCATGTAATTCTGATCAATATTTATATTAAGATACTAAGAGGTGTGATTTGTTTTTACTTATTGGAAATATTTTAGCGCAAGAACATTAGATATGTGTGGTTTTATTGGATCTTATTATTAATGGATCATCATATATGTGTGCAAGTGAGTTAATGATCTTTGGCGTGGAAAATAGTAACATAACTTGGCTAGCAGCCTACTTCGAAAGCTGCACTTTGTTCATAATCAAGTTTCTGAGAATTTGTGGTTGAAAACGTAATATTATACTTAAACGGGATCTTGTTATCCTGATAATCTTTTAGACCGATCCTTTTTTTTATTATTTAGGAATGTTCAGAATTTTTGGAAACTGTCACTGTGTGTGAAAGAATAAAACGGTCTTGAATAAACAAGCTAGTGTGCTAAACTGCAGTACCGTGCATTAAACATTATTGTACTCCTCCAGTGTTTTGTCAACTTAATACTGAGTCAGCAAATTACTCTTTTAATATTGTATGGTTTGGAGCCTCCTAAAAGTGTAAAACTACTAGTCCGATTGCCTTTTTGTCAACATTTTTTATATGTGATTATTGTAACGAAGAGAAATCAATGTGTAAAATAAACTATGCTGTTGCCTTTATTTAGTGTACATTATGCTGTGTACAAAAGGTTTCTTTGAGTCCTTAGTTTTATGGCACAAGGAAATTTTTTAACTGTAACAATTCTGCTAACACATTGTATTTTCTTTTTTGCATGCTCACATATCATGACATCCAGCATGGCTTCAAGTGTGTCCGTGTATCAACTTGGGAAAGATAACCTCCTACAATATTTGTGTGACCTCGACATTGAGGCAGACGAGGCGGCTATGCTATGGTGGCGTCTCTTCAATGCATAGCTGTTTACTACATCCGCCTGCAATAAAGGCCCATGTCGCATGCTTCCCAACCTGCCATCCCAGTGAGCGTCACTCATCCAGCTGTTCGTTTGGATGTTATTTCTTTCTTCATTGGAACGTATACCAGCTTTAAATCCTTAGATCCGGCCTGCATTTTGTCCTTTTTTATCTCAATTGCTAAATTGGTTGATTTGGGGCTGTGTTCGCAAGACCTATTTTGCGTGCAATAGTAGTGAAATGTCCGGGTTTTGTACTCCATATCCTGAGTGAGGAAATAGCTTCTCCTTCTGGCTGTAGTTTTCAAACTTTCAAAAGTCGTGTATTTCAAGCTGTATTCCCCTCTACCTTAAAACACCAATGCAAGCAAGAGTATGTTTACCGCTACCACAAGCCAAACGAGTCGGTTCCGGATTTTGTAGAATCAATGTGTGATAATGAGGCATTGTGCATCGGGTTGTCCAAATTTGCCCTAATTAGTATAATTTTAAGTAATTTAGCGCTGCATGTTAAGGTGTTGGGCATAATGGAGACCAGACCCACCAATTAATGAGAACTGCGTTGCTTTGTGGTCGACCTACGAGGCAAGTTAATTGAAGTGGCTGATTACCGTCAGAAGTTTCCTTCTCCCCCTCCCCTGTGCAACAGATTGCACAGGCTCGATGCATCACCCTCCGGACACGCTGTGTCAGCGAGTATTTCAACATCATGTTCCCTTTCACACTGCGTGAATTGTTTCGAGAGACGTTATAGTTACAAAGATTGTAAAATTCCTCGTCGCCCAATAAATGAGAGGCGGTGTTTCCGTTGTGACAATGTGGGTCATTTGCGTGCCTCCTGTTCAAAACAGGGAAACAAGAATTGACCAGTTATAGGCGCGGGTCCAACGGTCAAGTTCCTTCTAAAGCAGCGCATAAATTAAATTTTTTTTTAGTGCAGATCACGATTGATGATATAAATTATTCCGTCCTTGTGGACACCAGTGCCACTGTCTGCGTGATCAGTGAATTATTTATGAATAAACTGTTACATATAAAGGTAGTTCACCAGAATCATGTTGTTAATAATTTAGAAAAACAGTTATGCATTGCCACTGGGGACAGTTCAGTCTAGTCTCACAGTGAAGTTGCATTTTAAAATAGGCAGATTTTCTTGGAATCAAATATTTTGGGTAATACCCCATCTTTCTCACAACAGTTTAAGGTCTCTAATTTTTAGGACACTCAAGGGCTAGTGTAAATTTTGAAGAAGGCTATATGTCTTTCGGTTTTGCCCCTAATATTAGGGTGGCCTTACTGGGCAGTGAAACACCAATCACGATTTTGTCATGTGAAGAGGATCAGGCCCAGAAAGAGTTTCAGGCAGAACTACGGAAAATCAAAAGAGATTTTAGTGATGTCATTACTCCTCGGATCGGTAAATGTAACGTTTTGCAGTATTGATTTTCTCTCATTGATGACATTCCGATATGGGATCGTCATTTTAAATGATGCCCCCGCCAAAGTTGAATGCATTCAGAGACAATAGATAAATTGCTGGCTGCAGGTGTAATAGTCCCTTCCACCTCAGAATATTGTTCACCCGGTTTCCTTGTTCAAAAATGAGATCGTGAAAAATACCATCTGGTAAATCACTCCCTAGTGAATAAAAAAAATTCACAAAGACCCATTCACTCTTCTGACTACTGATTGTGCCTTGCAGCATTTGGGGAAGGCTAAAATGTTTTCAGTACTAGATCTTAATAATAACTTCCACCAATGCAAGTTGGATATGTCCTGGCGAAAATACACAGCATTCAGTACGCCCTAGAGCCAGTTAGTTCACTATGATTCCTATGAGCTTGAATTTTGGCAGCCAGACGTTATCCTAGGTTCTTGATTTTTGTCAGACTTTAAATTTCTATTTAATTATGTTGACAGCATTATTATTTATAGTAATGATTTAGATTCCCATCTAGAGCATTTGCGTTTGGTTTTACAGAAAATGAGAGCGGTTTGCTTAACAATTAACCCGAAGAAAATAACCCTAGGATCCAACACTGTAAAATTTTTTGGGATATGTTCTCTGTGAAGGTCGGTTGATGGTGGACCCCGACCATGTATAGCTCCAATTGTGAATTTTCCGTGACCCAAAACACCAAACGGGGTTCAGAAGTTCTTGAGTGTAGTCTGGTATTACTCCCGCTTTATCAAACACTTTTCGAAAGTTGCAGCACCCTTAAATGCCTTAAAAAGGAAGGGAGTAATGTTTGAGTGGGGCGCGGAACAGGAGACGGCATTACACAAATTTAAAAAAAAAAACTGATTTCTTCTGCAGTTCTTCATTTGCCAAATTTCAATAAGCGTTATGTGGTGCAGGCAGATGCGTCCTCCATTGCTTTAGGAGCTGTATGTGTTAAGTAAGCATACGGGCTCTGGTTTAGCCCCAATGGCTTTTGCCAGCAGACTTTCTAACAAAGTGCGCCTTGAGAAATTTGCATCCTACGTGGAACATGACAAATGCAATCTTTACACAGACAACCAAGTGCTTAGTTAGATACTTAATCATCAACAACAGTTAGGCAAGCTATAGTCCATTTACGACTGGAAGAGACTTTTGAAAACGATCCTTTGAAATAACACTCCAGGCGTAACATGTAAACTTGTTTTGTCAGTAACTTGTATTCCACAAATATATAACACTGTGATTAACTTTAAAGTACTGTATTCTTGAATAAATGAAACTGTAACTTAGTATCTTCTATAGATTGTAATATTTATTTTGTACTAGATGATCCCGCAAACGTTGTCCCACCTCTTTCACGTTCTATTTTGCCTTCTCAATGCATCCTCTATTACGTCTAGTACGTCGACCATGTTTGACTGTGGTATTGCTGGCACTTTTCTCTTTTAGATCAACAAACATTACCTGCAAGTATGAGCAAAATACGCCCATAAATGTAGAAGTTAGATGCCAGCGCTACCTATCCAAACCTAAGCTACCGAATGCAAAGCACAATAAAACAATTTATTTTCGATCAACAAACATTTCCTTCAAGTATGAGCAAAATCTGCACATAAATATAGAAGTTAGACTCCAGCGCAACCTATCAGAATTAATCATAACTAACAACCTTACTCACCACCTCAATAACACATGGTCTCAATTGGTTCAGTGGTTTGTCAGTGATAATGTGGTTTAGTCACGCACAAAGGATTTTAGATAAAAGAAGATTAAATACAAATTAAAAACAGTAAGAGCAGCGACGTGTTGGCAACAGTAAGAAATAGTTCACAGTTAAAATATTATTTTAACATAGTTTCTTGGTATACAATTTGTAAATTAAAGGTGAAATTATTAGGTAGCCCCGATTACAACATATGTCTGTTACAGTTTGAAATAACAGCGTAAAATATTGTGTGTAGGCCCTAGTGACATTGTGTTTGTTTTATTGCCTGAGGAAGCAACTGTTGGTTGGGAGAGGCTTGTTGCTCTCTCTCACTTTTTCTCTCTCCCCTTCGGGAGGTTTTGCATTGTTTGGTAGCAAAGAAAATTCACATGTTAAAAATGTTAGCATATTTCATACTTATCACAGCAAAAGTAATGATTTCTGAATTTGTAATTTACAAGTAGAAAGAGGTTTCAACGTTTGAATACTTATTTTAATATACTTAGGTGTGATGGCGGGAGATTTACGGTTGGCAGATGTGGCGAGTGGCTACAAGACATGGCATTTTGCTGATGTGAGCACAATAAATCATTAATTTCGCTTGCTCTGAAAAATACTTGAAAATACCACAAGTGTGTATACGTTATGTTTGTTAAACCTACCTAGGCAAGTTACGATGTTGTGACAAATCTGTTTTTCCACTGCAGGAATAAATATACTGTTACGTGTCATTAACCGCTGCGTGAGAAAGAACGTGGCTGCTTCGCGGTTGTTAACACTGCGTGTGTAATTGTAAATAGTACACTCCCGCTTATTCGTGCTCCACTTAACCGGTTTTCAGCTTATCCATGCCGCCTTTTCAATTTCTCAAAGTCTACTGTATCTTCTGCAACAAGGCGATGCTGTAACATGTGTTCTTTAACAAGCAAATGTTTATCTCTTTAAACCGTCAGCTTGTCACAGAGACCTCCATTCCCATCCGCTGTGAACCGTTTATCTGACCGCCTGGAGGCCATGTCCGAAATGGCAGATTTTGTTGACTAAATGATCATGAAACCCAATTTGGTATACAAAAATGGTGGTGAATTCTGTAATTTGGTATTTTATATTTTGAGGATGTTAGCAAAAATACAAAATTACAAAGCGCCTTGTTTTTTTCACCTTTAAAACACAAGTGCGAATGTTTAAATAATCAAATTTTTTTTAAAACAAATAATTATTGTTCATAAAATACACTTGGCATGTTTTAGAATCCAAGAAAGTGTGGCAGCGAGTGCTAAACAAGTGAGTGTTGACAACATCAGAAGTGAAACTTACGGAATAACGAGTTTAGTCATTTTTCGGACACGGACAAGGCCTCCCCCCCCCCCCCCCTTCAACAGCCTACAAAGTCCTACACGTCTTACTAGTTTATTAACTGCCGGCCCGAGTCATTGTTCACTTTATAGTGATGTTTTCTCATTTTAAACTATCGTAGATAAGTTAGAAATTTTTTTTTGAGAATGGTGTGTTAACAAAAACAGTCCCAGTTCCAAAAAAAAAAAACTGAAGAATTTTTCAACAGAGGCACGGTTTCATATAAAGTGTTTAAATGTTTACAAAAAAATAACATTTCCTATGTTTTAAACGTGTGTGTGTGCGCGCACGTGCATGTGTGTAAGTCTGTAAAATTTAAATAAAATCCTAGTAATAGAGATTGTACTGTATTGTTTAAATACCAGGTTGCCTCATTTAACGTCTCGTTATAGTCTTTACTGCATTGCATTCTAAACTTTCAACTAACTCTGCCATGTACAGGACAGGTCTGAGTGATGCACGTTAAGAACACGACACAACTATGCACCGTTTATCTATATTGCCAGTTCCAACGCACAAACGGATGGCGCCGGCACCGGCTGTGTGTACTGGAAGCACTGTCAAATATTCTCGGTGCAACATAAATATCATTTAAAGTATCGCGTACTTTAAATCCTGCTCATACAGTGAGTGATTCGTGTTTGCTTTGAAATGTATAATAGATACTTTGTTTTATCACGATTTTCGGAAACAATATCACAGTTCCATTAACAGCAAAAATGTGTAAATTTGATTGTCCGGATTTTTTAATACAAATTCGCTAATTCGTGTTTACTCAGTGTTAATCTGGAGTTTACACTGGACGTGCGAAACTTAACGTTTTAACCTTGAACTGTGTTTATTGTGTTAATTATACGTCTATTTATCACAATGTAACTTCGCCCTAGGTGTTTGAAACACAATTTATTGTGTAATGTGCTTATTTTTTTGTTATTTGAATATTTGCCACAATCCCAACAAATTCATACGCCCAGCCAAAAATTGTACATAATAAAAACTAAATACCTATGCAAACAAATATGAGCTGAATAAAATATACGGTAGGTCTATTTGTGTGTATATTCACCACTATCTTTTAAGTTTGTTGTTGCTATATATACAAAAATTAGCGACACGAGTTACGGGTTTTTAATTCCTGTCTTTTTCATTAGACTGGTTGGTCCTTTGTTTTAATATTTAATCCAACTAAGGCCATCCTTTTAACGGGAAAAACCTACCAAACATCAATAACAAGAGATTACATACTACTGTTTATTTTCTGCCATAGTTATAACAGAATTCTTTGAACGGCTGTAAAACAGTAAACAACCAATTTGATATAAATGTGGGTCACATGGCAGTGTATGTTTAGGTGTAGCAGAAGGATACGTAATCAGTAACCAAAAGTAGAAATTCAGCAGGGCTTCAGAAAAGTCTCTTCCAGTCATGAAAAGCCTATAGATCGTTGGGTGTTGTGTCTTTCTCGCCTTACATTTAAAATGCATCACGTTAGGGGCTCCGAAAACCAGGTAGCAGACGCTCTATCCTGAATGTTTGATGCTGAGGACTTTGAAGTAGTTGAACCAGGGACGTCCTGCGCCACCCTACCTATTTTGCAAGGATTTCTGGAATTATTTTTAGAATTACGGCTGGCTCAAAAGAATGATTCACTTTGTGTTCAGATGGCCCAGATGTTCTGGATAAAGAGGTTTTATATTTCACTGGTAAAAATAGGCAAAGCAAGAAAATATTGGTTCCTGCGACAGTAAGACCTATTGCCCTTGCTTATTTTCACGACTCAGTGTTCGGCAGACATCTTGGACACAACCAAACTTTTAATAAAATTTCTTTAAATTTTGCTAGGCCGACCGTAAGGACAGATGTTGCGGAGTTTGTTCGTTTGTGCGACTCCTGCCAGAAATGTAAGCAGAGGCCTTTTTTTTTTTTTTTTTTTTTTTTCCCCTACTCCTTGGACCACAGTTCACCTTGACATCTTTGGTCCCCTTATAAGGTGGAGAAAAGGAAATGTTTGTATTTTGATCCTACTGGACATATTTAGTAAATTTGCTTTTTTTGCTTCCCGAGAAAAATGAAAGCTACCTGTATAGTCAAAGTTCTTACTGACCCAGTTTGGAAAATCTTCAGTGCGCCAATGGAAATTGTGACAGACAATGCCAGATATTTCACTTCTAAGACCTTTAGAAATATGTGTTATCAATGGGCTATAAGGTACTTTACTTCCAGTCCCTATTACCCAAGAGGCAATCAAAGTGGAAAGATTCAATAAGAACTTGAAAACATGTTCAACTATATTTTATAACCAAGATAATTTACTTTGGGATTGTGACTTGGACTTACTTGTGATACCCATGATTCGACAGGGTGTCCACCTTCCCTTCCTTTTCTGGGTCGTGCCTTAACACATCCCTTATTAAATATTTGGAATTTGCCTCCTGTTTCTTCTTCCTTTCCTAGAGTGACACTGAACCGCCTGTTGGGGAAGTAACTCGTCATTTGAGCACTGCCAAGCAGCAGGTTTTAACTAAGCTGGATCATGGTCATGGGGTTGCAAAATTTAATGTAGGAGATTTAGTTCTTCATAAAAATTATGAGTTGGCTGATTCGCAGCACAATCTTACAAGCAAACTGATTCCGAAGTTTCAAGGTCCATTTCACCTAGAGAAGTTTACAAATCCCAATACAGTGTATCTTGTAGATGCAGATTCCAGTAAGGACTTAAGAATAGCATATATTTCCCACATTAAGGTTTGCATAGCTTGGAATTGATTTGTTACAAATGTGTTTTTAGTTTGAATGTGTTGTTGTTTCCCTTTGTCACCTATTCCGTATTCCTTTTCCTCAATTTTTCTTTCTCGCATTTCCCCATTCGTTATTCTCTACTCATGCCTGGCTGTTTCATGTCATCTACCTTCCCTCACTGGAAGGATTGGCCGGAGTTGAATGTGCGCTGATCCTGGAGGAGCATCTACGGACGGGGGTGTGAGAAGACCATGCTGATGGATTTGGAGATTGTCACTCCCCCCTCCCCAATTGATTTGGACTGGTGGTGTTGACTGCCATTTCAAGAAGCGCCCAAGAAGATTCCACATCTGTGCATCTGGGAGTGTGGAGTCCCGGCGACTTTCGTCAAAATTGTATCAAGATGTTACTTGCATTGGATTGTATGTACTGTCTCCGTTCTTCAAGCTTTCTATTGAACTATCTTCTCTACGTTTACCTATTCTATGATTTTTATGTGCCTACTCTTCTGTGATTGTATTTTTGTTTGATGACTTTAAAA
This sequence comes from Dryococelus australis, assembly GCA_029891345.1. Taxonomy (NCBI): domain Eukaryota; kingdom Metazoa; phylum Arthropoda; class Insecta; order Phasmatodea; family Phasmatidae; genus Dryococelus; species Dryococelus australis. Next base: position 98,429,706 of record CM056996.1, read on the forward strand.
GCAGATTGTGGAAACCAGGGCTAAAATTTTTTCTGGGGCAGAATTACGACACTAGGTATCGCAGAACTGTTTAAGAACCATAATTTCTGGCTATGCACGTGCTCCTTGGCCAACTCGTCTCCCTCCACAGTTCTCATTTGATTCCCTATATTGTACACTCCCTCCATTCCCCGCCAGGCCTTGTCTATATAAGACCCTACATTTCCCCTCCCTACTTTCTTCAGCCTCTGGACTACATGACCTTTTCAGTCTGATCATCAATCACCATGCTGCTGTCATTGGGACAATCTCTACGTGAAAATTGTCTACAATTCAAGCGATAACTACCTAGGCAACCTTTACTTGCCGGCACTGGGTCGACATATGGAGCAACATCACTGGTTAATGGCAAACAGATTCAGCCAGTGCTGCAATTACGACTAAGTCACGTCAACCTGTAGGGGAATTAATTTGAGAAAATTAAAATGTCAGTCCGTACTTTTGTGACAATTTTCTGGGGTTATGCATTGGTAGTTTTTCTGCATGATTTGTGGTCATAAAGTTTTGTCTGCAGCCCTCAGTAAATACAGTCGTGCACTGGGTTTTTTCACCAAAAGTCCACAAATTATTTGGCAGTCGTGCTTTTGTTATTTTGTCCAGTACTAGTTTCAGGTAATGATAGTATACAGGTTTTTCATTAGAGACCAACTCGTGTTGAATTTCCAAGTTGGGAGAATGCGGCTTTGAAAGTGCACACAGTGTCGCCCACACCTACCAGCCTGGAAATTCGGGGTAGAACCCATTTGGAGGACGAACAAGTTAAATTTTTTTTTGCATATTTCTGAACTTTCAATTATGTATTTGGTTTGCTGCAGTTCGTCTGCTGGCAAGATTGCGGTTTTGTTACTGATCGATTTGTTAAAGGCTGATACTAGAATGTTTAATACTGCATTTGACACCTTTGCTAGTCCTGTGGTCGGACATGCCATCGTGACAATCATAGAAAGCATATTGGCGGCAACAAATAACATTTTCAGCACAGTAAATTCTTGAGAATTATCATTTCGCAATTGTCAATTTAGCACTTAAATGTAAACTTGAAACGTTGCAATATATTTAAATTTTTTAATAATTTTCATAATATATTTTTCTGTAGACATTTAGGTAAATGGTTTTTTTTTTTGTCAATGAGCGTAATAATCTAAAATTTCCTTTTGTGCCACGTGTAAAAGTAAGTGCTTATCTGTTTTAATATGAGGCTGTATATCAAGCGGTTATCAGTAATGCGGTCACTTTAGCATTCCCGGTATCGTAGCGATGTATCGCTAGCCTTTAAGATTAGGTTTATTTTCCCAACTTCTTTTGATTTTCCCCAGGCATCAGCAATCATTGTTTTGAAACCATCACAGTGACGTAGTTGTCAGCCAATGAGAGGCAGCGCGAGCCCCCAAAATTACTATTTTTAGCTCTTTAGCTTGAGGAGTGGGGAGAGTGGCGAGTCCTTTAGACTGTAATGCTGTTCCTAATGTTTTTTATTCTTTGTTTTATTTATGCTTTTAACTCAATCACAGGCACTCGGGACAGTTTGACGAATAAAAATAAACCTATTACTAATGGGAATCTATTACTATTTCTTTTTTTGATGGCGCCTTATATTACGTTCTACCAAATAAAGTGAACCGTACTAGGCTATAACGGTGACAAGGCAATTAGTTATTAGCCCTTTGAAATGCCACAAACTGACGAATGAATGTTCAATGGAGAAAAGTCCTGAATATTGAGTAACGATTACAATTTCTTGAAAGGCTCATTGTATGACGAGAGCTCAGTTGATTAGGAAATTTTTTCTGCTCTCCTTTTAAGGTTACATGAAGTACTGTATAGAATTTTAACCTACCGCAGTGGTTCGCAGGTTACATTTTTCTATTTAGTGTGGAGTACAGAATACCAGTCAAGTTTACAGGACTGGAGTCCTAGTTTTTATAATTTTATTATTATGTGTGTCATTGACTTTGCATAAATAAAAATATGGACAATAGCCCATGTAAACTTTGACATTATTCAAGGGCATGATTTGTTGGTCCTCCTCAGAAATATTTAAGCACACGAGTGCATGTAATACTGATACAGATTTAATATTGGCAACTGAGAGAGAAAATTGGAGAACTGAGTAAACAAAAATAGTTGACTTTTCTTCCAGATTACTGGACGAGACCTTAACTCCAAATGGGACTAGTGAGAAAATATTCCTCTGCGATATCTCGGGACTCGTGGGGTTTGTTTGGATAGAATATTTTACACTCCCAATACCACAGTACTCTCAGCAACATTAAATAAAATATAATGCTAAGCAGCCTTGCTGGATTAACACAGAAAACACACAACTATACACATGCAGAAAAATATAGCTCATTCAACTCAATGGTTGGGCACCAGGCACTTAGCAGTGTGCTGTAAAGATAAAAGTCAGGTGGCGTCAGTATGCCACAATCTCTGTATCATCAAACTGAGGAGTGTTTAACACATCAGTAATACTTTCAATCACAGAGAATTTGTGGATAACCATTCCTTTGATTTCGATTCAGCATTGGCATGCAAAGGCATGATTAAACTAATCATACACACAGCTCATATTCCATATTTTAGCAGGATTTACTTAAAATTCAATCTAGGCGACACACATAATAATACAACATAAAACAACTATATACACTTGTCACACTCAAGCACTAGAAATACGAAAAAACAGAATACCTTAATCAATTACAAACCATTATCGTGTACTCTTAATCCTCCCAAGTTATCACCTTGTCATTAAGATTAAACAACATGTATGAAATATTGATTTGGTCAGGCTGTGTAGTGATCTTATGAATGTGCAAAAAAAATTACAATAAATTAAGTTGAAACTTTTAGTAATCATCAGACTCTCTGCAGCAACACTGGATAAAATCATGATCAGACCAAATCAGTTCTTTAATTTTACTGGTGATTATTCATTCAGAAGTTCCGAAATCGTAACTTGACAGTCTTTTGCATTTTATCGAGAAAGCTGCACTTTCAAAATTAAATCGACATCAGTTCAATTTAGACTTAAAAAATTTCATTTAACACTGTTTTGAAGCACTTTTCATACATTGTGGCACATACATATTACACACTTTCGAGAGCTCATGAAAAATGGGTGTTGCTCCTTCAAAACCTAGTCCAAGAAGAACATTGCTGGTAAAAACAGACAGCCTCCTACCTGGATTTTGGTGCAATACTCCCGTATCCAATCACAGTCCATTTTCATTTAAAAAAATGGGCTGAGATAGCAATAGCACAAATGAACACTCCTAAACACATTTAAAATTATGTAAACAATATAGGACAAAATATATGTACACACAAACAATTACTGTTGTTGAGGTACAAATGTGACTCAGCAGAGCTGTTAAACTACAAAAACTTACCAAACGCAGGTGTGGTAGTTTGCTGGCCAAACGCTGGCTTCAGATTTGGAAACATGTTGGTTGTTCACGTTCCTGAAAAAGAAACATGTAATTAGTGCAATTAAATTCAATTGGTAGCCATTAAATTCTTCCTCAAACATTACAATACTTGGGTTGGATAAAAGTTTGTGGCAACACTACTGAAAGTCGCAGGCATGAGCCACAGAGCCCTGAGGTTTCTAGGATTGATTTCATTGCTGATAAGGGATGGTCAAATGAGGAAATCTGGTGAGTAAGGCTGGCTGTATGTTGTTCAAATACTGTAGTGTCATGAAGTACAGGAGGAGAATGGATGCACCCAACAATATGTTTATAAATGAACAGCATGGATCAAAGCTGAAGTGGAACGTGGCCTGAGCACACATCACTGTTTTCAGGGACGGCATAAACCATGTGGTGATACAGAGTTGCCATAAGTGAAAGTGTCAAGAAAGTAGGGATGCAGTTCAGGATTGCCCCCACTCAATGAACTCTTACAAACACAATTCAGCTCCTTGCTTTCCTATGTGTGGATCGCTGATGGACTATAAACAAGTTCGCGCAAAGGAAGGCATACACCACGAAACCGTCCTCCACATTCTGCACATTATTGGGTTCCACAAAATTGCAACACAATGGATATCCCAACACAACACTAACATGCATGGTGTTAAAGATCTAGTCTGAAGAAATGAAGCATTTGGAAGGTGTGGTGATTTCACTATGGCACGACATTCATGGGGTAAGCCTACACCATGCTGAAACCTTTCAGTCTAACGGTTAATGCATCCTACTAATGTAACTTCTCTAAACACAGCCTTTGTCCGACTCTTAGGACAAGCAACAGCACTTCCTGTCACGGACTCCCATCATTCATGATAATGCATGGTGTCACTCTGCTTAAAACTGTGAAAGTTCTCCTGCATAACTGGCAGTTGGAAGTACTAGAACATCTGCCACATTCACCCAATATGACGAACTCTTCAAATTAAAGAAACCACTTTATGGGAAGCAGTACAAATACAAGATGAGCCATCATTCATGCCATAGGGCTGTCACAGCAAGGCATTAACAGAGACAGACATGCGGGTGTATGATGCCTTTCACACATGTGGCAGAAATTGAATTGAATTGAAGTAGAAGATTGGGGGGGGGGGGGGGGTGTTTTATTTCATTGAAGGAATGTAATTTTTGTTTCCTCTACCAATAAAGCCAGGTACTTGCACATTGTAATACAATGTTACCACTACTTTTTATCCACCCCAAGTAAACACTTTAAATTCTTATAGCATACTGTTCTATATGATTGTTTTTCTATTGTACAGACCAGAAGAAGTCAATAATCACAACAATTTGGGCATATTATAAATATCAGTCATGTGAAGTATTTTAGTTAAACACAATTTAATTAAAGGCTGTTAATTGAGCAATTTTTAAATCAAAATTGGAAAATTCCCAGACCAACTGGCAAACTGAGTGGCAACGCTCCATAGTTCTAAACGTTGCCGCTACATGTTGGGACCTTATCAACAGATGTACTTCCGGGCCCCACCAAGCTGCCACTTCTGGGCAATAAACAACTTCCAGTTACAATCAAACATAATGCACTATCGCAGCTGATAACATCCTGTTACATGCAACACATACATAAGTGCAAACATGTTGGTGAACACAAACATTTGATCCACAAACTTAACAAACATAATTACTTTTTTCAGGTACGTTAAACGGATCACTTCGAGAGGAAAAGAGGGGGGAATGAATTTAACTCTTCTTGCATGTCTTTTGTCAATCTAATGTTATTTATACATATTTCTGTTTACCATGTTGGACGTTTCCCTTAGGAAGCTCCATGAATTTCGCTAATAAATTTAATAATACGATTTTTGAAGGGTGCACTTTTTGAGTATCCAATGTGATGTCCTTGACGTGTATTTATATCACTTCATATATTTAATAGCATAAAATAAATGTTAAAATATCCCCCCCCCCCTTTTAATATAAAGGAAAGGAATATAAAAAGTTTGAAAAAAAAAAAAAAAGTGCAGTTCATTTCGTACCTACAAAACATTTATTTTCAAATAAAAATTACATAAAACATAATAACGGATTGAAAAACAATTCTACATGACCAAGATTATACATGTCGCCAGTAGTACCAACTAATTTCCCATACAACCAAAACTGATCAAGTTCCATCTTCATCTTCGTACGTGAATACATAGACGCATTACCAAACACACTAATTACAGCGGTATTGTCTGCTTGCCCTCATGAACTGGAAAAGTCTTCCAACAGATTATCCTGTTTGGATCAATCTCACTAGTATCCTTTGGTGCAGGCTCCTTCTCGACGAGACCTTCTGAAGAAACCACTGCCAGCTTTAGCAGTTATTCCTTGAAGACCAAATACCAAACAGTCACCAAATACAGATTGCACGAGTAAAAACGGCAATTCGCTACAAAGGTGCTTTGCAATAATGGACTTGGCCTATGCATGTAATCATATAGCCAGGAACAGAAATATGTAGATAACTGTATACCAGCACCAATGAACAATTAAGTGAAATATTTTGGACCTACACTATTGAAGTAATCGTGTATGTCCAAAATATTTTGTTTAATTATTCACCTTTGTTGAAAGAATCTTCCACACAAATTCATCAGTGAAACTGACACTCATCGATGTGGGAGCTGCTAGTGCCGCATGTGCTTGGCACAAAAAAAAATCACACTTCTTTTGGTTTCTAGAGTTAAAAATCCGTAAAAACTGATAAAATCCGTTAAAATGGCAGGCCTGGTATCGTGTAATGATTTATTTTGTTAAAATAAGTAGATGTGATGAACAGAGAGTAGGGTCATGATATAGCCTACATAAGATAAAAGTGGTAAATTCTGATGTTTACATTCCTCAGCCTTGGGATAGGCTGAGGTGAAAGGTAAGGTGAAATGTGCCAGACTTGTGGGCCAGGAGATACTTATTTTATAAAACAATTACGAGTATGAAATATTTAAACATTGCTGGTAAGTAATTGGTTATTTTGAAAAATAATCATCAGTACAAAACAGTGCTAATACATATTTCTAATTATTAAATAATAATGTAGTATAATCACAGAGAAAGTTGTGGTGTATGAAAGTACTTTGTTAACCGAAATATAGGCTAGGCTACACTACAATAACAGTGTATAATTGGAAATGAATATTTAAAGTGAATGTTAATAGTAGAAAAGATAAGTAAATAGTATAATTTTGTGGAGTATTAACAGTGCGGTATAGTAAACAAGCTATGAGAAGAGATGTTTATGTAAGGCAATTTCTTTTGTTTTGTGTAATCAGGGGTGATGATGTGTATTTATCATAAATATTTGTTTTGTTTACATAAATGAATAACCGTTTTGGAGACTTACTCTCCTGCTGGCGCTGGGACTTTGACTCAGTGCATAATGTTTGGCTACGCTTGTACACATTTTTCACTTGTTTTACCTCACAATTTCCTGAATCATCATGGCCCTCCTCAGTATCATTTTTCGGGTTTCTATTGGTCAAATGTTGATGTGCGTCTAGTAAATTCGTGCTCTGTAATTAGAACAGTCGAATTATACCACTTTCCAAGATTTTTCAAAAATCTTGGAAAGTGGTATAATTTCCAAGTTTTCTAAAAAGCTCCTATTCTGGAATAATACCGGTTTTAAAATGTACCTACTTTTGGAAGTGTAATTAAGTCTTAGCAGAAGTATGCAAAATGTAAAAAATGTAGAGAAGTATGCATCCTCTACTGTAGTCAAGTTGGTATACACTAGATTTTTAAGTATACTTGTGTAAGTGTAACAGAAAAACTTACAAGTAGGGACTAGAAAATTTCCAGATCACAAAATTTTCATGAATTTGCACGAAATTAAGGGAAAACCACGATAAATACCAATTGGCACAAAAAACAAAATTTCCAAGAATTTTTATAAATTATGCACGAAAAAGTGTATTTTTTAAGTTCGTAGGCTATTATAAAGGGCAGTGCTCACAGAAATCAGTGAATGTTTTAAAACAGCAGCAAAATTTGAACATGATGCTCACAAAAAAAATGTTTGTGTGGATCCACAATGTAAGCAAACGGAAATCCCAACCTAAAAACTAAAGATAGGGATGCTAAGTTACGATTTGATTAGTAAGCTAATTTATTATTTTGTTGCAAATTAATTGATTATTTGAAATTGATTACTACTCTTTAGATTAATCAACTATATTATTTCCATTTGATTATTTTTCAATAGTGACCGTAATTCACAAACTTTGCAAATATCAGTTTAGAATTTTGGAAAAATATTCTAACATTGTGGTAACAAGAAATTTTTGCAGCATTTTCAATAATGCTTTAATTTCTTCTTTGAAGTGCCATGGCATGTCGACAAGGAGATGTTCCACCTGAAAGAGTTGAATTTCAAACAAATTAGTTTAGTATTATGTTCTACTGTAACACACGTTTCGTTTACTTTTTTTTATTACTTCTTCCTCTATAAAAAAATTATAGGCCCACTGGCATTAGGATAAAGAACTTATGCAAGCATCCCTACAACCAGTCAGTCATCTATCGTCTCAAGTTAAGAGTTTGATCGGGAAATTATGAGCTTAGTGTTAAAAAATGCAATTTGAATTTTTGTGAGTGTAGGCATTTGCTAAGTGGGTTCCATTTGCACCGCGAAATAAGTATACTTCTTTTATTGCAGTTTGTGGCCCTTTTTCCAAATGCAGTGAATTTAACCAATAGAAGTCATAGATTAAGTCTGCAAAATTGTCGAGTGCCTCCAATATTGCTTTTACAAATTGACGCCGTCAGGTGAGACATGAGACGAACAATAACACAAATACTTACTGGTAATTTGGGTGCCAGTAGTGCTTCCCAATCACCGCACTATTGAGACTCAGTGTTCTCAGGGATGCTATGGATTATATGTGTCCGTCTCACCTGTGCGTACTGACAAACACGTAGGCAATACTAAACTTCTACTAAACATATTTATCACTTGAAAAAAAAAAGTAGCTACGACACTGTTACTACAAATGAAAGAGGTAAGTTCACTACGAGACTTGTTTTTATTGATATTGTGCATACAAATCAACATCCCATGAAATTAATTATACACTCGGTCATGTCTAGCTAATTTCGCTTGGGTGTTCCCCAGCCAGCAATTAATCTAGCACATGCCTAGACGGATGATCTCACCGCGGTGTATGAAAACACAATCTTCACAAGGGAAGAGAGAGTATTTTTCCCTGTAGATAGGACAAGGTGAATTACAAAATGAAACGCTGATGATACATTAACATGCATGATTACACGGTATCACTAACGCAAACTCATCGGGGCTCGCCCTCCAGCACATTGGTTGTGTGGTGATGGCCTATATACAGAGCCCGCTAGGACGGGAACAATTGCACCGTACAATAATTACAAAATTACATCAACCTTTAAAAGTTACATGAAACAAGATGAGACACGAGATGAGTATTCACAAAAAACACACTTAGATGGTGCGGATGCTGCTGGACAAAGTTCGTAGCGGACCACGTGGTGCAGGTGAAATTACAATATTTCTGCGTGGAAATGCAAACTAAATTCAGATAAAACATTATTATTGTTGAGAAAGTGATTCCCTTTACAATTAGGGTGATTACAGGCTTCTAACATGCCTGATGGCGGTCAAATCAATCAACATGACCACGTAGTAAAGTACAAAAAGCATCAACTTACATACATTTAACCCTGAATAAACTCTGAGATAGAACCCTGAAATAAAATATTGCACACATGATGTTATATAAATAAGCTCTTAAAACGCAATGATGGCGTATGCAAAGACTTGGCTTCAGTCGGCCACGTGGTTATACGTGATGTTGCCGTAAAATATTCAAACAAAAAATTCCCTCAAATACATACATAAAAATAAAGTTCTTAAAATTGTGAGTAGCAATAATGCAGAAATTACAACAAAATGCCATAAACATAGGTAGATGGCACCTGATTCAAGTTGCGTGGGTCACGTGACCTCTCTGACATCTTTCTCCTCCTCCTCCTCAATTAAGTTAAAAATGCCACAAGGGCGCAAGAAATTAATCAAGCGGAAGCATAATGCTGGTGAAAATGCCTGGCAAAAACGTACGCAAGCAAAGGTTAACCGGTACACTAAATTAACTACGGAAACCCAAATCAGTGAACCAAGTTGTAGTGCGTACATGACAGTGTCTTACCTCGCCAGCTCTCCTCTACAGATCGTACAGAGACAAGCATCGCACAGACCTACCATGGCCGCCTTTGGGGTTCAGATAAGCGGAAGTGCTATGCACGTTGAGTAAAATATTTTATTAGAGAAAATAAAATGACACAAATTAAATTATTGTTTTACATTTTATAATTTTCTAATGAATTGTCATGTTATTTCAATGTCTCGTTATGAAGGTGTTCATGCCGGAATATTAGTGTTCTTAAGCTCAGTGCCGTGGGCACTATGAATTTCATAACCAAACAATTTTTAAAAAGCAACCAACTCTTTAAAACATTTTAAGGCATATTATCTCTGCAAATACAAATATAAAAACCATTTTACACTGAAAACAACATTTATGTGAAAATTTCAAAATTATTGGCCTCTTTACGCATGTGCAGGACACGTGCATGGTGAGCGCCGTCATGGGCTCATGGGCTCTAGCGCCGCTGGCTGTTAGTCGGCATCAAAATAATGCAAATAGTAAAAAATATAACTGTGTTTGGCATTGGACATTTATAAGCAAGATATTTAAATTGAAAAACATTACGAATTTAAGTTCGAAAAATGTATAGGTATCATTAAAAAGAAATTTGTACTTTTCTCCTCTCGTTTACGGAAATTGCGAAGGAAAGACCTAAAAGTTATATTTTTTATCCGTCTCACAGAACAACATTTAATAAATACTTATTAACTTTTAAAACTTGCGAGCTTTATAACATATATATTAATTTTCACACTTGAAATACAATATGGTGACTGTTGTGAGTACGCAAGTATAAAATTTAGAATATTTGCCAAGTATAGATCCTGTGTGTACTAAACAGGTTATTCGGACAATGCTAGTAGATACATGGTGATATCACTTCCGGGGAAAAGTACACACAAGTATACATTTATTGAGTATCCGGAAACAGCCTTTGTCATAGCACAAGTACGCAAATGGGAAAACAATTTAAAGTATGAATACTTCACTGTAGTCAAGATAGTGTACACTAGGTTTTTAAGTGTATTTGTGTAAGTGCAAAATAAAATCTTACATGTAATCAAATTTAAAAAACATTATTGGACTTACGCAAACTCACATTTTATTACATTAAAGGCCAGGCTACAATTGATTTAGCACATGCAAAGCACGTGCGAAAGCACGGAACACACGCACACATTAAATCTGAAAGTTTCAATGAAAAAAGCACATGCAAAAACAACCAATGCTTTCAGAAAACAATAGTAAAAATAAAAGGAAACGATGCTCAGTAAATTGCGCATGCCTGTGTTGGGTCACATTGGAATGACAAAAAAAATTTTGACAGCTGTTTACTTTGTTGCTCATATCGTAATTAGTAGAAATATAATGCGTTATACTCTTCATCTTAACATACATTGCTTGCACAATAACAATTTCAATCAAAACAAACATCTGTTTATATGGCGTGAAACTCTTCAAGCAATAGTCAAATTCATTTCCATTGTCACGTGAACTGTGCAGTATCGACATACTGATTGGCCACGCACAGGAATTATAAGATATAGGCCAACTTTCTGTACGCTTCTCCTGTGCGTGTGCTGTTCATGATTGTGGCGAGCATCATGCTAATAAATGAATTCTACTTTCTGTGCTAAATCAATTGTAGCCTAGCCTTTATTCTCGTAATTTTTTTTTAAAGATTGGTAGTCACTAGGTTTTGAAGTGAAGTAAATTGAGATTCGAGTGCAAGTCATAATTAGAATGTTTAACCTTTGCAATCCTCATCCAAAAACTGACGTTTCTGGGGAAAAAAAAACTGCCTAGAATATCAGTGTGTGTGTTCTCCAGCCACCATTTTGTATAGATGAAACAAACTTTGCACTTCCAGAGAAAGCATGCAGCAGTCATACCAGTTAATACTGCTATTCCTTAAGCCTAGTACACACGGGCATCTTTCCTGTACAAGAAAGTGAGCACATTCTTGTACACCCCCAACTTGAATACTGTGAACGGCCGCTGAGTATGCTAGGTAATAGCATGGAAGAGCTTGTGTACTACCTAGTGCCATATAGGGACGGTCCTATTTTTCGCCATTTTCTTGTACAAGTCTAACATAAACAAAATATGTATTTTGTTGATGCTGGCAATAAGCAGATATATTGATGACTTTAATACGATAAAATGTTTAAGAGTCCTACTATTGTAAATAATTGTTTATGAACTATAAAAAATAAGGTTTGTTTTTTTTTTTCTGTGAGTGAATTAACATATTCTACATATGTATATATTTAGTGCTTGAAATATCAGTTGGACTTTTTTTTTTTTTTTTTTTTTTTTGCAGATGCTACCGATGATGCACAATTTACCCCCGCCCACAAAACTGCTTTTAAAACATAAATAGTTTACATCAACCATCAACTTTCTTACTCACCAGCTACTGTCGTGTGTATGGATCACACAATTCCGTGCATACTAGCTAGTAGGCTCTTTAGTGTCAACTTTCTTATACAAGAAATATGCCCGTGTGTACTAGGCTTTACGCATATTTATTCCGCCATTAGGATGATATACAAAACAATAAATAATTTACACGCGTCTCCCTGTGAACAGCTGAATAATCAAAACCAAACGCAGCATGATCTGTAAGGCATAAAACAGTTAATCCACGCCAAAAATTAACATAAATTCTACATAAAACACAACTAAAATACTCACAAACACAGGTGTAATCAAAAATCACTAAAACTATCATACGACGGTTGTGCAACATTTGAACAAATACACGTGCAAAAATACCACGGCCTATGAACGTCAAAATTTAAAACGCACAACATCAAACAGATTTGTTGTCTGTTCCAAAGAAACTGTTCTGCGAAATGTAATTGCCGAATATTATGCAATAGTTCCTGTGAAAATATTGCAGTGCCGAATAAATAACGCGCAACTTAAGATACACTCCGTTATTGCTCGTAGGATGTGTTCCTATTCTCATTTTATATCGACGGTAAAAAGAAAATAAAATGTAGAGAGAAATATTACAGATAAGAAAATTTTGAAATGTAAAGTTTATGAAAACTTGGGATTACAAACTACAATTGTGTAAATGTTTGTCCCCACAAATTAAATAAATTTCTTGCACAAATATAATTCAATTCCGCTGTGTAAAATTTAGCAGACAATTTTCAAAGTATTGTATAACAAATTAACTTTAGAAAAGGAACCTCAAATAGGTGGAGATGGAAGAAACAGAATTTGGGATATACTGATGTAAAGGATTGAGAGGATGGAGGAAAAGGTCAGGAATGATATGAGTAAGTGTAGAGTAGAAATAAGGGTGCAGAAATAAGAGATGTTGTATGACTTGATACTGAGGGGGGTGAGGGAGCTAAGTAAAATGCAGAAAGTCCACAGCGAAAAAGCTGAGAAGGAAGGAAGGGTTAGGCAGAATGGAAGCAGGGAAGAAGGAGGAAAAGAGGGAAGAAGGGAGGCAGAGATAGAGGTGATGCGATAAAGGAGGAGGATATAGGAGCTGGAGGCATAAGAAAGAGATAAGGCAATAAGAGACACAAGGAAGCAAATAAGGTTAGAGGAGCGTGAAATAGTAGCAAAGGATAAGGTGATAGTAGTCGGAAGCAAGCAAACAGGAATAGACGAAAGGTAAACAGTTGGCGTGTAACACGTTCATCCCCCCTTCTCGGCCCGTTCGCAGCAAAAATTGCTTCAGCAAATCAGCATTCCAGTGTAACTGTCAGAAAGTTTTTGTGCAATATTGTGTATATTTTTCATTATGGCCTTTTTAAAGTTTGTTTATGTTGAAACTGTGTCGTGTGTGCACAGCAGCGACCACGTCAATGTATTTATTAATATTTTTGTATTCTATACGATTTTTAGTGCAATGTGTGTTTTTGAAGGGCAATTTGTAATAAGAGGTTTTAATGTGTTTTGTTAATAATAATATCGTAAGGTAAGTCCGTGTGCCAGTGATGCACACTTATTTTTGTGTTATTGAGCGAGTTGTACTTGTAATTTGTGTTCTAATTCATGCACTAAAGGACACCGTGCCACTAGGATGTGTTGCCGTACTGACGCCGAACACGGCTTCTCCCTAGACAATTAGCATGCCGCAACAAGGTACAGGCGCCGAAAGGATGCATGATCTTCTCAGAGTGCAGCAGCGTGCAGTGTCTGGTGAAGTGTGTCAAAGAAAGCGCAAGGCAGTGCAGGGTAGTGTAGTACATGCCAGATGTAGCAGGAGGCGGTTCAGTGTAGGAATGTGAGTGTATGTTCAACCACCCAGCAACTCAGTGTCGCGGAGGAATATGTAATGAGTGCAAATGGTGTGGAAAACCTAAAATATATAATTTACAGCTCATGATACACAGGCATATTGCGAAACTGGGAAAGACGCTCATAACAAACCTCTTTTTAGGCATACCTGCTTTCATTAGTGCTTTCTGTAATTTCCTGTTTGTTTAAATTTCAGGTGTTTCAGCCCTACATCATCCACCAACTTGTAGTAAGGGTACATTACGTCATTTGAAGTGCATTTTAATTTATTATGTGCCTCCTACACCTGTGCTTGACACCAAATAAGTCTAATGGTAGTTTGTACAAGATAGTATTACCATGTGGCGCATGGGCTCACCAGTGATGGCCCTCGTGTCCGTATGCCAAGTCAGACATCGCTCAGCATCTGGATGGGTGAATCGTGTCGTCATATGTAGTGTTGCACGTGCCCGAGTGGCATTCAATCTTAGTTACTAATCACTTTAATTTGCCATAGACTTTAAACTACAAGAACCCTTTTATGTTTAGCCACATGGGAAAACACTCCTCATCGCCTGGTTGGTTCGCATCACCACCGGGAGCTTACTTGTACGTGTAATTTGATGTTAGCCTAGTTCCAAGCCCTAGACCATTTGCCCACCGTCAACAACTGACGTAAGCAAAGCTCCCAGCCCTAGACCATTTGCCCGCCATCAAATACAACAGTAGCCACTATCAGACACACTCTACTATGTGCAGTAGCATGCTGGTGTACCCACGACAGTCCAGGTGATGAGGATACATGTACTGGATGGCATTAAATTGGAGAGTATATGCTTGCATATCTCGATGACATCATTATTTGGTCAGACAGCTGGGAGGAATCTGTACTTCACTTAGCAGTAGTCCTGGAAGGCTTGTAATAAATGGCCTAATGCGCTCAATCGAGAAATGCTATGTGGGGAGGATGAGCCTCGATTTTGTGGGCCATGTAGTCGATCAAGAGGGAAACCGGCCCAATCTGGAAAAATTAATGTTAATTGATTACTTCCCACAGTCGAAAACCCGCAAACAGCTGAGAAAGTTTTTCGGATTAATTAACTGGCTACGGGAACATATTCCAGGGTACACAACAACCCCGCTGCCTTTATGGAACTTTTGTCACCACACAAGAGGTTTCATAGGACAATCGAAATGGAAAAAGCATTCATAGAATTTAAGCAGGCATTCAGATTGTATCCGATGTTAGCAGGTTACGATGCTAGCAAAAATTTGTATCTTCAGACTGATGCCAGCCTGGATGGAATCGGTGCAGTATTGTACCAGGTCGGGGACAGTGGGGAGATGCATGTAATCGACTTCGCAAGAGTGAAACTAGGATCAGCTGAAAGACGCTACAACATGAATGAGTGGGAATGCTTAGCATTGATATGGGCAGTTAAGAAACACCCCGCATACGTCGAATACCGATGGTTCACACTGCGAACAGATAATCAGTGTTTAGTATGGTTACACAGTATGCATGAGGCCCGGAGGAAGTTAACGCGATGGACGTTTAATTTACAGGCATACAATTTCACAGTGGAGCACTTGCTTGGAAAACAGAATGAGTTGGCAGATACATTTTCATGACACTCTAACAATGAGGTAATTGTCAGAGATGAGACTGGATGGGAGGACATTTTGCCCCCAAATTCACGTGAACCGGTACTGGAAATGTACGTGCAACAGATCACGACTGCCAAAAATGAGGACCTGATTAGCAACGTGTACAGGGAGGTTACTGAGGCACAACAAAATTGCAAATCCATGGAGGAAAAGATGCAATAATGCGCACAGAGGTAGGTTGAAGGATATCACATAGTAGATGACATATTGGAGATGTGTCCGGTTCAACAACCAGGGAAATGGTGGTTGTATGTCCCCACATGTGCTAGGGATCATGTATTAGCCTATCCGCACTGTGGCAGCGTGGCTGGAAACCCTGCTGTTGAACAGACAGTCAGAAATGTCGGTAACCATTTTTTCTTGGCCAGGTCTCAGCAAAGATGCAAGGAGGTACGTGCGATAATGCAGGGAATGTAACCTGTACAATACATGTCGAGGGGACGGGAGGCAGCAGCAGCGCCCCTGCGTGCCTCGAAAGCAGTTTGAGATGGTGTGTTTGGACCTAATGTGTCCATACCCCAGAATAAGGAGAGGCAAGAGGTTTCTCGTTGTGGTAACGGACAATTTCTCATGCTGGACCGAGGCGTACCCCACTAGCAGAGCAAGCACAGTAAAAGTAGCCAAGGTATTTGAGAAGGCGAGAAAATGCAGCACCAGGGAGATCACCCAGCTCCCAGGAGATTAAAAATCCCCACAACGGGAAGAAAGTAGCGAGTAGCACGGTACCGAAATGCAAAAATGGCAACAACAAAAGTGTTTGCTTGAAGTAAGACAATGGCAAGGCTGTTATACAGCACAATGGCTTCCGGTTACGAACAGACTACCGCCGGAAGTGCATGTAGAGTAAGAGGTATACATAAGAACACACCTACAGTCGACAGTGGGGAAAGATTATTGCACAGCACTGGCAGCAGGTGTGTAGTATACCACATCACGTACTACAAAAGCATGGGTCGATCACGTATATGATCTGTAAGGGGAGAAGGAAGGTGAGGGTACACCGGGACAATATCTGGCTAACCCTGGGTGTCATCGACGACGAGATCGGTCTTGCTGTGTCCCGATCCCACGACAGTGCTGACCGTGTCGAGCCGTACGAGGTGCAAGAGAAGACGCGAGGTGTGGCAACACTTCAGGGGGGAGATCATGCAGGGGACCCGCCTGTGCGTGCCGAGGAGGAAGCAACACCAGAGGTGTCGTTGAGCAAGAACAACACTGACGAGCTCCAGGAAGAGCGGAAGAAGCAGGGAAGTGCCTTCAGAAAAAATAAAATGAGGATAAATGTAAGAAAAACTAAGGTAGTGAGGTTCACAAGGAAGAAGATGATAAGCAGGGACATGTACAAATGGGAGGGAGAAGAGATAGAAGAAGCAGCAGAATATTATTATTTAGGGATTGTACTGCAGGGAGACCTCAGGTGGGAAAAAACAGGTAGAGATGGTGGTAGCAAAGAGAAGAAGGGCTCTGGGTATGCTGGGAAGGGTGCTGAATGGAGTCAGCTGTGAGGTGCAGGAGAAGGCGTATGGCACAATGGTACGACCACTGTTAGAATATGCTGCAGCAGTATGGGACCCGTATGTGGAGGTGGAGGTGCGAGAACTGGAAAAGGTGAAGAGAAAGGCAGCAAGATGGGTGAAGGGTAGGTGGAGAAGGCAAGGGCAGGATGATGAGGAAGAAGGGAACTATAGGCCATCAGTGATGATGAAAGAAATGGGATGGAGCTCATTGAAGGACAAGAGGAAAGTTGAACGTTTAGTCAGGATGTATAGGGTGGTGAATGAAGAGGGATGATGGGGAGGGCTACACTGCAAGCTAAGTAAGGGGGTATTTAGGGGAAGAGGAAACAACAGTGAGAAGCTTCAGAGGGTGTGGAGGAGAATGGAGCGGGGTAGGCAGTCCATGCTTGTGAGGTCTGTGAGGGAGTGGAATGTGTTGAGGAAGTAATTGGTATCTGTGAGAGGGGTTGGTAAATTGAGGAAGGGAGTGGAAAAGGAGTTGGTTAGTTGGTTGGGTGAAGGAGAGTTTAGAGAGCTTGCCCACTGGGTGGTAGTCTAATTGCGAGTGTGTATGTATGTATGTATGTAATATCTTATCGATGTCCGCCTGCAAATTTCCGCCCCCATCTCCCTCCACAGCATATACAACACAATCATCTGCAAACAATCTAATTTTTCCCCTAATCCAAAACCTGTCATTTACCATTATGGAAATTAACCTGCATCTTGAGCAATAATCTACTGGTGGGTGACAATAATTCAACATCTATGGTGAGGAGATTGGTCCCAGGTCGACAGTCCACAACCTTGAGGTTAAGAGGAGCAGCATCATCTCTGACGGCGTCTGGGTCCCTGGGTCTACACATTCCTTTCTTTTCACCATCACCGCTCCAGAAAACCCAGATTCAACCTTTACCAACATCGGCCGTGCGTCAAAGTTGCTAATTCAATCATAAACTACCAATTTTCTTTAATGTGCTTATGAAATCAAGTACAATAATATTTAATAGTCTTTAATCGGAAACCCACCTTCACAGTATTTGGTGTAGTATCCGACGTCGTGTACGGTTCACTTTTTTTATCTTTGGCGTCGGGGTTGCGAAGTAATCGTTGTGTTTGTACCGTCTAGGATATTGGTCAATTGTAGTTGCTTCGTATTTTATTAAAGTATTTTGATTAATTATTCGAGTCAGATATATCGTTCGTTTCAAATTTTAACTTTTGGCTGTGGGAATATTCCCTATTGGCCAGCCAAATTCTTAAAAAATAAAAAATAAAATAATGCAAATGGCATTGGTATGTATTGTAAGCGGGAATAGAAATGTATCGGTTTTGCGCTACTGTGTGATATGGTCCTAGAAGTTAAGAAGGAAAACAATACGTAATTGGAAATGAGCATGACAATTTCAGCTGTTCGTCCAAGAACGAGCATTCTTGATAAGTCACTCAGTAGGGGCCGAGGAGAAGTCAATTTGAGCTGTTATGCCCTTCTTTTTTCAGAGTTAGTTCAGTATTGCCAGAATCGTGTTTCAACAGTTCCTGATCTACAGAATAAGTACGTGCAGTTGTTTTTCACATGCATTTCGTATTTGGTTAGTATTATTGATATTAAAAGTAGTTTCTTGTTTACGGTTAGGTTGTGATGTTATAATTTTGTGGTGTGCAGGGTCACTGAGTTATGTTATGCGAGCTTAGAACTTTCATGTAATACTTGGAGGTTGTTTTGGCAAAATATAACTCGGTAATCACCGCTATGTAAAAATCATCTTCCTAATTTTTCATCTGCCTACCTCGTTTGTTCTATGTCCCCCTGCAAATTATTCCCCCCGCCTAACTCTACGTACAGTAGACAGTCTTCCTCATAAAGCCTCACTTTGCCATCTACCACAATCCCTAAGTCATTAACCATAATGTTGAACACTATCTTTAAAAACCCCTAATGTAACCCCGCCTTCCTCAAAGGTCTTTTTGTGAGTGGGTTAATTTAATGTGGAAAATATTTGTGATAAGTACGTATGCATGTGGTTTATATTGGATATATGAATGTGATAAACTATTGCTGTGTGTGTATTTGTCAGAAGCTGATGCCTTTCTGTGTGGAATATGAAAAATGCTCTTACATGTGGTGCCTTGAAATTCACATACATACAATAACTTACAAATTTTCATATGGACTGCGTTTCGTCAGCAAAAACGTATCTGAATCAGAACACATTAAAACAACTTGGTAAACACAACAGGTACACACAATCCGAAATGAAATAAGACAAAATAAACTTCGTACCATTTGCATGAAGGAAATCAACAAAATGTTGCTAAGTCCAATTCTACATTTACATAACACATTTAACAGCTAGTAGAATTATTTTATTGAAAGCAAACTCTCATAGGCCTAGTTGGAAATGTAAAAATAAATATTGCTGTGAAAATTAAAATAGAAACGGGAATGTTGAGTCAAACAAAATTTAAAAAAAAAACTTCAATTAATGTTGCTATCACCTCCATTTTATCCATATTAGGTATGAAATTACACGATAAAATATTACTACTTGAGTTTCTGGGCTTGAGGAGAAATGTTCAAAGTCTTAAATGAATGTGTAGAAAATGATTACACCTCATCTAGCATGTATGATATAACTAATTTGATTTCCCAGAGCACGGGTTATGTTCTTGGTAGATGAGATGATGTAGGTAAAATGTTCAAAATTATTAACAAATTAAAAAACAAAATTGATTTTGAATTTAACCAGAAAGTTCAAAATTAATTACTGCTAGAACAGTCACGTGAGCTCCTATAGATATTCATCTGGACAAAGTGGAGTTGGCAGCATCTGCTTAAATAAAACTCTAAAACAGACATTTCACGATTATTCTTCATCTACGCTTATTTAAATAAACTTTGAGGAACCTCTCTATAACTCCCCAAGGCTTACGATGTGCAGTCACTGCAAAATTTGACTCTAAAATGCCGGACCAAAATTAGAAAGGAGCTTTCATCTTGCCTGTTTTGAGAGTCCCAGGGTTCACACAAAAAGATATTAACCCGGAAAAGAATCTTAAGATAAAGTAATTTCCTGATATCGCACACTTATGTTAGACTAGCAAAAGTTCATTCCTATTAGGTGAAGATAAACTTATAGGACCATTTGTTTTAATAGGGTGTTGTCCAAAGAGAAATTCAAATGTGTACTTATGCCACTGTAGATAAACTGCTCTATTTAGCAATAGTGGCCTATTTAAATATTTATAAGTAAAATATCATAAAGAAATTTAAGAGAGGTTGCCCTAAAGCAACTTAAAACAAAAAGAAAAATTTACAAACTAATGTGATAAAATTAAAATACTGACTTACTTAAGATGTAAACAAACAAACATATGGGAGGATACTGGTTTGCTACACCCCCAATTTCCCCCTCTATTGTCACCCCTTCAGGAAGTCACCTATCCAATCCACTTCCCACTTTATCCAGTAGCTCATCCACTTTTTGCATTAAATCTCGTGGTGTAACGTGCCAAAGGCTTCTCAAAATCTATTGAGCAGGCATTCACCTTCTTCTCCTCATCTACTGCCTGCATCAAATCCTCCAGATGTCCAGCCAGTTGCATTTCACTTATGCATGGTTTAAAGGGTAGGTATATTTTTCATGATTCATCTGCTACCATCTGTACATTAAAGTGAGCACTTTTAAAGTCCTCTCATTTGGAATAATAGTCAATAAATATATTTTATTTTACCCTTAAACATTAACTTTCAAGTGTGGGAGCATCTACACACTGTATTTATTATGTACATGGCAATATTTATTTTAAAAGTTAGTTAAAGGATAATAAATGGCTGAAATAAAACATTGACTGACTACGGCCTCAAAAGTGCTCACTTTACCATGAACAGTCTATACATAACCATCACTCACAATTGGGTTACCACCCAGTGGCGAGCTCATTCTCCTTTCCCTAACTAAATTCCCCTTCCATGCCCTTTCTGACATTTCCAACCCCATTCACAGACACCAACTCCTGCCGCAACACATTCCACTGCCTCACAGACCTCACAAGTATAGACTGCCTATGCCACTCCTCTTCTCCTCTATACCTTCTGAATCTTCTTACTGTTTCCTCTTCCTGCTCTAGCTGGCAGCGTAACCTTCCCCACCATCCCTCTCCATTCACCAACCTGTACGTCCTAACCAGCCTTTCAACTCTCATTTCTTTCAATGAGCTCCATCCCATTTCTTTGATCATCGCTGATGGCCTATAGTGCCGTCCACCCCCACCATCTTGCCCCTGCCTTCTCCCATGTTGCTGCCCCTCTTTGTACCTTCTCCAGCTCGCCCAACTCCACATCCACGTACGGGTCCCATATAGTGATGAGTCATTCGTGAACGATTCATTCAAAATGAACTAATCAGTGAGTGAACAAAATCCTACAATTCATTAGCTATGAAACAAGTCAATTCTTTAGAGTCAGTTCAAAGGTACAACACAAGCCGAAATAACATTAAAATTGGAAAGAGGATGAAAGAATCACAAAGTCTGATTCATTCATAAGAGAATCTGGAGTCAAGAGCTTGTAAATAAAAGTGCGAAAAGAGGAGGATGGCCTTCACAACAAGCATCGTGTTACTACTATCTCTGTTCTGTAACTTGATACCAGACAGTACTGAGTGGTGGTTTAGAATTTCATTGTTCACATACCCATACACATTTTTTTTTGCAAAAATAAAATGTCCTTTAGCAATCTTCTTAACTAAAAGAATAACAGATACAGACTATGTAAATGGATAAAGAGCAGAAAATGAAAAGCAGAGAAAACAAATACCCGAAAGGAGAACGAGTTATGACTAAAAAACTGCAGTGCAAGAGAATGAAAAGACCTAAATTAATTATTCTTTTGAACTAATCGTTACATTGAACTGAATCCAAATGGATTGATTCGTCCAGCTGTATTGTTCTGCCCATCACTAGTCCCATGCTACTGCTGCATATTCCAACATCTGCAGTACCATTGTGCCATACACCTTCTTCACCTCACAGCTCACTCCCTTCTGCACCCTTCCCAACATACCTTAAACTCTTCTTCACTTTGCAACCACCCTCTCAGCCTGTTTCTTCTATCAGAGGTCTCCCTGCAATACAATCCCTAGATACTTATGTTCTGCTGCTTCTTCTATCTCTTGTCCCTTCCATATGTACATGTCCCTGATTATCATCTTCTTCCTTGTAAACCCCACTACTTTAATTATTCTTAAATTTATCTTAATTTTACTCTTCATGGTCCACAGCCATATCCTGTCAATGTGTCTGCCTGTAAGTCCCCCCCCCCCCCTTTTTTTTTTCACCTTCGCATTCAATACACAATGATCTGCAAGCAATTGTATTTTTCCCCCATATGCCCAAACCTATGTAATTTATCATCTTGGTAAACAACAAATGGCCCAGCACACTTCTCTGTGGTACTGCTGACGTAACCTCTCCCTCCTCTGATATTGCCTCCCCCACTTTCACCCTCTGTCTTCGCCCCCTTAGAAAGTCCCCAATCCATTCCACTACCCACTTGTCTTGTATGAGCTCATCCACTTTCTTCATCAAAGTCCCGTGTGGCATCTTATTAAATGCCTTCTCAAAGTCTATGAAGCAGGTATCCACCTGCTTCCCCTCATCAACTGCCTGGCAGCAGATCCTCTACAGCCCTGTTAGCTGCATCTCACATGAGTATTCTTTTCTGAAATCATGTTGGAACTCCTGCTACCAAATTCCTCTTGTTCATAATGTTTACCACATACTGAACCACCAGTCTCTCCATTATATTTCCTGAACTCAATGTGAGACTCACCAGTCTGTAACTGCCAGGCCTCCCCCTGCTTGTATATTGGGACCACCAACACCTCCTTCCAACCTTGTGGCAACTTATCCTATTCTAAGGACGTGCCAAACAATACCTAAAATATTTCCCACCAAACTTGGGCTGCGTTTCCTATCCCATGTGGTCCCACTGCTTTATTGCTCTTCAATCCCCTGATACCTTGCTATCTCATGCTCCATCAACTTACTAAACAACCCGCAATCCCAATTAGCTTCTCTATTCCAATCCTCCTTTGCCTCAAACACTGACACGTACTGGACTTGCAGTATCTACCTCTTTTTCTTTTGTCATTTTTCGCAGTCCAGTCATCCCTACCTTTCAACAGAAGGAATTAGGCAGCGGTACATGCCATATCCTGGAATGACTGGCACCTACGGGTCCCAGCTGGAAAGCCTGTCACTCGGTGAGTGGTTTCCTCGCCCTGGGTTTCCTCTTACTCAAGTTTTTAAAAGAGGGAACACTTCCTCTCCTCTCCTTACCATCTTAAGATACCTAAATTATTTCTCCCATTCCTTTTCTTTACCTTCTTCCAATATGTTCCCAAAAATATATTCTTCACTTGTTTAAAGTGAAGTGCAGAGATTTGGGCGGCTCTTAACTTCTAGGTCTTGAGGGCAGATGAGGGTGAAGAAAGGCGAGTATGGAGCAGCGTCGGAATGAAAGGTCAGGGGAAATGGGTGATTCCCAAGAAAACCCGCCGACCAGCTGCATCATCCGGCACAATTCTCACATGCGAAAATCCGGGAGCGACCTTGCTGGGAATCAAACCCAGTTTGCGTAGGTCATCACCGTGGCCCCAGCCACCTGTTTGAGCTTTCTTTCAAGCTCCCTTCCTATGTGTTTTATTAATTTCCTTGCTCTTGTCATCCCTTTATTTCTCCACTTGGCATACAATTATCTACACTTCCTCTTCATTTTTCAATTCTCCTGTCCTTAATACGATCAATCTCCTCCAACCCTTAATCTTTTCTTTGTGACAAGTTTCTCCAACATAACCTCTATTCTTCTAAATTCTTGCTATAAGCCTTGTATACTTTCCTCCATAGACCTCTTCTAACCTATCCCTCAGGAAGATTTCTGCCGTTTTCTTGTCTTCTCTCCCATACTGCCACACCAACATATCTGCAGTTTGCTCTACCCACATGCTGTTAAGTCCAAAGCTGTTGATTTTCAGAACCGACAGGCCTTTCAATAGCGTGAATTGTGGAGGAAAGCTTAAATACAAGAATTATTTTAGATAGGAACATATCCTAGTATATTGGTAATTATTAATAATCGTAGCTTCTATGAGAAAAAATCCCAGATAATGGTTTATATTGACATTACTAATCATGCTGAATACTAATTTCATGAGGGCATCACAATATTGACAGTACATTCTATGAAACACCTACGAAGATCAGGGAAATGTGGGGTAAAACACACAAAATTTATGTAAAATACATGTTACACTGGTAGCTTATCCATGTTAAATGCAAGAAGACCTTACCTAACTTCACAATAGGTGAATCACTGGGAGTGTGTGTGCCGAGATGACGTCGTGCATTGGAAAAAGTAGAATGATGACTAACAAGAATAAACTATGATAATTACTTTTATGTCAGATTAAAAATTAAACCTGTGAGTCATTATAGTCCTTATTCCAATACACTATAGCGCATCAGCATGGCACACAACGCCTTTAATTCACTTAATAGTGAAGTCAGGTTGTCTTCTGTTAGATTTTCTGCATTTAACACAACTAGGTGCCAGCAGTGCAAAAGCACTTCAATTCCCACGCCAACATGTAATACAACAAACTACAATCCACTACACTGAATACAGTTTTACACAAACTTTAGATTATTTACAGACTATTAAACTGATTAACAGAACATTGATGATGTTGTTCAATCATGTATAGGCTGTTCAACTGTAAAATTAGCACTTTTGAAAGCCCTGTTTAAAATCTACTTGCATGCACGTTGTGTATTTTTCTGCGTTATGTAAAATTACCATTGCCACGGACCTCATCACTTTATTCATACGTCGGTCAAATGAAACTGTGATATTATTAGAAAAGTAAATATTTTACAAATCTGCTCATTTTTACACATTGATGTATTAAAAAAATATATAAAGTGAAAGAAATTTAAGTTATAACGAATGGTTACCTAACACTTTTTGTTCAACGTTATATATGGAACTACTTTCCATCCTTCGTTACCAATTTTATGTGGTGCATGTCACTCAGTGTTCCCATTAAAATAAATGCAGGCAGAGGCAGTGACATTTTCCTAAGGTTGATTTCAAAAGTGCTCACTTTATCGTGAACAGCCTTTAGGTGGTTGATACACCTCCTTGGAGAGATACTGCTTGCAACACACATATTAGACATGTTCATCTTATATTGTAATGAGTCTAAACTCAATAGTCTTATTCTGCACAATAATTACATGTAACATTTAACGTGGCTTGGTTGCTAGTGAGGGGGCGAGTATGTTGGATTTGAGAAATCCGGATGCATGATGATAAATTTAGAAAGTTTTTCCCAGGGTGTCAGCACATCTAAGTCACGGAACTTGCACATGGAGATGGTATCTTAGGGCAGGAGCAAGTCCACAGACATGCGGCGGTCCCCTTGCAGCACACGTTGCTGAAAGAATAATGTTCAGATTATTGATAGAGTCAAGTTAACACTATTACACTGTCCATGGTGAGCACTTGGGTATCTAGAGTGGGCCAGATCCCTAAAATACGTTAAATATAAATGAAAACAAATAAGACTAGCTCCATCAGAATTGTGTGTATTGACTGAGCAGGATCACATGTATAATACAATACACTACGTCCCTCAAATCAAGCGAGCATGGCATACCGGCCTGCCATAGGCTGAAACGGTAAAAACACTGTTAAGTACGAGTGGAATTTAAAGGTGCAAAAATCTCCAGGGCCGCGAGTATACAGAGACGAGAGTGCAAGCATGGAGGAAAAAAGTTAATGAAAAGGTTCCGGAATGAAATAAACTTAATATTGTAGTCACAGTAATCACACAACGAAGATGACATTGCACGCGATGCGAAGCACGCGATGCGAAGCACTTGCACTCTCCTTGGCCCACCAAACTAGACGGAAGATGGTGGCTCAGAGATCCCGTTACCTAATGGCAATCTCCCGCCAGTACCGTGAGGGAAATTATAAAATACATACACTTTAACAAGCATATATAGAAAAGCATTTAAAAGCATGCAACAGGCCTGGAGGAATTATTAGAGTAATTCCGATGTAAACAATCATTTAAATAAAGTTTGGTGTTCTTGTTGCTATGCGAGTCTGAGAAAATGAAAGTATGTGTAAAAGTCTGGACAAGCCAGCAAAACACTTGTAAAATCATTATAAATTAAAAGAAGACACATGCTATAACACATGGATACTCAAAAAATCAAAATAATATTAAATGAATAATTTAATGCAATGACTGAGATTTTAAATTTGGGCATGTGGCATGTTGGGCACTGGAACTGCAGAGATTGTTTACGTTACGCATTTACAAAAACTGAAAACTTGAAATATGCCCTTTTCAAACTAAATCCATATACCACAAACACTGTAAAAATATGCTAAAGTTTTAGTGTCTCAAGTCAATGGTTAGTAGCATTATGTGAACCATGTGACTTTGAACTCTGAAGCTTATTACACTTTAATTATAGGGAGCTTAAGGGAGATGACACTTTCCCTTTTATATGTGAGACTCTGCTTTCAGGGGAACAGAACACTTTCACACGATAAATACATAGTGATGAGTTTACTCTTGGAGAAGCGGTTCATTCGGGTCACTGGATGGTTCACTGACCCCTATGTGCATGAACGACTTGGTTGGTGCGTACACTACAAGCATGATTGTGCGTGACTGATGCATGAGCAGAGCAGCAGTGGGTTGCGTACCAAGCGGGACAGTGAGGACAACGTCTCACTTCACATGGTAAAAATCACAAAGAACCACGAATGTGTTCAGAATGAACAGCAAGTTCTGAATATACATTCTAAACTAATGATTGAGAATGTTGAAGTGGCTGAACCAATAGGCATTTATCATGTATAATTTAACGCCTTTTGAATGGCTGTTCTTAACATCTGTGCATTACAATACGATGAACATATGGCTGGAACATTCTCTGCTGATGGTGCTCTTTCTCATGACCTGACGAAGGGATCTTTTGTACGCCCTTGATCTTCTTTCAACCTTGGATCGTGTCTCAATTTAGGGGCCACGGTGACTGAGCGATTAGCACGCTTGCCTCCCACCAAGGCGAACCGGGTTCAATTCCCAGCCAGGTCACAGAATTTTCGCAAGTGGGAATTGTGCCGGACGATGCCGTTGGTCAGGGAGTTTTCTCCGGGATCTCCCATTTACCCGACCATTCCGGTGCCGCTCCATATTCACTTCAATCACCCTCATCGGCTCTCAAGACCTCGCTGTTAAGAGCCACCTAAATCTCTTCACTCACTTGTCTCAACTTAAAGATTAAAGAGTGTTCTCTGCAGAGCGTACTCTTGCGCATTGCCAGGTGAAAGTGCTTCTATGTGCTCTGCTTTCTCGAATTGGTAAACAAACACTGTATACAATGAAAACAAGTGTAAATTTTTAATGTCACTTAAAATGAGTGCAAACAAATGCGTGGACAATTTAAATTATTGTTAGGAACTACAGTGTTGCCTTGTTTCAAATTTTTAAGACCCTTTTTACAGCTGAAATAAGTTTACCATAAAATGGTCTTATTGTGAGCATTTAACATTAGCCAAAACTGTTACACATGATCACAAACTAAAATAAAATGCAGTTTAAAAATGCAGTTTTACTAAATACAATGCCTTAACTATATTCAATTTATCCGCAGTCTGTAAAACATTGCACAACAGTTGCGAAAAAAAAAAACAAGGCAGATGCCTGAGAGAACAAGTAAGCTTAGCAAGCGAACAACTTTGCGCTTACTTTATATAGCACACTCTCCAACAAATTGAAACAACTAGAAAGGGTTCTCTGTGATGTCATCATCAAGAGTGTGAGCACAAACGAGCGCTCTCTGAGACATTCTTTTCGCACTCAGTTCTCACCAGCATGGACTGTCTTCTCCCCCCCCCCCCCCCCCCAAATCCATCATACTATCTATCCATTCGCCATCCTTTATATTATGACCAGCCTCTCTAATCTTTGCCTGTCCATTAGAGAGCACCACACCCTAACTCCTATAACATTAAGGATGGCTTGTTAAAATTCCTCTTTCATCCTCACCTTCTCCCCTCTGCCCTCTTCATTTAAGTGTAACCCACCTCTCTGCTCTTCTTTGCACCTTCTCCAGCTCTCGCTTCCTCTTCCACATACGTATGTGCCCTAGACTGAGGCTGCATATTCTATTATAGGCTATTCATGGTAAAGTGATCATGTTTCAAGGCCCTCCCAGCAGGTATAATACATAAAATATGATTTTTATTGTGGCCTCAGATGTTAACTTTTGAAAGAGATAGAATGATTACACTATGTCAATTTTTATGTTAACTATTGACCAAAGGATACACGTAAGCTCAAAGGAATTTCCAAGCACTGCCTTAAAAAGTGCTCACTTTACCATGGACAGCCTATATCGGCCTAATCCTAGCTGTAACGTGGCTTGGTTGCTAGCAAGGAGCAGAGTACGCCGGATATGAGAGAAACCCTGATGCATGGCGATATATTTAGAAAAGATGTTAGTTTTTCCCAGGACGCCAGCTCATCTAACGCACGGACGAGCACGTGGAGACAGTATCTCAGGGCAGGAGCAGGTCGACAGCCATGTGGCGGTCCCCTCACAGCACACGCTAATGAAAGAATAATGTTCAGATTATTAATAGAGTTCAAGTTAACCCTATTACACTGTCCATACTGAGCACTTGGGTATCTGGAGTGGGCCAGATCCCTTGGATACGTTAAATATAAATGAAAATAAATAAGATGAGGTCCATCTGAATTGTGTATATTGACTGAACAGGATCGCATGTATGATACAGTACAATACACTACGTCCCTCGAATCAAGCGGGCATGACGTACTAGGCCTGCCATAGGCCGACACTGTTAAGTGCGAGTGGAATTTAAAGGTATAAAAACCTTCAGGTTCGCAAGTCTACAAACTCGAGAGTGCGATGGGAGGAAAGTTAGTGAAAAGGTTCCAGAGTAAAATAAACTTACTAATATTGCAGCCACAGTGATCACACAAAGAAGTTGAAGTCCCCTGCGAAGCGAAGCACGTGCAATCTCCTTGGCTCACCGAACTAGACTGAAGATGGTGAATCAGAGGTCCCATTACCTAATGACAATCTCCCGCCAGCACCATGAGGGAAATTATAAAATGCATACACATGAACAAGCAAACAGAAAAGCAGTTTAAAACGTGCAACAGGTCCGGAGGAATTATTAGAGTCATTCTGACAGCAATAATTTTAATAAAATTCAGTGTTCTTGATGCTCTGCGAGTCGGAGAAAATAAAATTACGTGGAAAAACCTGAACAGGCCAGCAAAACACTTGTAAAATCATTATAAATTACATGGATACTCAAAAGAGAAAATAATATTAAATGAACAATTTAATATTATGATTGAGATTTTAAATTTGGGCATGTGGCATGGTGGATGCTGTAATTACCAAGATTGTTTACATTGCACATTAACAAAAACTGAAAACATTAAATATGCCCTTTTCAAACAAAATACATATAACACAAACGCTGTAAAAATATGCAATGATTTTAGAGCATTTCAAGTCAATGGTTAGTATCATTACGTGAACCATATGGCTAGGCATTCTGAAGCTTATTACACTTTAATTATAGGGAGCTTAAGGGAGCATCACACTTTCCCTTTTATATGTGAGACTCTGCTTTCAGAAGAACAGAACACTTTCACATGATAAACACGTAGTGATAAGTTTACTCTTGGAGATTCGGGTCATGGGATGGTTCACTGACCTATTCACGCATGAACAAGTTGGTTGATGCGTACACTACAAGCACGGTTGTGCGTGACTGATGTGCAAGCAGAGCAGCAATGGGCAGTATACCAAGTGGGACAGTGAGGGTGATGTCAGCTTCATTTACCCTCTAACTCCCTTCAAGATGGAGCAGCAGCTAAATTAAGATGGAGGTGATAAGAGCACCTTTAGAAAACCTCTACACTCCTGGGGCCTGCAATCAAACTGGGGATCCCAACAGTGAGAGACCAGACCAGGGGTGGCGGGAAGTTTTTTTTGTGTGGGGAGGAGGTACTGTCTATCTAGAATTTAGTGCCCTTGGTGTTGGGAAAAGTGCCTTGTTGCAAAACTTTGTTTTGAAATCAATTATGTCAGCATTCACATACGTGCACAGCACACTTTGTTTCCTATTTATATATTTTGCAGAAAAAACTTGTACAAGTTAATACAATACTACATAATAACATTAATTATTACTGACCACTAAAATTAAATGATAAGAATCTTATCCTTCCAATATTAATGTCTACTACACCAGTACTTATAAAAAAAATTTAATTAAAATAAGGTTTCTTATTATTTTCCTTAACAAAATATTATGTAAGAAATATTTGCTATAGCTATCTCTTGGCATCTTCCTTTCTGTTTCCAGCACCAGAAGCCTTTTTGTTCTTACACAAGCTCCTCTATTCCAGTTCAATCATCCTTGTGTTTCTGATCTAATTTGCAAGAAATTCAGCTACCAGAGAATGTTTATCGCAATGTTGGCTTCCTTGTAGTGACTAGGGATTCCTCTTAACATCAAAACACTTTGTCAGCATGTCCAAGAAGGCTGTTGGCATATTTGACACATGCGTAGTATTTTTGATAGAGTATGTTAGTGTATATGATGACTGTAGACATGCATTCAGGCTGGAGGTGGTCATTTTGAGCACCTCCTATAGTGATAATGTGGCAGTACCACAGTTTGTTTGTTCGTTTACAATAAGACAGCCAACCGTCCCGGATTTTGCGGGACAGTCCCGCAATGGTAGTTGTAATTCCGCGTTGGAATAATTAATAAAATAGTCCTGCAAAAACTCTTTATGCACACTAGAGATGGGCGTTATTTAACGTAACGGTTATAAAAAAAACTGTTACAATTTGGTAACACATTCCACAGTTTATACCATTATTTTTGGAATGGCTTCGACGCCTGACTTCTGCACATGCGTAAAAGTTATTTTTGAAACGTCTAGCATTGTTTACTTTCCATAACCTAACCTAGCATAGGACTATTAGTCAAGGTAAAAAAGTGCCAGTTGTGACAATATTGTTTACTGCACGTGGTGACGTGGAATTGTTAACTTGTGTCTGTGGTGCCCAGTTTCACCAGAGTGCGTGTAGAAGCTCTCAAAGATGTTTGCGAAGAAGCAGAGATGCAATACAAAAGAATGTTGATACAGTAAAACAAGATGGCTTGCGCTTTGGCCTGCAGTTGAGAGAATCTCGCAAATGTATTCGCCGTTGAAATCTTACTTTTTATCGCAAGAAAAATGTCCTGCTGTACTACACGTATTCTTCTCTAATGAATGCTCAGAGCTGTGGTTAAAATTCGTACATGTTCAAGCTGCAATATTTAACGATTCCATGAAAGTGATCGAAGCAGACAAAACTAGCTTTATGGAAGTTTCACACTTGTGTGTGGATTTAAAAAACAAGTACACAGACCGCTTAGAAAATGATTATATTCCTCTGAGCATAAGAAATTAGTTTAAAAAAACTTGAGAGTGGGCAAATCGACAGGAATTATTTTATAGGGCATATCCGTAACTTCTATCATAACTGCATTCAGTACCTACAAAAGTGCATTCATCAGTACAATGAATTCCAAACATATAATTGGATTCTGTTAAAACAAAGTCTGAAATGGACTGACGTAGAGCAGACTTACCAACAGTTAATGGTGCAGATGCCTACGACATTAGTCGAAGATAGCTTATTCTACGAAGTAAGCTACGTCTCAAATAATGTTCTGAAGAGATGGGAGGAGATAAAGAGCAGTACGGAGCAACGATGGTTAGAGGTGTTCAGAAACTTAATGAACAGAAAATACTATACAAAAGCTGCCTGGCCATCGTCCAGTAACTTCTCTTGTTTGCCAGGCACGAACGCACCTACTAAATGAGTATTTTTGTTGATGAATACTATGTGGACATCGGAAAAATTGTCACTTAAAGTTGAAATGCTACATGCAATGCTTGTTGTAAAATTTAATATGGGCAGTTGTGAAAACTTTTATGAAATTCTAAAACAAAACCCAGAATTAATTTTAAAAATGCCACTCATATGAGAAATATGATTTTAAAAATAAATTAATGCTTAGTAACTAACGTTTCTTTCCTAATTTCAGCACAACAGACACCCTCAGTCACTTAATACTAAATCGCCACCCACATCCGCAAGAATGTCCCGCGTTGGCTTTTCATAAATTTGGCCGCCTTAGTTTACATATGTAAAGTGATATTTATAAGGTAATTATTTGGACCAGATTTTATTTGTTTTCATTAACCACACCTATATACTGACAGTATAATGTAATCAGTATTCACACACCAGACAGTTTATTTTTCTTTTTACTCGATGGGTATTCTGTATCATTTATGATGTTTCACTGTATTTTTATCATTGTGAATTTTGAGATTGTATTTCATTGCCACAGATATATTAGTATAGACATATTCTCTCTCTTTGCAGAAGTATAGCTAAGGTATGCTAGTGTTAGGAGATAATTTTATTATATGTGTGTTGGTTAAATTTTCTTTTTTTGATTATGTGATTCTGTCTCAGGAAATTAGCACATTAGTGATATATTTCCTAATAATTTGATGCATGATGCTTTTTGAGATATTAATTTTTAACAACTTCAGCTCCATCCCTCAGGTTCCTGGCATGGAGTTTGAAGCTTAAAACTATTACATTAAAAAGTGAGATTGTACTGTGCACCTTGCAGCTTTTATTATTCACTGGTCCACTGTAATCATGCTAGGACAAGTGAGTTCATTTGCTCCCTGCTAAATTGCACTAGTAGTAATATTGATCGTCTTTTGTTTTGCATTCGCATCTCCCGCTCGGAGACCACCCCTCGCTCTAGTAGCATCAGCCAATTAGCATTGGGCACCGGCACACGATTACTATATAACCTGCATCTCTAGACCAGTTTTTGGCTCCAGCATGCGCTGCTCAGATCCAATATATTGAACAACAGTCTTCTTTTCCAGCACTCGTTGCTCGGAACTGTTCAGTCTATTTCCTAAGCTTATCTTAATGCCAGTTGTGCCCAGCATGCGTTGCTCAGGCACCAACACTGTTTACCACGTCAAGTTTTTGTACTTATTGCCGTCGTTCCAGCACGTGCTGCTCGGAACAATCCCCTGTCTACGGTACACATCAGCAAAGCTTGCAGTAGGATAAGACTGTGTCAGTTAGGAGATATTCCGCTACGTACTCCACAGCCCTACACCCCCCTGCAGCTACTCTGTGGCTGCAGTGGTTCCTTAACCAATCTTTTTAATGCTAACCATCCTGCAGGGCTCATAAGAACTCACTTTTTTTTTTAAAACTTTTTTTGAATTTGATTACTTTTTGTCACTTTTTTAAACATTGGTCACTTTTTGTCTCTATTTTTCAAATTCTTTGTTTGTTAATCACTTTCGTATTGTGTTGTTACAAAGTATTTCACCAGGTATAAATTGTTGCTACTTATTCTAAAATTCTTTGAGTAGAGTATTAATCGTGCCCCAATGAGCATATTGTGAGGGGCATATTTCATGCTCCAGGCTGTATTAATCCAGCTGGTTGTAGCATTTTATTGCAGGAGAATTTCATTGAATCTTTTTTGGAAATTTTCTGCACCTGTTACAATTTAACTTTCAAATTATGGGAGCAAAAAAAAAATCAGTGTTTATATAGTAAACTTAATTTGTATATACTGTACATACTAAGTCATTTTGAGTTTAAAAATTATTCATCTGATTGTCAGAGTCTATATTATGATTATATTCTTGTAAAGACTGAGTTATGTGACTGTTGTTGAGACACACAAGCATAATAATTTTACTCCTAGTTGTTTGTTATGAATAATGATTTTGTACAGTTCCAATAATGTCAGTTTATATAGGGTTTTGACAAGTGCATGTGAATTCCAAAAAAAGACTCTCTTTATAGTACTAATATGATTGGATTTCTCTCTTGACTGAAGCATGTTTTCTGTAATCTGTTAGAGTATTTGTTTTGTTTTCAAGTTTTTATTTTGTTATTACAGTAAAGATAATTTTGGGTTTTTAGCAGGGTTGTCATTTATGTTAATTACCATTTGCATTGAGTTTGAAGTGAAACATGGGGAAGTGTAAATTTCATGAAGAGTTGTTAGATAGAGATGATTCCCAGGGTCACAAAGTGAGGCAATGGGGAAAAGAAAAAATGATGATTAACTTTTCTGTATGGTTTGCAAAAAGACTATTAATATTAACAAAGTATTTCAAGAAGTTACCCAGTATGCAGCTATCGCAAAACACAAGCAGGAGATTGAAACAAAGTTGGCCTTAAATCGACTCCATCTTTTGCTCCAGCCCAGTCCTAGTAGTGTTTCTGGTGAACAGTGCTCACTGCCAACAGTGTCACCTCCTGTATCATCTCCATTCTGTTCATCAGTTCTATTGTAAAATGCTCGGGACAAAACTACAGCTGCAGAACTCATATGGTGTATGAAATGTATTGCACGTGATTATTAATTTTCATCATGTACATGTTTGCATGAAACATTTCAAGTAATGTTTGGGGACTCTGTGCCACCAGATTTTTCTCTTGGCAGCAACAAAGCTCACTACCTCGTAACTGATGCATTGGCACTGTATTTTAAGAAGCTCCAGGTACAAGAAATGGAAAGATCTCTCTTTACGTTGTTTGATGATGAAACTACAAAAGCTACTGGTGTGAAAGAGTTGCAGACTGGTGTTAGATACTGGACGAATAAACACAAAAGAATTGTTTGCCAGCACTTGGAAACATTTTACATTATTACAGCCGGTGCTACAGTTCTGGTAGACAATATAAATGATGCTATGGCCAATGCAAGTCTTCCATCAACCAATCTTCTTATGCTTGGTTCTGATGGACCTAATATTAACAAAGAGGTATCCTGTCTCATAAATAATCAGCTTTTAGTATGTAGAAGGAAACCTTTGATAGATATTGGAACATGTAATAAGTTGTTCATAATGCATTTTTAAAGACTTGAACAACTTGGCTATGATGTTTCTGATCTGGTTTTTGCAGTTTACCATTTTTTTCATGGCTGGCCAGCTCGCTGGGGTCATTACTGCAATGTTCAAGCCAGTTTGAACATTCCACCACATCAATTCATTAAACATGTCCCAAGCAGGTGGCTCACTTTACAGGCAGCAGTGGAGAGATTACTTGAACAGTGGGATGCAGTGATAAAATATTTTCTTGGCTTTATCCCAAAAAAGAAGTCTGATTTAACTACAAAACCAAGCTACACAAAAATTGTGAGACTTCCGAAGAAACCTGCATTTAAGGTTGAAGTCATGTTTATCTCCAGTGTTGCTGTTTTTATCCAAGTGACAGAATTAGTACAGAAGAAAGAGCCCCTAATACACTTGTTGAGTCACAGTCTAAATTCACTAGTGATAACTTTACTTGGTAGAATATGCAAACAAGATTTCCTCAGAACAGTATAAATTGAAAACTTTGAGAGTTTTTTCAGCTCAGAACATTTACTTCCTGTTACTGAAATTGTATTTAATGATGACATCACTAAAGTTTTGCAGGCTGACAGAAAAAGATAAAACAATTTTTTGATTCCAAGCTCAGAAGCATTACTCTGAAGGTGTCAAGCACATAATGAAACAGTTTTCTCTGTCCTCTCCATTACTCAATAGTTTTTCGTGCTTCCGTCCAAATGAGAGGCTGTCTACAAAAAGCTGCCACAATATTGTTGATGTTGTTCGAGTAATGCCATGGGGGGTGCCTAACGACATTTTGTTAGATAAGTGGAAATTGTTGCAACTTGAGCATCATGAAGGATCGCAAAATAAGTGTGTTGATTTGTACTGGCTCAAGTTTATGGAAATACAAAATTTCAACAGTAGTCCTAAATACCCAACAGTGAAAAAAATTGTAAAAGCTGCCCTTTTGCTGTCACTTGGAAATGCAGATGCTGAAAGGAGCTTCTCCTCTTTGTGTAGGGCGCTAACACCTGCCAGGTCTACAATGTCAGAAAGAACACTGAATTCTCTGATGACTGTTAAAAGCACTCTGTTAACATATAACAAGCCACACTTAATTCCCATAAGCAAGGAACTTCTTGACATGGGGCGTGTAGCATATGAGCTACAATGCTTACTTAGAAGAAAGACGAAGACAGGAAGAAGAAAAAGAATGAGGAAGAGAGATAGGTAGCTGAAGAAGAAAATAGAAAGAAGTTCGGTTTGAAGAGAAATTCTATCGCCAAAGATGAAAACACACTCATAAAAATGTGAAAAGAACAATATGACACCCTTGACAATGCTTCGAAGCTGCTGACTGAAGCTAACGAAAGATTGAAGAAGGCATTGAGGAACAAGAATCTTAAGGAAGCTGTTTTAGCACAAGCTATGATAGAAGGAGTTGCTAAAGTACAAGAAAAAGCTGAGCAGCAAACACACACTATGAAAAGTATAAAAAATTCTGTAGAAAGAAATCAAAGTTGATATCTGATTTCTTTGTAAAACATTAGCTGTGACAATTATTGGACAATTTCAACTAGCTTTTTTAGAGTAGTAAATTTTTAAAATTTCTGTAGTTAAATGTTTTATTTTCCATTGTTTTAGTTTTGTAAGCATTAGAACTATTTAGTTTTGTAAGCATTAGAACTATTTGTATTTAATAATTGTAAACATTGTATTTGTCAATAATTGATTGTATTGAATAATTTGTAGTAAACAATAAGATACATTTGATAATAGAAAGAAAAAAGATTGGGGTGGCTGAGGTGGATCTTTTCTCTTTCTATTTTCTTTATGTCTTTCTTATCTTTTGTGCATTAATTCCAGTGTAAAAAACTGTTAAGCTGTTTGAGTCACTAAAAGTCACTTTTTTCCACTTTTTTAAAGCCTTTAACTTGTTATAAGCCCTGCATCCTGTCACGTCCCCGCTTAGTTTCCCAAGCACATGTTTCTGGTTTACGTGATACAGTGACGTTATTCCACAACACTCACACCAACAATGCAAGAGATTCTACTGTAATTATCATAACGCATTTCCTTATGAGTCGGTCGCCTCTACTGACCAACCCTAACGATAGCTTTCGAGGTTTAAAGCCCGTGCTGCTGGCCCGAAGCTAGAGTGCTCTCACCATGTTTTAATTTTTTTTTTAAATAAAATGTGAGTGGAACTTTAAAGTACCCTTCAATGTAGTCTTAGTTACCCTTGTAACATACAGGTATTTCACTGGATTTCACTCATACGCATTACACCTTTGCTTATGCACAGATCATACGTTAGTAGTGACCAGTCTTTCCACCAATTCTTAGCGATTACTTATCCTCGGAGCGGACTCTGCGGGGAGACGATTACCAGGCCACACACCCTAGTGGTGTTATATGTAACATCAATACAGCGAATATCTATGGTTGCGCTGCTTCTGGGTGGGGTAATTTCCAAATCCTGATGCCTTTTACCAAAAGGAAGTGTCTTGAGGAGAGAGTAAGAGCAACACTCGCTGCATCAGGTCGAGCACACGAGTATCAACCCTTGCTTGTCAATCAGATAGCTAGTCTACCAACCAGAGAACAGGCGCAAGCTCTACGCCATTCACAAGAGTCATGAGAAGTTCCTTACCGCAGCATCCGTTTTCACCACCTGAACGCTCCGGACCTGCACCTTACCCTGAGTGTTTACTTGAGACAGCCTGATTTACCACCTACTCCTGTAATTGCTCATTTAATTCCTGTCGCTCTTCCATCTAGCATCAGTATACCGAACACAAGAAACTCCTGCTGCACCAACACCTGTTCCACAGAAGTCAGTCGCGATATTGAAACGTCGCCCAGGTAACCTTACCTCTGCTGTACCTGCCAAGTACCGGATCATACTAGCAGAGCCAGATTACGTGCTCTGTCGCATAGCCACCAAGTAGGTTCTGTATTCAGGCAAAGCCCCTGCCCCACGACAGAACTGAACCCCCTTAAGGAGAGAGACCGGCTATCTCTTCGACAAAATCAGGGGAGCTACCTTCTATTGATTGCTCACTGCCAGTCACACGTCGAATTGTAAGTACATTTGAAGTCCATGTTGAAGGCCTCTCATAGCATTATTCATTGTGAGCGGTCATAGTTTGATAAGGGTCCGAGATTCAATTGATAATTTTCAAGAGAGCCCATCATAATGGTAGAGAGGATGGCAGAGAGACTTCCTCAGTTCCTCAAAAGTGTGTGGGCAAGCCATGAAGAAGCCCAGAAGCATCAGGAATATTAATTTTGAGTGATTTTTGTTGAGCTACCATTCAAACTGCCAAGGATACTGTTTATGTTGCTTCTAAGGATTGTAAGAAGTTATGAGATGAGTATGTTTCTAAATTCCAGTCAACTTAAATTTTTCTAAAAGACCGGAACTCTCTTATTTTATTCAGTTATGACAAGAAATTTAGAGGAGTTTTTCATAGGATTGGCTAGGAGTCCTGTAAAAGAAGGAACTCTAGCTCTAATATTGCTAGCCGTGCTAACTTTTAAGTTGAACTGTCAAAATTACTTTTGAGTTCCTATTTATTAATTTTCAAGATATTAAAGTATTGTGCCAGAGTTCGGATGAACTCACGTAATGAAAGGGTTAATGTATATAGTTTCCGTGTAGATATGAAAAGCAATTTTAAAGTCATCCAGTGAAGAGTGGGATGGAGCCCCCCCGCCCAAGTTCAAAAAGCGAGGGAGCGAAACGGGTGACACTAACACACACTTTTAATACCTCATTGCTCCTGTGTGCAACATGCACAATGTTTCCGTTATAATGCTTTACTGTGCAAATTAGATGTGTAACATAAAGGTTTTGTTATGCACTATGAAAGCCCACAGATTAAACTACGCCCGTACATACTTTTCTTGTGCCGCTTAAGAAAACTGTGAAGGCGAAGCTTAAAAAATGTGATATTTAACCATTTTCACAAGTTTTTTTCTCCAAGAATATACTTAATATGACAAAAGTAAAAAAATAATAATAATAATAATGGCGTAGATAATTGTCCCCCCCCCCCCCCCCCCTTCCCACAAAAAATGTCATATTTGCAGAACATTTATTTACAGAGATACGTGTATTTGTGCAAACTACTATTTCACAAAAAACGCAGGGGTCCACCTCTCACTCTTAAAACACACTTACATAATCAGTTATTATTTGAAGTGATTTTTTTTATGCATCAATAAATTACAATAATTGAAATTTGAATTATATGTGTTCTTTTCATGTAGTGCTGATGTCCTATTCATTAAGTTTGTCTCATATGTTATGAAACAGCTTGTATATACAGTATATGCATATAATTTTTTTGGGGCTAGGTTTACTGCTGTGCACATATTTTTTTGCCTCTCGGATAAATTTCCTGATGGTACAGCAAAAGTCACTTTTCTATCAGGCAATAATTATAATTTGTTCAGAAGCTTACAGGCATCTGTAATTTTCAAATATAGTATCTAAGTTTTTTAATGCTAGTTATAATTATTTTACTTTTACACTAGCCTTTGTATTGGTGAAGAGTAAGATGTTTTAAATAGGAAAACACTTGTGAATACAATGTTTGTGAGCTTATTTAAATTACGTAATTTACATGTTACATGAATGTGTAAGGCCTATGTTGTTCATGCTTTTTTATAATAGGTGCAGGGTAAATATTAACTTTGTTTAATGTTTTTGTAGACTTGCAGAAATGGGACAAGAAGTCGGCGTGAAGTTCATTGACTTGCTGTTTGTTCGTGAGAGGAACTGTAAACGTGAAAACAAATTACTCAACATGCTTCTCTTTATAAAATCTACTCTGTGGAAGGTCATAGTGCTTACCATTTATACTTAAATTAGTAGTAGTGTCAGTAAATACAAGTTAGTTTTTCGTCCACAATATACAGTTTTTGCAGTAGTAGTAATAATAATAAATCTGGGGCTCAGGTTTTCAGACCCCCCACCAAAAAAAATTATTCAGTTGGTTGTACACTGGGGTATCATACAAGGATTTCTGGGTTTGATTCCTGAGTAAGGTACATGTGTATTTGTAATTGTTTCACTACTTTTACGTAATTTTTTTGTTTCCAACTCTAATGATGTTGTCAGATGAGATGCCAATCTACCATCTAAACTAAGAACTTCGTAAAAAATCATTTGCACCCATGTAGAGGAAGGTAGGCACACTAATTGTAACTTCTTGTTTGTTTATAACTTGATAACATAGCTTAATACAAGAGCACTAGACTAAATTGGCCACTTCACGTCATAATTTTTTTTCTGTGCCATACCAGTAATTGGCTAATTGTATATGTATTTTGCAGAAATTCATACAAAGTCAAATCTTTCAACCAAATGTTGCTCATCTGTTATTTGCATTATGATTTTTATTACCAGTATTAAGGATATAAGCTTATTT
Source organism: Dryococelus australis (assembly GCA_029891345.1). NCBI lineage: Eukaryota > Metazoa > Arthropoda > Insecta > Phasmatodea > Phasmatidae > Dryococelus > Dryococelus australis. The sequence continues at coordinate 98,470,327 of CM056996.1, forward strand.
GTAGCTTATTCGTTACTTACATAAGCCTTATGTTGGTTAATGTGTGTGCTTTGAAGAAGTGATTGTTTTCAGGCACTTTTTGGGAGGGAAGCAGACAAGCTAGAACACTCAAATGACGATGAGCGGACGTACTACATCATTGAGAAAGATCCAGTGGTGAACAAGTTTATTTCTGTGCCTAAAGACAAGGGCAGCTTGAACTGTGCCATGTTCACTGCGGGAATCATAGAAGCTATCCTCAATGGATGTGGTTTTGTAAGTTGTGGCTCACATTCAGTATAACCTTTTGTACATTGTATTATAGGTTCCCAGTTAAGGGCTCCGGCTGGCTGGTGCATGAATTCTGTTGCAGCGGTTTGGTAGAAAACATGTGATTCTAAAATGGTAGAATATCGTCTGGTGGTGGCTAAAATATGAAAATCATTTTAAAAAGGTTTAGTGACCAAACAAGTTTCAAGTTCTCATTTATACTTCTAGGATTATGTTTTTGAGCATGAAAATGGCTAAAACTTGTGTTTTCAAAATCAGTTTTAGCTGGTAAATTTTCCGTACAGAGACTTTAGAGTTGGGAAACCATGGAAAACCAAAATCAGGATGGTTGGACCGGGATTCGAACCAAGGTCCTCCTGAATGCAAGTCCAAAGGTTAACACTGCACCATCTCGCTGAGTCCAAGCAAATGTAGTGGCAAAATAATTTTTTACACGAACTCTGCCAGCAAACTGCTAGTAATGTGATTCCCTCACCTCTTAATTCCAGTTGGTGTTGATTGGCTCTTTTTTAAGAAAGTACCTAGTTTAGAAAGAAAGTTTTGAAAGTTGTTCAGAGTGCTGAGTTACTAGGTTTCATGTATATAATAGCCTGTTTCAAAATGGATAGATAACCAGCACAAGTAATTTTTATTAACCAGAAGACCTAGTATTCCTAGAGTCCCTACAGGCAATACTCTAAATCATATATGTTTGGTGTTTTACAGAGAGTTTTGAATTGTGGCCCTAAAAGAATCACTGTATGTTGTATACAGCTGGTTGTATACAGTTGGCAGTCACAAGGGAGTAGTAGTCCCGTGTTGTAACTTTGTATTAAGTGATGTTTATAATTGTAGACATAGGATTTTGTAATTGTGTAAGTAATAGTAATGGTATTTGGGGAACATTGAATTTGTTTTAGTGATTGCTGAAACATGAGACACAACTAAAAACCAACAATAATTTTGATACAGTAACTTATGATTAACAGGAAATACATTATTATTTACGTATTTAAATATAGTATTAACATAGATTGTCTTGGTTGTCCAGGTATTAAATTTAAATCACAGTAGCTAAATGTTATACATGCTGTTATGAATAATCTGTCTCTCTGAAACAAGGACTATGTACTGTACAAATAATGCAAAAATTGGTGCCAACAAAATTGTAAATGTTAAGCATGTGGGCGAATTCTTAGCATGACCCATAGTTATATTATTGAAGAGTCCCTTAGAATTCACAGCTGTTACTAATGTTTATAACAATCTATACTACTTCACTTTACTGTCAACTTAAAAACCCAGTTTTCTAATGGTTTAAAAATGCAGTTACAGAGTCATTTTATATGTTATATGGCTGTTAATTGTTCTTCTGAATGGTGATTCCAGATATGGTATATCCATGTTTGTACAGCTGACTTTTCACTTTCATGTTTGTTTTCAATCCACAGACTTGTTCAAGAGCATACAGAGTTCTGTATGACATGCACTCATACCATTGGTTCCTTAATCAAGCCCATTCCCCTCCATTCCTTAGTTCTGTGCATATCATTTCCTAAACCATTTCATTGCGAGATTTCTCAAACACAGAGGAGACAAAAATAACCCAAGAATATAACCTGTATGCAAATAATTGGTTTTGTTACAGGATTTTTTTTGCTACTTAAATCAGTACTTTTTAGATTTTTTGTGAACATGAGTAGTTTAAAATATGGGGTCAATTACCATATTTTACCATGTATAGGTAGCACAAGAAGTTTTTGATGGAAAATTATGGATAATTAATATTTTAAGTATAGGCCTCGCTGAGTTTTTGTATTCCTGTAAATATTGTTAAATTATGATTCCGTACAGACATAATAAATTCCAACTTAATATCTCCCCTACAAAACATTTGTGAGAGAAAATTTGTATTATGGTTCATTATTTACAAATTTCCGTTGGGCGATTACTATTCCACAGATGGTAATGTGGCTTGAGGAAGCAAAACCATGGCAACATTGTACACAAAATGGCATCTATCAATGTGCACTTGTAGCACAGCGGCGGGGGGCATGCAAACTACGCAAGATATCTTTCTCTTGTACAGCAACAAAATTATTTTCTCATCCAAGTCTTGAATATTGTGATCAATAAAGTGCAGTGAATAGGGTTTCTTTAATTTTGCATTGCCTTTTTTCCATCTTTCCGGGCATATTTATTAGAGTTATGTTTATACATAATGCATTCATAATTTTCATGAAAAATTATTCAAGTAAAAAACTTTTGAGTGTTGGCAACGTTGCATTGTGAATCCATATCTTGAAAATATGGCACAGCTGGTTCTTGCTTGTCGTCAGCAACATGGCTGCCACCGAAAACATTTTATTTGTTTGCTAAAATATTAATAAAATTCTACAGTACGTATTTCATATACACGTGTACTGTATTTCCACATTTATTCAGTTTTTTTATTTTGTGCCCTCTAAATACATGATGTGTAGTCTTGAGACATATATTATTATTATTATTATTATTTGGTACAAAATACGAGAGTCGCAACCTTGTAATGAATTCAACAGGTAATTTCGGAAGTCATAAATTATGTAAATAGGACTAAATTAATAGCAGTGACACGTAAGTGAAGAATGTGTTGAAATTAATTAATTAATATTACTTGTGTATATAATGTACTGCATACCGATTTTGAATGGTTTGGTGAGTACCTACAGCTCATACTTATACTATTGGTTAGTACTTCAATGTTTAATGATTGGAGCATGTAATTTTCCACAATGCTACAGAAATTTTTTTTTGATCGGTGCAGTAAAAATTAAATTCTGAGTTCAACAAAAACTAACCTTTTTGTAGCATTGTTTACATTTTGTTGAGCGCACAGAAAATGCACTTTGGACACAGATTTTCGGTCAAACTGATGTTAGAGTTTCCACTGTAAATGGTTATAAATAATCACACAATACAAATTTTTGGGGGTAAAATATTTTTTTATGTTAATATCTCGTAAATAGGCCTTGTCCCACTTTTTGTAGTAATTTTTATTGTAAAAATGTGAGGCCTATACAAGCCAGAATACGATACATGTGTACATACATAATGAAATATTTACTAAGGTTATAGGCCTAATGGTTTGTAATACAAATGGAAACTTATACTTTAATAATTTTTTACTAAATTATTAGACTAGCTTAGTATGAAATTAATTAGGTGTTTTGTGTTTGTTTGCTATTCACATTTGGTCTGTATACTTTGTTATATATTGTTGAATATTACTATCTGATAATTAAATCAGACAGTAATATTCAAGTTGTTCCTTTTTTTAACATAGCCAGGGCCAGATTGATGATTGATTGTTCATTGCAGTCAGCGAAGGTGACAGCACATTGGCATAAAGGAACAACGTACATGGTCAAGTTTGAAGATGCTATCATTGCCAGAGACAAGCAGTTGGAAGATAGATAGTTAGATTTGTCCCTATTATAAATTTTATCTTCCCAAAGCATGCACCTTTTCATTCCTGTATTGGTGATGATAGTGTTATCTGTAAAGTCATGGTTATGTATCTGCATGTGAAATTTACTTGTAAGTTATTGGTTATATACCAGTTTGTGTGAAATTTAATTTGTAAAAATACTATCTACTGTTGCAATGAATGCAACTGTACCACTAGTAACTCATTATTTGATTCAAGTTATGTAATTTGCTTATGTTTGCCTTAAAAAGCAAGAATGAAAGGTGACACTTGTACACATGTGGTTTGTAATAAAAATTAATTCCTTTGCCATTTTTGCATCTTAGTTTGAGTGTAATTAATTAACGGGGTTTGGCTGCTAGTGAGGGACAAAATATGCTGGATTTGAGAGAAACCCTGATGCACGACGATAAATTTAGAAAATATGTTAAGGTTTTTCCAAGGGCGCCATCTCATCTAAGGCACGGATGAGCACGTGCAGACAGAATCTCAGTGCAGTAGCAGGTCAACAGCCATGTGGCGGTCCCCTCGCAGCACACGTTAATGAAAGAATAACGTTCAGATTATTAATAGAGTTCAAGTTAACACTATTAAACTGTCCATACTGAGTACGTGGGTTTCTGAAGTTGATCATATCCCTAAGATACATTAAATATAATTGAAAAGAAATAAGTTGAGGTCCCTCGAATCAAGCGGGTATGCCATACTAGGTCTGCCATAGGCCGACACAGTAAAAACACTGTTAAGTGGAATGGAAACGTGCAAAAATCTTCAGGTTCAGGAGTCTATAGACATGAGAGTGCGAGCGCGGGGAGAGGAAAGTAAATGAAAAGGTTCCGTAGTAAAATAAACTTACTAATATTGCAACCACAGTGATCACACAAAGAAGTTGAAGTCCCCTGTGACCCGAAGCACGTGCAATCTCCTTGGCTCACCGAACTAGGCTGAAGATGGTGGTTCAGAGATCCCATTACTAGAGACCTGAAAAAGTAGGTGATATTTTTTTCCCCCCAAAAATATGTGTTATTTTTTTTTTTAAATAAAAAGGTGTTATTTTTGTCAAAAATAGCTGTTATTTTCTTGCAGATTTCTGCGTGAGAATTGCTCCAATTTGTAATGTGCTCTTTATAAAGACATACATAATTTGAAATAAGTCACTATACTCGTAAAACCTGAAATTGGCAATGTCATTCCTATTGATAAGTGGTGTTTTCTATCTACCATTATTTCCGTGCAAAAATACCTAATCCCAGAGAAATATACAGTCATGGTTTTAATACAGACAATGGTTTATCAACAGACAACATAGAAAACAAGTTCATATTTTACTTAAGATTTTGTATTCTGCTCACCTGGAACAACAAACAGTCTCAATGCACTGGCAAGGGCATACTGTTTCATGAAAAGAATAATGTAAACAATTTATATACATCTATAAAAGCACTGTTACAAAAAAAAAAAGTGTCTTGTACAAACAGCAAAAAAAAAAAAATAGAGAAATGTACCTATATGTTTTTGAACTATCAAAACTTTCAACAACAAATTTTTTCGTTAGGGCCACTGACAAAAATTTTGTTTACTGAAAAGTCTCATGTTTTACCGCATATATTTACAGAGAATGTATATGATAAAAATACAGTTTACTGGATGATACGTGATAAATTGATTAACAAATATATTCTACGTAAGGAAATGCATATAAACACATTTTTCACCACCGCACTGCTCACTTTGTAAAAAATAAAGAATTGTTTGTTAAAATGTGACGATGATACGATATAAATGTAACTAAGGCGTGATTTCCATTGATAACATGGTACTTGGTGGATGTGAACACTACAACGGCGTGTTTTCCTAATGAACAAACTTTTGCAGGGCTGCACGTAGAATGTTCACTCAATGTGATGCATCATCACGTGCACTCATGTTATCTATAGTCGTAAACACAAGTGATGGAAACTAAACATGTTTTCGTTTAAGGTGATAAAATGAAGAAATTGACTGGCCAACTTGTGCATGCATTCGTATTAGAATATCCAAAAACACTTCAAATACATCTTAAGAAGCAACTATTTGACGTAAAACAATAAAAATTCGCGAAAATACTACAGGATTTCGTATAATTCGTGAATTACAACTGAAATTCTCAAAAAATCGCAATTTTTCATTTTTTATGTCAAAATTGCATTTGCTAATTTTTCAGGTATCTGCCCATTACCTAATGGCGATCTCCCACCAGCACCATGAGGGAAATTATAAAAGTACATACACTTTAACAAACATTCATAGAAAAGCATTTAAAATCATGCAATAGGTCCAGAGGAATTATTAGAATAATTCCGATGGAAGCAATCATTTAAATAAAGTTCAGTGTTCTTGTTGCTATGCGAGTCTGAAAAAATTAGATTACTTGGGAAAGCCTGGACAGACCAGCAATACACTTGTAAAATCATTATAAATTAAAAGACACAGAAAACTTACGTGGATGATCAAAATAATATTTAATATCAATAAACAATTTAATATTATGATTGAGATATTAAATTTGGGTATGTGGCACAGTGGATGCAGTAACTGCTGAGATTGTTTCCGTTACACATTTACAAAAATTGAAAACTTTAAATATGCCCTTTTCTAACAAAATGCATATAACACGAACATTGTAAAAATATGCTATGATTTTAGAGTATTTCAAGTCAATCTTTAGTAGCATTACATGAACCATGTGGCTTTGCACTCTGAAGCTTATTACACTTTAACTATAGGGAGATGACACATTCCCTTTTATATGTGAGACTGTGCTTTTAGGGGAACAGAATACTTTCCCATGATAAACACATAGTAATGAGTTTACTCATGGAGAAGTGGGTCATTCGGGTCACAGGACAATTTACCGACCCATTCTTGCATGAACTACTGCATCCCGAGTGGGACAGTGAGGGTGACATCAAGATGTTCCAAACATTGTGCTGCAGTTCTTCCAAGAAACTCCCAAGATGCATCATTCCACAAGACAGCTTTACAGTTTGCTAGATGAGGCGTTACTCGTTATTAAACTTGAGAAAAGTAGAACTAAATTAGGTAGTCAATGGTCTTCTGACTACTATGGTCTGTTATTAGGCATAATTTACACCAAAATAAAGAGAGAAACAACTTTATTATATAGAAGGAATAGTAAAAGAAATATTAATGCTTTTTGTGAAGACCTCCATAAGGAAACGTGGACTCTTGTGTTTTCTGCTAATTTATGAACATCTTTTGACTAATATTTAACATGTATTTCACCAAAAATATATAAATTAAATCAGTGGTATAATAAGCCAAAAAGGATCACAAAAGGAATACTTATTAGTGTCAAGTAAAAATCTCAAAATGTTACATAAAAAAGTAAATCACCAAATTTGATAAATCACTACCGGAGATACAGAAAAAAGCCAAGAAATTATCTATTGAAAATTTAACACATTTATTACAGCAACGTCGCATTTGCGATCACGCACAACTGCTTTTGTTTGATGCTCACGTAAACCAGAATCTAGTCTTTTACAACCTTCAGTGTCTACGCGATATTCAGTATTTTGAGTAATCGATTCCATCCTCGTATGTTGAAGATAGCTGCTTTCAGCCGCAACAAACGAGTGTCGAAAATCATTGTGTTTGTAGGTTATGTGCTATGAAATCAATTGATAAACGTAAGTTACGTGATCGCACAATATCCACATGAATAAACTAGCGTATGCCGCTTATATGAATATACCAAACATGACAACTCATCCTAACATGTTACTATTATACCACAACCATAGATGGCTAAATGATTGTTTCCCTTGGAGGAACAGTTACAGACACGTGGTATTTTCCTGATGTACCAGACCCAACTTCCTCATACTACGCGTATTTATGTATCCGAGGAAGGGTCAAAACCAGAGTGGGCGGTTCTAGCACATGAACCAAGCATGGTATCTAAACGGCCGCGGAACACGTCAGCCTCCTCAACGCACTTGGCAGACAGTGTCGCCACAGCCATGAAGCTTTCGGAGGAAGTGCAAAGGTAGTTCTCCCATCCTGCTCGCACCAAGGCAGACGTCATGCCTCCCATTCCAGTCCAGGCATGGGTCTGCCAAGCGCATAATATAAGGAAGTGTGCGGCAGAAGACACGAGTTGTATTCTCTAGTAGAGCGCCTAACTACTCCTGTGCTGGGGATCTCTACTGTCCATACGCACTCAAAGTTCTCTCCAAGAGCATCCAGTTCTTAAATGACCACCAGTGGCTACCGCCACTAATGACCAGAGACTTCTACCACTTCGTCCAGAGACTCCCAAAGACTTCAAGCACCATCAGCTTGCAGATGTCAACACCAGAAGCCTGCTGAACTACACTCCATACTTCCCCTGTTGACCCTCCTGGATCAACACTTGCTTACTTGCCAGTAAATGGCAACTACCACCACTGCCCTTTTGGTAGTGGCTCCCATTGTTAGGTCTCTTCTAGACACCCTAGGTTAGAGTAACTGCATCAGAGTTGTGTTTGTAGCCGTTGAGTTCATCTTATACTTTATTAGCATATGAACAGGTCACTTCAATCTGTTAAGCATAGCTTACTTCCTCTCTCACAATGGTTAGTAGTAGGTACAAGTTACCAGCATTTATTTTTTGTAGTAACTACCATTTTTAATCCTATCCAGACAGAAAATCTGTTTAGAGGTAAATCCTGTCCGATACTAGGAACTCTACTTCTAAACGAAGCAAGCAAGTGACCGGGTGTAATAACAGTTCGAACCATAGTGTAGGAATACAGATCCCTATCGGGTATCTGTGTGTTAACACACGCACAACTTTTGATGGCCAGCTGTTCTGTGCACCCAGGTGTACAGAAAGGTAGAGCCCAACTACCAGGAACACCTCGAGCAGGACAGCCACCTCAGATTGTATCGCTGACCAGAGCACCAAGGGTACTGGCAGGGGTATTTGCCTGGGACTGGAGTACTCAACTGTTGCTGGAACTAACCCTGACAGTAGTAAGAAGACGACCTATCGCTCTAGGTTTTTGCGCCAAAGGTGCGGAACCGTAGGAGCACAAGGTTCGTGCCATCAACTGCTGTTGGGCTTTACTCGGAGTATCGTTGATTGCTTACACCAACCAAAAGTAAGTTAACTGTCAATACCGCTTCTATGCCATTTAGTTTAAGCACGGTACTCAAAGAGAGGGGTACTTTACTGCTAAGCGAATGGGCATCAATCACCCATCCACACCCTGGTGGGAACATGCTCAGTCTGCCCATCACCTGGAGAGGTAGTCCTCTTCAGAGAGCATCCAAGTGTATTTTCCCTCGTGCACCGGAGGTGGCACAGAGCCACACCCAGCAGCATGTGTCTTGGTCACTGGGAGTGACACCAGGGTGGGCATGGTCAACTTGTTCTTAGGATGTCGGAGAGTAAAAGCAATCCTAGAGCCACGAGCCAGGAACATGGTTAACGTGGTCCCAGAGACGTGTAGTTAAATGCAGACATGGTGGACATTGGCCCGGAGGCAGAGGAGCCCGAAGAAAGAGTGCCTATGGCGACCAAAGACCAACTATGACTCCCAAAATCGAACCCAGACCTACCAGGAGACCCGAGGCAAGAACATCAGACACTGACAGGGAGCCAAACTACTCTCAACCCCCCCGAGAGTACACTTTCTGACACGCCGAGGAGCAAACTCCGTAAGATCCCTGCTCTCAACGCAGACAAGTTACACCCGCAAGGTCACAGCCACACGTGACCGGGCATCACCTGGAATAAAGTAAGTTCCATGGTGCAGCCCTTTGGAGCGACAGTCCAGCCAGAAATTTCGCCTCAGCAGTAGGATCTCGAAACGATCCGAAACCCTACAGGTGAAGGAGGCTGAAAAACCACTTACACCTTCCCCCCAGCCTGCTGCTACTCCAGAGCCGAGTCGAAGCAGAGAGGACGACGAAGACACCAACCTTAGACCTGGATGTAGCACCACCGATTATAAGTGAGCCGCTGAGCAACCAAGGCACCAACGAGCTGCTACCATCTTCTGTACCAGAGACTGGTGGTGGAGAAGCACCACCACACCACCAACTCGTATCCCCGAGGACAAGGGGCCCCGACAGCACCCCTGCTTAGGACATCACCAGTTCACTAGGGCCAGCTAGCGACACTGCCGCCAATGCCACAAGAGCCACCAAGGTTGAAGGGAGGACCTGACTTCTGGCCACCGATCCGGACGAGACCTTTGATACCCAGAAACTACCTACACTCCAGGTAGGAACCAGAGCAGTCGAGGTTGAGGGCTGTACGTTGCCACACCCTTGCATTCTCTCATCGTCCTTAGTACATGACCTGTCCTCCCAAACGATTACAGCTGAACCAGTATGTGGTACCGCCAAAGCAGTTGCAGTGCCAAGCCATGGAGGCCCACATCCCGGTTTATGTAGCCGTATCCTGTCCACGCTGTACTGAGGCCGAGGGGAAGACCAGCGAAGAACAAGACAGCAAACACATGCTCCGTAAATAGATGCTTAAGCAGGTAGCTGTAACTAAGCAACCTCTCCACAGTGACTTTTCAGATTCATCATAGCCCTACAATTAAAAGCCTTTACCTAGTGATAGCCAGCGAGCGTAATACCTGACATTAACACTTCCAGGCACATCAGCATTAGGTAATTAGTGTAACTAGTCAAGATGTACATGTAACGAGTAGCTGTAACTAAACTATCATCAAGATTAACCCGCAACATGTGATGTAGGAACTTGTAGATTAGCCCTCCGAATGGACAGACATTAATTAGGCAGCTGCCAATAAGTTGCCAGGTTACCCCAACGTGCAAGAAATACATGAATGAGCAGTGATTTAGCTATTCTCACTACACCAGTAACACGTATAGGTAATCCCACATCACGAATGTTAACTGGCCAATACCCCACGTCCACAAAAACTGTAAAGTTGATGGACGCTCTCTGAAGGGCCAGTGATGCAGGTTGTCACTTAGGACACACAGACCATAGTACTAGTGATACATGACGAAAGACTTCCTAGTCGTACAGTCAGTCATAACGTAGAAATAGACTCCCTCGCCAGAGTGTATAGATTAGCCTTTCCCCCCGCCCCATATATTATTGTTTTATTTAATTTCAATCAATTAATAGGTACGTACGGGGGGGGGGGGGGGAGAGGGAGACACACACACATACACACACACAGAGCCATACATTTTGAAAGGGTTTATGTAAAGATATCAGATCCCACGGGATCATGACTATAGCGACATTCCCCAAGTCACTATAGGCCTGAATATTGTGAACTGTGAAGCACACACTGCGGCATCAAACCCAAGGCACCGGCCTCAAGAGCAAATGCCTTCCTGGATGGACCATGCAAGAACCGGTACTCCCACCGTGCTGCTGTGATTTTACTATACTTACAGTCTTGTCTGTACCTACAGAATACCTGCTAAATTCTCTAAAGATAGTAATTATTTTACTCTTGTTTATTTTTATCCCAGATACAATTACCATAATGTTAATGCGTGCATAGTTGTGTAATCACAACTATTTCTAATTGTCCCAACCACTAAGCAGGCCAGAAAATGAATAGCTAGAGGGTGAAAAATTGTGAAGTTATTTACTTGCGATTAAACACGAAAATACTATTTTTATAGATAATTGGCATGAAAAAATCTCTAATTTAATTTAATACAGAATTATTATGTCATCCATACAATGAATTGCAGCAAACGCTGCTTTTGCCAGCGCTAACGTCTACAAACATGAGTTAATGAATATATGGCCACCATATTTTTCTCCATGGAAAAAACCTGAGTAGAATGTGCGTTACTATGGTTCAATGTATATCAATCATCAACCATTCATAGTGCAATCTGCTACAGATACAGTGTGGTATACTTGACTATCTTTATCATATTTACTTTGTTTTCACACTGTGTTTATCAACATATACACTGATGTTAGACAAAGTGGTTGTATTTTAACAGCTACAACAACTGTTTCCATTGTGGTTACGTGAAAATGGGACGGACCAAGTCAGTTTCGGTACATTCGCGCAGGCAACAGAATGTAAGTCCCATTATTATTATGTAAGAGATACAAATATTTTGATGTGCAAACCGTGCAACCTTCACATTAACTGGGGGAAAAAAAAGCTTATGTTACATTGACAAAATGAAGCGACCTATTGAGCAGAATGACAAATGACAGGCAACATTCCACTGTGCAGAAGAAAACAAAAAAAAAACTAACTAAAATTGAGAAACGGGAATTTATTGAAGAACCTGAAAATGTTTCTCAATGCCAACATCCCTCTACGAAAAATTTATGATCTAGCTGTAAGGGAATACATAAACAAGTACATTCCTGGTTGAAACAAGCGGTGCAAAACAAATAAATCGTTATTGTGGCTAACAAAACCACATAGTTTTGTTAGGTGTTCGTTTCCTGTACTTTTTCGTACATCTACAACAGCAGCACAAGGAGTTTATTTGGCCAGCTGCTCCTGTTTAAATAAAGCAATGTGAAGTAAAAATATTTTGGAGTTGTGTTGCTATGTCAATAATGTTCATCTTCATGACTGAGGGGGGGGGGGAGTTTTGTTGCTGTGTCCCAATAGTGTCTTTTCATATAACTGATGACAAATCATTATACGCTGTTCACATGGTAAAATGAGCACTTTTTAAGGCCCTCCTAACAGGCATTAACCACTAATAAATATATCTTACTGCAGCCTCTGGCATAAAATTTTGAGAGCGGTGAAATTTATACACTGTGTTTATTGGTCACATTGCAATGTTTGTACCAAAAAGCAGCAGGAAGATGGGAACTGGACAAAAGGAAAAATTTAGAAGGGCCTTAAAAAGTGCTCACTTTACCGTGAACAGCCTATACCAATTTTGTTGTTTTGTCAAAGATGTTGGTTGCCATTCGTCAATTACGAATTTTTTAGTTAAGTGTCATAATAAGAGTACATAAAAATCTGTAAGTATTGGTAATAAGTACATGCACCAAGTAAAAATTTAAAAGCTAAAAATGTTGTGCATAAATGCTATTTTTCACTCTCAGTGCCAAGCTAAACACACTGGTGAACCAGGGCCAGCCGCCCCCAGGGTTCAGCTGCATTGGCCCATACAGACCCTTAAAATCCTTGTTAAGGAGTGTGTTTCCCTAATTTCTAGAGGGATACTGAGCCAGTCCACCTTCATCCATGTTGGCCAACTGGCGTCACCTTATTTGCACTTCAGAAATTAACATCCTAGGGAAAAAAATAGTTTACATAACATAAAAAATTACAAATACATACAATGACTTACTTTGTACAAGATTGTAGCACAAGTGTAATGTTTACAAATTGAACATCAGCCACTAGGAATTTTTTTTTTCAACTTTTCAAGTGACTTTAGGATTACCAGATTTGTAGGGCTGTAAGACAAACTATTTTGGAGGTCCAAATTTGTGTAAAAAATAGTATTGTATGCAGGCAAATACAGTAACCCGAAAATAAAGTAAAAAATATAGGCATTAACTAATTTCTTGTCTTGCATTTACATCACAATCTTCATTTTAAATTACAAACCAATATGGTAGTAAACTGAGCTTGTAGCACTGCAGGTTATGTTTTTTTTAATTGTTTTTATAATTATTTTTTAATTGGATATTGCTAAAATTCCCTGTTAATTTTGTTAGTGGGTGTAATATTCTAAATTTTTCTGGGTGCCACGTGGAAAAGTAAGGGCTTGACTAGTAAAGATTCAATCTAACTACTGTATTTCTTGGTAAAAGAACAGAAGCAAGAAAAATCAAAGGGCAATTATTATTCACCTCTCCAGCTTCCTACATGTTTAATTAGGATACAGTCATATAAAACGTGAAATTAACTGTAACAGTTTTATTCCGAGGTACAAAACTTACATCAAATACAATTACATTGATACAACTTCTTATGTACAACAACGTGGAAATTAGAAGAAATGTAACAGAGTACTGAAATCATTTTGTGCATAAATCATGTTAAACAGATTATGCAATGACAGTCATTCATTATAACAAATACTTAATATTTCTCTAACTGTAACATTAATGTGATGCAGTACTCACAGTCAGGATAAGGATAGATATCCATAGGAAACAATGTAATAAACTTACACAAGCTGCACTTCACGCTCCTAAAATCCCAATACTTCCACTCACTACTAACCACATTTCAGCAAATTCTTTAAGAGCCTATAATCATAACTATATGGGTTGAAATAAAGGTTAGAAAGCTGAATAACACATTAACAAGACAGGCTTGGCAAGGTTCACATAAAAAAAAAAGAATAATCATACCTCCAACACATACCAATGTACATGTACGATGAACTTAGGAAAGTGTGCGACTACAATAAGAAAACTTGCTTCCAACTCTTTCAAAGAGAATAATTTAACTTTAAATGCAAAATGAATTTAACAACAGTCTATTCACACACCTATAAATATTTAGGTCTAAAACCCTTTTTATTAGTCACAAACACTTAACTATTAAGTGGCAATGTATCAACATCACAGTTTAAGCACAAGGCAACACATGTCCACTTGAAACTGTATTTCACAGTGTCTGATGTACCCTGTAGCCATCACACCAGTGGATAGCTAGCTACTGTTGCAACACCACAGCTGTTGTTGCGATTACGTGCCATACGTATGTAACCTTCTTCACCCCATGTTGGCCCCCAAGAGTTCTTCACAATCCAATAGTCTTGGCCTTCTTCATCTGTTCCGTAGCCAATTACAAGAACCCCGTGGTCCAGCTCTTCACTGCTGCACTCTGGATCGTAGTACACACCTGCACACACAAATGCCAATCTCAATATTGGTAACACAGCCTGCCTCATGGGTAGAGGTATGTGAACCCAAGCTAGCCTACTGAAAAGTTCCCGAGCTTCAAATTCAAGATCTTATTTTTTATCTGCAATAAACTTTTATAATACGGATAATATTAGTGTTTTGAAGATAATCTGTGTTCATATTTATAGTCATGAGGAAAAATTGAACAGAACACACCTCACATACCTCTAACATGTTTTGTTTATGAATAGACATGCCTGTTTTCTTCAAATTGTGAGCAAGAGAGAGGACTGGATATGAGTGAGAACAAGAGATTAGCCTTCTCAACAAACACTTTTCCACCAAGAAACTGCAAACAATGCAGGCATACTACACAAATGCACTGACTGACCTGTCTTGTAAAGCTGGAAAGTGTCATGACTGGCATCAATGGCAACTGAGATGGGGCCAACTGTTGCTACAGCCTCCTTCAATTTTTCTTCATTGCCAGATGGAATATCTACGTAACCAACATCCTCTGCACCAATTGCCCTGGGATTGAAATGGCATTTGCCATCCTGAACAAAAATAATAATAATCTGCATGTCCCTAACAACAGATAACCAATTTAACGTACAATCACTCTCCCAATTATTTTGTTTTCATTTTTTTTACTATATTGCTTGCTATACTTTTACAATCAACTGTTTTAGTAACAGAAAATGCAGAATAAGACTCAAAACTCACACTCTTTCTTCAAAATGTAATCAGGATTATTATTTTTGATGGAGAAAACACGAGGTAGCTCCACACACTAAAAAATTAATCAATCTGATTTTCAGTGCTTTTGAACAATTCAAACAATAGGGATTTTTGCTGGAAAATTACACCATTTGACATAAAAATTATTACAGGATACATATAGAGTAGAATCCAATTGTAGCGAGCACAGCAACTTCGAGAATACGCTTATAACGAGGTCTTTTTGACGAACAGTCAAAAAATCACAAGAATATTCCATGAAAAATTGTAATTTTATGGGTTGGAACATGTACTGCGAGATTGAGTGAAGCAGGCTTGCGGCGGGACTCCTGACAGTGTGAAGCGTGCTCTTGTTATCCGCCTTGACACCTAACCCCCCCCCCCCCCCCCCAGCAAACCAAGCGCACTGTTCTATAAATATAAACCCGTCCCTTGTACCTTGACCCCGTTTTCATGAACCAGTGCTTTTCCGTAGTCGTTCATGGTCATTGTGCTGTCAACTGTGTTTGGTTTCAAACAACTTGGATTTCTGCTATGATTTATTGATTACGATTTTTATATGTTTTTGTAGTACGGTTTTGTGCTATGATTACTGACAATCTACGCAGTTTCCTAGACATTGATTTGTTTCCAACGTGACTTTGCGACATGGGCAGCAAGAGGAAGATCTTGGATCCCGCTATCAAGTACGAGATCATAATGAAAATACAGGAAGGTAAGGGGTCCAAGGGGGGGGAAGAGATATTGGATGGTGGACAAGGGAGGTCAGAAAATTAAAATGACAAAGCTGCACGGTGCTGACCACGACGACGTGGAGAAAGCTCTGCTTGCCTGGTTCAACCAGTCAAGGGCAAAAAGGTGCAGATCATGGGACCAATGATTCAGGAGAAGGCCAACAGCATGACTGCAAATAATGCAGTCATACTGAAAGTTGATGGCTTTAAGTGCTCTACTGGGTGGCTGGATCGCTTACCCATCACATAAAAAAAACCAAAACAGCTTCTTCCATGTCAATCATTTTAAAACAAAGTGAGCACCTAGCTTACAATTGGTCTGGCACTTTCCACAGCCATAATGAACAAATATCATGAGAAAACTACACATCACTGAAAACCACTTTCCTACCAGTATTTTCACAGGAGGTAGAGAATAACCAGGGAAACTAAATTAATATACATCCATTGTAAACACACCTGCAGAACATGCTCTAGTTATGTTTAATTTTTGTTTGCTGAATTTGTCCAGGAACGTGCTCTAGTTTTGCATAATTATTTTGTTTGTTCAATTTATGGTTTTAAAACAAAAAGGTATCAGATGAAAATCTTGTACTATTTACGTTGTAACTTCTAGACATTTCTATGCTTCAGTTTACAAAAATAATTTTCTTAATGTTGATTAATTACTTATGTACATAATATTGTATAAAGTTTGAATTTCATTAGCAAAATGAAAAATATAATTTGTAAAGTATTATACCTCATTCACAAATTTAGAGTTATCTATCGCTTAATCGCACGAGACTATTAAGTCCGGAGCATACCCTGGTACACACAGGTTTTCGCTCAAGGTTACTTCCTTCTCCTCCAACTTCTCCACACAGCATGTAGTCTGCCAGATTTTGTTTGGTATGTGTTTTTTTCATCTTTCTGATGTCAAACTAATTTCATCTGCAATTTTGGGAAAGTTTGCTTCTGAAATTTATTTCATTTCGAAGTGATAATATTTTGTGTGCACAAGTATTTTTTTAAATTTATAACTTTCATATCTTCTATAGCAGTTCCATAGTCTGACTTATAGAGTAACCTCGTGGTCATTTTCTCACACCCTTTCTGGGATGTGAGCAGCATTCCAATTTGTGGCGTGGTCGTTTTGGACAATGTTTCCACTTCTTTGGCCAGCATCGCAGTAACATCTGAAATGTACAGTAGAACCTCTCTATTATGACCCCTCAGTTCCCGAGATTAGAGTCGTAATAGAAGGAGGTCATAATGAATAATTTGGAAAATTTTGGACCAATTTTGAAGCACCCCTAACCCCTATGCCCTCAAACTTGCCATTTTCGCATGAAGTTAATGTTCAATCATCTCTAGCGCATAAAAAAACCACTTATTAAATAAAAATACATATATGTATATTTTAATAGCTGGATGTCTCTTGACTAATTTGATACCCAAAAAAGGCATATTAGAACATCCCATGTCGTAAAAAAAGAAGGCCTGAACACAGTATGGCATGGCCATTGAAAGTGTGTGAAAAGCTTAGATTATGTATTATTAAAATATAAAGTTATTATTAAAGATCTATTACACAGGTCTTGTGGGTCATACATTGCTACGAGACACGTAGCGATCACAAAGTTTAAGTGGTGTTGCGCAATACGTGTGCGCCCACTGTGCTCTCACTTTGGCCTGGCCGTGTCTTGTACACAGCTGCCAACTGGGCGAGCGCCGCCTCTGCCATCGTTACATGACCGTTTCACTTCGTAACAGCGGCCCGGCATTGGGGAAAACATGCTGATAGATGCAATTCACATCAATTTGTTGAATTTATACGAAATGTAGGCAGCGTGTTGGCCTCTGCACTGGCACAATGAGGCCCGGCAATGTTTACGGGAATATAAATATTTAGTGTGATCAACTTGAAATTAAAACTATCCCAGATTTTTTCATCAAAAACTTTTGACGTTGCCTATACACGCACACTGCCTCACTCGCCATAATATGGTACCGGTAATATAAGAACACATTTTATCTGCACACATGTATCTATTCACTTTACACATAAAATTGACTTCACAAGAAAAAACCAATTGCCCACCATAAAAAAATTAGCATATTACGTAGGCATGGGTGCACATAAACTTAAAAATAATCATTAAAAAAAGGGCATTGAATTAAATTTGAAGGTATCATACACACTTATTACGAAACCAGTCTGTGTAATGTGCCGCTGTTTTTACTGCAAAAGAGGAGGGATAATGGAAGTGAAAGAAGACAGGGAGAGTAAGGCACAGGTGACGGCAAGTGACTAGGACAAAGAATCCCTAGTGACCCGTTCTGCAACTTCTCCCCCACCCTACCGGAGCTTCCAAGGACAATATACCAGTGTCCCCTTCTGGCATAAGTATTGCTTCACGCTGCAGCAGCTTTTTGAAGCACATTGAGTGCAGCTTTGAATGCAAATGCCTGTATTTCTTTGGTTATGTTAGCTGATACAGATGTAGATGCAGAGTATTGTACCTGCACTACTAAGTATATTGAATTACAAAAATTATTTGATAACTTTAGTGAGGATGATACATCTTATTCATGCCCCGGGGTAAAGAAACGTTTAGCACACTTTAAAAGATGTGCTCAAAACCTTTTGTGTATGTTTACTGAGTATTTGTCAGATGCTCAACTAGTCACTTCAGAGCATTGTGGCTCAGACCCAGTTCCTCTTTAAAGCTGTTTCCAATTTGGAGTCACTCTCCATCATTGATCTCAGTTCTAGTAGTGCTCCGGCACTGGTTTCGCCTGCCACCAAAAAATTGTTTGAACATAGAGCGACTTGTGGTTTTGAATAATTTATTATAAAAGACAGTTTAAGAAATCAATTATAATAGCCTTACTTATTCATTTCTGTCTCAAAATTACAAGTTTCCTTTGCAGGAAAATATAATTAATTACTTTACGAGACAGACATTTGCCACGGGCGCCAACATGTAGCAGCGTGGGGAGGTAATACTACCATCACGACTCCTCTTCCACCAGCTGCCGTGAACACAGTGCCTGATCGATAGGCTAACTTCTCCATGCGCTCTTAGCGGATCGCATGCATGCGAGACATTCAAAATTTGACTTGCATTCAGTGTCATATTATTTCATTTTTCAGAGCGTTTGAAAATTTAGGTAAGTTTGCATTTGGTATCAGATTACAATCAATTATATACAGCATTTTGAGTCATTATTTTCTGTTTTTAAACGAGTTTAGGTGAAATGTTTTTTAATGTATTATTTACAATAATACTTTTTCTAAAATTCCTATTTTCATTATGTTATTAGCTAAACTTTATTCACAGTTAATTTATAGCTTTTACTATACTCAACATAAAGTTTTATAAGGTTAGAAGTTGTGTTTTATTGATGTACATGTCAAAAACCTCATCTACTGAAATCCTGCATGTATGGACATTTTTTGGCAGTCCCCTGAATAACAGCAGATCAAGAGTCGACTGTAAAAAGTTTTTGAGAAATACTGGTAGAGTTTTTTTTCTTTACCTCAGCTAAAAAATCAACTGTTTATTTTCCGTGCCCAATTCATGTTACTACCAAACTAAAATACAGATTTAGGCTAATGATACAAAGAAGACTTGTACTCACATGGCCCTTGTAAGGGTAGTAATTCTCTGTGTCGATGCCACGGTTGTCCCGTATATACTGGAAGGCAAAGTCCATCATGCCCCCATTGCAGCCCTCGTTGCCGTACTTTGTGGAACAGTCAATGAGGTTCTGCTCACTGAGCGACACCAAGTATCCCTCCTGCCTGAAGTGTTGGCCTTCCAGCGAGCCAGTCTGCCAAACATGATAGAAATATAGAACTCATTTTTCTTCCTGCACAGTGGTTAACTGAGGACATT
The DNA here is from genome assembly GCA_029891345.1 of Dryococelus australis. NCBI lineage: Eukaryota > Metazoa > Arthropoda > Insecta > Phasmatodea > Phasmatidae > Dryococelus > Dryococelus australis. The sequence continues at coordinate 98,490,250 of CM056996.1, forward strand.
AATCTAATGGGTGGACTCACAAAAAAGAAAGTGGAATAACCCTGGAAGAAACATCCTGGACAGGGAAAAAATTACTCCCCATCATTATGTGGTTGAAAACAAACCTAGAACCTATCTGAATACAAAAAAGAATGAACAGTGTAATCAAACATTACTTTAATGAACATCACATAAATTAAATTTTGGGTGCAACTATCAACTTGCATATAAAACTTAATTTATTACAGTCCCTAAAACACAAATTTGGAGTGTGTGAGAAGAGATTTTGGCAGCTTTTAACATTGAAGTCTTGAGAGCCGATATGGATGAAGCGATGTGAGTATGGAGCAGCGCCAGAATGCACGGACCACGGACAGGGATAATGGGACATCCCCAAGAAAACCCACCGACCAATGACATTGTTTAGGGGACAACCCCACCTGGAATCTAACACAGTTAATCTTGGTGGGATGCGAGTAGTCTAACCATTACACCACCACAGTCCCATGTCACTAATTTGGAAAAATGTTAATACATTTAATGGAGCAAAACATAAGCACTCAACATGTCAAAAGGCCAGCCAAAACCAGTTTATTATATCACCATACCAGAAAAACCTGCTACAAATACACATTCATGTTCTTGGCCCACGTAGATGTCCCAATACACACTCCATCAAACGTTATAGATATACACTCCCATGCAAAGGGCACATTTACATCACCAACACTTACTGATAAATGTGTGTTCTACCTTTTAAAAAATAGATTTTGTACCTTGATTGCAATGTGTCATTCACCATTGCTCTTGCAAGAATGAAAATAATACAGCTATAGTTTCTAAAAGTTACCCCACTATTGGTATCAGCATTAAACCATGCATTCCCTGAAACTTGATCACATTCTGTCCTACCATGTTTTTTAGGCTATTTTCTAAAGGAAAGAAAGGCCTAAAATTTTGTTTCTGTAAATATTGAATACAATTTTAGTTTTGTGGTAATGACATTTCATATATTTTTCAGACACCCAAATATGTTTTAGAATAAAATGTTTTGAAGGCATTGCAATTGATGAACTGTTTAACTTTTTGTGTATAACCATGTTCGTAATATGATAGAGATCTAATTGCACAGTATAAAAAAATGAAGCATTTATGTAACATCTCGGGAATAAATAAACAGATTACTAAAAAATTTGCCATACAAGTACTACAGGATGTCAATTAAATTGTTATGTTTAAAGTAAGTCTAGTACTTATTTTCAAAATGGGGACCATATAAACATTTTACTTTGGAATGCTAAATCTACAAAACCAATAAATATTACAACCATTTCAAACAAACTTGCTTGTTTTTATTCACATTTTCCGGCACAACGGCTAGGTTTGTTGAAATATCCTATCCATCCATCACTGTACATTGTTTTCTCCCCCGATACTACTGAGATTTCCGCCGGACCAATTGTTCTTGTTTACATGTTGTGCTGCAGGGTTTGAATGTTAAAGGCACATGTATATTCTTGATATTTATTCTGTAATACTTACACACGGCAATATTGTTATGAAAATGTGAAATTCTCCCTTTGAAACTTATATTTAGGGACCCCAGAAAATGGTAAAACACAATGTCTGATTTCGGTACAAAAATAGTGAAAACCGATGTTAAATTTCGGTACTTAGAGATGAAAGTTGTGTTAAGTTTCAGTACTTAAAAATTAAAACTGTGTTAAATTTCAGTATTTAAAAATGAAAGCGGTGTAAAATTTTGGTGTTTAAAATTAAAGTGATACTTAATTTCTGTAGCTTGTTTAAAAATAAACTTAATAATGAATTTCCGTGTATTCATATGAATAAATAAAACAAATTTCTGTGTTTGAAAATTAAAAAATTTGGTAAAGAACAATGTTTTAAAAGAAAATTAATGTACATGTTCAGTGTCTGAATCAGAAAAGTAATTATTAAATACAAGAAACAGCAGTACTACAATTCATTAATTTAAGAAAATATGTACAAAGATTTATACAATCCACTTGAATTACTATCCTAACACCTATTGTCCATTTCATGTAAGTCAAGTAAATTATGACAGTTCTAGAAAAGTAGCACACCCACAATGTATCCTTCCACTACAGCGCTGTTTTATCACTGAAGAAAAAGACATTAGTAAACAAATGTTTTGAGTCCAACGCACACTTGTATTTTCCTCTTTACTAGTGTTCCATCATAGCAGGCACTGAAAGTCTGATGTTAGCTAACTTCTGTGCAGTAATTAATGTAGGATATTATAGCTAGGTTGGCATTCCAACCTGTTTTATTTTTGTAAATGCAAAGTTAAATTTGTTGGTGTTCGGCTTATTTTATTTCGAGGGAAAAAGGGAAAGTGCCAGGGGGGGGGGGGGGGTGTTAGTTTAACATATTTTGTGAGACTGCATTGTTTTCATGTTCTTACACAAGTGTTGCCTTTTGAGTTGCATATAGTTTTGATGGAGCAGTGGAAAATTTTGCTCATATGTAAATAACGTTTAAATTATTGTAACTCAGAAAATTTTCAAAGCTTCGATGATAAAACAAAACTCGATGCAGACATTGCCGTTCATACTCATACAGATGCAGCAAACATTTGCTCACATACTTTGACCGAAGTTGACCTTACACTCGTTTAATTTACGATACAGGCAAATAAACAAATATTATTCACACACTATGAAAGAATTGAAAGAGTGGCTTTTTCAGGCCACGTGCAATTCAATAATTATGGTAACGGTTTAGAAATACATTATTTACAAAACACACAAACTTGATGTTTGTAAAATTTGCAACCCCTTGAACATGTGTTTTTCTATTGTAATCCTTGCAAGTTTACTTCACTAAAATCAATAATTTATTTCCAGAATCATTCAATAAAATCAACACTGCACACATTTCCTTAAACCAACAAACTTAAACTTAGATACGTAAATTATATTTGTGTCGCTCATTGTGGACTGCAATTAAGGAAAATGGCAGAATGAGCAGTTTTATGAAGCGGTAAACACGTGCTGTTTAATACTACATTTCACTTCTTTGTTTCCACCTAATTCACCTAACCTCGAAAACTAGAAAAACCGAGTACTTTTTCACAACTCAGTCGACACGCACGTTACAGAACCTGCACATCATTATTTTATTCTTGATGTCAAAAATTTAGAAACCTTCATGCTTCATTAAGCATTCGGGATAAAAAATAGTTCAACTATTTTTGGCATCTTGGCACAAAAATAATCGCTACAAGATACTACGAAGTTGAAATTATTTGTCATTACTTTACTGTCAACACAAAAACAAATGTGGTACTCTGGTGCACAGAAGAGTTAAAATATTGCGTTTAGGCAAAATGAAAACATGTTGATGCTGTTTGGTGTAAATGTTATGTATTTGGGTCATAAAGCTCCAGTCCTGCTGCTACCTACCAGCCAAGTAAATAACCACAATTGCCATATTGGCAATATGATCTACTGTAGAAACACAATTGATTGTAAACTATTATTTACAGTATCCGAATAATGGAAATATTCGTGTTAACACAGATTCAAGCAAACATGCATTTTGTAAAAAAAAAACAAAAACAAAAAGGTAGTGTATTTCACGGTTCACCCTTTTATGAGGTCCCTACTTATATTGCCATATCAATAACTTAAAATCAAGTTTAAATCAGCATGTTTCCCGTTAACCTAAACAAACACCATTAAAGTTTTAACATCTCATCGACACTACTGAATGTTGTTCAGACTAGCAATTGATTCGGCATAACAAACTATTACTAGTAATTGCCTGAACCAAGTAAGTTTTTATCACTTTACATGTGAATCTTGCAAAATTGTTTTCTGTGTTGGCTAAGCATTATTATATTTTGCGATTTCAAATAACTAAAGCAAATTTCGTGAAAATCTTGTGATTTTATACCTTGCAAAAAACAAGTGTCCATATAAATAGTGTTATTTTTTTAGTAAACTGTTTCATCTGGCACTGCATCTTGTGCAAATTCGCAACCCTGTTTTTGTGCTAATTTTGACAGGAATCGTGTGTTCATGTATATAGTTATGAGTAATAACATAAACTGCAACACATCTACCTCTTAAAATGTTGTTTCGTGAATGAATAACATCTTATTTTGTAGCAAATATTTAACAAACTGATTCATCACGTGCTGCATTTTAGGTGAATTTGGGGCCCAATTTTAGAATAGTTGTTTGCTGTTAATCAGTGTTCTTATCATCATTTCTGAGGAATATCTCTATAGGAACATGTGGACCTTCTAATATTTACATTTCATTATGACACCAGCTAACAGCCAGCACCGCTAGAGCCCATGATGGCGCTCACGTATCACATTTTACACACGTGCGCAGAGGCCAATAATTTTGAACTTTCCTATAAATGTAAATTTCAGGGTAAAATGTGATATTATCTTTACAGTGTTTAATAAGTCTTAAAATATTTAAAGTGTTTGTACTAATGTTAACTGTTTGGTTATGAATATTCAAAATGCCTGCGGCGCCGAGATTAAGAACACTTAATATTCTGACATGAACGCCATCACAAAGAGACATTAAAATAATATTGAAATTCGTAACAAAATTATAGAAATGTAAAATAATATCTAATTTAATTTGTGCCATTTTATTTTCAATATAAAATATTTCACTCTGCGTGCATAGCACTTCCGCTTATGTGAACCCCGTACGCAGCCATGGTAGGTCTGTGCGACGCTTGCATCTGGACAGTCTGTCGAGGAGAGCTGGCGAGGTAAGATACTGTCATGTGCGCACTACAACTTTTGTTCACCGATTTAGGTTTACATAGTCAATGTAATTTACCTGTTAATCTTTTTTTGCCAGACATATTCCCCAGCATTATACTTCGGCTTTACTAATTCTTACGCCCTCGTGGCATTTTTAACTTAATCGAGGAGAAGGAGGAGAAAGATATCGGAGAAGTCACACAACCCACGCATTTTGAATCAGACGCCATCTGCCTATGTTTATGACATTTCAGTGTAACTTCTGCACAATTGCTACACGCAATTTTAAGAGCATTATTTTTATGTATGAAATTGAGGGTAGTTTTCGTGTTTGAATATTTTACTGCAACATTTCGTACATCCACGTGGCCGACTGAACGTGACCAACTGAAGAAAAGTCTTTGTATACGCCATCATTGCGTTTTAAAAGCTTATTTACGTACCATTGTATGTGCAATCATTTATTGCAGGGTTCTATGTATTTTTCATTCAGGGTTTAATGTATTTTTCATTTAAATTGATGCTTTTTGTGCTTGACCACGCGGTCACAGTAATGTTTGATTTTACCGCCATCAGGCACGTTACAAGCCTGTAACAACGCTAAACGTAAAGAGAATCACTTGCTCAACACGAATAATATTTTATCTGAATTTAGTTTGCCATTTCCACGCAGAAATATTGCACTTTCGCCTGCACCACGTGGTCCGCTACGAACTGCATCCAGTAGCATCCGCGCCACCTAAGCTTGTTTTCACACATGTGTGTTTATTGTGAATATTCATCTCGTGTCCCATTATATTTCATGTATCATTCAAGGGTTTATGTAATTGTGTAATTAGTGTACAGTGCAATTACTCCCGTCCTAGCCGGCTCTGTGTATAGGCCGTCACCATAATACCCACGTACTGGAGGGCGAGCCCTGACGAGTTTGTGTTAGTGATGCCGAGTATTCACGAGTGTTAATGTGTAATAAGGTTTTTCATTTGTATTTCACCGTATCCTGTCTTCAGGGAAAAACCGGCAGTCCACCCTACTGGCTGTCGGCCCTCTTTCCTTGTGAAGGCTGTGCTTTCACACACCTCTGTGAGATCATCTATTTAGGCATGCGCTAGATTAATTACGGGCTGGGGAGCACCCAAGCGGAATTGGCTAGTCATGACCGAGATAATCATTTCATTAGCACGTTGATATGTATGAACAGTATCAATAAAAACAAGTCTACAGAAAACTCAATTTTTTATTCAGTAGTTACAGTGTCCTAGCCACATATGTTTTAACAATTGTTTATTTCAGTGATTTTATTAAAAGTGAAGTATTGCCAACGTGTTTGTAAGTACGCACAGGTGAGACGGACACACAGAACCCACAACATCCCCGAGAACCCCGAGTCTCAATAGTGCGGTGATTGGGAAGCACCACTGGCGTCCAAATTACCAGTAAGTATTTGTGTCATCGTTCATCTTGTCTCACCCAACGGCCTCAATTAATAAATAATGTGCTGTTCTCTTTTGTGAACATAAAACAGTCATCTGTTGTAGACTGGATGACATAATTGATAATAGAATATCAAATTTTTCGAGCTTGAAAAATATTTTGAGGCGATCTCGAGTTGCAAGCATGTATTCAGCTTTGGCTTGACTTTCCGAGTACTCTCAGACCTCTAGTTTCTAGTTCCACCTATAATATATCTGACAACAAAACGTCACGTCTCATCTACAGTCTATACCTTCTAAAAACCATGAAAACTATTTGTATCCCTGAAGAGGAAAATAGGTTGATTAGTTATACAGTTAAATTCTTGATTGCTTTTCGCCCAATACCGGGAGCTACACCCGAATAACTCGTGCCTCATAGGAACACTGCTTGAGCACCACATGCACACAACCCTAAACATATGAAAATCATGAACTCACAGCACTGAATGACCAACACGAGCCACAATGTCCCTGGTCTTTAACTGGAGTTACTGCCCCTTGCTGTCGCCAGTCCACAATATCCGGAAACTTCACATTGGCAGGACTAACAAACTTTACTCCACGAGGTCGCTCTGTTCCCAGACCCACAGCATTGTGCATCAAGGATGTTCTGGCTGTTCGGTTGAACCCATTAAGAGTATCAACAAACTCATGTGGCAGCTGGAACAAGAGGTATACCATATAACATGACAAGTGTGTGTGTCTAATGTGCAGAAAATGTAATTGTGATCCACAAATAAAATATTTGTGGTGTTTGAACGTATGGATACCTAGTCACAAAAAATGCATATATTTAAATGGTTGAGCCACTACTATAATTAAAACAATTTTTAGATATCTTGAAAAGATTTATTCGTTTGTAAACCATACAATGTGAAGACCTGCCAGTGGAAATGAAAAATTTACAACCAACTGTCATCAACTAGTGTATGGTAATGCTATAAAAAGTTTCAAATTCTTTTGAAGAAATAAAGTGGCAAATTTCTTACCAAATCAGCATACTTGTTCAGTCCCAATTTGAAATTAGCTTCGCCCTTTTGAAACTGAGCATTGTGTTTTGCGATCTTTTTCCTATTTTCCATGAAAATCTTCATGCGAAACTTTTCTTCCACAGCATTCTCATAATTTTTCTGATGTTCCAGCTATAAAAACCAATAAAATTATCTTGAACACACTGAACTGCATACAGAAATACATGTTTTTAAATGTGTGTTTCATAACAACTTATTTGGGAAGAAAGGAAAGACGGTAACTAATTTATTAGGCTTAGACACACTGCTCACTGACGTAAAGAAATTTGTCAAAAAAATTTACAACTCAAAACTTAAAAGTTACACTTACACACTCAAATATTTGTAACACAATGTTACTTTTATACTCAAACCACCATTCTATAGGTTAAATTTAATGCTCCAGCAAAAACTGTAGTGTGCCGTTTTCAAATCTAGCACTGTTGGAGAATTTTAAAAACCTGATTCTCAAACTATTGCGAGTAATATTATTAAATGTCTTGTTACATTTATTATTTTAATTATTGTAGTAAATAATAACTTTATTCTAAATTTGAAATATCTAAGATTTATTTACATCGAGATTTGTATTATGCTAAATGTTTTATATAATGGCTTATCTGGCCATATATATGAATTTGTTGAACTATTTTAATGTATTTAATCATAGCTTGCAACTATTTTACTGTTTAAATAATTTTCTCATTACTTTGGTTCCATTCAGTTTTGGTCTGTGCACTTAAAGCAACGTTTTTTATGCTGTAAGATGCCTGCACATCGGTGTTTCATGAGATTGTTTCTCTATCAACCAGATGCAGATTGCAGCATTGTAAATTCCTTCAATTGATGCAGTTTGAGGCTGTCCCCACTCACTTCCTTTCTGTTCTGGCAAATTTACTTAGTGTATTCACAGACAATTTTTTGTGGTCCCGCCGAAATTCCTATTTAAATAATGTTAACATAACCTATTATCGTTTATCACATGTTGCGGTGATCAGAGTATATTTAGGGCCCCGCCACTTAATATTTCCAGCAACTACAGTTTTTATGCTGGTTGTTTATGCAAACGTCTAGTAACTGGATGTGAAATGTCACATTTGCCGCCGTTTATAACAGCTCTACGGCACAGTGCATCTAATGTCTTCCCAGCATGTCTGTCTGACACTGTGGTAGAGATGGGGTGTATTTTCAATACCTGTTATCAGCAACAGGTATTGGATGAGAACAGTCAATACCGGTTCCTAGTTTCTAGAGATACCTGTTGCCATTTCTGCATGTTACTGAAGCAGGAACAATCACACATAATCGATTGTTACTCAAAATTCTAAGATACAATTTCATCGTACCTGTTCCTATTGTCTAATATTGTATCCAATACTGCACCCTAATAGTATTTACGGGCGAGAATATTACATATAAAAGAAATCTTTCTAAATTAATTTTGAACTTATTTAACAACCATATTCACAGTAACCATTTTGCATGTTTTTTTTTTTACAATTACAACAAAAAAAATTTTCAAAGTTTTGTTTGTAGTGGTCTCTAGCTGTTCTTTTATGCCCACACGCTGTGACAGTAACCGCAGCCGGAAAATTGCTATTGTCACTGTCCTAGCACGAGAACATGAGAAGTGAGGTGGTATACCTCCTCAAACCTAACCTACTCGTGTCATGATTTCCTGGTGGGACAATCATAATGCCAGACATTTACTTGCTCTGCAAGGAATCCCACACACCTTATTTCTCTGATGTGAACACGAGTCGCGCGCGCGCGCGCGCGCGCGTGTGTATATATATATATATATATATATATATATATATATATATATATATATATATATATATATATATATATATATATATATATATATATATATATATATATATATATATATATATATATATATATATATATATATATATATATATATATAGTCCTGACAACTTTAACATCGTTTTTAATATTTTCAGAAGGTAGTTGAAAGAATCCAACTACTAGGAGGGTATGCGCTACATACATGTAGCAAAAAAGATCAGACCAGTACATGACTGATAACAGGTATTCGAGAACACGATGAGATAGTGGAATGTGGCCTAGCACACTGCTTACCTATAACCAGTATTCTGAATAACAGGTATTATCAACAGGTACGGGGTTTTCCTGAGAAATACTGGTTTAGCTCATCTCTACAATGCAGCATGGTGCAATGCAACGAGCATACAAGTACCAGAGACGTCACTCAAGGCAAAGGAGCGGAACGCTTATTTCTTGCCCAGTGCAAGTGTGCCAATGTCAAAACAAAAACAAATTGTGTTCATCGGCTGGCATTACTACACGTGAACAGTTTTCTGCACATCATTCTAATAGTCTAATTCCACCTATTTAAAAAAAAAAAAAAAAAAATCCACTGTGAGCTGTCAAGTGTCGGTACAAAACACCAAATTGTTGTTAAAACACTTAACTAGTTCACATCAACGACAATGTACTGCTCACATCACCACAAAAATCATAAAAAGAAATGTGGATTTATATAAATTATACTTCAGTGTCTACAATTGAATCAATATTACTACATTTTTAATTTTCAATTCCGTTGAGAAATATTTATAAAACAATAAGCAGTTTACATTATATCTAATAATTCAAATGTTTTAATTTTTATACTGCCGATATGGGATAGGGCAATTAAACAAAATCAAATCAGAAATAAATTAAGCGTTCTGTTTACTCCTATCCGGTGTCTAGGGATTGGTACAATGTGTAAGTCCAGCTTGCTACTTCCCCTACACGCCTCCGAGAGGGGAAGTGGTTACCTAAAGCAACGAGCGTGGTGACCTAGCATCCTCTCTCTCACCTTTCTTTCTGTCTCTCTCAGACGTGCACCTTCCTTCCTTCCCTTACATTCCACACATGCCGCCGAGAGGGTAAGCTGGTGTCTAACAAAAGAATAAACAAGTCTCTCAGCTGTGCACGCTTGCCTTCACATGCCGGCCACAGAGCAAATGCGTGCCTGGCGAAAGCAGTAACTTTATCAAGATTAAGCATCACTCAAAATAGTTGTGCCTATCATCATTTGTATTTCAAAGCAAATGGTTTCATCTGAAAATGTTACGCAAAACATTTTAACAAGGAATTATTATTTTAAAGATGTTTTCTTTTGGGATTAAAGGTTGTTTTTTCCCCGTAAGGTTGGTGTTTCATTGTATCTGGCGTAAAATTAACATGACTTTAAAATGTAATACTTATTTAACACAAAAGACAGCATCTTCGCAAATAAAATTATATGCCCAAAAGCATATACTCTACCACTTGTCACCAAAAATTGTTTGAGCATCGAGCGACTTGTATTATAAGTGTTAAGTTCATGTTTAGTAACTTCTTGCAGGGAAATCGGAGGATTTATAATAATTTACTTCAATAGACACTTGTCTTTGAATAAACCTAGAAAATGTAAGGGCCTATTTGACACCTTTTTCTGTCTAATAACAGAAAGGTAAGCACCGAGCCAAGTGCAGTGTAACTCTTAACAGGGAAAATCAGGGGATGTGGTTTTGAATTATTAATTATTAAAGACGGTGAAGAAATCAATTACAAACACATTTATTCATTTCTGTCTAAAAATTACAAGTTTTATTTGCAGTAAAATATAATTAATTACTTTAAAAGACAGACATTTGCCACAGACGCAAGGCGTCAGCAGCATGTAGCGGAGTGTATTATTTACAGTAATACTTTTTCTAAAATTCAATGCAAAGGGCAGCGCCAATGGTATTAGGGTATCTGTATCTGAAAACATGGTATCGGAACACCTCTACATAAAACTATAACAAAATATAAAAGTTGTATTTAGACTAGGTATTGCTGTTCCGACAACAGATGGTGAAAGTTTATATTATGGGCAGGTACATTAATAAGTGTGCATCATTGACATTGGAGCCAGAACATAGTCATGTTTAAATACCGGCAACTGTAGAAGGTGCTTTTCAAGGCTACAGCTCATCTTATATCTCAACTGGCATGTATACAAATGCTACTATTTTCAGGATATTCTAGCAATAAGCAGTGATGACAAATTCCAATTACCACCCAGGGCTTTATTGGTGTACGCTGGCAAAGAGCCACATTTTCCAGACTTCTTGCACTTCACACTGGGTGCAATGATTTTCTGTGTTCAAATTATCAAATGCACTGGAAACATATACCAGGTGCAATTTTTGCCACACTGCTTCTCCAGTAAGTGCATCATTTTGAGAGTAACTGTAGCCAACAAAGTAGCACATTTTTGGCGTAATACTTACTCTTTACTAATTTTCATGATGTAGTAAGTGTGAACCCAGTGGAATAAATTCAAAAATGCCATTAAAGAACACTTACATATTTTTAAGTGTTTTTCTCAGGCACATTACTTTAAACAGATCTTATGCCACAATTAACTAAGCAAACTCATGGCAGAAAGAGTATCAACAGAACTGCACAACTATTAAGTTGGCAAAACTCTTTTGGTGGATTGCCCATTCCTTGTTTTTCTACAATGTCTCCCACAAAAATTGTAACCTATTAAGTTAATATTGATGCAGAATTCGGAGTGTTTGAACAGTGGCACATGAATTTGTTATTTTTTGTATTTTACACTACAGTAGTCGTTGCATGAATCTGGTTAGAATTATTTCAGCCATGTTGAAGGGCATTAAAATAATGTTTCCAATGTGCAAGTCGTCTTGGAAGTAGGTAGCATACACGACTAGTATGAAGTATTTTCTTTTTGATGATACACATTTTTTGTAGACTTTTACTGACTTCCTTGATAAACTGACTTCAAACACAAAAGTGCCAGGTAGGTGGCCACCTCAAAAAGTTTGTAGAGGTGAAAATTCTGTGTGTTGTTAATGTGGTCATGAGCGAATTTTGATTTTTGGGAATACTATGTTCTCCTGTATATTTTCTCACACAACAACAGAATTAGCTGTGGGCAGCAATTATTTTCCCCCACGAGAGTCTCTTACGCCACATACATGCAGCAAGGAATATAAGAGTCTTTCACAATGCACATTGTTAGAAGTTAGTTGTGGTACCTTCACTTTGTAAGTTGACTAATGGTTGTTTACATACACTGTATCAATGCAACAACTATTTGGGTTAAATATGTCATTTTCTCTGAATAATGTTGTGGATGTTCATGCTGCATATATCATGAGGTGAATACCTTCACTCTCGTGTGTATTAGGCCTAGTGATTGTGTTGTATATGCTGAGGTGGAAGAGGGGGACGGAAATTTGCAGGCGGACAATGATAAGATATGGTTGTGGACCAGAAAAAATAAAATGAAGATAAATGTAAGAAAAACTAAGGTAGTGGTTCACAAGGAAGAAGATGATAAGCAGGGACATGTACAGATGGGAGGGACAAGAGATAGAAGAAGCAGCAGAATATAAGTATCTAGGTATTGTACTGCAGGGAGACCTCTGATAGAAGAAACAGGCTGAGAGGGTGGTTGCAAAGTGAAGAAGGGCTCTGGGTATGCTGGGAAGGGTGTTGAATGGAGTCAGCTGTGAGGTGAAGGCGTATGGCACAAGGGTACGGCCAATGTTAGAATATGCTGCAGCAGTATGGGACGTGGAGGTGGAGGTGCGAGAACTGGAAAAGGTGAAGAGAAAGGCAACAAGATGGGTGAAGGGTAGGTGGAGAAGGCAAGGGCAGGATGATGAGGAAGAAGGGAACTATAGGCCATCAGTGACGATGAAAGAAATGGGGTGGAGCTCACTGAAGGACATGTGGAAAGTTGAACGGTCAGTCAGGATGTACAGGATGGTGAATGAGGGAGGATGGGGAGGGCTACATTGCAAGCAAAGTAAGGGGGTGTTTAGGGGAAGAGGAAACAACAGTGAGAAGCTTCAGAGGGTGTGGAGGAGAACGGAGCGGGGTAGGCAGTCCATGCTTGTGAGGTCAGCGAGGGAGTGGAATGTGTTGAGGGAGGAATTGGTATCTGTGAGAGGGGTTGGAAAATTCAGGAAGGGAGTGGAAAAGGAGTTGGTTGGGTGAAGGAGAGTTGAGAGAGCTCGCCACCGGGCGGTAGCCTAATTGTGAGTGTATGTATGTACTTTTTTCTCTTGTGTATAGCAGGTTTTTGTATTTTGTTTATTTATGGTTTAAAGCTGTAAAGACATTGTACAAACTACCAACTAGCTCCAGAAAAAATGAATTCACACAAAATTTGAGCCAATCTACTTCCCAGAGTGCATAAGTTAGCAAGAACTGAGGGATGTATCAGGTTTAGTTGCTTCACACTTAAATGGTAAAAAACTGTGAGGCAGATTTCTCATGTCTTTTGACAAAAATTGTGGTGCTATTTTCTTTATTTCTTTTATGATCCTAACCACACTATTTTCCTGATCTTCATAGCCCTTCCCGATATTATGATTCTTAGTATGCAGTGTAAATAAAACAATGCAACTATACAATTATATGACTCAGCATGATTAGTACTTTCATATGAATCATATAACGCCTGCTAACAGCCAGCCGCATTAAGACCATGATGGCGCTCATCACCCACGTGACACGTGGGCATGCATGTGCGCAAAAAGGCCATAACCTGAACTTTCCCGTAATGGGATATGTATTTGAAGTGTAAACCATGTATCTTGTTTCTTTTTTCAGGTTCCCAAGTGTTTTAAGTGTTCAAAATATATGTTTCAAAATGTTACCGGATGTTTGGTTATAAATTTAAAATGTGCGCTACGCGAAGAATAAGAACGTTATTATTCCGGCATGAACGCGCGACCCCTGCCTCTGGGCAGTCCGCCGAGGAGAGCTGGCAAGGTAAGACGATGTCACGTACGCACTTCAAACTTTTTGCACTGATGTAAATTACCATGGCTCACTTTTAGTATACCGGTTAACCTTTGCCTTACGTACCTTTTGTCAGACATTTCCCCAACATTATGCTTCCTCTTAACCTAAACATAAACGAGGAGAAAGGAGGAAAGATGTCAGAGAGGCCACGCGGCCCGCACAACTATGAATCAGGTGCCATCCGCCTATGCCAAAGGCGTTTCAGTGTAATCTCTGTTTACTTGCTGCATGCAATATTAAGGACTTTATTTCTGTGTATGTATTTTAGGGTTTTTGTCATGTTAAATTGTTTTACGGCCACATCATTTGCGACCACGTGGTTAACAGCCGCCAAGTCAATATCTGTGCCATTCATGCGCTTTGAGGGTTTATTTGTGTAATATCATGTGCACCATAATTAATTCCAGGGTTCTATGTATTATTTATTCATGGTTCCATGTATTTTCACGTGTTTGATGCTTTGTATGTATGACCACGCTGTCTCTTTCATGTTTGATTTTCCCGCCATCATGTGTGCTACAAATCTATAAATGTTTAAATATTCAGGGGAATATTTTTTCTAGCATCACTAACCATTTGCTAGTTTTACGAATAAATACTATAATTTCACCTGCACCACGTGATCCGCTACTAATCTTGTCCAGTGGCATCTGCGCTTTATAAGTTTGCTTTCACGCATCTGCGTGTTTTTTTTGTGACATTCATGTCGTGTCCCATACTGTCTCATCTTTATTTGTGTCATGTGTGTAATTTGTATGGTGATATTATTTCCGTCCTAGCCAGTTATGTGTAAAGGACGTCACCACACTCACCATGTGCTGGGAGACGCGCCCCGACGAGTCCGCATTAGCGATACCAAATAATCACACGTGTCCACTGTTCATCTTGTAATTTTCAGTGCCCTGTCTTCAGGAAAAATCTGCAGTCCACCCTAGCAGCTGTAAGCCCCTTTCCTTGTGGAGACTGTATTCTCTAACACCACGGAGAAGTCATCCATCTAGGAGTGCACTAGATTTATTGCGGGCTGGGGAAGCACCCGCGGAGTTAGCTAGATACGTCCGAATTTTCAACCATAAATTTCATACTGACAAGATTTGGTATGAGTGGTAAAATAAAAGTAAGTCTACAGGTGCATTAAGTATTTCCTTGTAGTGACAGCAACCTCTCGCACTTTTCAGTGTTAAAAAGTTTAGTAATGCAAAGTGTTTTGTAAGTAAGTTTGGGTGAGACCTACACACACAACCCACAGCATCCCTGAGAACCCTGAGTCTTTAAGTGCGGTGACAAACACCACTGGCACCCACCTACTGTAAGTTCATTGTGTCACAGTTTGTCTCGTGTCTCACCGTCGTGTCACATATTTTTAAACTCTTTAATTTTTTTGGGAAACTCTTGTTCATGATTACAACAATTTAACATAGTCCCAGGCCAAACTTCTTATTATGTTGCCAAATAATGTTGATTGTTTCCAATAACTAGTCTTTTCCCTAGACAAAAGAGATGTTAGTTGTTCTTTGTAATTTACAACTGGACTGGCTACAGTCTATTTCACAGGTTCTCTACACTTTTTGAGTAAAAAAAAAAACATGTATGACACGTGTGTTTCATATCACAAGCATTCTATAGGGTAATTCTTAAGAATAGAGGCTTTTTCAAAAATAAAAATATAATACCTGGATATGTTAGATATAAATGTTAGTAATCATAATTACTAGGAATTTTGGACGGACTTTAAGTAGTTTTTGAGAGGGAAAAAAAAAATTATATATATATAATGTGATAGTGAGGAGGGTTATCAAGATTGCGGTGTTTATGCAGTAAAACACGTATAATTTACGTTGAATATATTTATATCGGGTTGCTGAATTGTTTTATATGTAAAATTCCCGTTTGAAATGAATATTTAATTTGAAAATGTCATTTACGGGGTAGGCTATATTTATAGTGCGGTACTGAGCTTATACAGGTAAACAACACAGGTATCGAGAAGAGTCGGGACATTATGTAATACTGGTGAATTATTCAAGGCTTAACTGGTCTATATTGACAAGAGGATAAAATGTACTATTCATAGAATAAATATAGATATCGTAGATGATACAGTGTCTTTCAGAGACTGTGTTTATCTTTGAAGATGACATATGCAGCCATGTTATTTTCACTACACTGCGCATACACGTATACCGCTATGTTATTTTCAATACAGTATGAGTGCGCATATACCATCATGCTGGTTGATGTCGGATGGATTGTTGGGAAATTGCAGGATGCTGGTATGCGCCAGTCATGTCTGAGGCTTCGGATTAATGATTAAATGTGTGTTTTATTGCCATTCATGTTGTTTGAAGTGTTAAATTTAATAATTGTGTGAAATTACAAGTGATTCTATGCTATTACAGCAAGAGAAACGGTAAATTATAAATATGTGCAGTGATTAGTGTGTCTGTGTAATGTGGTAAAATGGATTGAAGTTGTGGAGTGCGTATTCCTAAAGGCAGTATGAATTACGAGTGATTTGGTGAGTAATGACTAAATGAATTTTTTGGGAAAATTTTTTTTGGAAAGTGGTATAATTCCACCCTATTAATTACACAGAACACAAATTTACTATGGGCATCAACATTTGACTTATAGAAACACCAAAAAAGATATTGGGAAGGGTTATGAAGATCAGAGAAATTGTGGGATAAGTAAATTGAGTGAAACATGTACATAATTTAATATTTGACGAAAATATGTTAAATTGCAAAAATACTGTACAAGCATAGCCATACATTATGCATCAAGCCAGAGTCCTAGCGCCAGCAGGGGAGTAAATCCCCAAACAGTCATTCAAGGTGAGCCAGCAATTCTTTTAGGTAGTGACACGAAGCATCACGCATCAGCAAAGCTTGGAGTTTCCCCATAAATTATTGTCATGTGTAGCATATTTGCACTGAGAAATTATGTGCGTGTTTTGCAAATACATATTTTATTTACTATTTGTAATATTACTGTAATATTGTCTCATGAAAACATGTTTAATTGCGAAAAAATCGAACTGAACATGACCTAATACAAGCTACAAATACGATAAGAGGGGAGGGCAATGAAGATCAGGGAAATTGAGGGGTAAAAGTTTATAATGAAAATGTACTATTTTGTATTTTTTTAACCCCACAATTTCCCTGATCTTCATAGCCCTCACCACTATCATATTTGGAGCTTGTATTGGTAATATTATCTATTTAGTTAATGTTTGGTTCAGTTTTTTTTTTTACCCCACAATTTCCTGATCTTCATAGCCCTCCCTACTATCGTTTTTGGGGTTTCTATTGGTCAAATGTTGATGCCCCTAGTAAATTTTTGTTCTGTGTAATTAGTAGTGGAATTATACCACGTTCCGAGATTTTTTTTCCTTCAGAAAAGCCCCTATTCTTAAGAATTTTCTTTTATAGTAGTCATATTAACAAGTAAATTATTTTTGGTTAAATTGAACTTTTACTTAGCCTATATATTATCCATAAAATGTAATATTTAATTTACAGTTAAAGCAAATAAAATACAAGAAAAATAGATGTCTTGGTAATAACTAGTTCTTATGCAAAATTTTATTATACTGAGTGTGTACGAACGCAAGTTAGTGTAGATTTCTGGACTTGGTTAGGCCACAGGTTAGCTTTGTTTGCATGAGGCGGATGAATATCCTGAAAATAGACCCTTGGCAGGGATTCACATAAGTTCTAACTAAAGGCTGGGCTACAACTGCTATAGGCCGTTCATGGTAAAATGAACACTGTTGAAAGCCCCGTTTAAGATCTATTTTTATGCACGTTGTGTGTGCTTCCATCTTATGTAAAATTAACATTGCCATTTGACTTAGGTATCGCTTTCTTCATACATCAGTCAAGTGAAATTGTAAAATTACTAGAAAAGTAAGTATTTTAAAAATCTGCTCAGTTTTACACTCGACGCATTAAAAAAAAACTTAAAGCAAAAGAAATAAATTAAGTTAAAACTTTTTTATTCAACATTAAGATATAGAACTACTTTCCCCTCCATCGTTACCAACTTTACTGGGTGCATGTCACTCAGTACACCCGTTAAAATATATGCAGGTAGGAGCAGTAACTTTTTTTATAAGGTTGATTGCCAAAGTGCTCACTTTATAGTGAAGTCTTTATAAGCACAAGAAAATAATTACTAATTTTAAAAACGTCTCAGGTCACTCGAAAATATTTATTTTAGATAAAATCCACCACCTACTATACAGAACTCAATTTCTTTTTGTACAAATGTAGCAACAAAAACAAACTAATTTTATTATCGTGATATCAATTGTAGCTAGGCCACTATGCTTGTGTTGTGTTATGTATGTGTTTATCGCTATAACTGTTAATGTATTAGGTTATTGTAGCCTAGCCTTAACCGTGAATTGACTATATTTACTCAACATTAAATTAAGATCACACTTTTTTTAACTGCACTTTGCACTTGCTATTAGAGAAGTTTAAAATTGTTCATACCTTAATATTTTTGGTAATTAATGGTTAATTCCAATTTGATATCACATTAAAACAGCAACCTGTACCTCACCTTAAAAGTAGCCCATTCTTCCAGTACAAGATCCATGAACGAAATAGCCTCGCAAGCGATCAGAAGGCAAGACAAGACTAGTATCTTCATGTTGAAAGTTGCCAGCTGCAAACACACATGCACACAAACTTCGTTATCCTACTTGTGCACATCATGACGCAACTGTTAGCCTTAATTACATGAAAATGCCGAGAAATATTATATTATAGCTTATGTAGTGATATGAGAAACAAACCCCTGTCATTTTATGGACAATTGACCCGCTAGCAGAAGCTAGATTAACACATAAACAAATCCAAATAAAATCAGTCTTTCACGTAAATTATTGAAGCTTAAATTATCTAAAATCAAATTACGATATTTGTAACTATAGAATATATTAATAAATTCGTACACTATGCGCAAAAAAAATACAACTTACGGACGATCTAAACGACGAAGCAACTCCGCAATACTAAGCAGCACACAAAGCACTGATAACACTGATGAAAATGAAACATGTCGACAATGAAAAGTAAGCAACCATGAGCTTGAAAGATTTGAGAGGGGGAAAAGAGGGGAGTGAGGGGAGGAAGCGTGTCACCAGTCATGTAATGAGATAAATTGCGGGTAAGAACCTTATGGTAACATCAGAAAATACGATTAACGCTTGAAGAGACGTTGATGTACCATTGAAATCTTGTTGGAAATTGCAAAAAGGAAAATTCAATCTGCGTTTTCACTTATGTCGGTCCACAGCAAAATCACCCCGAATAAAACAGGTGACACGAAAACAGAAAAAATAATTAATTTCTGTTTTATTGTTTACTCATCAATACCGTATGCTATAGAGAGTACTGTAGCACATAACATGAGCTGCTTTAGTTTAATAACGGCGTGGTACATGACCTTCCCATTCTAATTGAAATATATAAAAATAAATGAAATACTGTCGAGTCGAATGAGTGCTTCTGCGTATAACAATGAAAAAAAGTGTTCCTTACGAAATACTTTCAAATATGGTACTTTTTCTTGTTCTTGGGATCTCAACTACTTCGAGACAATTCCATATTTAAAACGTTGACAAGTTACACAGAGCTAGGCGACGTCAATGATTATACAAGTTTATCCTGAAACACGCAATGTTTACATCATGTCAACATTTTTAAATGACTTGTGGAATAAGACCTCACTTATGTTAATCCAATTTATTGTATGTATCAATAAAGATAGCAAAATAATTGTACATTACTTGACGATGCTGTGGCTTCCTTCCATGAGCCAGTGGCTCCGGAAACCATCTATCAACAAATAAATTAGTTTTAAAAAATCTATCTACTCAAAACCTCTTGCAAGTAGTCTGCAACACTGAAGTTCCGTCCTCCCGACATTATTAGTGGTCTGCACAATATTGTTTATTTTAATTTTATTAATGTATACTTATTTTGCTCTCTTTGTACTCCATAATATTACTCGGGGATATATTTATAGTCGATATACAAGTATACATTAGGGCCTATGTTACACTTACGGGAAAAAACAATATACATATTGGATAACTAGAAACAAGTAACATTAATACACCATAAAAGATTGAATAACGGAGGCATTGATATGAACGGGGGCTAATCAAATAAATAAAAAGTTCACAATCATCATAGAGATACTGTCGCATATTTTAAAAAAGATAAAATAACCTTTAGTACTATTGGACCTATTACAAATATATTGCTTTGACAAACAATGGCCACAACGCATACCACTACAGAATACAGTGTTTATTCTGTAATACCACTGTCTCGGGAAAACCTTGTCAATAAAATTACTAAATTACGTGAGCTATTTATTTGTATAGTTTCCAAATAGATTAGAATCCTTTACCTCTCATAAAAATAATAGTTGGTACATTAATTTTCACAATGTTGGCTGAATGTGCTTGCCGTTTTTCATTTTTTCTTTTTCTTATGTAGGTATTTTTGCAATAATGGCAAACCAACAATTTGGTGTTTCAAGAAATGAACGGCGAGTTATAGAAGCAGTTGCAAAAAGGAGAGCTGCTCTACGTCAGGAATATTGGAAATTAATTACTGATCCACACACGCATGCTGCGGGACACGGTGGTACTGTGGTAAGAAATTAAACTTACTCGTAAACCTCTTTGTAAACTCGCCAGATTCTGTATATGAAATTTAATCTGGTAGGCTAAATACTTCTGTGAGTATTGAACCGTTGATTCCATATATTTAATACTTAGATCCAGGCCTACCTAATGCCTACTTACTTCTCTTGGATTGAGTAATTCAGCAATTTTTTTATTACTAGTCTAACCTTAAAGCTCTCTTTACAATAGCGCGATGCAATGCGACGTCACACCGAACCAGCCAATCGTAGTACATTATCGCTAGCGACAAGCCTGACTTGCCGCGGAGGCGATGTCGCCGGCGACGATAGAGAAACTAGCCAATTAGGAGCAAGATTATATACGAGAAGAAAAGTAACTGGATTAGTATACAACTCGATACCATGTGTTTACACACGTTATGACTTCACCAATATGGTGCTGTCACTTTTTTTTCCTATGCCTCATCAGTTTCCTCTCGCAATCAAACGGGGCATCCACGGGAATGTGGGGGGTTTTCAGGCAGGGACACTTCCAGTATTTATAAACTATCGGGATGTATACTTGAACCCACCCACCCAAGTGTACTACACAATACCATATATGTTATTGGCAAGTAGGTATACTTGAATCCGTCTGCCCTAGTGTACCTGTGTGTTATCGGGAAATGCACTTAAACCCATCTTGCCCAAGTGTATCACACAATACCATATGTGATATCAGGAAGTACACTTCAGCCCAACTGTACTGTGTGATACAGCTTGGGGTATCAGGACATAACTTTAACCACAATGGGATCATAGTAAATAAATTACTAATATGCCGCCAAAACTAACATATTTGTAAACGACGAATCACAATTTTCAGTAGTTCAGCCACATCTTGTTTATCGTGGATCGTGTGTGTGTGAATTACTGTCATGGGTGCATATTTCGAACAAAACCCCTTTTACTTAACACTACTTTTGATATTAAACACCTCTTCCAACCTCCTACACTTTCGAATCCACCACCATTTCAGACACCACGTACTTTTGTTTTGAACCCTTCAGAATATTATATGATATCCTCCACTGCTATCCAATTATTAATTTAAAATGTTAAGACTTGTTACCTGCAACAGAATCCTGACCTAACATATTCCTACAACACATTGCACCCAATACACACATTTGTATTTAAATATCTCCACACTTACCTTTACCAAACACACAAATTTTCTACCAACATGTAATGCCACACTCATTATTCGACATCGAATACGTTGTTTGCACTATGTTACATATTTTACTGTACGTCAAACAACACCTTAATGCACCACACATTTTTGACGCCATACACTATAGTTTATATTTTGTTCTACAGTTCACTCACTATTTTATCACTCTATACATATCCATTTTATGGCACTGATGCGTAAGAAAACTAACTCTGAACACGTAAACTAATACCTTATTAACTGTATGAACGGAACGAGCGGACACTGGGGATGAATTTTTAACAATTCTACAGTACAAAGAAACATACAGTCTTAACAACTTATGAAATAAAAAAAATACTCAGCTGTTGAAAATTACTGATATGGGTTCTCGTACGTCATTAACTATGTCACATGTATAAACAAACCTGTGGTATCAAGATGTACACTTAACCCCTGTGCTTCTTCCATTTGTAAACATTGTTTTAAAAACTGGTGGAATATTGTGAAGATGTATGCAGTATTGATACAATATTTATAATCGGGAAGACTGCAATTAGATGCAAAAATATAGGGGGACTCTTCAAGATATGTTTTGTGATGCCATACATCTTCTTAGAATAATGCTAAAACTGTGTTTATTTGTGTGTTGTCAAATATCATCCGGAAGATGGCAGGCAACTTCAATTTTTTTTCCCGTTAGCTGTATCGCGTTGCGCCCCGCTATTGTGAAGAGCACTGCTGGTGACATTTTTTCTCATCACACTGCACTATTGTGAAGCGGGCTTAGAGTGTAATGAATTTAGAATAGGTCAATACTAAAAGTACTGTGCCCAGAGGTCGTTGTTCTGCTCTCTTTGACAATGCTACATACAGCCACAATTTAAAAATACCCTATCCTATAGTTATGAAAAATTACACCGGAGTGCACAAAAAGTAATGCAAATTTTGTTTATTTTATATACTAGATTATTATGAATGAATCATAAGGTTTTAAAAATCTGTAATCGCCAAAGTACTTAGCAGAAAATCAGTGATACATGAAAACAGCCACAAACTGTCAAAGTTTTAGTACACAAATTTCTAAGATTTTCTACAAACATTGTGTGCTCCCCTTGTCACACAGCACGTCCAATCAGTAGTAGACTTTGTCCCACATGCATTGCAGCATGTCCCTGTCAATGGCCATCACAGCTGTGATAATGTGGTTTCAGAGCTCGTGCAATGTTGTTGGTAATGGTGGCCCGTAAACAGTGTCTTTCTCGCACCCTCAAAATATGGATGAAATCGCATGGCGAAAGGTGACCATCTGTTCAGTGTCGAGTCATCCCAACCACAGCATCCAGTCCAATGGTGTGGGAGTTCATTGTTTAGGTAGCGACGTACTTCTCTGTGTCAATGTGGAAACAACTAACTCCAACATGTTGAGATAGATCATGCCCTTCATGTTGTCAAAGGGGGGAAAAAAGGCCCTTACACCTTCGTCTTTAAGATTCCGCAGATGACATTCAGCTTTGGCTGATTCCGTACGTGCTGTACAGAATCCCGGGGATGTTCTATACCCCATATCTGGACATTGATGGTTCACCTTCCCACTCAAGTGAAACATCACTTTGTCACTGAACACCAGACGTGTGGCAAATTCGCCTTCCTGCATGCGCTCACAAAATTCAAATTGGGTGGTGTAGTCTTTGAGATGAAAGTGTTGCGATAGCTTTAAGCAGCACAGTTTCAGTTGTAACCATTGTCTCAAAATCTTCCAAACAGTCTGCCGAGTAATTTCAAGATTGCGACTTGCTCAGGTAGTTGATTTTTGTGGCCTACTACACGCATAACTTCCCCTGACTCTCTCCACTGGTTCGTTAAAAACACCTGGACACCTCCAATCTTACCTTTACACAGGCATCGTGTGCCCTGGAACTGACGGTACCACCGCAGAATGATCTGGTGACCTTGTGGTTTTGTGTGGTAATGTCTTCAGAATGCACTCTGCAGGGTAATAACCGATAAACATTTCGCATATTCCAAAACGCAAAACCCTTTCTATTGCTTAGTCACCATTTTGTGAGCAGAGCTTATGCTGCCACTTGGTGTGATGAAAGAAAGTTTAGACTCGTGTAAAAAAGTTTGAAGTTTTTCCTTTTGTTTGGTTGTTGGCAGGAACTTTTAAGATGAACAATTTATGAATTACATATTTTTAAAACCTGATGAATCATTTATAATATCCATGTACATTGTAATAGACTTGCCGTGTTTATTACTGCAGTTTATGAAAGGCAGTTTGAATTATGCTATGGTAATTATGAAAGAGTATCTAAAGGAAAAATTAATAACGTGAGAAAAGGGGTGTTTGTTGATAATACAAAAATATATTTCCTTGGTCACATTAGTATAGGCCCTATACAAGTTAAGACGTGTGATAGAATGCAGGGCTATGACAACCAAGAGAAACACTGGGGTAAAATACATAGAATGCAAGGAAACCAATGCAAAGAAATTATCAGAGTTAAAAAAAGCCACAAAAATCCACAAATGGCTACCGAAGTGAGATTTTGTGTAAAGTAATGTAACTGAATCTCTATCCACTGACTATTTCATCTCCTGGATGAATGACTGGAGCAAAAAGGACACAAGTACTTGGGCACTAATAACAAAGAATGCCTAAACATTTTGAATTGTTTTATTAAAAAACTGTGATACCTAATGGTATAGCTGCTATATAAACTTTATAGTTAATGTGCTATATAATATTTATTGTGTACTTACAGGGCTATTTTGTACAATCTGTACTAGAGCCTTAGTGCAGATCATACAAAAAAGCCCTATTAATATATTATGAATAAGATGTAGATACACTAATAATGAAATTAATACAGGCTGATACACGAGGAGTTACCGCAACTCACAGGACTTATTCTCTAGGTCATTTGAGCCAAATATGTCATATGAATGTGGGTCCTAGTCCCAATCTTTACAAAGTAATTTAAATAATTTGAAAGGTTAACGTGAAAAAATAACCTTTTCAGAAGTAAAACCATTATTAAAGGCTGTTCACGATAAAGTGAGCACTTTTGAAATTAACCTTTGAAAAATGTCACTGCTCGTGCCTCCATATATTTTAATGGGTGCAATGAGTGACATATGTTCAGTAAAGTTGGTAACTATAGAGGAGAATGTAGTTCCACATATTAATGTCAAGTAAAAAGTGTTAGGTAACCATTTGTGATAACTTAAATTATTTCTCTCATTTTCTGTAATTTTGAATGCATCAAAGTTTAAAAATATGTAGATTTGTACAATATTTACTTTTCTAATAATTTCACAGTTTCACTTGCCCGATGTATGAATAAAGTTATTTTGCCCATGGCTATGTTAATATTACATAAGGCGAAAAAATACACAATGTGTATACAAGTAGATCTTGCGCAGGGCTTTCAAAAGTGCTCATTTTACAGTGAACTGTCTATATCAGACTTCATTGTTTACAATTGAGCATCAAACACCATATCTGTGTATTCTTCTTCTGTGGAAAATGTACTTATCATTGTAAACGAATTGCTAGGCCCTACAACTTGCAAACAAAGGCTACAACCACAAATGCTCAGGAACGTACAGTTTTCACGGAGTACACACTGAAACACTGTCACACTTTACGGTGGTCATACTTTCACAGAATTAGCAACAATAGGCAGCAACATTTCACAAGCTGTTTACTGTAATGCATTTCCAATTTTTTTAATTACTTTGTAAATATTACGAATAGGACCCACACTTAAATAACATAATTTGCTTCTAATGACTCAAGTAAGTGGCTGTAGCTTATTGTGAATTGTTCTGTATACTGGCCATACCATATGGTATCACAAGTTTTTTAATAAAATAATTCAAAATTTTGTAGCCCTCTTCGTAATTGGTGCTTGAGCACGCACCCTTTTTTTTTTTTTTATCAATGTGCTTCGCTGTGCATCATCCAGGAAGCTGGATAAACGTAAGAAAGTAGAAGTTGTAGTGTGTGTAGGGTCACAGAAATTTACTTGCTTTGTCTTTTCTTACTACCAAATTTGTATTGAAAATTCTGGGGGACAATATGGGCAGCTGGTAAATTGGTTTCGCCATATGTATTTGCTATTGTTCATGCTTTGGGAAGCAGAGTAGCACAGATTTTGCATGGAATCACTGTTCAGTGGCAGTAATTTGGGTCAAGCGTGGGGAGAGGGGCAGTTGCAAAACAACTTCCTGCAGTAGTAAACATTTTGAAGCAACAGTCATCTGTTGTACTCGCCCACATCAGTGTTGGATAAACCTTCTTGGCTGCGAAAACGAAGTGGTGCATATGCGTGGGTTTGCCATGGAACCGACAGCAAAATATGAATTCTGCCAGGTAAAGGCTGTTCACAATAAAGTGGGCACCTTTGAAATCAGCCTTACAAAAAAGTCACTGCCCATAACTGCATATATCTTAGCAGGCACCCTGAGTGGCATGCGCCCAATAAAGTTGGCAATGATTCATTGGAAGTAGTTCCGTATCTTAATGTTGAATAAAAAAGTGTAAAGGTGGGATTCCACTGAGGCGACAGGCGACATTTTGTCACCATGTAGAATGTGACATGTTGAAAAAGCAACATGTATCCTGTCGATTCTACAAGAACCGTCTACACAGCTGTTGCTTGCTGCCTACCGTGTACACTGGTTCCACAAATACATAGTCGTTCATCAAAAATTCCCCCAATAATAGGAAAATCAGATAAGTGGAAGAATATATGCGTTCTGGCACATCTGCATCTGGTGTCAGATTCTGATTCAGCAGACCGCCATGTTGGAATTTCCGTTTTCCCCCCTTAAAAATTCCCATTTTTTCCCAGAGCTGGAGAGATGGACTCGTGACAACAAGCCAGGAGAGCAGGTCTGAGGAGTCAGGACCTTTGACCAGGACCCCAAAAAATAAAAACAAATTCAGAAAAATTCCAAAAAAAATGCAATGAAATGGTAAAAAATACCAAAAAAATTATTACTAAAGAATATTCAAAATTATTAAGAATTTATTATTAAAATTATTACAAAAACATTTAAAAATTATTGCAAATTTTTTTTAAATTTATTTAAAAACAAAAAGTTGAGAAAATTACCACCATGTTAGATACAGACTATCTTGACCCCATGACCTTGAATGCCCTTATAAACAAAAACTCGAGGATAAAATCCATAAAACTCAGCAAGCATATGATGTTATGGACGACCGCCATTATATTGGATGCAGTTAACCAGAACCTTGACCCCATGACCTTGATTGACCTTGTAAACAAAAACTCGAGAAAAATACATAAACAGTTTTAAACAATCCCAAACATTTATTAAAATGTAGTAATAAAAATTATTTTTAATGTATTTTTAAAAACTTACATTTCCTGAGTTCCCCTTAGCACCACGCCCAGCAGATGACCCCCAACTTCCCTCACCTATACTCATTCTATCGTCTGTCACAATCTTGTTTTTTTCATTTGTCATTTGTTTTGAAGTTTGTCTCCCACCTTCGTTCGACTAGCATCTTGGATTTCATATGTTTTCATCAACTAGGTGGCACTAGTGTTGTAATCCTCCCATCAGGTAGCAGCCATATTTGTTTATGCTTTTTTAATGTATAGGTTGTGCTGCCGGCACCCTTCATATTAGATGCTATTTTCACAATAAAACAGGTGGCGTTAATTTCTCGGTTCTGCCATCAGGAGAGTTGTCGACACTCATATTTATAGTCATAGGAAAAGCTGTAATTTGCCAATCGACAGTATACCTACATGCGTAATTCAATAAGTATATATTTTTTATTAAAAACTTAAATTTCTACAATTGTAAAAAGTATTTTTTATCTAATTGTATAATTGTACATATTGTATAATGGTACTTTATACAAAACTTTTAGTTAAATTTATTTTATTTCTGTACCTTTAATATGTTTAATTATATTCTGGCAAATTAGGTAAACATGAAATAAAACACTTTATTTTTCACACACTTTTTTTATTCAATTAATTTATTGCAGTCGTTCATGCCTTCGAACAAAATTACATTATATATATGTATATTTATTTATTTATATTCTGGATGCCGAACACATCCCACAGTACTGGTAACCGCCTGTACTCCTCAATAAAATACAGTTCTTTCCTTGAACCAAACCATGTTGCCTCCCCAATGTTGCCTGTTCCCCATCTAGAGTGGGAAGCTCGGCGTCAACTGGCAACAGGTGGCAGGCAACATGATTTTCAGAAAGTAGGTAGCGTTTGACACTGTCGCTTGTGACGTTCGACATGTGTTGAACCAGTGACTCGGCGACAATGTCGCTTGCTACAGGTTGCCAAAATGTTGCCTCAGTGGAATACTGCCTTTAGGTAACCATTTCTGATAACATAAATTATTACGTTAAGTTTTTTTGTGCTTTTTTAATGCATCAAAGTGTAAAAATAGCAGATTTGTTAAATAATTTCACAGTTTCGCTTGACTGACATGAATTAAGTAATGAGGCCTATGTCAATGCTAATTTTACGTAAGTTGGAAAAATACACAACTTGCATACTAGTAGATCTTAAGCAGGGCTTTCAGAAGTGCTCATTTTACTGTGAATAGTCTATACCTGACGAAATGCTGCAATCTTCTACAGTGCCGTGCAAGACTGTGCTACTTGTCCAAGTCACATCTTTTCTCACGCGTCAGAACACACTGTTCAAATCAGTCTGCAGAAAGATATGGCCAAAATAAAGTAAGTTCAGCAGATTGATAAGCTTTGAGGAACACGCTCTGCGCAGGTTGACTCGAAACCCCTCAATGCACTTGTGCATTCATTCTCTATTCATAAATCTCGGTTCACATGGTACAGTTAGGGAAATTACGAATAGTGAATGTAGCAACACTCCTCACCCTGTACTGCACCACCCAGGAAAGTGAGTGACGAGATTTGGGCCCTTCTTAACATCAGAGTCTTGAAAGCCGAAGAGTATGAAGCGAGGTATGTAGCAGCGCCGGATTGAAGGGGTGGCTGGAACGGGATATCCCCGAGAAAACTCGCGGACCAGCGGCATCGTCCTGCAAGATTCCCACATGCGAAAATCCGAGAATCAAACCTGTTTCACCTAGGTGGGAAACGAGTGGTCTAAACACAACGC
Organism: Dryococelus australis; assembly: GCA_029891345.1. Lineage (NCBI taxonomy): Eukaryota > Metazoa > Arthropoda > Insecta > Phasmatodea > Phasmatidae > Dryococelus > Dryococelus australis. Next base: position 98,519,370 of record CM056996.1, read on the forward strand.
CACCGCAACCTCACCACCCAGGAAAATATGTAATATTGAAAGTTGTATTGTAAGTAGTAATCAATTCACATAATCTATTCAGTTTAGCAAATTATGATCCATAGATTGCTGAATCCGAAACTAATCTATTCGTCGATAATCGATTTTTTTTATGCCCATCTTCACTCCTACTTTGATAAAGTCGTGCGGCATTCGGCACTCAGTGTTGTCAACTTAGCAGACTATGCTATATTTGGCAGAATTTAAAACCATTTGTACATGTAAAAGTTCAAAAAACTGTTGTAAATCTGTCACTAAAATTTAGTTTTGTGTGTGTGTGTGTGTGTGTGTGCGCGTGTGTGTGCGCGTGTGTGTGTGTATTATTATGATAAAACTATTTATTATGTTCAATTTAACAATTATTAATTGGTTTCTTTTCTAAATCTTAATTTTTAACCAATTTTCTCTCTTTTTGGGATTTTTCATGCACGTGGCGGGAATTTTGCTGATTTTATGCAAACATTCGGCGGATTTTCGAAACTGGAATTGGCAACAGTGGTCGGCAGGGTCGCGTGACCAAGTCGCCCCGGTGCAAATGCGACGGGTCCCGCCTGCCTGCATCGTTTTTCTCCATTTTTGGTCGAGAAGTGCGGGCGGGAGCTATAAGGCTGAACTGGTTGGCGCTACCAGAGCGCCATCGACACTAAGTGCAAAGCTCTGAACTGGTGTGCAGTGTTCTCGTCGTACTGCATCTACCTACAGCAGTGACCCCATAATTTTATTGTTGGGAAGTCTGTAGCAAGGTTCGTTGCATGTCCCTAAAGGCTGTTCACAATAAATTCAGCACTTTTGAAATCAGCCTTATAAAATAGTCACTGCTCCCTGCCTGCATATATTTTAACTGGCGCACTGAGAGATATGCGCCCAGTAAGGTTGGTCATAACGGAGGGAAATTAGTTCCATATAACTACGTTGACTAAAAAGTGTCGGGGAACTATTTGTGAGGACTAAATTATATATATATATATATATATATATATATTTTTTTTTTTTTTTTTTTTTTTTTTTAAAGCAGATATGAAAAGTATTTTTACTTTTCTAATAATTTCACAATTTCACTGGACAGATGCATGCATACAATGATGAGGCCCATGGCAATGTTAATTTTACATAAAGCGTAAGACTATGAAACGAGCATACAAGTAGAACTTAAGCTTAGTGCTCATTATATTGTGAACAGTCTATGGAGTACTTTTGTGTGTATATAATGCATATATTTTGGGATCAGCTCTTTGAAAAAGTTTTTATAATCATGTTGGTATGCCTGAAATGGTTTTTACAGTATATGTGACGTTTTAAAAGCATAGTCTGAAATTTGTATTTTTTTTTTTTTTTTTTAATTCCGTAGTTAAGCATATTGTACGCACGGTTTATAGTTTTGTAAATAAACCTGGATTTCAGACAATGCGGCGAGGTTCGGGTGCCAGGCAGACGGGCGCATTAATATTGCGCCTTTGGCATAAGACTGAAATCGCCGAAAATTTACAGAATGTTCGTTCTATTTACCAAAGTGAATTTTTTTTCTGTTGCTCTGATTTCAAAAGGCTTTACTTGGTATATATTTTAGCCCTCGTGGACAGTTCAGCTGCAGTCTGAGGAACCCAAAAAAAAAAACAAGGAAAAGTTACCCAACTGTAGCATTGCGCGCCTTGTGCTGCAACATCAGGTGAACATGTCCACAATTTGCGACGTCTAGTGATCATTTGCTGGGAGACGAATGTCGCCGTCATTATTATTTATTTTGTAACAGTGTAATGTGGTGCGCGGCACTCTTAAAATTGTGTAACGTGTAGTGTCCTATGGAGTAAACACAGTATCATAATAGCCTATGTGTTGGAGTGACCACTTTTTATTCTGAAAATGTGCAAAATATGTCCTAGGCCAACTGAGTGTAATATCCAGAACTTTAATTTATGCACATGAAAAAATAGAATATTATCTGTGTTGGCAATACTTGTGATTCAGTAAGCGAATTAAAATGAAATTAATACTGTCCCAAATAAATCTGTTTATGCTCGGCTGTGCTCAGGTTATGATTCAGTAAGCGAATAAAATGAAATAAATACTGTTCCAAATAAATCTGTTTATGCTCGGCTGTGCTCAGTTTAGGACCCAGTATGTAAGATGCGTTGAAACTCACCTTTGACAACACCACCTTCGTTACTGGCAAACAATTGCCACACATAAGCTGATAAACTTAATGTACACAACTACACACATACTAAAGCACTTGTTTAATTATTAGCAACTGAAAATGTGTAGAGGAGGGATAGGATGAAACGTGCATATTCAGTATCAGGCGTGTCAAATCCAGTTTAAATTTATTTATTCAAAAGATTCAAAATGTGCAAATTCAAAATATCTGTTTAAAATAAGCTGGAAAAAATAAAGAAAATTAAAAAATCCCTGAATGGCAATGAGCAAGAAAATGAATGTTTAAACTAAGCCGCCGTTGGGAAGTGGTCATGGATAACGGTCATATTTCTAAATCCTTACATGGCCCTTAATTAACAGTCTGACTTGTGCACTTGAAATTAATGTAGCTCTCTCAAAAATAAAATGTCTTAAAAATAGTTTTTAAAAAATATAACTGTCTCAATACGGTAAAACACTTGACTTCCTCAGGTTAAATTATGGTTAAAAATGGCTGAAGTTAATTTAGGTTCTTTGCCAGCATGGCGTCCGTAGAATGTTCTACGCCCATTGCGTAACGTAACAAAGTCCAAGATGAAATAAAATTTAAAACTGGATGAAAAATAGCTCTGTAGTTAAATACCAGGTTGTAGATGAAGGCAGGACGGTGTAACTCGTAGAAATAAAGGAGGTAGAAAAAGAATGTAGATCTGGGTGCGGTAGTGCTTTATGTGGCTCAACGACTCACGGACATTACAGTTCTAGCTAGCTACCTATACTCCTAAACAGCTGCTTAAAATAAAAATCTGCGGAGTGCTTATCCTATCAAACTCGATGCAAAACACAAATCAAAAACCATTGCAAGCTGTTAGAAACTAGAACGCCCTAACTCTAATTAAAATTCCTCCGCTGCGTCCAAACTGTAGGACGAGCGTCCTAGCCTTATGTCTAGCGTATTTGAAGGTTGGAGGCAGAGAGAGCGTTCTTTCAAACGGCCCGTGCGACCTAACCTTATGCTGAGCTCTCCAGCCAATCGGAGTACAGGATTTGAACCTATTAGTAAATCGCAAGGCTTCCTGACTAACGATCTAAAATGTCACACTCCAAACGGCCTAAATCCCTATTCCATAGAGTTACGGGTCTCGTAGAAGTTAATCAAAAATATACGAGAAATTCCCTGAAACATTAATAAATATGTGACCAATAATAATGCAAAATACTACGTTATTAATTAAAAATATAAAAAAAGAAAATCTAGCTATTCATTTTAATTAAATATTAATAATTATCATTTGTACATCTAAATTTAAATTATGAAAAATGAAAAAATAAAAATAATAAAAATAACGAAAAATCAAACATGTGAGAAACATACGTAAAATTACAAATGTTATGCATGACGGTGTCCAATACGTGAAACAAACATTAATTATTACAAATAGATGCAGATGATGAAAATGTTACGATTTTGTTTATTTCAAGCCTTCGTTTCAGCCATTAGAAAATACATTCTGGGACATAGGATTTGCCAAAACAATATAAAACGAACTGTACAAATTATTGTCTACTAGCGTAACTAAGATAACTAAAGCTAATTGCAAAATAGTACTTTGCATATTTTAGTCAGTACACTTATAACATGACGTTACACATTATATAACACATAGGGCCGGTTTCACACACACATCTTAAAATTTAAGCACTACTTAAACACTGAATAAGCTGTGCCTAGCGCCTTGTACTATTTCACCAACTTTAAGCTCTTCTTAAAATGTTTTAAGCAGCTTTTAGTTTAGGCAGCCGAAATCGGATGCCTAACTCTTTAAGCTCTACTTAAATCATGTAAAAAAATTAAAAGGAAAATGGCTGCTACTGAAAAAGTTGTATGTTGATAACCCCAAATGTGCTATAAAGTATTTAGTTTTATAAATTAAATTTTTTTATAAATAGAAATTAAAAATTATTGTGTGTCAAAGTTATTGAGTTTGGGTGCAAGTCTTTATTTGCTGAAATAACCTATGACGATGGTCGAAAACAAAACTCGTGGCAGGCATAGATTTGGAGTTGTACAAAACCCAATATGTACATAGGAAATTGAGTGTAAAGGCAGGTAGGTAATTGATAAAATATGATTTTATTGAGTACGCATAAGCTACGGAAGTACCTATTTTAAATAATGGAAAAAATATTTGCCTTCACTACACTACATGTATGTACGATATCTAGGCCTAAAAATATTTGTTTACTTTGATAGAATTTGAGACTGGACATAATATAATGCATTTACAGCTATGTTTTACTACACATGACAAATTTGCAGTACAAGTTTTGAATTAGAAAAGTTAACGACCCAATTAAAGCTTCATACAGATGTGAGGTGATAATCATATTTATTCAAATTCGGGCACTGGGCGTTTCTAAATTGCACATGAATATCGTCAATGTCACTATCAACAGACTGTCACAATTTCAGAAATTTCAATTCTAGTTAGTGATCAAAGCCAAACCGAATCGTTAAAACCTAGCAGTAATGTCGTACGTAAAACAGTTATTTTAAAGTAGAAAAATTTGGGATGGCCTTGTAGACTGTAGTAAATGTAGGTCTAGTGTTGTTTTTTGAGGGCAATATGATTTTTTACACGGATTATACATTACGTTTAGGGAATGTATCAGTGCCTAAACAAGACAATAGTTTCATGTAAAAAAAAATCATTATTAACCTAACGTATTTTTTTATAAAGCGTTTAATATATAAATGCTTGACGAAAGCTACTTAAATATATGTAACGAGTTCAAAACATTACCCGAGTAGAAAAAATATAAAACAATTAACATTCTGACTAGTAAAAAACAGCCCAGGCGTAATACAGATCATTGTAGCTATAGCTGCGAAAAATAACACTTCTTGGCACTGATAATAAAAACGAGATCATAAAAACATCACATAATTAAAACACAACACTTCCACGATAGTAGATTAACCTCTAAAAATTAAAAACTTATCTATTCACGAACGTAATTTTAACATAAATAAATTTCGGTATGCGAAGTTAGTTTAACGAATCGAGTACACACATATTTTTCGTATATGCAGGGACATTTGTTTTATTTGATTCTTATTATTGGCCAGGCAAACGGTAAGGCTTTAATAGTTTATTATAAAACAAATATTTGGTTAGGAGTCGTATGCTCATAACAGAAGAATACAGCATTTCGGGGGGGGGGGGGTGTTTTTTTTTCCTTTCATTGGAATAATTCTCATTGGTTCGTTTAGTGTCTTGACCACAATGCGCCACTACTAACAAGAGAATATTTGCTACTTATTTCTTTAAGCAACGCCCAGCTATGATGCGCTTATAAAACTGAGTTCTATATTGTTGAAACACCTCGACATCCTTAAGAGCCCCTTAATATTAAGTATCGCTCTGCTGGAACTCAGTTTATTCCTTGTTGGTGAAACTGGACCTTTTTCATGTACGAACGAAAAATATATGTTGATAAAAACATTTAATAATAACTGTTGATTTTATCAAACTTCGTAAATTCATAGAAAGAGAATAATAATGTAGAATTCGCCAAGGATAAAATCAATAACTTAGTTATAATTTTTCGACTCGCTAAACAAGTCGCAATAAAAATATACTTATTCGAAGAGCTATAACATGTTCGGATTGAAAATAATTAATAATATTATGTAGTTTTGTGCCAACCCAATAATTTCAAAGCTCTGTGTATTCAGCGGCTGCCAGTGTTCAAATTTATGAATTATTATTATTAGACCCCTATGTAGAGCTCTGCTCGAAGGGGCCAAATGTGATAATTAACAGTAATTGATCAGATAAACGTAAGTAGTTTATATTTTACGTGCAATCTGTTTGACACTTAAGAACGTAATAAATTATAACGTCGGCGGAAACACGTAACCATTTTTCGTTCTGCAAAGGTGGCAAGACACGCAGTTGTAATAAGTTGTAAAATAGTTTGTAATTACGATACATTTCATCGACACTTGCCACTGGAATAGTGTGTCAGATTATTCCACTATCGTATTTTATTCTGATAATTTCAATAATCGGGCCCAAGGAACATTATTTTTAAATATATAATGAATTAGAAAATGGAATGTTACCAGTTAATAAGCTTATCTTCAGTGATTGTCACACGTAATGCTTAATTATTTTCTGTTTTATTGTATGTAGCAACCGCATTAGTGATTTTATTTATCGTTGTGATCGTATTTGGGAGTCTTTCGTAAACAGTGGAAAGTGGGTTGTGAACAGAAGCTGCGGTTTTAAACGCAGTTTGTTGTTGGTTGTCAAACACAAAGTTTGATTTTTAAAATTTGTGGCACAGTAGCTCTCTCGTAATTGGAGCTAATTTGCAAAATTACGGCTGAGTATGTAAGTTGGAGGGATTTTGGCTCGATAGCTATATAGGTATATCATCTTTGGCTAAGAGGTCAAATATGGAAGATTCTGACTTGGCATTAAGGGGAAAGCCGATTGAGCCCAGCAGCTACGAAATCTTGCGGACGCTACTCTAGAATTACATTTCAGATAATTTTATTAAAATTTCCGACCGCAGATAAGACAAAAATTGATTTTAATAATTTAAACATTTAGCCATCTTGGATAGACAATGACTGGTTTGCTAATATCATTTACATACGGAGCCCTGTCATTCAGATTTTCAAGTTCTGCCGACGCTAGCCTGCTCTCCTCCAACCAGGGCGAACCGTGTTCAATCCCCGGCCGGGTCACTCCCTTTGGCACGTGGGAATAGTGCCGTATCGCGCCGCTGGTAGGGGGGTTTTCTCGAGGATCTCCCATTTCCCCCGCCCTTTCATTCCGGCGCTGCTCCATCCTCGCCTCAATCACCCTCATCGGGCTCTCAAGACCTCGCTGTTAAGAGCCGCCCAAATCTCTTCACTCAACCCCCTGCCCCGCTTTCCGGCGGCTGCTGGTCGCAATTCCAGGCTACAATGGGTGGGTTTGTCGATCGCCTTCCCATGTGCCGCCACGGTTAATTAAGTATCAGTTTTCTCTGTTTACAAAGAAACTTTGTCGGTATGATTTGTAGCTTCAGCTCGAAAATATTGTACAGAGTTGAGTTTTAGTGGGTGGCGTGTTTTGTGATGTTGAGTCAGTGCGTAAGAGGAAGGAAGAATGGCGCTGGTGTAGACACGACGCGCCGTGATGACTCAAGCAGCAGGTTTGCTGACGTTTCGTGTGAGTAATCAACTTGTGCACGTGCTGACCTTCCACTGGCTCATCAAGGTTTGACAAAGGGGTCTCTTATCTCCAGCGGCCATCTGGACCTTCCGTCAGCGTGCAGTTACGTATCTAACCTGCGGAAGTGCAGCGAGATTTCTGGCGGAGCCAGGTTTGCTCGCTGCCTTCTCCTTCCTCGACCTTTCAACCCCGTATCACTACACCGTTTTTCTTTTCGGTTATCGTGGCGTGTTATCGCATGCCTTGAGATAACGCGTCAGTTCCTGCAGACCTCGCTGTTGGTTCAGGGTACACGGGAGTATGCAAGGCAAGGAAGCCCACATACCATTCCTAAACGACGATAATTTCCTTAGGGTAGGTTTCACCAACGAAAATTTAACTTTTCAGAATGTCGAGATAATTTTATCCAGATGAGAAGTTTAACTTCGATTTTAATCTCGATAATGTTCAGCGTGTTTCACCATGTTTCACCATCTCAGTAGAGAATATCTCGTTAAAATGATCTCTATGTTCTGACTTAATCGCGATTTTCTCTTGGTAAACATTAGAGATTTTGCTTTGAGCTGGTACAGAGAAATCATTTTGAGAAAGTATGGCAAGTCGGGAAAGGCATTCTAGCCGAAAGAAAACAGCGAAGCCGAACTTTGTCATCCCATGAAAAACACAGATTGTTGGAATTAGTTATATAACATTTCAATAACATTGAAAATAAACGAACTGGTGCTGTGACACAACAAAATAAAGCGAAACAGTGGCGAACGATTGCAAATAATTTCAATTGTACATATCGTGATCACTACAGGACAGCAGACAACTTGAAGACGGTGTGGGATAACCTATAAAACCATACGCGAAAAACCTATGTAGACTAACGTGTCTATGCTAAGGCGTGCAGTGTGTTCTGCCTTCAAAATAGCCACCTAAGATCACTGTATACTTCCATGAGTAAAGCTAGCGGAGTGCCATTCCAGTAGAGACTCATCAGTTGTCATAAAAACAGCTCAGATGAGTAACCCTGCAGATGCTTCAGATAACTATGCCTCGACTGGGTCATATGATTGGAGGACAGTCTCTGCCAGCCATGTGAGAAACCGCATGGTAACATCGTCCTGGATAGTAAACGACGGCCAGCAATTCACCCAAACAAAAAAAAAAGTACGTGCTCTGAATATAGCAAAAATTGAGTTAAACAGTTTGCAATTAAAGAAAACGAGGCAATGAAAGAGATTTGTCAACTAAAGTTGCAACAGGAGCACGAAAGAACTAAACAGGAGAAGCTTCAAACGGAGCTCTTAACTTTGCAGATCCTAAAACTAAAGACAGAACTAAGTAACTAATGTATTATATGTTGAGGTTTAGTTCAAAATATCTGTTTTTGAGTATATTCACAACATTTTCAATTAAAAACAATACTGGTGTTTGTCACATTCTTGATTTGAACTAGGCCTACAAAAGTAAGTGGTTTATTATTCATTTAAACCTAATGTTAATGCAGAACAGTTGTAAAGGAAAATAATAAAACAATATAGTCTGTGTTACAATCGTGTGTTTGACGTAAGGCGAAAGTGCACTGTAACCTCTTCATAATAAATTTCAAAATACTTCATTCTTTCATGTAAACATCGCGGACGACAAACAAAATCCTCATCACTTTCCTCTTCAAAAATTTAATTATACATTGCTTGAGCCATTTTCTCTTTATTCTCGATTAAATAACTTTGCCCTCTCGTCACCTTCCCAAAATATTTGTTTATGTTTTACATTTTAAACCCGATAATGTGATTTAAACCACCAAAATCGGCGGGTTAATATTTTATCGAGATATTCTGAGAAAATCGAGATTAATGTATGTGGTGAGACACAAAATCCAGATAATCGAGATTTTTGTTAGTTAGTCTCAATAAATTATCATTATCTCGCGTGGTGAAACCGGCCCTCGGCGGTGTTAAGAGCGCCAGTTCACAATCAGTTTATTAACACTTTCGAAATCACCTCTTCCAAAGAAAAAGTTACCGCATGTACTTCAACTCAAATACTGGCCATTATATTTAACACTGAGATTTTAATCATCTAAAACTCCCTGTTGTGCTAATTTGGAGCAGTTTGAAATATTAACCCCCCCCCCTCCTCCTCGGTCATCCTTAACATGTTTTGTAATTGTGAATTTATTCAAAAGCCTAAACATCGCAGCTGCTAAATTATACCCGCTGCTACAGGAATGGAATTGTTGTAACTTATTAATTTCAACTCGACGAGGGAATTCGTAAAGTAATAGGTTGAGCTATGGATTGACTAATTGTTTGTATTTAACTTGTTTTACTGTCAGTTTCTTTTGTGATGGCTACATTCTAACAATTTTTAGCTGCCACGCGAGTTAAATGACTATAATTGTGAATGTATTTTGTATATCTTACTCAAAATGTACAATCTGTTAAAGCCAAAATATCTCGTTTGTTTCTGAACAGTTTTCTTTTCCGCAGCTGATGCTATCTATGCACGAATGCTCCCGGCCATTTGGAATTACAAACCCAGGAGGCCGTACAAGAAAGAAAATTTGTGTACGACATTGTTTAGGAAGATTAAGTAAAATAATTATTGCATTAGAATTTTCAGTACATTGAATAGAACAAGTAACATTTATAATGGCGCTGGACAGTTCGCCGGGTAAAATAAATATGGCGGTTACATTGTCGCCAACAAAGCGACAAAACGCAAGTTACAAACAAGATGCTGTTCACGGTAAGGTGAGCACTTCTGAAAGCCCTGTTACTTTCAGCGGGTTGGTGTGTATTTCCGCATTTCAAAATACACATTGCCATGTGACTTTCTCTATTTACGTTAAGCGCATGTGTCCACTGCATACTCGATTAAATAAATAACAAAAAAGTACTCAATATTGCAATCAACATTATAAATACGACACATTAATTTCCGAAAATAATCATTGGTTTGTGAATATTGATTTGTTAAGATATAAATCAAATGCCTTTTAAGTGTTGTTTGCGCTTCTATGGTTACGTGAATATGTTTTTTAAGTTGTGAAGAGAATTGTAAAAAAGTTTTAAATGTTTCTTTTTTCACGTTGTAAAATTGCGGAGTCGTTTCGAACGTACTTCGTCAATAAAAGTGTGAATAGTTGAAATGCTCGCCAGTTATACATGCCGTACTCACATATATCTTGCATTCGCTCGGCACGGATTGAGATTGTCTGGATTGACAACATACTTAACAGGCTATTCGAAGTAAGTACCTACTGAAATAACGTACGACTTTTTTGCATAAATACCTCATGAGTTCATATCATCATACAGAACTACGCACAAGCAAATGGCGGACGTTGCTAGTACACTGCGAACTACGAAAATAGTCATGATACTCAATGGCTGAACCGAATGGGTCCAAATTTGTATAGCATATATCCTCGGTAATATTTATCACTCGATGCAAGCTTCATGAAAATTTGTCTAATCACGCAATTTTTTTAAAGCACATAACACTGAAAATTCTGTTAGGCCTATTGCTTATGAAAATACTTTAATCACTTTCCGCGTATAAAATTTAAATGCCTCCACTGATATTAACACAACAATATCTAGCCGATGACAATGCATTTAAATAAACCGCATCCGGATATTTAATGCAGATTCTGAATTTTGCTCCCCAAATTACGTACATACCTTGAAGGTTAGTAGGGTAAGCTGGTACAATAGTATGTGCCGAGTTATCAGCGCGTGAATTGGCTTCTGAGTAACTGTGTAAATACCAAATAACATACACGTTTATTAAAGCTTTTAGAATTGCAACACGTGTTTTATTTATTACGTAAGTGAATACTTTATTTTAGGAGTTACGAACTGCCGCTTAGAATCACGTTGGTCGTGAAACTCTGTTTTGCTGACACGGAAGCGCGGACAAGAGAAAATAAACAATGAACCAGTTAACTTGAGCATTGCGTCAAGCAATTGATGATGTAAAAGTTAGAAACACAAATGTGTTACAGTCACGCCGCAATTTATTCATTCTTATTTGCATACAACAAACAGGAAGTGAATTGCAGATGACAAAAATTGTTTACTTTGCCACTAGTAAGATGTTAAAACATGAAAATACTTATCGTGGGTCGCTGCCAGCTTACCTGCGAGTATCGCGGTCATTGCTCACTCTTAATAGGCCCGTTCTACAATGCACGTATGTGTAAGAAACCGGACTCGGAACAAGCGGATGACTTCCGGGATGAATTTTACAACTCTACAATACGAATAAACATTTTCTTGCAATTTACGAAACTAAAAAAAATACTCAGTTGTTGCAAACTACTGATACAGGTTTCATAATGTACACATATCATTTTAATGTTTTTTTACAGTGTTTAACACTGCGTAAATACTACTGCCAAACCATGTGCACGTATTTGTTAAAACAAAAAAATGGGGTTTGGCTGTGTTGGGGACACAGCCGTTTGTTTTGCGTGAATACGTCTTCGTTGATGCGCTCGGACGCCTTGATGTTTATTTTACGTTGCCGGTACCGCTTCACTCAATCATATGGGGTTTTATGGGTATTACTGGATTGCTTTTGAGATTCTCTTTCCAACTGTAAACTATTTCTGTATTTCGACTTGGCTTTTTGACGAGTATAGGCCGACATTGTGTTAAGTTTTCAATTTATATCAGGAGATTATTGGGAAATGCTTATATGAAAAAGAGGAGTACGTATTGGCGGAAAGAGAATAGAATGTATAAGATTTGCCGATGATGTTTTATTAGCAGAAAATGAAAGAAACTATAGCTAAAATGAAAAACAAAGAGTATTATAATCAGTAAAGGAAGGAAACCGGCAAATATTAAGATAGGACAAGTTAATATCAGCCAAGTATCCTTACTTTCTGTTGTAAATATAGATTCTGTAATAGTCTTCTCTCCTTCCAATCTACTTCTTTCTTCAAGATGTCCATCATCTTGTTCCATTGTACTCTGTCGAAAGTTTTTTCCAAGTCAATACGGACAGCATAAATTTCTCGACCTTTCTCAAGTTCTAAATACTGTTCTTTATTTATAATTTTTTATTCGTGTAGTAGAAGTGTGGAGAGGCTCTTTAACATCGGGGTCTATGAGAGCCGATGAAGGGTGAAACGAGGCGAGTATGGAGCAACGGAGATCCCCGAGAAAACCCGCCGGCTAGCGGGATCTCCCGCCACGACTACCACGTGCGACTCTCCTGGAATCGAACACGGTTCACCTAGGCGGGAAGCTCCAGCCGCTGCGAGCGAATTGGTAAGGCGAGGTAGGCCGATCTCTCTGGCTGCGCACAACCAATCTCCGTGCCCCAACACTGAACTGCTTTCCTGCCAACACGACTAGCAAAAACGGCGTGGATTGGATTTGAGGTTAGAACACTGAGTGCTTTGATATGTATTTATACTTCCTGTAATTTGTAATGCTGTTACATTAAATTGAAATTGGCAAAAGTATTTTATTAATACATATAATGATTGTCATTTTAAAATTAAGTTATAAACAAACCGCATCATTATTGATCATGTGGTTTTGACAGTTGTGTACATTCGGGGTGTCAATGTGGGGTACATGCGCAGAAGACAAAGAAGCGGTCTACCTCATCTTTAATCTATCAATTGATACAGAGTATGTACGCTCCATGATCCTTTGGTAATGTTTCACTGACCGGAAAGGTAATAAAAGGGGGGGGGGGGTGAAATAAATGCGATGGTTTTACCTCCTTGTTCATGGGTGGTTTTAGTGTTTTTCTCTACTTCTGTAGCGGGCGAGAGTACTTTCTCGGCGAATTCAAGAATAGCCTTGAAAAAAAAGTGTCAGAAAATGGCCTTAAAAATAGATAGAGTAATGGGGGTTGGCATTTGTGAAACCGCGGCCCTGTAAATTCGTTTTTTACAAGACTAGAAGTCGTTGGGAAGAGGCAGCAGTAAAATGTCAACTTGACGGTGGAACACTTTTACCGAATAAACGTCAATTATTTAGGTATACATACAAATAATGTAATTCAATAAATAATTATATATGAATCTCTCTGTTATAAAAATTAGTTTTAACAGGTATTAATGATAGTGTATAGGCTGTTAACTGTAAAGTGAGCACTTTTGAAGCCGTAGTCACTTTTTTTTACTTTCAGCCATATTTAAACCTTTAACCACCTTTATAATTAAATATTGCAATGTAAGTAATAAAAAAGTAAATAATATTTCACCGCATTTGGAAGTCAACGTCTAAAGTTAAAATAAAATATGTTTATTGACTATTACTCAAAATGAGAGGGCTTTCAAAAGTGCTCACTTTACCGTGAATAGCCTATAGTTTATTTTGGGTTCCTGTACCAAGCCGCAGTTCGGCGGTTCAGAAACACTGCATTCACGTATCTTAAAACCCATAATTGCACAATCTGTGTGTTGGTGCATTTCCTAATTTTGAGGTCAAAAATCCGTAGGTTGGCAATTAACATGTATCACTGCTTTCTTCTACTGACACGTTATTTAGAAAACGTTACGAGTATTTCTTTATTACAATTGGCTTTTGGTTTTCGGACTGTAAAATCGTTTACAGAATTGCACAAGCCGGGTGATTAACTGAAGGGAAAATTTAAATAAAATAATATTTAGTGTTAATGATAAACACAACTGTTATCCTAGAAGAAATATGTGCACGCGTTTAAATGTAGTTTTCCAGACAGTAGCAATTATCAAATTTAACGCATCCATTGTAAAACATGGTAATTGCAGTAGCACTCTTAATAATTTAATCCTAAGTTTTATTTGTACTCCTTGTGAATGCCTGGAAACTAAGTTGGCAAATTATACTGAGTACACAACCTTATTGCCTTAAATTTCTTGCTAACAAGCTGCAGTTGTGTTGCTTTAGCACGGAGTGCATACGTCGCAGCATTTGCGTGAAAAAAAAAAGGGGGGGGGGGGGTAATTGAAGAAACTTAAACCATTGTTGTGTTAATACTACTCAATTGTTTTCAAGTTTTGTATTGTAAAGAGATATTCAACCAATTTTCTATCAAATGTGTCCCTTCCCTTCCGTAATGTGGGGAAAAACTCTCTGATTTGCGGATCATGAAAGGTTGCGTTTACAAATTAAATCAAAACGTGCAGCGTTATATATTAATGTATCGCATTCAGAGAGTGTCAAAACTTACACTGCGGTGGGGAGGGAGATACGCCACTATAGTCCATTCCTGATTGGAAGCGACTTATGAAAATCAACCTTTAAAAAAACACTCTAGGCATAACATGTCAACCTATTTTTTCAATAACCTGTATTCCACAAATATGTAACACTGTGGTTAGCTTTAAAGTACTGCATTATTGAATAAATGAAACGTTACCTTAATATCTTCTATAACTTGTAATATTTATTTATTTTTAAATATGAATTAACAACAGCGAGAGCAGCGACGTGTTGGCAACGACCGGTGAAAAATAGTTCACAGTAAAAATATTATTTTAACCTCGTTTTTTATCATACTGTTTGTAAATTAACCGGTGCCTATTGAAATATTTAGGTAGCACCAATGGTAACATATCTCTTTTTTGCAATTTAAAATAACAGCGGAAAATATTGTGAGTAGGCCGTAATGTTAAGGTGTTGTTTTATCGAGCGAGAGCAACTTTAAAGCAACTGTCTGCTGAGCGAGCTTTCTCTGTCTCTTTCTTTCACACACTGGAAATTTCACTTCGCTATTACGCGATAAAGTTGTACATGTTTTCAATTGTGTACATGTTTTCAATTGTAGCATATTTCATACTTATTACATTAAAGTAATGTTTTTTGAATTTGTAATTTACAACTGATATGAGATTTTAATGTTTAAATACTTATTTTAATATATTTAAATATGATGTTGGGGCAGAAACAAAGTAAAGTTGGCAAACGTGGCGAGATATGAAATGGCGTGTTGCTGTTTTACCAAAAGAGCGTAGATTATACTTACTCCGAAAAATACTTCAAATTACCACATCACGTTTGTAGACGTTGTGTTTTTTTAAACCTACCTAAGCAAGTTACGAGTTGTGATAAATCTGTTTTTCCCCGGCAGTAATAAATACACTGTCACGGTGTGTTTCGTTAACCACTGCGTGTGAAATAGCGTGGCGTGGCTGGTGACGCTGGATCTGTGTGCGCGTGATTTCAAATATTTGATGTGGACATTTTATACGTTTTAAATGTGAACTATTTTTATGACTAAGTTATTTATTTACATCCACGTTTATTTATCACAACGTTGTGCCTTTGCCCTGGGTGTTTAAAACAGTCTTGTAACATGATTCACCACCAATCCCAACAGAATAACCAAGTCCAGCCCCAATAAATTTCAATAAACCTAATACACAGTAAGCAGCAATACATATAAATATGAGTGGAATAAAGGTTACCGTAGGCTTATTTGAGTGCATGTTCACCGCTATATTTTAAGTTTCTATAACAAAAAATGAGCGACACGAGTTGCGTGCTGATTTTAATGTCGCATTTTCGTTGGACTGTCTATTCCTTCGTTATTCGGACTGAGGGCGTCCTTTTAAAGAAATAACCCAACACACATCACTAACAAAAAGTTAAGTACTACATTTCATTACCCCGCAGTTGTAACACAGTCGCGGCAAGATATTAACGTGCATTACGTGTAATGTGCTACGTCGTGGAAAACAAATATGTTATAGGCCGTTCACGGTAAAATGAGCACTTTTGAAGCCCTAGTTACTTTTGTCTTTCAACCAATTTATATCCTTCCACCACTTTTTCATGTAAACGCTGCCATGTGAGTAATACACAGTATATACATTCACCATACCCAAAATAAAAATTCGAGGCCACAATGAAATGTGTTTATTGGTTATCATGTCTGATGAAACAGCTTCAAAAAGTGCTCACTTTACCGTGAATGGCCTGTAACAGAACCGTAAGAACTATCTTAAATTAAGGCATTTTTAAAACGTCATAAAGCTGACCTAACTAATGTTATAGGCCTAAATTGTGAATATTCGTACGAAATGGTTTTTGAAATAGACCTAAGACAGAATTCTTTGAAAAGCTGTAAACAGTAAACAACACATTTGACAGGTATAAAAGTAGAAGTCCCATTTCAATGTTTATTTTTAGGTGTAGCGAAAGTATACGAACACATGTACACACGCAATTGCATGTAAACATTGATTTTGACAGATGCTACATGGCAGTCACATGGCAATGTTTGTTTACATTTGTCGGAAGGATACGAAACTGGCCTGCGAGTAAATATTTAGCAGGGCTCCGAGAAAGTTGCTTCCAATGGGGAATGGACTATACATACATGTCAATTGACGATGCTAATCACAATAAGATTCAGATAACAGTTCACGAATTTTATCATACTTGCTGGAGGAGAAGGTTTCAGGCGACGGTAGAACCATGAATGAGTCTAACAGCGTTGTGTCGACAGGCATGTTTTCGCCCCTGATCTGGTAGCAGTGTGGTCGCAAACGTTTGCGAGAAGAGTTTGCATTCACAAACGTGCGCGGATATGCACGAAGTAACAAAAATGGCGGACTTCGAAAGTGGATTTGATAATCGTTCTATTGCCATACAACGTTGTTCTAGACCTAAATTAAGAGACAGGGGACATGTGTATTTTTAAATGCATAAAACAGCGTTTGTCAGTGTGTCGCTATTCTTGCTAAAGAGCTTCTCACTCTTAGATTGCAGTGTGCGGTGCAGTGTGCGGTGTAATGGACATTCACTCTCTCTTTCCAATGCACGATTTCTGTCAACGCTGTACTTGTTCCTGCGGGCGGTGTTGCCTGATAAGTTATTTTTTTGCAACTTCGAAAAAGAAAACTATCTACGTTGCGTGAGCGCCTTCCAATCACAATGATAGTTTCATAGGAGCCGCTTAGCTTTGCGTTGCAGAATTGGATTCCTTTAAGAGTTGGCAGGGAGGTAAACAGATAAAAATTCTCTTAATCAGGCCGTTTCCTTCACCTTCATTTGTTTCTCAGCTAGCCAGTTACGTCACAAATCTGAAGCAATCTGGTAATGGTGAGCACCATAAGCCCTTTACTGCAATCTAAGCGTGAGACGGACGATGTGTTACTCAAAACGAGGACATGTCCAAATAACGAGTATTAAAAAAGAGGACACTTGCAAGAAACTGACGGGAAGAAAGCGGACACACAAATTTACAATACAAATATGCAAAACTGTATCTAGTAATCGGTTCCATATAGCTTTTAAGTAACACAAATTATATATTTTTTAATACATAATATGTGTTTTTTGCAACCAGATTAAGTGCTAATCAAATTTACTCTGCATACGAAAGTCAATTTACATTTAGTTTGTAGGCACTACGGAATAGTTTGCCTGCAAATAATATAGAAGTATTCACAAAACACAGTTGTACATAAGTAATGGACACAATTTTTTTAATTTACAGTTAATGTCTCTCGCACAGCTCAGGTTCATATAAATTTCAATCGTATTTTTTGACGTTTTTATTTATTCTAACAGGTTTCTATTTCCTAGCAAATAGTCATGAAATTTTGAATATATTTGACACCGCTCTAGAAATTTTGCACTTTTGCAGGAAGTTCGTTGGCGCCGTTTATAAATGACATAGCCTATAAAACGACATTAAAAACCAATGAAAATGTAAAGCTTCGCTATCTTTCACTTTTATTGGAAATAGGATATCTCCGGGTAATAGAGAACATGTGGTAACCCTAATTTTAGGTTTACTCATCTTGTGATTCGTCAAACCAGTCTAAACAAAAGTAATTCCAAAGTAAATTTAAAAAAAAATGTAGCTGGCTTAAGCTGTTGGTTGAATGCCGCGGACGAAATGTTTGTAATAATTTATCAGCAGCATAAACATGTGTGAGTTCAATAATTATTGTGATGAAACTAAATACATGTTCTTTCATTACCACAGCTCCTACCTTCAAAACAAGGATAATGAAGCCATAAGTATCGCGATTATATTTAGATTCGCCTTGCATGTATATTATATAACACTCGTCTGCTGCCCATTTCAGGAGAATTGTCCCATTTTCACGTTAAAATATTTAGTTTATCTTATCACAAAGCATTGCTGCGGTCTTTTATCCGATAAGACAGTTCGTACAGAAGTCAACCATGGTTATATAAACAGGAATTATGGAAACGCAAATGTGTACTGAATAAAATGTCGGGGATAAGTGTTGTTGCTTTTCAGATCAAAAACTTGTTACTTTTCAGATCAAAAACTCTTGAAAGTCAAGTTTATACTGGCGTATTAGTTTAACATTGATGTGGCTAGAACCGGTAAACATTGATTTGCTTGAGATTTTTTTTTTTTTTTTAATGCGAATAAACTTAATGGTAAGCATTCTCCATTTCTTGTAACTTTTTTCCTTCAGAGAAATATAATGGACTGTGGCAATGTAAAGCTCTCTAAATATTTACGAATTAAAGAACTAAAATAATCCTAGCGTAACTTATATTAATCTTTCGTCCTAGTTTTCGGGAGAAAATTTAATAAGCTCCAGACTAATAAAAAAAACGTGAGCAGACGACATCGCAAAAATAAAAAGAAACTCATGAAAAGTTGTAATTGGCCAGCGAGGTCACGTGGTGCGGAGTCAAACGTATCACGTATAAGCTTGACATTGACAAGCTTCACTGCACATGAACGTACGCGCAAAACGATCGTAATAGTTCTATTTGAGACATAGCCGTCAACGTGTAGCCGGCGTGAAAAATGAAGTCATCGTAAACCCGGCCTAACAACGGTAGTAAAAAAAATTGCAAACATCTACCAACTTTCTGCAGAACATTGACAAACATTACAACCAGAAGTGCCAAAACCACCAAGTTTCGAAAATACGCTGCCAATTAATCGTGAAAACATTCTTATAGTCTATTTTCTGTTTCTTGAAAAAAAATTTATCAAACCTTTGAAAAATCACCCCATGCATGAAGTGTTTGTATTTTTCCTAGATATGTTGTGTATCATAAGCGTTTTATACTTGTGTTAGCATAAAACTATCTTATTTTCGATTAAATTGAACTTATGCTTTTATTTTATAAATAAAAAAATATATTTTTATTTTATAAATTAAAAAATATATTTCATTTGTAACTATTATGAATAAAAATAGGGAGATATTAGGTGTGTTGATAACGCCTATAGTGCGTCTCACTCTTAGATTGCAGTAAAGTGTGCATGACGCGCGCTGTTTCCAAATGGCTGGTTATTAACAGCCAAGAGGTTATGCTGTGTTGGCAGAATGAGATCATACGTACCAAATTACGTAACAAAAATAGTCAAATTGTATAGTAGTGTATAAATATAAAATTGTTTGTTTAGCTACCCGCTGCAATCTAAGAGTGAGGCGCACTATAGTAAGAAATATTTCTTATGTAAAATGATATTATAGGCTGTTCACGGTTAAATGAGCACTTTTGAAAGCCCTGCTTAAGATCTATTTATATACACGTTGTGTATTCCTCCGGCTTATGTAAAATTAACATTGATTTGGGCCTCATTACTTTATCGATGCGTCGGTCAACTGAAACTGTGAAATTATTAGAAAAGTAAGTATTTTACAAATCTGCTCATTTGTACACTTTGGTATAAAAAAAAAAAAAAAAACAAATCGAAAAAAGCAATTTAAATCAACAAAAATGGTTAAGTGACATTTTTGATTCGACGTTAATATACGGAACTACTTCCCATCCATCGTTACCAACTTTACTGGGCGCATGTCACTCAGGGTACCAGTAAATTTATATGCTGGTAGGGGGCAGTGACTTTTTTCTAAGGTTGATTTAAAAAGTGCTCACTTTATCGTGAACAGCCTTTGCAGTGAGTGCGCGGAGCGCGAATGCGGTGCGTTGTCCCTCTGGTGTAATTTCCCGTACGTAGTTGAGATTTGTTCGCATGAGGCGGAGGAATATCCTGGAAGTAGAACGTTTAGCAGGGCTTCAGAAAAGTTGGAAGTAGCCATGAATAGAGTACATTGTTTTCTGCCTCAGCACGGGCCGTCAAGTATGACATGCCTGGCAGGGAGGAGCGGAGTGACGTCATCGTGGTTACACACTATATCTTTCTATAGGCTGTTCACAGTAAAGTGAGCACTTTTGAGGCCCTAGTAACTTTTTCCTTTCAACCATCTTTTATCCTTTAACCTCATTTTTAAGTAAATATTGTCATGTAAGTAATAATCACAGTCTGTGTATTCCACCGCACTCGGAAGTTGTGTAAGGCGAAAATAAAATATATTTATTGGCTGCTAGCCCAAATGAGGGGGCTTTCAAATGTGCTCACTTTACCATGAATAGCCTATAACATTGTTTACAACAGTTTTATTTCTGTTTGTTAATTTTCAATTGCCCTTTCAGCAAAAATTGTGTTTTCATGGTATCTAAGATGTCTGTAGCGTCGTAATTTTTTTTGTAAATCATTTTTTAAAGCTATGTTTGGCGGTAGGCTCAATCTATTATATTTTCTTATTAACGAAACAAAATCATTTTCTGTGGAGCTATCTGTAGTTCTCAGAAACTGTTTTTTAAACAGGTTTATTAGATTTATTAAAAAATGGTTTTCACTGCTCCCTAGGATATCTGTGAATTAGTTCGTGTAGCTGGGTTCATGTATTTTGTGTGTTTGAAGGGAAAAAGTTGTTAATGTTTTGAATGTTAATATGCTTCGGTACTTTTTTTTCTAGTCAGAAACCCTTCTATTTAATACAGATGGATACAATGTATTTTTTTCCTTAGTAGATTGCACTGCAGATGAACGATTCACAAAAGTTCATTAATTACATAATAAAGCTACTGATAGTTTTGTAGGTTACGCTAATGAATAAAGTGTTTGTATGTTGGAGAAAATCGTGCATCTATTTTGCGGGTCTGTTCAGACGTACAGGAGAACGTAACTTTGTCCCCCTCTCAGTCGGAGGCGCTAGTTGCGCAGTGTAATTCCGGGACGCCGCTGGATTAACCAGTGTTTTGTTTTTGCTCTTGCGGTGCGGCTTGTGCGAATTACCTGGCTCGGTAGCTGTCGCACTAGACGCGGCGCGGGCGGGCAGCGCTGGACCGGAATGCTGCAAACCAAGGTCAGTGCCAGTGTTGCCGCGATGTGGCCTGCGTTGCCTGTTCGTCCGCTAGTTCCCCTTAGCATGGATTTGTGCGCAAGGCTTTCACCCGCTTCGGTTTGCTACACACAACAGTATTTAACGTGAAACTTTCATACCTCGTCAACTACTGCATCAACTGCTTTTGCATACTTCTGTGCGTTTATACTTAATGATACACGAACATTTGTGGCCGAAAAGTCGGAATTGAATGCCGATGCTATTTTAAGCTAAATTAATTTCACCTAGAAAGAGAAATAACCACTGAAGTTTATCAAAGTATATACTGAAGGTAGGACATTTATATACAGGCTTTTCACCGTAAAGTGGGCACTTTAGAGCCCCCTGTTACTTTTTCCTTTCGGCCATTTTGTATCCATTAACCGCCTTTTTTTTTAAAATAAATATTATCATGTAAGTAATAATAACAGTGTGTATATTCCACTGCACTCGGAAGTTAACGTCTTAGGCTGTAATAAAATATATTTATTGACCACTATTCCAAATGAGAGGGCTTTCAAAAGTACTCACTTTATTAAAAGTATGTTTTATTTTTGGGAATTTGAAAATACTGAAGGAGCAATAAAAGTGAAACCTTATTTCGCCTTTGGTACCCATGTTTGGGCTTACCTTGTTGCAGGCTAGCCGGGTAGCCGCGCAAAAAGTTGTCTGGTTTTCAATTTTAATTCAGTATTGGTAAACTGGTTCTAATGGTAAAACATACTAAATAAAAATTATAAATGAAAATTGCACTAGTAGATGGAAATAGAGAAGTCTGAGGCAACAGCGTCTGGCGTAGGAGCTAGGCTCCGGAGGGCCGGAATGACAGAGCATGAACAGCTCCGATCGCCCGTCCGCCATCTTGTTGCCAGTTAATTTGGATCTTTTCCCAGTGACCTTTGACCTTGACATCCAAAAAATCTGAGAAAATTCCCAAAATGTAGGCCTAAAGAAATTTACTATTAGAAATAGTTTAATAAATTAAAAAAAAAAAAAAAAAAGTAAAAAAACCTTTAAAAATTATTTTAAAATTCCAGCTCCCCAGCGGCCATTTTTCCTAACACTTTGCTTTTTATCCTAAAAATGTCCTTTCTTCCCTAAATATTTCCCTTTTTCCCAAAAAAATTTCCTTTTCCCCTAAAATACATTAAAGCCAGCAGGCGTATTATGTTACAGACTATTGCCGCCATATTAAATGCCGACCCTATAACCTTGAAAATAAAATCTCGCGAAAAATGCATAAAAGTCAGCAATAATATTCCGTTACTGTGAACTACCGCCATATCGGATGCAGGTGACCTTGAACCCGTGACCTTGATAACAAAACCTGTATAAAAAAATTATAGAAGTCAGCAAGCTTGTTATGTTACCCACAACTACCGCCATATTGGTTGCAGGTGACCTTTAAAACTGAAATTTTAGAAATAATTCATAGCAGTCAACAAGCATATTTATTACAGACTACTGCCACCATATTGGGTGCAGGTGACATTGTACCTGTGGCTTTAAATGACCTTGAAAATGAAAAACTCGAAGAAAAAAAAGATATAAAAGTCAGCAAGCATATTACGTTACTGACTACTGCCGCCATATTGTATGTAGATGACCTTGACCTTATGACTTTGAATGGCCTTGAAAACAAAAACTCGAGAAAAATGCATTAGTCAACAAGCATAGTATGTTAATGACTATCATCACTTATTTTATTCTTGCAAATTAGGTAAATAAGAATTAAAACACACACTATTTTTCACACACGCTTTTTTTTATTCAAGTAAAATCGTTTATACCCTAAAAAATATTGCAGTATTTGCATCTCAATATATGCAACTTTGTTGTACGTCAGTCTTGTATGCATCTCGCTATTCACACTCATATTGTCCTTTTGCGAAAATACCATGACCTGTATTACACCGACACACTGTGCAGGGCAGGTTGTGTAGTTAATTACACTTTGGAGGACATGTACTGAAGTCACAAGAGACCCGCTTGCAGCAAACCTGGTACTGATGAGAAATGTACTTATTAACCTCTACAGTGCTTTGCATGCCTAAGTAAACTATCGGTACGGCTGATCTGCTTATCGCACCTGTCACACAAATATGACATGCGACAGGAAGTTTTGGCATAATTAAAGCTTTCATGTCATACATTGCGGTCGAAAGTAAATGTCTTATCACAAAAGTGACACAGATGACGACGTAGTGGTTCATGCAAAGACTCGGGCGGACCTGTTGGAGCTAAAGAAGCAGGTAACCCCGGCAATGGTGTTCTAGGTACCTCAGCCGACGAGATCGATTACGATACTACTATAGAAAATGCCGCTTGAATAGGTCGATGGCACTGCTGGTACCACTCCCAAAGAAGTCGATGGCACTGCCGTAGCTACCATTAGCTCTGGAGTACCCGAAGGCATTACAGACGCAGAATAAGACTTTAATGCGAAGAGGCACAAGTTAGCTGAGACGATCCACCTTTCATGTTAACCGTTATCCAACTGAGCCCTCATCTGACCTCCCTACTGCTTATAATATACGAGTACGCAAGCCCTATAACGTCATATTGACTTGGAACCAATTGTATTACACCATTAATACATTGTTCGAACACCGACCAGCCAATCATAGGGTTGTCACGTAATTGCATCTGACCAATCACGTGAAGGCATTGAGACATCACACACAGGCAGGTAGGCAGGCTTTAGATGCTAGTTCCTTGATAACATTACCACGCATCTTCAACTGTTTCTTCCAGACAACTTCTTCGCTCAGCTTTAAATCATGGTCACACGCAACCTTTCCCCACAGTTCATGCGTCTCGTCATATCTCACATTTGATGTTAATGTTTCAAATACGTAAGATTGTGCGCACAAATGTTCAATATGCATTTAGGCACACATTCATAGTTAATTGATATTCGACTCGTAGTATGCCCACTCAGTTTAATAATAACTTTTTGGGCACAGGCAGTTGAAAGTTCAGAGTAAAAACTTAAATGTCTCGCGTACAAAATCGAAGAAAAAAATTAGTAAGTTTTAATCGAACTTGACTGTGTACAACTGTACCGGGTCTGGTTTTAATAGTTGTGCGGATCTTGGTGGGGTTAAATAAAGTGGTGGACGAGGTTCGTCGGCTGTCGTGCATCCTGAGCGTAATAAGGCACTTTCACTTTGCAAGTGATGCTGGTCAGGTTCCTCGGAAGTACGTGTTCGTAGAAACGTGACAGGAAAATCCGCCTTGTATTTATGAGGAAAATCACTCCCAACAAACCCGTACTTTTCCACGAGTGTCTGTAAACAAACTGCTGTTAGTCTTAACTTACGAGTTGTAAGGATTTGTTAATGAATAAACATGTCTTAAAATTTTTTGTATTTTTTAAAGTTTTATGTCGAATTTATCCAAATTTCCTATCCATAAATCGATATCTACTAAACTATTCCATATCACGAGACGAAATGTTGGACAACCTAATTATTGCGGAATGAAATAATATCTACTAACAGCCGGCGGATATTTATTAGTATTTATTGTAACATTTGAACATTAAGCCTTGTAAGCTAGCCTGTGTAGCTGGTAAATTGTAGTGAAGTAGGGTTCATGCACCCCACTTGTCCAGGGTTAATTCAGGACATTTTAATCACAACCTTAATAACTGTAACATGCCTGCCTTGGGATTAGATATTAATTGCCGGGGGGGGGGGGGAGGTTGTATGGGGTCAGAACTACTTCCAAAAGTGAATACATTCTTAAGCAGGCTACAAGGAAAAAGTAACAATCAGAAATAACAATTTCGGTAGCTGGTCATCCATATGGCATATCCCTAGGCTTCTATTTACTTCCATTGGAAAATTAACATTTACATATTAGTTTTATAAATTTTATTCAGTGTCGCGTAGGAAACACTTACTGAGATACGCTCATCTAATGTAGAATATCTTTCCTAGCAAATTTCTTTGATTTACAGTTTTCATTGTTTCCATCGGGTCTATATATTCTCTTGTACCCCATCTCCCACCCTTCTTCGGTTGTAATTCATGATGATCCTCCTCAAATAAAACTCCTGTATACGTGCCTCTCACCAGTTCAATCTACCTAAAATTCTGTGTATCTGGTGGATATGCACCGAAACACCAACCGATGAATTTTCGAAGGCTTATTGGACGGGGGAATGTAAACACGCCCGTCTTCTTCTCGTAATTTTCAGGCATACCAAATAGACAAAAATGCATTATACCGTCAAGTTTTACAAACGGGCGTTGGAAACTATAATTTATTTTGCGTATAATTTAAGTAGGCGCAAATAACAGCTGAAAAGCTTAGTTGGGACATGTTCAAAATTCAATTAATTAATGGGAGGTGTGGAACGTTTTTTGATGCTTTTAAATTATTTTGTTTGTAGAGGCAAGAAGCCTGTAGTTACGAGTGTCACGTTAGGGCGCTTTTACACGGTGATAGTAGCTATCACGGAAATGAGTGAAAGTAACTGCCGCGATAGGTCCTGTTTACACACACGATCTTGACATGCTTTGATAGTTAATCTCAAAAGAGACATGTATATCCTTTTGTCAAGAGGGCAATATTTGTTGGGGTAGTTAAATGTCTTGACAGGATATTAATGAACTATGGTTCCCGTGGTTTATTATACGGCAGTAAGTATGCTGTCGATATTGTCGTGTCATACC
This sequence comes from Dryococelus australis, assembly GCA_029891345.1. Classification (NCBI taxonomy): domain Eukaryota; kingdom Metazoa; phylum Arthropoda; class Insecta; order Phasmatodea; family Phasmatidae; genus Dryococelus; species Dryococelus australis. Next base: position 98,545,580 of record CM056996.1, read on the forward strand.
TATATGATAATACACGGCCTGTCATACCGCCACATATAGTGTAAGAACCGCGACAGGTATTAACGAAATCAAAATAATTCTCCAATGTTACTGTCAAAGTGAACACATGTACAAATTTGTGACCTGCACTATCACGATAGTGATGCTACACGATTTACACTACGATAGTTGCATGTTATGTCACGGCAATTACTATATCTAGCTCGAGCTGACTATCTAACTCGAGCTGATATTGCGATAGTGCTATCGTGATGGTGCGATAGTAACTATTGTGCCGTTTGCATGGCGATAGTAATGCTAGAGTAGTTCTCGCGATAGGAACTATGGCGAATTACTATCGCCAACAACACTTAACACTTGCATACGTCGTAACCTCAATTTTTCTGCCTCTACTATACCTTCAAGCTAACCTGGTGTGTTCTTATCGATTTCCTATAAACATTTCCTACTGTAGTAGAGCATTCAGTTATGTCAGTTCATTAATTTTCATTGTGGAAATTATGTCACCTCATACGATCATCATTGACGCACATCAGTAAAATTTGGATTTAACTTTTATTAACAATTTATTGCCAGTTAAATCGTGTCGCGATTGATTTCCAAAACACAACTATTTCTTAGCTTGACAGCAAACAGTAAATCTGTTTCAATGCAACTTCTTGTCTATCGGTAATGTTTAATAACCAGTGTAATCGGCAAGTGAAGGACAAAAGTATTCGCCTTCTTGAATTTACAGTAATCAAGTGGATAATATCCCATGTTCCGCCCGCTCATAGATACACATTTATATTACATCAGATGAAATACTGATATCTATATATCCTACGTGTCTACGCCCAACTGTTCAAGCGGCCGTTCGCAGAAGCTATCACATAGGGAGCAGAAGTATGTGGTGAATTATATTAAAAATAATCCAAAAACGAGTTCGTCCGACATAACAGCTCAAGTGAACAAATATTCACGTGAACAAGTTTCTTCACGGACCGTACGAAGGGTTCGCAATCGTGCTGGGTACCACGCTAGGGTCCCACAAAAGAAACCTCTACATTAGTAAGACGAACAGGGCTAAACAGCTGCAGTTTGCGAAAGAGTTCGTGCAGAAAGATACTGAATTCTTAGAGAAAGTATTATTTTCAGATGAAAGTAAATTCAATATTTATAGCAGTGATGGTTGAATGTTGGTGTGGTGCAGGCCAAACACTGAGTTTGAACAAATGAACTTGCTGACCACAGTTAAGCATGAGGGGGGGGGGGGGGAGACCTGTTTTCATCGAAGAGAGTATGGACAGATTCGCGTATCTTCAAATACACAAAGACATTTTAAAGAAGAGTGCAGAAGAACTAGGTTGTCAGTTTCAACACGACGATGATCCCAAGCCTACGGCGGAAATTGTACGCATGTGACTGCTTTACAACACTCCGCATACTTTGAAAACACCTCCTCAGCCACAAGATGTTAATCCGATAGAACATCTGCGGATTGAGTTGGAGAAAAGACTGAGGAAACACCACATCGCCAGCCAACCACAACTGAAAGAATTACTTTAAAAAGAATGAAACGATGCTGGCTCGAATATTACACGGAACCTTGAGCATTCCATGCCAAAACGGCTTAAAGCAATGATAAACAGGAATGGTATGCAAACTAAGTATTGAGATCATTATTAATGGTTTTGATTTACAAGTGCCAGGGAATGGACGAATCCGCGCAAGAAATGTCCCTCAAGGAGACTTAATGTATTATTTTCGTTTTCTGTATAAAATACATTCCTTTTTTACAATCAGAATGTTTCATTTATGTGTTCCTGATACCTCTGCAGACAATCACTTCTTAAATATTTCCATTTTAAAAAGAATATTGATCTTTCGCGTTAACATTCTCTCTGGGCCAATACTTTTGTAAGTAACTGTACCTATATTCTGAGTACACTGTGTCATGTCAAAATAAGAGGCCACAAAAACAGTTTTGCTCCATATATAAAAGTTTAATGGCTATACAATTTTATTGTAATTCTCAATCGCATGCTTCAACTACTAAATACGACGTAAATAGCGAGGGGAAAAGTAGCTGAAGGAGCAAACCAAGAAAACAGCCGTAATAGATCGGATAACTAGTCGAGACGTAACAGTATTGTTAACCGTTACCAGGGACCCACTGTTGGAATAATTCCCTAGTGGAATGATGTCATTCCGATATCGGAATGCGTAAAAGTCAATTTCGAATACACGATAGCGGATACCGGAATCGAGTTGCGAGTATCGAAATCAATCAGACAGCAAAGCAGTTGCCGGAATCGTGGTTACTCTGAGCAACTTGACTGTTATACACAGCGTTGCCAACAGTACGGAAGTTTCCGTACACGTACGGAAATTCCTTCGTTCAAAAATGTCAGAAGATTTTATGAACGTATGTTCCGTACGGTAAATGTACGGAAATTTTCACATTTGCGCGTTTTGTACTGTCGGTTCACTACACTAAAGTTTACATGTTGATTATCTGGGCAATATTTTGAATAATAACCACATGCTATAAAAAATTGAGGTGCACCGATTCGCATATTTTAATTCAGGAATAACATTGCGATTTAAATTATATGTTTTTATTTGTTTAAAATAGTTCTCTTCACATTATTAACTGAAATAGGTTTATATGTATGCAAGTTTTCATTATGGCTACATTGCCTTATCAAGTGTTTTTTATTCCTGGTACTTTTTTAGGTATGTACGGGAATTTCGGTGATGGTACGGAAATAGAATCTGAATATGGACATTTTACTACTACTAGTTGGCAACTCTGGATACAAAAAGTGGAGTTGAGTTGAAAGATTTGGGTGGCTCTTAACGACGAGGTTTTGAAAGTCTATAAGGGTGAAATGATGTGAGAATAGTAGATGTATAATGCCGATCCTGGGCCACCCCACTTTTTAGAGATTTTTCTTCTAAAATTACAACAAAAAGTGCAGCACACTAATAGGGTTATTTCGTCTAAAAGTACAGGCAAAAGTTGAAAATCTCAATCGTAAATTCGATGGGAAACCCCTTGAAAATCGTCAAAAAAAAAAGCCGAAATCAAGGTATTTGAGGGCTAGATTTAAGCTCTAAAAGTTTTTTAAGAGGAGCTCTCAAAAATGTGCAACTTTAAGTAGAAAAAAATTTAAGTCAAAAAATAAAGAAAAATATGAAGCATAGCCATTGCTGAATCCATAATCCCAACCATCACAACAATCCAAACCTTAAACATTTTTAAAATCAGAAAATTTATTTGATCTTAAATTATTTTTATCGATTTGTAAAACAATTTTCAAATGAACAAGTTCCAATTCTTTATCAATAAAAGTTTCTGTTTTTACAATTTCATTTGCAATATCCCAAACGTCTAAAAGTTCTATAATTTGATCCATTAGTAACATAAAAAAATTATATATCTTTTATAAAAAAAATTTATATATCTTTTATAAAAAAAAAGTGATACTGTTCAAATATTTTTGAATTTATTAAAAACAATAATAATATTAATTTAGGAAGCTGGTTCAAAGATATTTGCGTTTTTTATTTGGAAAAAAAAATGTGTTGATTACTAACAATATTTTATGCTTTATTCATTATGGAATTTCAGTATCCGGCATGCCGGATACTGAAAATATGATTAAAATAAAAGGTTGTTTATTAGATGAGAATTTTAATTTGAATTATTATTTTTTATTCGATCAAATAATTATCCTATATTTATAAAGAATTTTAAACACGACCACTCAACTATGAGTCAAAAAAATTGTATTAAAATATCGAAACTCTTTTTTGTTTCTTTAAAATTGTTTACATTGTCCATTTATTAAATTTAAAAATTTATATATCTTCAGTGAAATTTTCTCTCAAATAATCATAAGTTAAATTTCATTGGCTAATCAAAACAACATTACAAATTGTACCAGCTTCAACAGATTTTTAAAAATCAACACTTATTTTTATATTTGTTTTATTTCTAACTACTCCTGTTTTTCTATATAGGCTGTTAATAACATATAAAGGTCTTCGTCCTCAAAATGAATAATAATTGATATCGCCATAATAATTTATAGTTGGCTAGTAATAAAGTTCATTATTTCTATATATAGTATCTGATTTTGTTCTCGAATTTCAAAAAGCATTAAAAGCAAAAAACATTTCAAGACAAAAGATCATTTTCAATATCTAGATTCGAATTTTCTATTGGAAAAATTTCATTTCTACCATTTTTAACAAAAATATTTCTCACATTACAGTGATAAAACATTGAATTATGCACATATTGCTCGGCCCGATTTTTCTATTAGTTTGTAAACCCACAATTACAAAATCAGGCATGTCAAATTGTAAATTATTAAACTGATCTTTTATATCAAAGTTAAAAACAGTTGTCCCAGCAGGAGCTTCTTTTTCTAAAAATTGCCAATACTTAAACCGATATGAATTTTAGGATTTTAATATATTTTTCTTTAATTGCAATTGATGTCTTAACTTCATATTCAACAATAGGCCACATAATTTGTAATCATTCAATACCAATTTTACCTGGATCAGCATAAGTTTTATCAACCACACCATCTGCATTTTTTGTTTCATAAACACATAAACAGTTGTTATTAGACGAAGTTCTGGGGAAAAAAATTATTTTATAACAACCTTTCCAATAAACTTCATTATTATCGCGAATAAAACTAAACAAATATCTTAATGGATACACTATTTCATAAATTTTATCACTACGAACAGATAGTACTAGATATCTCCTATTGGAATATGAAATTCTATTCTATTATTGTAAATATTCAAATTCTGTAGGTTACAAATTTTGTCTATATATATATATATATATATATATATATATATATATATATATATATATATATATATATATATATTTATATATATATATATATATTTATATATATATATATATATTTATATATATATATATATATTTCATTAGAACTTTTTTTACGTTAATTTTAGTAACAAAGGATAATATTTTTCCTTTTTTAGGAAAACAAATACACAAACGTACAAATGAATTCATTTATATATATATATATATATATATATATATATATATATATATATATATATATATATATATATATATATATAAATGAATTCATTTGTACGTTTGTGTATTTGTTTTCCTAAAAAAGGAAAAATATTATCCTTTGTTACTAAAATTAACGTAAAAAAAGTTCTAATGAAAATGCTGGATGTGTTCAATTTGATAGATGCTTAAACCTAAATGAATCACGAGTAATATTTTCGTGAAACCTTACTAGCTGAATAATTTTTATACTCGGTTCGAATTGGTAAACTTATAGCATTTTCAAATGTCTCAAGAGATGCAAAACCGCTACGTTTAGAGATATCTACGACCATAACAGTGTTACCACCCCTTGAGCAGACTAACAAAACGTTCAGGTTTAATTTCAACATTTTTTCAGTGTTACCAACCATAAAACCGAGATCTCAAAGGGTGCACACTTGAGGCAACAACCACTTTAGCTTTACAATACCCTTGAGACATCTCTAGCACAGTTTTTCACTAAGCAGGCAGCTAAGGTCGCCCGAGGTCCTCTGCTAGAGGCCAGGTCAACGGACTTAACCGTCGACCATACTAAGGTAAAAACGTCTTCCTACATGTTTGGAAACTTCCAAACAATGTATTTTTCTACTTAATAAAATAGTAAACTAATTTATAAGTAAAGAAACTATATATAAATGGCAGAATCAAAAGGAGTTCGAGTGAAATTCCTCATCGAGAAGTATAGAAATTATAGAAAGAACCATGAGGTAGAATATGGGGAGGAAAAAAAAAAAGATCTACCATTAATTCGTGAATTACAAAATATTCGCAAAAAAGTAGAATAAGTGAAGAAAATAAAGATTTAATAACAGCATTAGTACCTATTGCTGCAGAAAATTTAGATTATCCAGCAACACCAGAAGAAACATCATTTGAAAAATAATTATTTGCAGAACAAGAATCTCCTGATTTGGAAGAGCAAATGGGAATTATACCTTTGGAAAATTTACCACCTATAGCAGGTGTTTCTACTATAAATCTAGGAAAATATATTTCAAAAAATATTAATATTATTAATGAAAAATTTGTTTACAAGGAATTGGTCAAGATTTTGAAATTGGTGACATAAAAGTAAAAAATAGACTGATTTTTTATTTGTCAAAGTAAAAAATATGAATTAACAGAAGGTCTTGTTAATTAGTTAACAAAAAGTACCTATGAAGAACTTGAAGATAATTTCAATAATGTTGACCTTAAAATTACAAAGATAATATTTTAGCAACTAATGCTATATTTAAAAAATATATTCCTAATAAGAAAAGGAATAATACAAGTTCAAGTAGTAATACGAAATATATTAAGATAATTAGTCCAATTTATGAAGAATATATAGAAAAATTCTTAGTCAAAATCATTACCAGATACACAAGAAAGAATGGTTTCTCCAAGAACTCCTAAATCTGGAGAAGGTATTTTAAAAAATATAACAATTTTCCCAAAGAATACATTTGGATGCATGATTTTAGAAAATTAATTAATATATTATTAATTATTGAGGGCGAAGAAAATACTGGAAATAATAGTTTTTACAATGAAAAAGTGAGCATAATGAATATGTTATGCAATAATTTTTTTTGAATTTGTTATAAATAATCCAAAAGGTATATCATATCTTATAAGAGTTTTAAATGTTATTCCACATTCATTTTTATTTAAATTCAGAACACCATGGAAAAGGTGTGATAATCTGGGCATTAAACAATTTAAATTTGCCCGAATTACATTTGCCTGGTTATAATTATTGTGGTCCATTTACAAAATTAAATGGAAGACTTGAAAGAGGTGATAAAGGAGTAAATAAACTAGATAAAGCATGCAAATATCATGATATTGCTTATCGATATAAAGATTTAGAATCTAGATATGAAGCAGATAAAATTTTACAAAGAGAAGCAAAAGAAATTATGTTAGATAAAAATACTCCAATTGGTCAAAAAATTGCTTCTGCATCTGTTGTCTCAAATATGTTTACAAAAAGAAAATTAGGATGGGTTAGTAAAATTTATAAACTATTAATTTTTTTTTTACTTATAAATGAAGATAATAAATATTACTTTCAATGTTCCTTATGAGGAATTTAAAAATTTGGGTATAGATAAATTGCAAAAAAAAAAAAAAATTCAAGAGAGCAAAAATTTCAAATTAACTTTACCATTACCAACAGTTTAAAACAAATGGCGAAAGAAGAAACTGCCAATGGTGTACATCTTGGAGGAATTATTTCCATTGTACTCGCTGCTTTAGGAGCGGCTTTTGCAATTTATAGCGCTGTTGAACAAACTAGTAAAAATAAAAAAGGATTAGAAGAACAACAGAGATATAATTTAGCAATGGAAAATAAATCAGGAAGTGGATTAAACCGAGGAAGGCCAAAAGAAATTTTTAATTTATCACCATTACCTAATGTCGAAATTGAAAAATGTGTAAAAATATTAAATACAGAAAATTTCAGAAATGTTTATATGATTGATAAACTACCATAAAATATACACAAAAATGAGTGTGCTGTAGTTAATTTTGATATTCCAACAAAACCTGGCACTCATTGGGTTTGTTATTTTAAAGACAATAATAATGTTCATTATTTTGACTCATTTGGAGGCAATATTCCCACTAATTTATTTAAATATTTCAGAAGCAGAAACATTTATTATAATGATGATCGAATTCAGAATTTTAATTCAGTTATATGTGGACATCTATGTTTAACTATATTATATATTTTTTCTAGTGAATTTAAATTTAACAAAATAATTTCTATATTATTAAATGACAGATATATCTGGGAAACCATTAATCAAATATTAAAAAAAAAACTTCGACAATATTGCTGAAGATTTTAAAAAAATATGTAGATTCACAATGCAATCAGCGTGTTTCTACTTTACAAACAAACTAACCACCTGTTTTGATTTTACAAAAAAGTTATGTTTCTTTTTTTGGACGTAAAATTGTTAATATAGCTGACCACATTGATGGAAAAGATGCAGTTAATAAAAGATTTTTTGATATAAATATCAGATTATGCATTAAAAAGGATGTCGATTCAAAATATAAAACTATTGTTTATGATTATACTCTAAAAGAAGATATAAATTTACAATCCAATAGCACTATTGCTGATTATATAAAACAATTGTTGCTGATTATGCTTTAAAAAACTATGTTTAATCGAAATACAACACTAGTGTTTCTGATTTTAAAACATATGTAGATTCAAAATATAATACCATTTTTTTCTGCTTTACAAGATCAAATAAGTAAAGTTTTTGTTTACACAACAGACTATGTTTCTCTTCATAATCACAGAATTAATAGTATGGCTTGTCCGGTAGATGGAAAAGATGCTGTCAACAAAAGATTTTTTATAAAGAAATAGCTGATAAATTACAAAATTTAAACCATTCAGTTTTAAATTATTGTGACACACTTGTTAACTTGAAAATTTAAAAATGTAAGGAAGAAAAGTCGCATATATTTTATTTAAGTGCAAAGTGGAATAAAACTAATAATATTTTTCACTTAGACAATAATTCAATTTTCTTTACTTTTTTCGATGAATTGTAATTTTTTTATAAAATACTTACTGTTAACCCCTATTTATCTGATTATACTGTAACTATTATTAATGGAACCACAAAAATAGATTATAGTAAACCATTTTATGTTAACATAGGTGGTATTTTTACTTTTAAAATAAATAAAAACTAAAATATCTGAATATGATGATGGCTTGATGACTACAATAGGAATATTCGTAAATAATAAAGATTAAATCATTTTTTTATTATTAAGTGGATAACCCTTTGTGCTTGAAGTGTAAGGTCACTAGAAATAATAATATAAAAGATGAAAATACAAAAAATGGACAATTAGTTCAAAAAAGTAAATGTTCTATATGCAATTCTAATAAATCAACTTTTTTTTTTTTTTAATTCGTCCACTGCGAGAGAGGCAATAATAAATTAATTATGTAAACCTACACAAAACAATTTTCCAAGACAAAAAATAATTTAATGTGGCATTTATGAATTATGGCAAATTGATCTTGTAGAAATGAATACTGGTAATTTAAAGGTATATCACATATAAACAATGGATACAAATATATTATGACAATTATTGATATGTTTTTTTCTTCAAAATTTGCATTTGTTATACCAATTAAAGATTTAAAAAAAGCTAAAAATGTATCAAACTGTTTAGAATCTATATTAATTAAAAGAAAACCAAATAATATACTAACTGATAATGGTTCAGAATTGTATAATAAAACATTTAATGAGCTTATGGAAAAATATATCAACCATTATTCTTCATTTTCTGAATTAAAAGCGAGCATTGTTGAAAGATTTAATCAAACTTTAAAAAATATGTGAAAATAATTTGCTTTGAATTGCAACTACAAGTAGGTAAATATATTGGATGAATTAGTGAAAGAATATAATAATTCAAATCATACAACTATTGATATTGAACCAATTGAAGTTAGTAAAATATGTAAAAAATTTATTGCAAACAAATGTTGTGTTCACTAAACCAAAATATAGAGTTGGAAATATTGTTAGTGTGAGCAAACAACAACAAAAAAAGAAAATATTGCTAATTGGCCAACAGAATTATTTACTATTATTAAAGTTTAAAATTATGATGTACCAACTTAAAAATTGAAAGATATTAATATAGAAGAAATAATGGGTAGTTTTTATGAACATGAAATTATGAATATTTAGTCGAAAAAGTTTTAAAAACTAAAGGTGAAGAAATTTTTGTAAAGTGGTTAGGTTTTGATAACTCTCATAACTCGTGGATTAATAAAACTGCCGTCTGTGTAGCAGATGTTTTATAAATTTTAAATATTTTTTGTATAATTATATAATTTCAAAAACGTATTAACGTAACGCTCATCGTGTTTAACGACCGTTTTAATGTTCGTTCACCGTTGTCTTTTTTTAATGTTTTGTACGGAATGTTTATATAATCCATTCACGGTTATTTCAAACTTTTATGAAGCCCTGCTAATGTTCTACTTCCAGGATATTCCTCCGCCTCGTGCGGACTAAGCTTAACAAGTCTGGAGAATTACACCAGAGGGACAACGCACCACATTCGTGCGCACTCAGTCGTGATTATATTTTCTATAAGAACTGTTTCTCACTAGGCGTTACCAACATATATATTTTCTCCGTTTTTTATTCAAATTATTTATCAATGAAGTATTATAATTTATAGATAAGATATTAATAACATTTCAATTTAACAGGAAAAAAAGTAACTTTTATGAACACAAGTATAAATCGCTTGTGATACAGGGCGTATTTAGGAAATAACTGAACACATCATACATGGGGAGATTTTTCAAAGGTTTGATTAAAAATGGCTGAAGAAACTGTGAATGGACTATAGCTAAAAATGGCCGCGAAAAAACTCGTTACAGCTATTTTCACTATCACAAAAACATGCTTTAGAGAGAAATGGAAGAACTAAAAAACATATACATGCCGTATAGTGTCTTAAATGGCATTCGTAAGCAGACCTCACTCAGGCACGTTGGAAGGTTTTTTAATAAAAACTTTTTCTGCTGGAGCTCTGCGCATCGTACGGCAACCTTCCTAGGCAACCTGCTACCTAAAGTAAAAAGTTGAAGAAACCGTAGATAGACTATAGCAGTGTTGCCAACTCACTATCGTGCAGTAAAGCTAAATTGTTGTCAAAATATAGCCAAAAAAAAAAAAAAAAGCTAAACAGAGCTACTGAAAATCTAAAAATAGGCTAACAAATAATACAGATTCTAGCACAAAATAATATTATTTAAAGGCTATTTACAGTAAAATGAGCACTTTTGAGGCCCATTACTTTTTTCTTCCAGCCATTTCTATCCTCTAACCATATTTTCAAATAAATATTGCCATCTTAGTATTAACTGAGTGTGTCTATTTCACAGTACTCGGAACCTAACATCTAATGCTAAAATAAAACATTTATTGACTATTATTCTAAATGAGAGGGCTTTCAAAAGTTTTTTCGGCCGCGCTCCGAGTAACGCTGGAGGAAAGCACAAAGCAGCAACAAAATACTTGAAACTGAAAAGTATGATGAAACAAATACTTTCATCTACTCTTTCACTAATCAGCACAGGATAGCAGGTACCTTTATTGTCGGAAAGTCATGTAATCTAATCTTCAAAGCTGCTTTGTAACACAAACATTTCTGAAAGCTGAAATAACTCGATAGCTCTTTCCTTATCGGCCTCTTTTTTTTATATAGCTGATTTGCAGGACATAAATACGTGGGAGGGGTGGGAATATGAATGTCATATCGAGCTTCGGCATTTTCGTGGAAATCAGAACTGGATAGTATGTGTGTGGTTGGGTAAGGACAGAAAAAAGAATATAAAAGCAAATCCATAGCTAAATATAATTTTATAGATAAAAATATAGCTGAAAGCTAAAGAAAATATTTTGTAGCAAATGCTTTCTCAACAAAGCTAGATTTAGCTATAAAATAGCTAAATTGGAATCACTGGCGTATAGCAACAGCGACGTTATCGCACAGCGATAGTGAGGCATGTGGCAGGGGGCGTACCAGGCCAGCGATTGGCAGTGCGTGGTGTGGTTGCGCTTGCGCAGACATGACTCACCACGTGATTCAGTTGACTGACCGCGGGTGGCTGTCCAAGAGCGCATCAGCACGAGTTCGGGTAGGAGCGTCATTGACCCAGACCAACCTCATGCCTTTGCTACGGCCCGTAACCCCCTTGTGACGTCATAAACACCATGTAACACAATACTGACAACAGTCATACACTCGCATTAATAATCGGCTGTTACTGATTGCTATCAGAAAGCTTATGTATAATTGTGTTGACCGCAATAATCGTGAATATGAATGATCCAGTGCTGATGCTGCTCGTTTGGTTTAAATTAAGCAAATTAGTTTTTTTTTTTTTTTTTTTGACATTTTTTACATCCTTCCTTATAAAATTTGACTGCGGGGAAAAAGGGAAAAGCTAAAGCTGTCTTTGTTGAATTCCTTCAAACGTGTAAATAGTTTGTTAATTCATGTCACATAATCTGATTGTTCTTTAAATGAATGAATCAAAGTTCAAAACACTAAATTTCAGGGCAACTTTAGTGGTAAGCAATTTAATGACTTTGTGGCCACTAGAAAATTTTGGACGAAAAGTTTAATTTTGTATAACTTTAAATAGAATTTGGCAGAGAGAGGCATAGTTAAAATGGCATGTTCAAGTTAAAGCACTCAAAAAAATTAATTAAATAAATAAAAGTTTTGTAATGTTAAACCATATGCTAGTTTGAAAATCTCCATTAGTAAAAACATTGGGTGGCCATTTTCTTTTCTCAGTATGCATGCCATAAGCACCAAGTAGATAAATTAATTTTTTTCATATTTTTCCATTACCTTCTTTTCTCTTCCATAAAATAATTTAGTATTTCTATTATTAATACCTTATGCTTCCATACTGATCATTGGTGATTACACAAAATATAATTTGTATTATTTAAAGTAAAATACAAAAGCTGAGTGTAAGGAACAATAATTATACGTTTTTATAACTATGCTTACAGTTGTTTTACAGCATTAAACATTCTAGTAGACTTGTATATTTATTATTTAGGGCCTATGTGTATTATGAAAGATCATACGATATTTGCATATGACAAATGTAATGGCACTTACAAGTTTTATCGTGCTAACTGTAATAATAGTTTTTATTACCTCCAAAACAAAATTTGTTTCCTTTTTGATAACTTCAATTTTTTACTCAAAAACAGGTATAATAGTACAGGAAGTATGGGTATAATTCTGAAAGAATAATTTTGAATCATGTTTGATTGGGAAACTTGATTATGCAATTGCTGTTTGTTAGGAGAATTTAGTTCTGTGTTGATATTTCATATGAACAGTAGTAATGTATATTTTAACTACTACAAGGTTAAATAAATAATTTAACCACTGTAATTTAAATAATCATTTTAGTATCATTATTATAAACCTTAATTTTAAATTTCCGGGAGTTTGTGAGGAGAGGTGAGAATGGAAGGTCTACCACTTGTATACGTTATTTCCTATAAAGTGAGAACTTTTGAAAGCCCTCTCATTTGGAATAATAATCAATAAATGTATTTTATTTTAGCCTGAAACGTTCAGAGTGCAGTAGAATATACACACTGTGTTTATTACTTATATGGCAATATTTATTTAAAAAGATAGTTAATGGATAATAATGCCTGAAAGGAAATAGTAATTAGGGCCTCAAAAGTGCTCACTTTACCATGAACAGGTTATAATTTGTTGCAATCTTCACTGTGCCAGTGTTTGTCCTCTTCAGATTTGCAAACAATTGTTTAAATGGAACTGTAGCAAGTAGGTTTTTGAAATTCCGTACCATTGGGTACTTCGTTTGTTGTAGTTTTTGTTCAGTTTATGTTTGTTGGTACATTATAGAATTTTAGTGCAAAAATGTGTGTTCATGTGGTTGGTTGTATGTGTAAATCAGTTTTACCTGCATAGAAGTTAATTTGTAACATTTTTATTTCAGTTTGACACTGGAATCCAAAGGTTCACAGCACTGCGTGCTACACAGTATGAACACTTCAAACCAACTCCCAAGACAGCTTTTATGGGCTTGGTTATTGTAGTTCCCATAATCCTGTATTCATGGTTACTAAAATCAAATAGGGTAAGTACACATGCGTAATAGCCGTTATAATAATGACAAATTTTGTGCATTGGCTTGTAGCTTGGGAAATAGGTGCTAGACCACATTTCAATATTTTTACCATGGTAATTGTTTATTATAATTAGCAAAGTTTGTAAGGAAATTTTTTTTGCATAAAATAGTAATACTAAAAAATACATTTAAAATGTTTCAGGTTCTTTAAATTTCATATCTAGTCTGTAGTGTGTACTCAACTTGGGCACAAGTTCATAGGAGATTTAAAAAAAAGTTGTATTGTATTTAGGTAGGTATGTTTTCAAATTTAAGAATTTTCTAATTTGTAAATGTTGGGTATATGGGGTACTAAGTTGGATATCATGAAAAGAAGAATTTTAATAATTTGTAGTGATGCGTGATGCTCTTGGGCTAGTCTAGGTTACGTCGCAGAAAAAGCAAGTTTTTATTGTGCAGGTCCGTCGCACAGGGGTTACTTGACTGCAGGGGCTCTGACAGTATAAAGAATAGGTCGAGTTGCCTGTCTGCTTGGTACAAAATCAAGATCTGGCTTGGCTATGTGCCGGGTGGTGTGACTGAAGGTCGCTGGTTTACCCACGCTGACACTTGGGCGGCGCTGTTGGTCTGGTGGTCGAGTGACAGCTGCTAGCGGAGCCAGGGTCCCTAGATGCTGCTGGAGCTGCCGGTGACTAGGGTAGCGGCATATGTTGAACCACCGGCAGGCTAGGCCCACTGGCACCTTCTCTCCGCGGCGAAGATCAGCAACAGCTGGGTATGGTGTCCCCGGCCATCTTCTGGGGTGCTGCAAAAAGAGTTGGAAAGGGATCTGGGGGTGAAGCCCCACCAACTTGTGGGAGGCTCTAGCTCGTTCCCAGAGGTAATTCTGGCAGAATGCCTTATCAGACTGGGCGCAGCCCCAATAGTTTTGTACGTAGTAGATGCCTTCCTCTCTTGCAAACCTGGTTTGCAGTTTTGACTAGGTAGCTGAGTACTTTCCCTGTATACGCTGTACCATGTCCTGTGGGGTCTTAGGAGACCCACTTCCTGAAGGGTCGTGGGGTAGCCCTTACCAAGGGCAGTCAGCTGGAGACGATTGACGTCTTCACGAAGGCCTGCTACGGGAGATCCTCTGGAAGGTCTGGGTGTTGTAGGCGAAGATGCTGAAGAGCTTCTGGGTTGTCTAGGCGATGAAGCGCGGTTAGAGAGCTCTAGTGCACGAGGCAGTGTAGCGAGCTGTGGGGACTGATGTGGCTCTCAGAAGAGCCAGCGATCAACCTGGTAGGTCTTGGAGATGCTGGGCGGCAGAGGGCTCTAGCACACACGGTGGTAGAGCGAACTGTCAGAGCTGTGTGGCCCTGAATAGGGCTGGTGATCAACTGATGATTCTCGGCCGGGGCACAAGTACATATCCCGCCAGTTGGCTCTTTGCCTGGGTGGCATCGTGGGGGTGCGACAGGCATTTATCTGTAGGCAGAGCCAAGGGTTGTTAGCTGGGTCTCAATTGTTGGCTGGAGCGTGGGTGGCACCATCCTTCGGTGTGCCTTTGAACTACTTGACCGCTCGAGGGTGGTAGTGGTGGCTCGGCCACTTGCTCATTCATACTTGACGTTTTCGTGAGGGGATGGCGTGGCATAGCTTACTGACCGCAGTGATGAAAATCATAACTTTGACACATCTATATTATTCCCCGCAACAAGGGAACATATAGGTACTCTGGTAGAAATTACACTTATTCGGACCCTGCCCGATGCATCAGGGAAATTACTCACAGATGAATTGAAGTCATATTCTTCTGGATCAGTAAACATCACACTTCAGTAGATAGACCTTTTAGCTATGATTATACTGTGTTTCTCTTTACTTAGACTCCTCTCTTCATTAATGATGTGGAACTCAACCAACTCATTATCCTCTACCCGCTTATTCTTGTAGAGATGTGCACAGCCAGCATTAAGCCACTATTAAACACAGTTTTTTTGTTTTTTATTTTAAATAACCATTTGTTGAGGAATTCAGTTCTTTACAATGTAAATCATGGTACAGTAGCAAGATATTCAAAATGTGTGACACAAAGTAGCATTGTGGGTGTTTTTATTGTTAGACGAAGTTACAGATGGCTGCTGAAGTAGAACAACAAGTGTCTGCCTGGGTAGTGTGGGAGTGTAGTGGCATATAGTGCTACAGAAATTTTTGTGAACTGGACTGAGGAAGTAATTGTCCAAATTTTAACTTAATACAAGGGCCTTAAATTTTCATAGTTGCAAAAATTGTAGCAAATGTGGTCTCCTGAGTATTTGTATTGTGGAAGTTTCAGGGATATTAGTTTCCAGATTTTTGTAAACAAACCTCAAAAGGGTAGTATTTTAATATGTTGGGTCACCTCCATAGTAATATTTGTTCATGCTTTCTATGACTTTTGCATCCGGACAAAGCAAACTTTGTCAAATTTGAAAATTATGAAGGACTACTAGAAATCCACAATGTCACAGGAATTTGTAGTGGGAAAAGCAATGATAGTAGTCTATGATCTCCAGGGACTGGCACAGAAGCGATCAATGCCTGCAAAGTGCAATTTGAATGTTCTCATATTTTTGCTTGGAATTTTTAATTATGAAGTCAAACATTTTCTTCTATATAGTTTGAGAAGGTTACCTTTACATAACGCAAATAGTAAAACTTTCAAGTAGAAAGCTGTAAATCAAATTTAACACGAAAGGATAGGACTTTACATGTTTAATGATTGTCAGTGTCTTACAATATCACTTCCAAACACACACACACTTTGTGCCCTTTCAAGAAAAGGATAAGAATACAAGTAAGAGTAAATTAATAAAAAGTTTATGTTTTTGTGGAGTTTATAAATCTTGCCCACAATTTTCAAGGCATAAAAAATTTTATAAAAACGTTTTGTAGAAATTTGGCCTGGGCAAAGAAGGACAAAGTGTTTTATGTTCTATAGTGATGTCGTAAAAGGTGGCGTGTCTAAAATAATTTCAGTAAAATCTTAGCATTTCACTTGGAAGGTCCCACACTATGTAGCTGCGTTAAGTTAAAAAGAAGCTATTGCAGGTATATCCTTGCACGTAATCACTGGGGGTTTTTTTTGGGGACTGGAATGGGGTGAGATGTAAAGAGTAAAGGAAAGGAGCACCAAAAACCAATACATAGAGTGAAATCCAAATGAGAAAATAATGCGCAGAAATCCAAAACATGTTGGGGCTAGTTAGGAGTGTTCATTGTCACTGCACAATGGGGTGGAGTTGTTCAGTTCAGTAGTGACGACGGCCAAGTATGGTTACTAGAGCAAGAGCTACTCCATATGTGTGTATTACTTGTCAAAAAAACATAAGTTGCGTTGGCTGTATTTAATAGCGCTGTAGTAGAGTGTGATATAATTTTTGGTATGTATAGCGCCAGCAGTGTCATGTGGTTTCCATCCTTTCAGCGGCGAGCATTCTGGAGATCCCTCGCCTCCACTGCCTCGCTTATGTTCCCTCCCTTGAAGCTGTGTGAACATTATATTCTCGTTTGAATTTAGTATACCAGCTCACCCTGGTAAAAAGTTTAATGTAGGCTATTTCTGTTAAAAAACAGGACAGTTTCATGTCAATGTAAGCGTTTGTGGTACAGGTGGCATTTAGGGGAGTCATGTTCCCTGTGGACACCCCCTCCCCCTTCTTCACTCTGAATCTGCCTCTGCGGCCAGGAATGGCAAGTTGCCCATGTTAAGGATTCAATTCATAAATATTGATGTTTGTAGGCTTAATGACCATAGAATTAAACAGTGTAAATGTAAAATTTGACAGATTTGTAACATTGATATTCACATATTAGTAATATGTGAGGAAATGTACGTATTTTCTAATGCAACATGCCTCAACTAAATTAAATTGTATAGAAGCTGTGTTGTAATGGGTAAAAAATTATGATAATTGTCTACTTAAAAAAACTGTTATTTTGTGCAGGTAGTGAATGAAACTATCCATCAGATTTCAGGGGACTAACAGAATTTTTATGTCTATGTGGACTTGACAAATTAGCTACCCCAAAAAAAAACCTTATTAGCGTTTATGTTGAACATATTTATTGGTCTATGTTAGGTATTTGGTAAGTTTAATTAAATTACAACAATGCAAATGGGAATATTAAAGTAATTTTTTCCATTACACTCGCACTCAAACTTAACAATCCTGTATTTAAACATCTCTTTTAAAATCACTTGCTAAGAAATCCATATTTTGCAGTGTATAGGCCACGCTGAATTTTTGTATTCCTGTAAATATTGTTGAGTTAAGATTCCATGCAAACATAATAAATTCCAACTTAATTTCTCCACTACAAAAAATTTGAGACAGAAAACTTGTATTATGTTTACAATTAAATATCGCACAATTACTAGTCCACAGATGGTAGTGTGATGTGAGAAAGCAAACACAGCAAAATGTTACACAAAATGGCATCCATCAATGTTTACTTGTTGCGCTGCGGCGGTGTCCGTGCGAACAATGCACGATATCTTTCTCTTGTACAGTAGAAAAATTATTTTGTCATGTACGACTTCAATATTGCTATTGAGAGTGCAGTGAATAGGGTTTCCTTAATTTTGAGATGCCTTTTTCTTACTTTCCGGGCATATTTATTAGAGTTACATTTTTATACATAATGCATTTGTAATTTTCATGAATAAATATTCACGTGAAAAAAGATAATTACGATTGTTAGCGTCACATCGTGAATTGATATCTCAAAAATATGGTACCGCTGTTGTCGGTGTTGATCATTACCAACATGACTGTCACAGTAAACAACACAGTTGTTTGTTGACAATCTAATAAAATTCTGCAATACATGTTTCTTATTCATATGTACTGTATTCCCACTTTTTTTTTTTTTTCGTCTAAAAACACAATGTGTACTCTGAGACGTCTGTTATTATTTTTGTTACACAGTACGAGTTAAGTGCGGCATCGCAACTGAAAAACAGGTTATTTCAGAAGTTACAAATTACATTAATACGACTAAATGCAGAACAGCAAAATGTAAGCGAAACAATGCGTTTTGAAAATAAATTTTATTTGTGATTTATATATAAGCATTACTTGTTTATGTTTACATAATGTACTATGTACCAAATTAGTATGCCTCGAGTACAGTTGACTTAGGGCTGGTTTCACCAACTAAGATTAACTTTTCAGTATATTGAGATAATTTTATCCATATGAGAGGTTTAACTTCGATTTTAATCTCGATAATGTTCAGCGTGTTTCACGACGTTTAATCTCAGTAAAGGATGTCTTGTTAAAATTATCTCGATATTCCGACTTAATCACGATTTTCTCTTGGTAAACATTAGAGATTTTGCTTTGAGCTGGTATAGAGAAATAATTTTGAGAAAGTATGGCAAGTCGGGAAGGTATTGTAGCCATAAGGAAACGGCGAAACCAAACTTTTTTATTCCATGAAAAACAGATTTTGTTAGAATCAGCTACTTAACATTTTGATATCATTGAAAATAAGCGAACTGATGCTATGCCACGACAAAATAAAGCGAAACAGTGGCGAACAATTGTGAATAGTTTCAATTGTACATACTGTGATCACTACAGGATAGCAGATAACTTGAAGGCAGTGTGGGACAACCTAAAAAAAAAAAAAATACACGAAAAACCTACGTAGACAAATGTGTCCATGCTAAGGGGTCCAGTGTGTTCTACCCTCAAAATAGCCACCCAAAATCACTGTGTACTGCCACTAGTAAAGCCAGCAGAATGTCATTCCAGTAGAGACTCAGTTGTCATAAACACAGCTCAGATGAGTAACCCAGCAGATGCTACAGATAACTATGCCTCAACTAGGTCCGATGGTTGGACAGTCTGCCAGCCACGTGCGAAACCGTATGGCAACATCTTCCTGGACTAGTAAATGACACCCAGCAATGCACTCAAATAAAAAAAAAAGATGAAGTAAGTGCCCGGTATAGAGCAAAAAAAATTGAGTTAGCAAAAAGTTTGCAATTAAAGAAAACAAGGCAATGAAAGAGATTTGTCAACTAAAGTTGCAACAAGAACAAGAAAGAACTAAACAGGAGAAGCTTCAAACAGAGCTCTTAACTTTGCAGATCCTATAACTAAAGACAGAACTAAGTAACTAATGTGTTATCTGTTTTTGGTTAGTTTGCAACATCTATATATGGAGTATATTCAAAGACATTTTCAATTAAAAACACTACTTGTATTAGTCACATTCTTGATTTGAATTACAAAAGTAACTTGTTTATTTTACATTTATACCGAATGTTAATGCAGAATAGTTGTTGTAAAGGAAAAAAATAAAACAATATAGTCTGTTTTACAATCATTTTTTTTACTTAAGGCGAAAGTGTACTATTTTAATCATAAAGTTCAAAATAATTTATTCTTTCACGTAAACATTGTGAACAATCTTATCTGTTATTACTCTCCTCCCACCAAGACAATCGCTTTCCACCAAGGCAAACTGGGTTCAATCTGCGGCAGGGTCACTCCTGGATTTTCACATGTGTGCCAGACGATGCCGCTGGTCAGTGAGTTTTCTCTGGTATCTTTCATTTCCCCTTTACTTTCGTTCCAGCACTGCTCCATACTCACCTCAATCACCCGCATTGGTTGCAAGACTTTGCCGTTAAGAGCTCCCCAAATCTTCACTCACTCACTACCTATTATTAATGGAGCAATAAGATGCATTTTTTTAGCCACAGTTTTTTTTTAAATAGTTTAATGGTTTTAGAAATTTTTACATTTATAAAAAATGTGATTTTTTTTGCAAATGAACTACTGTATTCACTTTTTTAACATTGCCAAGGAAATGGTTGCTGTCAAATCTTAAGAGTGACAGGTAACTGTTTGGCATTAAGCCAACTCACTGCCTGTTGTGCTGTCTTAATGGTTTGCATGTGTTAATTATGGTACTATGGAAGGAATTTTTCTGTTTCTTCCCCTTCCCCCTCTTATCTTACACCATCATATATGTTTATAAATGATTGCAAATTATTTATTTCTTCTTATTCTTTGTTGCAGGACTTTTGGGAAAACAAGTATCGCTCTGGTGAAGTGGCTTATAAGGATAGACGCTTCAAGTTTGTGTAATCCAAGTGGAAATATTTTTGTATAGAATTTTTGTTTTGCATACCATGTAAAGTAGTTGAATTGTTATTGTAAGTTAATATGTAATATGTTGCTAAAAACTGTTAACGTTTAAAAACTTTGTGTTTCAGTACAATTAATTGTGTACTGCTAAAGGCTGTTCATGGTAAAGTGAGTACTTTTGAAATTGTTTGAAAAATGTCACAACTCTACCTGCATATGGTTTAATGCGCACAATGTCTAGCATGTGCCCAGTCAAGTTGGTAACGACAGAAAGAAAGTAGTCCCATGTTTTAACGTTGTATGAAAAGTGATAGCTTAACACTTACGAACATTGAAATTATTTCTTTTGCTCTCCATCTTTTTTTAATGCTTATGTGTTAGAATTAGTAGATTTGTAAAATATTTACTTTCCTAATAAGTTGAGTTTCACTTGATTGATGGGTGAATAAGTGCTGAGGCCCATGGCAATGTTAATTTTATAGTAGAAGAATACACAATGTGCAAACAAGTAGATCTTAAATAGGGCTTTCAAAAGTGCTCAGTTTGCAGTGAACAGCTTTTACCAAAGTTTGTATATGAAGCTTTGATACCAAGCCATGTCATGGCACTGGGATGTAAGAGTTGCTCCCCGCAGCGGATTCCGGTGGCTGCGTAGTTGCAGACGTGGGATGGGTATCGGTCTGCCAGGTAGCCAGACCCCTGGTGGCTCCCTTGGTGCTCGCCTCCAGAGCTGGTGGATCAACTACTGTATGACACTTTGCAGGCATCGCAGCATCACCCACCAGGGTGTAGCCCCAAACCATGGTCAATGGTTTAGGCGCCCCTGTAGGTGGGCTTTTTGCAGGCTCGTCGGAGGTGTGTGTCACGATAATGGGTGTCACGGTGCTACAGTCTACCTCAGCCAGTGTAGCATGTAGGGTTGTCTGGTCTTATGTTGAGGCAGAAGGTGACCCACTAGGCATCTCCGCGCCAGACACTTCTCTGGTGGGCATCTGGGTGCCGGGCGTCGTCGGGTGATGTAGCAGGTGCTGGGTGGTGCTGTCGGTGGCTGGCTTGGGGACAGGCCCATCCGAGTCGTCACTCAGAGCAGGTGTAGGTGCTGACTTTTGGTTGTCATGGTCGGTGTCAGTGGCGAGGAGTGTCGTGCTGGCATTGACAGGATTGAGGAGTAGGCCATCATGGTGCACCGGAATGCATTGGATCCTATGGTGTGCACAATGTTGGTGCTTCTGCCACTAGTCCCGATGATGGGACATGGCCCACTCCTCCTCTGGGAAAATCCCACTCAGTAATATTTTTTCGCAGAGGACTGATGCTGCTCCCGCACACACACAAGTTGACCTTGGTGAAGTCTGCAAGGCGTTCGTGGGGTGTTGGGCACTCGATGTAGCACTGTTGCTGCTCTCACACCTTGAGAGTGCCCTCTTGCTGTATTTGCCTGATCGCACCATCCTCTGGTTCAATAATGCTGCCGGCTTGTGGACGGACAAATTCTCCGGGTAGTGGATTGTCAGAGCCAAACCACACGCCCATAAATGCTACTCGCGATACTTTGGTTAGGTTGCAGCACACATACAAGTCAATATTTATCATTAAAATTCACACACATTTGCATCAGGAATTGGCGGTTTTAAGGGGCCCATTGCCCTGAAACGCCTTGTGGCAATCGAATAAACACAGTCATCAGTTCATGCCGTTTATTACAAACTTGAACATTCCCTCCAGGAGAATAGCTGATACACTTCCTCGCTTTGAACCTGTGGCGAAGGCTATACAGTACAAAAAAGAAGACCTAGGCTTACACGAAGGTTACATGTGCTGAATACGTTAAAAACTCCCCAGGCGATGCAATTCCTGGGGTGGCGAGGGGGTGTGTCCCAGATGGCTAAAACAAAAAAAAAAAGTTCTTGATAAATAATTATTGCTTACAAAGATGATCTGTGATGAAAGTTGATGCCTTCCGGGCGGGAAATGCACGAACGCGGTTTCACATGTACCTCCCCCTCTGGGTGCGACTTGCTGACTGACTTCCCGCCGTGGCGCGAGGGCTGGCAGTGGCGGGCCCACACACCATGGAGGGCACTATTTGCTCACGCAGATATACAAATATACCGTTGCATGTCATCATCATATGTGGAAATATTGCACAAAACACAAATCAATATTTATTATACAGCTTACCTTGTGGTTGCAATGACTTGGGGTGAACGTAACATTGGTGGTGATAAAAATAAACTTGTGACGTAAAACAATAACACTTTTCAAAAATAACATTGGGGGTAAAGGTTGTGTAAACATATTTCACTAATTTGCATGTCGCGTGTGTCTATTGCGTGACCAGAAATGTATTTGTGGAAATGCTACGGCCCTTTTTACGTAACACACGTGGCTGTGTATTCTTCCGCCCTCTCTGCCGGGCTGGTGGGCGCACGTGGCACTTCACTCCCTGCACTACACTGCTTGCCAGTGATCAGTCGTAGAGAGTGCATATGTACTGTGCTTGGGAGTGGCCGGCGTGACAAACGGCCTAGGGGTGAGGGCGACACATGTGGCCGGGGTGGGAGGACAAGACCTGAACTACCCCACTAAACCATCAATCATCCAAACAGCATAGAAACCACAGAAGCATCGCAACAGATTGAGGCTATGCATCAGATGTTGAGAATTCTGGTGATTATTACTGGCATTAGGTGTTTGCCATTAGTGGACACAGTGGCATCCCACAATTTCGCCAGGAGGGATTTCATGAAGGGTCAGAGGCTGAACCCAATTCACAAGATGGTACACCTCGCCACACATCCCCATACAGGGCAGACGATCGGAGAGGCATCAGAGAAAATCCGCATTCAGGATGTCGAAACGAAAACGATGGCCCTGGTATCACAGGGCCTGAGGGAAGATCCTGCCCTAGGCATTACATGGCTCAATGAGCAACAAGCAATTGTGGAACCTGCTACCTGCAGAATCCATTTTGGATGCAAAGAGCGGCACGATGTACCACAGGAGTACCAAGACAGTGCAGAGAATACTCCACTAGAGAAGATACATGTTCGCAGATGCCAACAACTATGAACAACAACAATTGCCGAACATGCAATACAATTGGAACACAACCAACCGTTATTTGCAGGGCCACGGAGTTACCAACCACACCAGAGCGTGATTATCACTGATCAGATCAGAGAGATGTTGGCAGAAGGAGTCATAGAACCTACGAGCAGCCACTATAATAGCACCATTAAGCTTGCGCTGAAGAAGGGTGGCCTGTTGTACTTTGTGTGGACCTTAAGCTGCTAAACAAGATCATGCAGAGCGCACCGCCACCCGACATAAGTGTGAAGAACGTCTTACGTGTGCACAAGCGACGTTCAAGGAAATGATGATCTGAGTGCTCGGCGGATACGTAGGTGACTTTACGCTTGCATATCTGGACGATGTGATCATCTGGTCTGAGAACTGGGAACAACATCTGCACCACATGTTAGTTTTAGAGAGACTCGTAATCAACCAACTGACGTGTGCAAACAGAAAGTGCCACATCGGCAAGATACACAACGAATTCGTTGGGCACCTGGTGGATGAGCAAGGCAGTTAGCCGACACCGGAACAGTTTGGACTGATTGTCTGGCATGAACCTCCGAAAACTCGCAAACAGCTGAGGAAGTTTTTCGGGTTGGTCAGTTGGCTCTGGGACAAGATCCCCGTATTTTAAACGATTTGACATGTGCCCGTGATGACCTCTTCTCCTTAGCCTGTTTACCCGCCGCATCAGGTTTGGTATCGCAGTGTGTGTGCAGTGTCGCAAGGAACGATGCAGGTGCAGAGTAGAGTGAGCGCGAAAACATGCGCGTGGTGCAGAAATCTGAAAATATACCCTGTGAAATTTCTGTTATTTAATTTGTGAAAATAAAGGGCAAGGTAAGTTTATGCAAGGAGACTCAACTAATAAAGATGCCTGCCTTTGCAGCCCTAAAGTCCTCAGTGTTTTCATAGTGTCTTTTTCTAATTTACTGTAATGTTCATTCATGTGTCTTTAATCTCATCATCCACACTGTGCAATGTTTTGGTATAATAAATAATATTTACAGGGTTAATTTTAGGAGCAAAATGTAACAACCAGCATGCAATGAATGTATCAGATTTGCAAATGTGTACACGGAAGTAGTGCAGTGCTGGATGCCATCCTGCCAAGCTGGCTGGCATGCCACGCGGAGAAAGTTCAGTATTCATTCATCTTTGCAAGGGGTGTATAGCGTCACATCGGGGCTCGTGTTTCGCATGCTTGAGCAGCCATCACCATGTTGGACTAATCATTTCACAGCAATAGTTCTTTAGCATACCGGAACCTTTTCGTATTTCAGCTGCCCGAGACTTACCGCCTCTGGCACCTACCCAGTGCTTCCATCGCCTAGGTAGGCTTAAATTGTACTTATTTTATTTTGTGTGACGTGTCTCTTCACAGTATTACCCAAGCTGGCGGGTTCATAAGCAGCACCAAATGAACGTTTTCCCGATGGGATTGTAATCTTGTAACTGAATATATCGCAGCAATGACGAGTTACCACATGGTGTTTATTTCCAGTTTGCCGCAAGGCATTTAAGGTACAGGCCTTCTCGCCTTCTCCTGCCAATTTTCTCAGTGGGCATGTGGGGAGCCCATATATCCCACAACGCAACAAGTAGAGGAGTTATTCAGTCAGTATGTTTTAATCTACGAGTAGTCAACAGCTGCTTTCCGACTTAACAATATTGTCAACCTGACAATATCTGGCGTCCTGGGTAATTATCTCCATCGAGATTCCAAAACTATTCACCGCTCCTCACCCAACCAATGTCCTTATTGACCAAAACCTTGGCACTAGTTGCCAGCCTCCTGTGCCTTAGACAAACGTCACATGGTTTTCCCGAATAGGTGGCAGATTTCTACCGCTGTTCCGACACCTTGACCAACATCGTCACCCAACTTTGGTGCAAATCCTCATCTTAAAGCCGGAGCAATTTTCGCATGCCAAAACATTTTTTCGCAAATTTTTCCACGAGTTCCCAGCATTTTCCCTGGATTTACCCACGAGGGAAAAACTTGTTCAACCAGGCGACCCGCATGACACGCAGCATCGAGACGCCTTCGAGACACTCCAACTACTCCAGGGAGGACTCGTGTGGCTGGCGAGGAAAGCGTGCCAAAACAGCTGAGCCCTGCCATTACTTGAACACGAGTGTGGTAACGAGAAAGTACCAAGGAGCCGCCATCTTGGGACAGCGACGTGATGTCACACCATCTGGGCGAATTACAGGGCGAGTCGAGTGTGCCAACCTACCCCTCCATCCGCGTCGCGCCACAGCGCGAGGAGGGAGGACAAACGAGATGAAGGAGGAACAGCTGGCGGTTCCTCCCCTCATGCTCTCCACCTCATGCCGAGTGGAACATATGAGAGCCCGCGGGCTGTTTGACTTTTGCCCGTGCCATGCAGGACTGCCATACTTTCACGATACTACCATACCGCACAACCGTGCTATCGTGCTTCTGCGTACTGCACTTCCATGCTTGTGTGGTGGTGGTGTCAAAATACCATGGCTGGCCAGATGCAGTATGGTGCGCCAGTACCACTGTATCTGCGTCAAAAACCACGGGATGTGGTAACATACGAAATGGGGACACGATTTTGCAAGTGCAAACGAAAAACCAGCCCGACGAGCATCTGCAGAGAGGAGCAAGTGGCAGAACATTGGGACAGTATCAACAGAATTAAAAATTTTCCCCAGTTACATTTGTGCAGGAGATTATGCATAAAATCGGAAACTACACCAAACTTGTGTGCATGGTGCCGTATCCACATGCACAAGGAATGCATAAGTCCCATGGAGTTTCACACCGCAACCGGATTGCGGTTCATTTGTGACATGTGCGTTGGACAGTTGAAACTGACCGTAATTACTTACATTTCAACTGACTTATGGGTAACCAGCTCGGTGATTCAGTGTGCCAAACAGAAAAGAGCACACACAACAATATGCAAGCAATGCAAATGGACAGTAATTGCATAACCATGGTAAACAACGTATTTCGCATCGAGAGTGATGGAACAGTCGAAAAGGGAGCAAAAGCTGAGGAAGTACATTGCATGGTCGAGTATATCTGCAACCGCGTATCATCTGTGGGCGAGGCCCCCGTGACAGCTGTCAATCATATGGCACCGCATGGTCAGTGCTCGAAATCATTGCCAACCCTACTCCTGTTACCTCTAACACTTCCATCTAGGATACCTTACCTACCGCTTTTTTCTGCCTACCAACCAACACCAGTATTTCTACAACAAGTGCCCAGCATATTTCCCATGTTTTTCCGGCACCGACACCTCTTAACATCTTTTCCCGCCAATAACTATGGACAGGAACCTGTGTCCTGCTGGCAACCAGAGAGGGAACTACAACTATAAGCAAAATAAGATGGAAGCAGCCCAGACACCGCCAGTAATACAAAACGAACACCGACACGATTTCAACACCTGCCGACATTAACTGGCATGGCAAGCGAAGACCCTAGAGCTTTCTTAAAGGAGTGCAGGTCGCGTCTGAAATGCTATGAGTGAGTGAAGAGGGGACGAGAACCGGAACGAGGCATTGCATGTGTGGACAGTGAAAAATTTACGTGCCGCAGTGATAAGCTGAGTGACAGTACATGCAGGAACACTATGCAAACACGAGTGTAGTTTGGCAAGAGCCAGCCACCCGTCTCTCTACTTTCGGGCCGCTATTATTTTCCAGTGGCATAGCACATGCCCCAACAACCCACAACTGGATATGTACAAAGGGCTCACACCAAGAGGGCAGGTAAATTGCCAGTAGGGCGAAGAAGGCTGACATTTCTTCTGCCCTGGTCACATCAACAAAAACCTGCAAACCACCTCAGAAGGCATTCATTCAACAGATGAGTGGGTGTCGGGCGAAATGTATTCGGACCCTTGTGAGCATGAATGGTCAACCCTGTCACGCACTAATTGATACGGCTGCATCACACAACTTGGTGCAGCATTGTTTCGTGAATCCCAGTGACATACATCCAGCAATCGTGTAATTATGATCGCTACTGGCCAAGTCAGTAACGAAGCACTGGGCTAAGCAACTGTGACGGTAAAAGTTAGGGACCTATAGACGAGTGCAATTGTAACTGCAGAGGTTATGGAAGATACAATATTAGGCGTGCCTTGGTTGCAGGAACAGGATACCATAGCACTAGTAGAAACAGTGGCAAGGAGAATTATTTTTGGCCCAAAAGAGTGGCGCACATTTTTCACTTTAGAGAGGGCAATTGCAAGTGATTTGCCCCCGGCATCATTAGAGGAATTTGATCATGAGATACCGCAACAACATCGGGCAGCATTACAGCGTATACAAAGCGAGAGGAGGGAGGTTTTTATGCCAAAACTGACGCTCAGAAGAACAATTGTAGCCGAACATGAAATCTCGTTAACGTAATAGAGGCCGATATATGCAGGGCCGCTGTGTTATGTGCCACATCAAACCTAAATAATTCGTGAGCAAGTTAAAGAGATGCTAGCAGACGGGGTTATCCAGCTGACACGCAGAAAATATAATTCGGCCATATCACATTAGCACCTAAGAAAGACCGGAGTTGGCATTTCTGTGTGGATTTGCGTCCGATCTGCCACCATATATCAGTGTGAAAGACGTGCCTCTATACGCTCGGCAAGGCAACGGTAATGACGTCACTAGACCTCAGAAGCGGATATTGGCAAATTCCCATTAAATAGGAAGAAGGAGAAATCTGCATTCATGACACCTGACGAGCTGCGATTCTATTTTTGCGCAATGCCTTTTGGCCTCAAAGGAGCACCTGCTACATTTCAGTCAATGATGGTCCGTGTGCTGGATGGACTTATTGGCGACTTTGCGCTAGCGTACCTGGACGATGCGATTATTTGGTCGAGCAGTTGCGTGGAGTACATACATCACATCTCCATGGTACTAGAGGCTCACAAAGAATGGACTTACCTGTGCTTACACCTAATCCAGAACAGTTGAACTTAGTAGAGAACCACCTGGTACTTCGCACACGCAAACAGCTATGCAAGTTTTTTGGCTTAGTGAATTGATTATGGGAGTTCAATCCGGATTTCTCGGTAATTACAGCCCCCTCTTACAGATTTACTTTCGCCCCAGAAGCAGTTTGTATGGTGTACACAGAAGAAAATTAATTCCAAGCAATAAAGAAAAGTTTCCGTTCTTGCCCCAAACTAGCATGTTACGAGCCAGGCAAACACTTTTAATTGCATACGGACACCAGTCAAGAGGGGCTGGGTGCCAATTTGTATTAATCTGTGAAGAACAGCACGAAAGCGAGTCATCGATTTCGCCAGCGCAAAATTGGGACAAGTAGAGTGCAGATACGATGAAATAACCAGGAAAAGTTGGCAGTAGTGTGGGCAATGAAAAGTACCAGCCCTATGTAGAATACAAACGTTTCACATTACAAAAAGACAACATGTGTCACGTTTGGCTACACGTAATGAAAGAAGCTTGCAGTAAACTCACCCGGTGGGCGTTGCTCCTAAAGTCATATGAATTCACAGTAGAGCACGTCCCAGGGAAGGCGAATCAACTGGCAGATACAGTTTCCCGTGCTCCCAATACAAACATAGGGTTTACAGATGATGCATAATGGTATGAAGGTCTCTCCCCCGCACCCCCCCCCCCACCACCTCGCAAGCCGCTACGTTCCATGCACGAGTTATTCGAAGTGGTATAAGTCCACCATGTAAGTGCTGTGGACTGTGATATCCTTGCAGATGCACTGTACCGGGAAATTGTGGAGTCGCAAGGCAGCTGCATGGTAACAAGAAAGAGAAAGGAGAAGTGTGCAAGAGAGACTATGGAACAGTGGCGTGTGATGGAAGGGAGGTTGGAAACGTGCACGGCAAACAACACGAAATGGGGTCTGTTTGTACCAGGAACATGTATAATGAAAGTATTGGAACACGCATTCACAAGAAATGTAGCAGGGCACCCAGGTGCACAGCAGACAATCCGAAATGTCAGACAGCATTTCTTCTGGCCAGGACTCTTGCACAATGTATGCAACCACTTACAAAAATCTGTTATGTGCCAAACATTTGAATCATGCAAGACCATTCGAGACCATAAGCCTGGACCTAATGGGGCCATACCACCGTACGTCCAATGGAAAAAAATTTATCCCGGTCGTCACTGACAACTTCTTGCAGTGGGTGGAGGCCTATGCAATAAGCAGTTTAAGAGTTACCATCATCTTACAAGTACTGGAGCCAGAATTTTCATCTGCTGGGGCTACCCCAAGAAAGTGCTAACGGACAACAGAACACAGTTCATAATTTGATTATAAGATATGAATTTCTGATGTACAAAGTTTGACTGGAATCCTCTAATTTTTCAAAATACGGAAAACGTGTTCGGATACTCACAAACGACAAGTTCCTTTTCCTGAATATAGGTTCGTCAGGTGAGAAACATTAAAGTCAAAATTAATTGTTTGTTCTTATAGCTGAAAAATTAGGTTTCAGTGTACAACTTGGTAATATTTTGCAGCGATAGTGGCTGCCGCTCAACATTTAAAGGCTGTCCACGATAAAGTGAGCGCTTTGGAAATTTTAAGTTTTCGCAAGGGGAGACAACTAATAAAGACGCCTGCCTTCGCAGTTTTAAAGTCCTTAGTGCTTTCAAAGTGACTTTTCGTAATTTTCTGTAAAGTTCATTAACATATGTTTAAATCTCCACATGATCCACACAGTGCAATTTTTTGTTATTAAAAATAATATTTACAGGGTTAATTTTTAGAAGCAATATGTAAAGACCAGGATGCAAGGTACGTGTCTGATTTGCAAATGGTGTGTGCAATGTAGTAGTGCAGTGTGGGGTGCCAAACTGCCAAGCAGATAGGCAGGCCACCTGGAGAAAGTTCAGTAATGGTTGGTTTTTGCGAGGGGTGTGTCACACACTGGGGTAGCCATCACCATGTTGGACTAATCATTTCACAGCAAAAGTTATTTAGCATACCAGAACCTTTTCGTATTTGAGCTGCCCTACACTTACCGCCCCTCACCCAGTCCTTGTATTGCCTGGGTAGGTTTAAATTGTACTTAGGTTATTTAATGTGACTACGTGTCGTCGCAGTATTACCCGAGCTGATGGGTTCGTAAGCAGCACCAAATATAAGCTTTTCCCGATGGGAATGAAATCATGTAACTGAATAAATCGCAGTAGTGATGAGTTACCACTTAATGTATTTCCAGTTTGGTGCAAAGCATTTAATGTACGGGCTTCCTCCCGTAAGTTTTCTCAATGGGCGTGTGGGGAGCCCATATATCCTACAACGCAACAAGTAGGGGAGTGATTCAGTCAATATTTATTTTATTCTACGAGGAGACAACAACTGCACTTGGAGGATTTCCCGTGGTCGTCGGCCGAACGACCCTGAGTAACGAGTTAACAGCTGCTCTCCGACTTCACGATATTGTCAACCCTACCATCTCTAGCGCCCTGGGTAATTGTCTCCACCGAGATTCCAAAACTGTATTCGCCGCTTCTCACCTAACCAATATCCTTAATGACTAACACCTTGTCACTAGATGCCAGCCTCCTGTGCATTAGACAAACGTCAAATGGCTTGTCCGAATGTGCGGCAGATCTCTGCCGCCATTCCGGCACCTTGACCAATGTCAAATTACAGCGCCATTAATTGGTGTATTCTTACCCACACTCAAGATCGTATGGTCCGTAGACCAGGAGGCAGGCTTTCGGGAACTAAAGCAGCATTTCCGGAAGTGCACAGTCCTAGCATGTCATGATCCCAGTAGGCATCTGTATTATTTACAGACGAACGCTAGCAAGAAGGCCCTGGGTATAATATATTACCAACTTGAGGAGAACAACGAGAAGCAAGTAGTCGATTATCGGAGTGTCAAGTTTGGCCCGAACGAATCTCGATATGACGTAAACGAGAGAGAGTGCCTAGCAGTCGTGTGGGCAGTAAAGTGCTACTACGCATACATTAGAGTACCAGTATTTTATGCTGAGGACCAACCACTGGTTCCTGCTCCGGCTCCACACGATGAATGAAGCCAGAAGCAAACTCGCTCACTGGGCCATGCTGCTTCAGGCATATGATTTTGAGGTGCAGCATATCCCAGGTGCTGAGAATCAGCTTACAGATGAGCTCTTACGAGCACCAGGTCCTATGGTAGTCATCGATGAGGCAGAGTGGGAAGATCTGCTAACCCCCTAAACACAGACCAGAGGTGGATGAAGTAGGAGTCGCAAGGTACTATGTAATCGATTCTGAGAGTTGCATAAACAAAGTTCTAGAAGTCGTGGCAACCTCACCGAGAGACTATGAAGTCACAAGAGAAAGGAGAGAGCAGCTAGCACAAAGAGACAACGAATGGTGGCGGGGTTGGAATGGCCAGATTGAGTGTAGACCCCACCATCAAGAGGCGAGGTGGAGTACATTCGTCCCTAAGAAGGCATGAGAGCAAGTATTGCAACACATACACAGTAGCAGATTGACAGGGCATACAGAGGCCACACAGACGGTGCAGAACCTAGGGAAATTTTTCCACTTGACAGGGGCCACTCTAGATGTGAGGAAGTTTGTTAGGCAATGCATCACCTGCAATAAATACAAGAGCAGACGATCAGATGGGGGTCACC
Organism: Dryococelus australis; assembly: GCA_029891345.1. Taxonomy (NCBI): domain Eukaryota; kingdom Metazoa; phylum Arthropoda; class Insecta; order Phasmatodea; family Phasmatidae; genus Dryococelus; species Dryococelus australis. The sequence continues at coordinate 98,578,212 of CM056996.1, forward strand.
CAACAGCAGCCTAGGGTTCTTCAAGAACCCTTCGAAAAGTTTTCAAAGGCCCTAATGGGCCCTTACCCCCACACACACAATGGAATATGATTGTACTGGTGATGAGAGACACATTCTCTCTGTGGACAGAGGCATATCCAGTTTCTAGCGCATGTTTACGCACCATTGTGCGGATGCTAGAGACAGAGTTCTTCCCATGCCGGAGATACCCGAACAATGTACTGACCGAAAATGGGTCGCAGTTATCAGGTCGATTATGGAGGGATCTGTGCACTCGGTGACGAATATCTCACTTCACCACAGCCATATACCATCCAAGATCAAACCCGACGGAGAGGCACAACCAAGACCTCAAGACCCAGTTGCATCTCCGAGTCGGGGATAATCATGTATCATTGGCAGAACATCACCCCGCTGATCTCTTCGCAATCAGTCGGAAGATAAATTCGGCAATGGAACCAGCGGCAATACTGCAAGGTAGAGGTTGCCCACCTCGGGAGAATTCGAGAGCCGATGTGAGGAGGTAGGCATTGGGCAAAAGAACGGAGTGGATAGGAGACGGTGCGGAGAAGCCGAACTGTCAGCAGTTCGAGAGGTGCAGAGCAGGCCAGTTAGTATATGTAAAGGAACATCGGCTTTCCAAGAGTGCCAAGCAGTTCTGTGCAGGGTTCGCGCCGAAATTGAGAGGGCCACACACAATCATCAAACCATTAGGGTACACCACGTACCTTGTGAGGTTAAGCAGCAAGCGAAGAGTGGCTGCTCTCGGCGACGACCTCCGCCTGGCAGTAGAGGCCCCCCAGTGACATTGTACCAGAAGTGCTAACACCAACACAGGTGGGCAGGCAAGAAAAACAGCCGGAGGCAGAGACACCAACGAAAAACAATGAGAGCATGCATAGCACAGAAAGTGAGGGAGGCGCAATGAGGCGGTTGTTCCTGCCCACTGCGCCCGGCGTTGATGCGCCCGACATGAGCGTGGAGGGCACAGTGTAGTCTGAGTTGGACGTGTAACTGTTGGCACAAGCAGGAATTAATGTCGACAGTGCACAGGAGCAGACGTAGGTGGATTGCAGCACAGAGGCCAGTTGCGGCCGAAGAGCTGCGACACAGGGAAATCGCCATAGGTAGTGTAACAGAGGCAACTGTGGGGCTGATATCCCCACAGAGATGCATACTAGACACCCCAGCCACGACAACCCCAGCAACGCAAATAGTAGTAGTAGAGATGGAGTATAACGGTCACAGCGATGGAGAGAGTGCGATTGTCTTGCACGACATCTCATCAGGACCCCCCCTCCAACGTAGTGACTAGAGTGCGGCAAAGCAGCCAAAGCATGAAAGAAAACGTCGAGAGGAGCATTGAAAAGAGCATCGGGAAGAGCATCAGCAGGAGTAGCCGCAGTAGTAGCAGCAGTAGCAGTGACAACAGTAGGAGCATCAGCAGCTGTGCAGATGAGTTGTCTGCAGGGAGGGTATCACCCCTCCAAGACGATCGAAGCGATGTCGACGCTTGGCCAGCAAGGCATGCGTGTGTTTTGGTGAGAGCAACCCCCACATACACCCGCACATGGCAAAGCAGCACCAGCACAGGAGTCAACAGAAGGAGCCAAGAAACAGCATGGAAAACACCATGGAGCGGCATTGGCCATACAACTTATGGTCTCGCCGACTCCTGAAAGCACCAATAGCCTGTTGTGCCTGACAGCGTGGTGGAGCTTTTGGATACTGTGTGGTCCAAATGGCCACCGGAAAGGTGGGTGTTTGACGTGAGCCAAGCGCTCCCATGTGCTGTTATGACCATTTGTGCCACATATTCAACTATCACATTAGTGCACACCAGGGGCGTGTCGAACAGCCAAAGTACTTTGTGAAGGCCGCCAGGAACAGCTAGTAACTTTCCTGGTGATCCAAATTGCGTAACTCCAAATTGGCAGTTTAACCCACTTCTCACAAGAGAGAACTCTTTCTGGCAATAAGTTAGCAGTCCTGGCAATAAGTTAGTGGTCTGGCATTGCGTCCCATGAAGCCACTGCCGTCAAACGATAGTACCATTGGAGGGAACATGGGGGCTGCCTGTACAACAGCATAATTTGTATTCCTAGTTTGGCGTGTGTCGGTGGACCTGTGGGCTGAAGTATATGTGTAGTGATGATGTGAAGTGTTTCAAAAGGCTAGTTTATATACCCCATGCATTTTGTCAAGATGCCACTCATTTGGTCACAAGTGTTAAAATGAATTCCTTTGTAAGTGTGAAGAATGAAGCTGCACTAAGCTCGTTTTAGCACACAGGTGCATCTCATAGAAGAATACCATAGGTGTTACATCAAGGAAAACGCGTGTTCACAGGGTGGTACTTTATGCGACCTACGCCTTATGAACGACAACATGCTGTACTGTTCCCAGTACCAAATTTGCGCAGGGTTTTTAAGATAATAAATGTACAGGATTTTAAATCATGATTATTTTGCATTTTTCACACAGAGTTCATCCTGCATATTCATGTTTATATAAAACATTCATAAGGTGGCAGCTTTCATGTGATGTCATTACAAATCCTGTTATTTTAGCATTTAGAGGTACGGAAATGTCGCAAATCGCCAATATAAGTAATGTAATTAATAGGAATTAAGTGTGCATATAGAGTGTATAAGTAAGGGCAAAAATCATAATGAGCTAGCATGAAACTGAATGCAACCTCAGCTTTCACCCACGCGAAACTGAGCATCGTTCGGAATCTGACCGCTGCCATCAGCCAGCTCGCTGCTCGGGAACCGCGCTCTTCAATCCATACCCTTCGGTTTAGCAACTTTTGGGCATTAATAATTAATTTATCAATAGTGTAACGCCTGGAACCTCTTTGCTTTTATTCTAATACCGAGGAGCCGACCGACAGCTAATTTTACTGTAAGAACTTAAGTGCGCAGTATGCACGTTTCGAAAGCAGCATCGGCCATTGGCAGGCCACAGTGTCGAGCCCGTATAATAGAGTTTTTTTAGAGTACAAGGTCAGTGGTATTCAGTTAGAAGCAAAACAGGTGTGTGTGTGATTAATTCATGCCTTTTATTGCTTTTACCTTAGGTAATTTAGGTAATGGCATTCATAAGGCCGAACTTTAACCTCAGTCTTTGTGTTGAGTATTATGTCCTGACCTCCATAGGCAGAGTAGTGTCAGTGTTTGTGAACAGCTGTGTAAGGGAGCCTTTACTCTTACGCTTGTATAGTGGTAGAAACCACTATTTTAACATCAGAGCCGGTAAGTGCACATCGAAAACCGCAACCAGCACAACGGTAACCTCCAGAAATAATCGTAGTTGTCTGCCCATGACCCCAACATTTGCTCAATCGAGCTGGCACCAGGCAACACATAATCTTGCCCTTGCCCTGTGTAAGAGGCAGGGCGAACCACATCGTTTCTGAGAGGGAGCACACGTCAAACTGTCACGTGGGAAAACCCAGTATTGATTTTTCGGGTCATGTGATCGACCAGGAGGGGAACAGGCTGTGCCCTGAACAATTGAAACTCATCGACAGCTTCCCACTGCCATGTACACATAAACAATTACGTAAATTTTTCGGACTCATTAATTGGCTGCGGGAGCATATTTCAAATTTTGCTATAATCACTGCCTCATTGACAGACTTATTCTCACGCAAAGCGATTCGAATGGACAGACGCAGCAGAAAAGGCCTTCGTGGACGTTAAGAGCGAATTTTAAGCATGCTCAACACTCGCACATTATGACGCACGCAAACATTTGTACCTCCAAACTAACGCAATCCATGAAGGGATCAGTGCAGTATTGTACTAGATCAACGATAGCGGGGCGAAACATGTCAATGATTTTTCAAGTGTCAAGCTAGGGCAAACAGAAAGATGCTACGACATGAACGAGAGGTAATGTTTAGTGGTAATATGGGGGGTGACTGAAAAGTATCTATTCAGAATGGTTACCATTCCATATCGAATAATGAAAGTTCACGCTACGGACCGACAATCGGTGCTTGGTGGCGGGAAGCAAGTTAACAAGATGGGCATTACACTTGCAGGCCTACAATTTCGTAGCGGAACATGTGCCCTATAGGAAAACGAACTGGCAGACACATCACACAATCCCAAAATTGTTAAAGACGAGGCAGAGTGAGAGATGATTTTCCCACCAGATTCGCATGACCCCGTATCCGAGGTTTGCATACAACAAATGAACGTCACAAACAATGAAGGGCTCATTAGCGATTTGTACCAAGAGGTCATGAAAGCACAAGAAAACTGTACATAATGCAAGGGGAGGTTAGGCAATGTGCCTAGCAAGAATTGGAATGATGGAGTGTCATAGATGGCAGACTTGAGATCTGTTTTGCTCAACAGCCTGGGAAATGGAGGGTGTATGTCCCCATGTGTGCGAGGGATCAGGTACTCGCCTATTTGCACAGTGGCAGCATGGCTGGATACCCAGGCATTGAACAGACAGTTCGCAACATACACGACCATTTTTTCTGGCCAGACCTTAATCGGTATGCAACACAGTTTGTGCAAAAGTGCCACAGGTGCAACTTGTTCAAAACACGTCGATCGGACGGGATGTAACAACAGAGACCACGTTTGCCGAGATACCGTTCGAGATGGTTTGCATTGATTTGATGGGTCCTTACGCAAGGACAAAGGGAGGAAAATGTGTCCTCGTTGTTGTTACTGACAACTTCTCAAGATGGACGATAGCTTATCCAATGAGTGTAGTACAAGCAGGAAATGTGGCAAAGGAGCTATAGGAGAAAATTTTCTCGCGTTGGGTATTCCAAAAAAATTATTGACAGACAACGGCACGCAGTTCACTGGTCGGAAGTGGCGGGAACTGTGTACGAAGTGGGGTGTAAACCACATCATAACCCCTGTTTACCACCCAAGGGCGAACCCTTAGGTCATCAGGAGATAAATGCGCAGTTACTGCCCCATGTGGAGGAACATTATGCTTCGTGGGCGGACAACTTACCCACCATTTTGCATAAGCTCCAAAGGAGGGTGAATGTGGCAATAGGAAAATCACCTATGGAAGTATTGTTAGGCCTAAACTTGGGATACCTGGAGAGGTGAAGTGTCCACCGAGAGAGGACAGCAGCGAACTCGCAATTACAGACACGTAAAGGGGACAATGCAGGAGGTGCTTATGAGAAGTAAGGGAGCAGCGAAACTGGTATGCAGCAAAATGGCTGCCGGTCACCACAAGACTGCCGCCCACATTACATGAAGGGCAAGAAGTTTACGTATGAATGCATCCGCAGTCTGCAGCAAGGAGAGACATTCTGTGCAGGGTTTGCAGCACGTAGGAGTGGGCCACAGAGTGTGCTACAGAAGCACGGACCCACCACATACACCATCTACATGGGGGATACAAGGCAAGAGTGCATCGGGATGACATCCGGCTTATCCTGAGTGCCGTCGACGACGAGGTCGGTCCCGATGTACCTCGGCCCCATGACGGTGAAGGACAGGACAAGTAGATGCAGGAGAGATTCGAGGTGTTGCAGCACTTCAGGGGGGGGGGAGCCCACAGAGGACCCCTTCCATGCATGCTGACACAAGCAGTTCACCAGAGGTAGTGCAGGATGGGAATATGGCCAACAAGCTCCAGGAGTAAGGGAACAAGTAGTAAGGTGCATCAGCACCTCAAGCGAGCGCATGCATAGGGAAGGAGAGCTTACAGGACTCACGCAAAATTGTTACACCCCCACAGCAACTTAGGAAGGAAGCAGGGAGGGTGATATGGCCACCAGCATTGCTGCACTCACCATCAGGCAGGAGGCAAGGCAGGAGATGGTGCATGACAACAGTGCAGGTGTATTCGCAGGGGCTTTTCAGCTGGGTCAAGCCCGGGAACGGCAAAGCAGGGGAATGGAGGGTAGCAGGTCAGAGTGCTCGCTCAGCCTTCGATGCTCATGTTGGTGGGTACATTCGCCAAACTCATGTCACATTGCAGGGAGCTGGATTTGCCTAACAGGAAGGCGCAAGCACGAGCGACGCACCGAAGAGCAGAGTCAGAGGAGTGGCGGTACTACCTACGCTCATGCAGGCTGGCCCGCACTTACAACTGCTGCCAGTAACATCTGTCGGCCTTCAAACGGTCTCACAAGGGGGACCTATGTGGTTGGGTGAAAATGGGTTAAACTGGTTTTTGGGTTCTGAAGGTGAATTCTGGAATTAAGTTACCCGACTAGGCGCCAGGCGTTTCCTCTTCAAGGCTCTATCCCCACTCTCACTACAGTATTTTTGCGCATTGTGTTTTTCGTCGACAAACAGGACACCTGGGCGTTTATTCTAAGTTTCTGGGGTATCTGTCGGCAGATCTCGATGTCGATCTTGACAGTCAGCTTCCTACTGATCGAGACAAGCAGTTTGAAATTATCAGGAGCAAAATGTGCCCAAATAGCTATTCTATGTGCACTATCAGTTCAAGACCTCACTATCTCGGCAATCCTCGGGTTTTACCGACCACCCCACCACAACTCGCTTCCCCTCTCTACTGGTGTTCAGGCAGGCAATGTGACGAATGCAAACACATGCTGTGCCTGTAATAATGTATGATTAAAGTAAAACTACTCTTATGAATTGTGCAATTTAAGTGGTTAGTTAACGCCTAAAAGTGCAAAATTCATATATCTATTATTTATTAATTGTCTTATTTAAAACAAATACTATTCCATTTATTAAATCGTAACGTGGGATATTTAGAGCGAAATCTCTCGATATGGCTATGATCTCATTATAGACGCTTGGCTGAAAAATATGATGACATGGTCAATGTTTATTTGTTATACACACAGGTTGGCTGTTGAAAATATTACTCGTTTTAAAGGAACATACTGATTCAAGTATAAAAACGACTGTTAGAAGATGAGATAATTCGTTATATAGTAGTCCCTCTTCCCTCTGACAGTCCTTATAAATAATGCTCACTGTGATGTACATAGTGAAATGTATAGAAGACGATACATAAAATGGCATTTTAATGAATACAACTGTAAAGTTTGCTTAGAAAATTATGTTAGGCCTAAACAACAAATCTTACATTATACAGTATGTAATTGATTTGTTGTAGGAATGCAGGAATTCCCATTACTAGTGAAGTTATGTGCTTCGTACGCAGAGACCGTAGCCTATATAGATATTCCTAAAATGATTCAGCTTTCCCATTTAATTAGTTTTATTATTGCATGTGTGTATGTGGTGATTTAAGCGGGAGGTGGGTGGCAGGGACACTAGTTTATAACATCTTTCATGAGACAACATTATTTTAATGCTCTTACGGGTGTGTGAGAATTTGAGTTGCACATTGTTTCGTTGGAGCAGTGGTAAATTTTGCTTGTATGGAAATAACATTTACATTATTGTAATTATAATGAAAAACAAAATGCGATACATATGTCGCTGTTCGTATTCGTACAGATGCAGGTGTATACACATGCATATTATCCAAAGTTAACCTTATACTCGTATTTACAATAGAAAAAAATAAATACTATTCACGCTCTATAAAAGTGTGGAAAGTGAGGCTTTTTCAGGTAATGTGTATTGCAATAATTATGATAATGTTTTACAATTAGGTTGAAGAAAGTAAATACACAAATAATTAACTACCGATTTATTATTCCGACAACACCAATACGATGCTCGTATAAAAACATAACCTCTCTGCCATTGCTACATTACATAATTAACTCTCGATACAGAAATATATATTCAGACTCCCGAACAGGTGTGGATACAATTAGATTTATATAATAATGTTCTACATATATTGTAACCACTTGTAAGTTATGTATTATGTTTAAGAAGTACGAAACCATAAGATATGAAATAAATACGGCCTTCAAGTTTCTCACCTGCCATGTTGTATTTCCACTTCCCGATCGGGATATTGCTTTCGACAACTTATAGCTGTCGAGTGCTCTCGATCGTTTTCTCGCGAGAATCGAGAAGTCATCTTTAACTTAGAATACCAAAATCCGGAAATATGATGTAAATCGGTATGTCACAATTGGGAGCTCCATTTCGACAAACTCCTAATTAACACCCTGTCCTTACTTGGAATAGGTGACTGGCTAACTGTCGATATTCTTCGCTGTTGCCTCTGGAGCTATTCATGAAATTCGATTTCATAAACTACCTAAACACCAGATTACATTTTTGCGTCTTGTAGAAGCATTCGTGATTTGTTTGGTACATTGATTTTTGTGGACTCCTAGAAAATTATGTCTAACATGCTTCATTTATTCGCATAGTGTGTCAACCATGTTCCTCACCGTTCCCTATATTACCGGTAGTATTCTTTTTAAATGCCTTATGTCTAGCATTAATATATACTGAGATGTTTTTTAATTGTGGAATCATTTTTATTAATAACTGTTTTTTCTGCTTTATTATTTATGTGTTTATTTTCTATGAAATATCTAAATGCATATTTGTTTTATTGATAATATTTAGACATTTTAATGTCGATCTTGTACTTTTCTGTTGTGGTGACATTAAAATGAGTGGAAAATATTTAATTGTTGGTAACCAGTGGAAAATTTTACTTGTTTATTTGGAGAAATATGTAAACAGGAAAATGGTATTAAATTTAAGACAAAATCCGAAATTTGTACAATATCATTACACATTTGATCTTTTTTGCTAAGTATACAGATGTTGGACAGTTAAGGCAGTCCTGACAATGTTTCGGAAATGGAAAGTTAAAGATTTCAGGCTCATCTCTCAAATATTTAGGCCAGGTGTTTTGTAATGCTTCTGGGGTCATTTATGTTTTAATTAGTGTTCCAGAACTGATGGAAAAAAGTCCCATGGTACAGAAATGGATTGTTTGTGAATAATTTCTGGATTTCTGGCCTTTTAAAGCATATAGACTGAATATTCGTACTTAATAGCAACAAATTCAACTGCTCTAAGCCTTAAAGTGGTATAAAGTAAATATTAGGTTATGTTCGTTGGTGACCGTGTGATTAAAGGAATAAGTTGAATAAGTGGTTTCATAAAAGAAATGTGTCTGTATTTTAATGTGTATGTTTCAATTTACTTCAGTTTTGAAATGCAGCTGTTACTATGCTTTTTTCCAAATTTGAAATAAATTCTGGCAAAAAAAAATTCATCTCTGTCCATTACTGTGTACATTTCAACGGACATACTGACTGACGTGATATGTGTAAAATTGGCAATAAATTACGACAAATAGTTTGACGTCTTAGCATCGTGTTATAAGAATGATGTTAAAATACGTGAAAGACTATTTATTTTATTTAGTTGCTATTTTATGCACATGAGATTAAGACTTATCATATTTGTGGCCACATCCATCGCGGTTTTCTCTGTTGCCACTAGAGCTATACATTTACATCTTTATTCATTAAGTAACTTAGAAAAAGATGGTATTCTTATGTCTTTTAGCAGCATCCGTGACTTGCTCAGTGCGTTAATTTTTACGGGCTCCACTCAGAATTTTCTTGAACGTGCTCCGTTTATTCGTGTAGTGTGTCAACCAGCTCTGAGTTCATCAATAATATAATTTATATCTCTGGTGACATCCAGGTATCCACCTATCTGCAATGAAACCAACCTAACATAGTCTGTCAACTAGGACATTGGGGTCTTCCGAGTAGTCAGACTTCTCGTCACTCTTCGCAGAAGATTTACGATACATGACTGCATCTATGTTCTTCTTCCGCATTGAGTAGGCCTCAGCAACATACTTATGCTTTGCAGATGTCGGCATGCCATCACCAGCAGATTTGGAGATCACATGGTCGATCTCAGCAGACTTGGAAGTCACAATAATGTTCTCAGCAGACTTGGGATTCACATTATACATGACTGCATCTGTGGTTTTCTTCCGAGTTAAGTAGGTCTCAGCAACATGCTTTCGCTTTACAGATGTTGGCACACTATCACCAGCAGATTTGGAGGTCACAATGGAGTAGGTCTCAGCAACACGCTTTCGCTTTGCAGATTTCGGTACACATCATCACCAGCAGACTTGGAAGTCACATTGACGTTCTCAGCAGACTTGGAAGTTACATAATCTTTCTCAGCAGACTTGGGGATCACAGTGTCGTTCTCAACATCCTGAGTAGCATCTTCTTCGTTTTTCACTTTACATGTTAGCTTTGCAGGGATGTTGATCACAACTTCTGATGGTCTGTATATTTAATGCTCTACAACACTCGTTGTTCCTTCTTCACAAACCGGTTTGGAGCACAAATGCAGGTCCATGTAATGATATGGGTGCTCGAAGTACTGTTAGTGTACATGATGAATCAGCAGGAAGACTGGACTTGTCGTGCCTTCTCGTGTCAAGCAAAGGTACAGTATCACATGTGTGTATTCTAGAGGTCGGTGCCTTTGTACAGTAGCTCTGTTCATGACGAGGAGCATTGCAACCTTTACTGAAGAACTTGTCACAGTAACTGCATTGTTTACCTGTAATAGATGATTAATCGGGGAAGTTTCCCATGTAGTTGTGCTCGATTGCATCCTCTTCAAGCATATGTGTGAACACAAACACACATGTACTACTACTACATAGTGCTGACTCCTCATAGATGACTCCTCGATGCTGCCTCCTCACAGATGACTCCTTGCAGTACCGATGTCGTAGAAGTCAGTTTAACAACTGTTTGTGAATGACTGTTTATGGAGTAATTTGTACCTCTCCTTATAACAACTGAAGACGAAGCTATGTTATCATCTTCTTCTCCGTAGGGAGGGGACATCGGTATGTGTCCATTTGTGAAGTGCACTGTACCCACTAGTTCTCAACTCTAGAGCATTTGCCGAAGCCAGGGTCCAACCTGAACCCTTGGCTACCATTTCTTCTTCCTCGCTTCAGGAAAAAGCCATTATCATTAAGCTTCATAGATGGTGAATAATCTTTAGATTGTTTATCAGTGGTCTCTCCATTACAAAGTTTCAAATGATTACATAAATCCTCGTCATGTACATAACTTCTTCGGCACTTATCACATTTCTATGTCCTACGAATGGCGTTCCTCATACAAGAACTGTTATCGTGTTTCCTAGCATCATATGCACTTATAAATGTCTTATCACAATAGTTGCATGGATGTCTTAGCGGGAGCAAAGAACTAGCTTTGACATTTGTAAATGAACACTGTGATTTACATTGTTCACATGCGAACATAGTACGATATGGAATCCTAATGACGACAACTGGTTCCATGTTCTCTGCAGCTGGTTATTGTAGAGAAGGTCTTCTTAGAGTAGTAGCACAAATAACTTTCCTGTTCCATAATCTAATACGAACACATTGCCCGCAACTGATGTTTGCTCTTCAAGGTCTGGATAGCGACTGAGTTGACTGGCCTATTCCGGCCTGTTTTATACCACATTGCAATGACAACCTGACGAGGGTACTATTAGTATCAGCTTGAGAGCAAGTGTTTTTTTTTGTGACTTACAAAGTTGCCAATGCAGTGTTGTTGCAGTACTTCATACTTACTTAAATCATTGGTTGTGACTTACACAGTAGCAAATGTCGTTTTTAAGTGTCAACACACACATTCTTCGACACTTACCACATTGATAGGACATACAAATGATACTCTTCTTACGTGAAATTTGTTCATATCTCTTTGCGTCGTATGCATATGTAAATGTCTTCTTACAATATTTTCATGGATGCCATGGCAGTACCAAAGAACTGCTCTCCGGTGAACCCTTATATTGGACTGGTAATATCTTCAGAAACCGCTTGACAGGTGGTGCAGCGCGACCCTTACATGTTGCACGATGTCTTTTCAAGTGACTTTGACGACCAAATTGAGATTTATTTTTTTCACATCCGAACATAATACGACCTACATTCGGGTAACAACCAGCTTCATATTGTCTGTAGATGTTTTTGTTAGAAAATACCTTTTTACAGTATTGACATGAATAAATTTCCTGTTCCATCGATGAATAAGAGCACGTTATCCAAAGCCGATGTTTACTCTTCGACGTCTGGATGACAATTAAGCTAGCCAACCCTATTCTAAAACCATCATATTAGTAGTTTAACTGCTACTGTGAGATTCATGTGTATCGCCAACCACGGCTAGGAGGAGGAACTGCGAGAGCGCACCTTGCCAGAACATCTTTACCGCTACACCAAGGGCTCTCAGGGTCAAAACTACAAGGTTGATGGTGATTGTCAGCCGAACCTGCGTCACAACAACAACGACGAGCTCGTCAACTGCTCCAGGTACACATTTCTCGCTGTCCTTCATGAGTTCCTAAGGGAAGAAATCAGTGTTGGATGCTCCTTCAACACTCTCCCGACGTGCAGTACACCAATCCCTGAAATGTGGTGTGTCCATAACAGTAGTACATCCTTGTAAACACTCTGTATACGGGAGACAGTCGCCTATGTCTTCGTCCTATTATAGATATGTCGGTGGATGTTTGTAGACATACCGTATTTCATGTCGAGTATATGAAAGAAGGAATTTTTAGGCCAAGTATGCATACTCGGTTTCTTTGTTGAGTGCTGCAAGTGAGTTATGGTTTCCATATGCCACAATAGCTGATATAATCTTCTGACCATTAGAACAACATGCCATTATTTTCACTATGTTCCACAAGTTTCTGGCATATCTATGGTACAAACTGCTGACCTGAAATGATACACACTAAGGTCTGTCCGATCTCGAACGACAGAGTAACTGTGAATGAGCCAGAAAGCTCGTGTGATTGCGTATATACCATCGTTTTATGCACACACACGACATACTTATCTAATATGGGTAACACACCAACATGGAAACGGAGACTGCAGAGTGAGTGTGTAAGCAGCTGTCTGTAGGGACCTGAGTTCGCGACTTGCCACAGCTGCAGGGTCAACAGAGTATGACTGTGGTTACTTGGAAAGGCTTCGTACATGCATCGAAGGTTCGAGCATAGGCAGGGTCGACAGAGTATGACTATAATTAGGAACATGGCATGTTAGTTTGCGATGTATCGACTGCTGGCTGTGAAGTTGGCATCTTTACACTCGTACACGATCAACTTAGTCTTCCTTCGAACACTTTCTGCTGTGTGCATACAAGGTACACACACTTCGCTTGCATCGTATGGTTAGGGCTCGTAACAGCTGCACTCATTAAGGTAAAACTTTTGCCCTGCATCGTCTATGAGCAGAGTACATACATAGTTGACATATGTGTGTGTGTGTGAGCATGTGTACGTTTGTGCGTGTGGGTGGATGTGTGTTGTGATACCTTCTTACGCGGTTCGTATCTCGGATTTGGCACAGTGTGTGTGATCTATGACTGCGGGTATTTGTGACGAACATATATTGCACCATGGGCTCGTTACTAGTAGTTTTGTTTATAATTTTTTTTTCTTGTGCACTCCAGCGAGCGAAACTCGACTGTGGAGAGCAAGTAGCTGTCTGTAGAGACCTGGGTTCGAGACTTGTTATTATGGATAAACACGTTATCACAGTTATCATAGTGGAACGGCTGAACATGTAATGCTGGACGGAAATCGTCTAAGTGCATGTATTAAATGTTCGGGAAGGGTCGACTGCTTGTAATTTCGAAGGCTTGGTATATTATGTAATGTGCCGTATATGCACGCCTCCTAGATTTTCTATGCGACACTCCATTTTTTTTAATGCATCAAAATAGTTTTTTAATGTGTCACTAAGAATTTTACAATATGTCCTTGTAAGTTTGATATAAGCTAATATTGAATTTGAATTGAATTTTATATGATGTTATTGAGATGAGCTAATTTTAAGCTATTTTGCAAACTTAAATTTTTAATATTTTGTTTAGTTATTGATATGGTGAATTTTATAATTAATTAGGTTCATAATAATTAACTTCATTTTACTGGCTTCGAGTATATGATTTTTTTTCATCTTTTATCTTGGTTACAAGCATTTTTATATATTAGTAAATCTTTTTTAAAATATCTTAAACATTTGATTATACCGATATTTTGATTATTGCAGTAATTTAATTGCTTTATGCCTATTTGGAGTTATCTGAGTCATATTTAAAGCCAATTTGTCCGGTAAATAATTACTTTGATTTCTGTTTGAAGCATTTGAGATTCATTTAAATGTATTGTGGTCTAGGGGTCAGGCATATATTCCTGTTTTCATGTTGATAAATGCAGTTTCCTATATTCGGTTTCTTTGGCAGTACAAAATATTTATTATATATAGGCCAGAATAAATATGTATTCAATACTAATTTCCCTTTGTTGTATTTCCGCTGTGAAAATTCCGATTCATTTTGCATTAATTTGGTACTCTGAAATATATTTCTCAAAGCTCTGTAAAGCCTTTCAGTTGGCAGTTTCGTCCGCTCGTTCGTTGCTTGACCGGATGAACGCTGCAGCGTTGACAATATATTGTATTCCACGTCCGTCGCTGCCCCCTTCCACACTTCGTTTCTAGCGTAGCTGTGTTGGCAGAGTATTGGTGCAGTCACGCACTTGCGGTATGACTTCGCATAGAAAAGTCTTTGGATCACGTGAAAGTTAGCCAGTTTCGCTCACGTGTGCATCAGTTTTGATCACTTTCATTCTCCTGATGCCATCTAGCTGCGATGTTGGAACTATCCTGGACTGCTAATTTTGATTTCGGTGCGCCGTTGTATCTGGCCACTTCCTAACTTTCTCTCCACCTTCTCCTAACTTTGTGTCCCTGGGTCGTCGGCAACATGTGTCTGCCTGTGCCGGCCGCGATGGTGTTTAAAGTTTCTTGAGTGCCGTGGTTGCTTTTAACCACCACCATCACGTAGCGCAGAGTCCCAGGTTGCAGTTTTTTTTGTGGTGCTGCAAGAATTAATTTTTTTTTATTTTTACTGATTGTGGTTTCGTCAGTCGGCTCTCCACCATGTGGGCGGAATTATTTTCTACCCTCCTTGGTAAGTACAGGTTCATCTGGTTTTCCACTTTAACTCGTGCCCCTAATTTTCACTCACTATTTTTAATCCTTTCTTTCAATGAGGGTTCCAGTTTTCGGGTGCTACTCTACATTCAACTTTCAACTTTAACTCGACTGCCAAATTATCCAACCTTTGCTTCAACTTTGGACTACGGTCAACTAGCTATTTCTCACGTGTGTTGAAACACTTTTCCGGTTGGGAGTTTTGCTGCTGGGACCGTCCATGCCCAACTTCGCTCGTTCAGTTTTACAGGAAATTGTGACTGGTTACTCCTCTGCATTCCTGGTCTTTCGACTATACATACCTGCATTTAGGTTGACATATTGACTAAATATTTTTTTTCTTGTATTGTATTCTAGAAGTATTGACTAAATTTTTTCTTTTTGTATACCATTATACTTTAGATTAAATGTATGTCATAATATGTATTGGAAGTATGCTTGGTTTTTTATGCCTTACGAAGTAGATAAATATAGTTACATGTAAACAAATGATAAGCTTCTTGTGAGATGAAAGAAGGTTTAATTGTGTAAATATTTGTTATGCAGATAAGATCAAAGTATTGTAAAAGGGTAGAATCAACTGTTACAAAGAGCAGATCTTAAAAAAAAGCATTCTTTGATAATGGAGTTTTTATGTAATAAACATGTTTTGATTGCTATATGTACTGTCTGTCTCATATAAGATGGCAAAATTTTGACAGTTCAACGAATGTTTACTTTTAGTTTATGTATCCTTTCGCCATCAGCTGGTGCATCAATTGAAGTCTACGCGAAAACAAGGAAATGGGTGGCCAGGAGAAAACATGGCGTGTTTAGGACATAGACGGACAATTACAGGCCCAATACAAATTACTAGTAATCAAAATCGTTGTACACGAAATATATGTTACTTTAAAAATTACGCAGATCTCGCGGGAAAATAAAACCATTGGTATCTATTCGTAAATTTGTTATTTTACATACGAAACATATTCATTTTTTATTTATAGCTTGTTAGGTTCGAGAAAGAGCCCACAGATGGCGCACACTACACGGTAAACTGTATGAGCCATGTACGGTACCAACAGATAAAAACAACAAAATAAAATACATTAATTAATCTAGGAACTCTTTTTGCTATCGCGTATTTTGTACTTGTCTGATGTGCGTCGGCAGCACATTCAGAATAGCGAAATTAATATTAACTTTTGTTCGTTCGTGCATCAACTGATACATGATTTTGTAAAATGCACTTTGTTTATTTTGTATACGTCAAGTTGCCACTCACTGACTGTCAAAATTTTGCCATCTCATATGAGATAGACAGTAGTATGGGATAACACGATTTGAATGATATGAGTGTTTTATTTAGATCTTGATTTGGTTTTAGATTATGTTATATGGCAAATTAGAAAAATTCAATCTGGGTAAGGCTTTTTTCTTTTTGTATATCATTATACTTTAGATTAAATGTATGTCATAATGTGTATTGGAAGACAGATGATGTATATTTGTTCATTTGTGTTGTATGATAGTTTTTATTTAGTTGTTAAGTATTTAGTTTTGCTTGTAAAGTTTGATGTTCGGGGTTTTGCAAGTTGGGTATTATGTTGATAGTAATATAGTTTGAAGTGGTTTCATAATATGATCGTGACTGTTTTTGTATGTTTTGTTAATTTGAGTTCTATGATATGTTGATATACTTGTCAAGTATTTAGTTTTGCTTGTAAAGCTTGATGGTATGGGGTTTTGTGGTTGTCTGGTATATGTGCAAATGAGTTGTATGTGTGTTTTGGAGTAGATTTTTTTTTTCATTTTGGGTGAAGTTTGGGTTGATCTGGGATAATTTGGTTCATCAGGAGCAATTCTTGAGTGAAGCGAGTTTGCCAATTTAAATATTTTTGGTTTTATTTGTGTGTGTGTGTGTGTGTGTGTGTGTGTGTTATGAATTGGTGCCTGTAGCTTTGGTATATTGGAAATTATGAGTTATTATGCTTATAAAAGGGTTTTAGGTGTGTTTGACCTAGTAGTATTGTTTGTTGTTGGTCTTGATACGTATGTTATGAATTTGATATTGTAGCTTTGGTATATGGGAAATTATGAGTTAGTATGCTTATAAAAGGGCTTTAGGTGTGTTTGACCTTGTAGTCTTGTTTTTTGTTGGTGTTGATGTGTATGTCTTTCTACATATAATGTGCATTCTTTATAAGTGTTTATAGTGAATGCTAGCATAGTGTGAGTGTAATACATTCCACATCTAATAATAATAATATTTGCAAATTCTGAAACTAATGAAAAGGCACATGACAGTTGAAGTTTGGCTCTTTTTCTGAGAGGATATACTACTTTGGTGAATGTTTAGTTGTTTATTATTCATGTGTGTACGCACATACTTAGTAAATAATTATTGCATGTTTATGCAATTTTGTATTTTCACGATTATGTAATTACACAATTACATCATATAACTGCATTCCCCTCCACCATGCTCAGCCTTCGACAGTTGACATCGAATGTATAACACGTTAGTTGAGCAATAGACCCATATCAGGTAATATGATAGACAGCAATCATAAGTGAATCCTTAAGATTGCATTTCCCAGATTTTTTTTTACTATTAAGTGAGTCCTCTTAGAATCGATCTCGGTAATCCAAAAATTACATTACATTAATTACAATAAGCAGCAATACAAATAAGCACTAAATCTATGCTAAATTCGGATATAAAACAATATTAGTTGTTCTGACCGAGACTCGAACTCGATAATCCTAAATTATCATTACATTAAGTAAGCGTAGTGCGTACCCAAGTCACAGATAAAATTTTGTTAGAATCGGAAATGAGATAATATTACGTATCCTGACCGAGGATCAAACCCCAAAATTCGAAATCAACATTACATTAATTGGCCCTAGCACCTACCCAAGTCACAAATAAAATTTGATTACAATCGGAAAAGAAATAGTATTACGTTGGTAAATATGTCCTTGATGAGTATGTACATGGTGAGTTTATGACTAACTATGTTTATAAAAGGTCTTAAACGCAATATTGACCTTGCTGGAAAGGGTTTAGGACCTAAATGCCCTTACCATTGTGCTGGGTATCGGGTATGATGTCTATGTTACGAATTTGATGACCATATTATCAATGGTTCGGAAATTATGAGTATGCTTATAAAAGTGCTTAAATGCCTCATTTACCTTGGTTGAAAGGTTTAAGGGCATAAATGCTCTTACCACCGTGATTGATATTGGATACGATGTCTATGTTATGAAATTAATCCCTATAGCTCCAACGATTAGGAAATTATGAGTATATTTATAAAAGAACTTAAATGCCTAATTTACCTTGATAGAAAGGTTTTAGGACTTAAATGCTCTTACCACCGTGATGGATATAGGATACGGTGTCTACGTTATGAAATTTATCTCTATGGCATCAACCGTTCGGAGATTATGCCTATATTTATAAAAGGGCATAACTCGAAATTGATTTTTCTAGGAAGGGTTTAGGACTTAAATGACTTGTTGAAAGGTAAACGATATGTCGTATTTAATGCTTGGAGTGTTTAAATAATTATTTTAAAAATAAAATAAAGATTGCTTATATGCATACTGAAATCCAATATGGCGATGGTTATAGTTACATAATCATTTTTTCTTGTGCATATTCTTATCTGTCTAACAAATACGAATATTTAAACACGTTAGTCGATACATTTATTTGTAAAAATTAATAACTATATTTTTTAATTTACAGACTATTTTTTTTATATAAGAATTACATTTTGAATATTTGGTTGTTGTGGTCCTATAAACTAAATCTTCTTTAAAATACTAGTTCGTGATCATGTTGCTTCATACATACATGTTTGAAATTTTTAAAGTATTATATACATATATTAATATAAACACTTTTTTTTAAATTTTATTTTTTTTTATAAAATTTAAGTTTTATTTCTTCATTACGACTCCGTTTTGAATGCCCGTGTTGTAGGTATTCCTTTCTTTTTATATATACAACGTTTAAAATCCTATTGGGATCTAAGCTCTTGTGGTCAAATTGTCTTATGCTTCCAGAATATCTCCATCACTCCTAGCAGCAGATAATAGCAATAGACAACAGTGTCTGTGTCGGGCGAGCGACTCGCGCGCTCTCGTGCAGGCGATGCGACCACTATGTAATCGATTCATTGAACTTGCGTGCTACCTAGCGGCCGATGATGGCATCAAGAGACATTAGCGCTCCTGGTGGTCAACTGTACAACTAATATGGTTTGCCGATGGCTGCAGCAGTGCTGTCTAACATGCAAGTGTGGAAGTGAAGACGGCTTACCTCACTGGGAAGGAATGTATGGGAGAGAGGTTGGGGAAGGTGTTAACCATATCTGAAGAGAGGAGGATGATGAGTGGAGGGGTTGTAGATAGAGGATATGGGTGATAGTGTTACCAGGTATTCAGAATAAATAACCGGAGGAGAAGAGAGCATAGAATCTCACTGCAGGAATCCATTAATTCCAGAAGTAATCACAACACAGATCAAGTAGGGGAAGTGGTTGGAGCATGCAGAGCATATTGCAGAGCATGTTAATCTTATGAGACTATGTCTCCCATCCACATGTCATTCTAAAAGTGAAATGAAATCCCCCATAGGTGTAGGGGTGGATAAGATTGTGGAGCAGATTGCGGAGCAGTGCGGAGCAGATTGCAGAGCTAAGTGTGGACCAATCCCAGCACAGGATTAGCTCCATAATTGTGGAGTGATTGTGGAGCATATTGTGGAGCAATGTGAATTAGAAAGTACAGCGATTTCGGCCCTAGGTTAATGTTATGGGACTACGTCTGAAGAGTCCAGGTTAATGTCTAAAAAAAGTGAAGTAGGATCCCTACGCTCCTACTACTTACATGAGTCGCTGATGACCGTTAATTTACGAAAAGCCCATGCTTATTGTGTCTGCAAGTCAAAAAGTAAACAAGCTGCAGTCAAGTGCTGCCAACTCTGTTGTCAGTGTGGTCTGATAGTGTAGCTATTGCAGTACAGTTGAAGACCGTACAACAACGTGCATTTTCATTTAATTTCCCTTATGACTAGGTCGCTTTTCATTTTTACTCGCGTGTCAAATCATCGAATGTTGAAACGATCGTTAACAAAAATAATCGCGATGAATTGGATCCATAACTCTGTGCCATGTTCAATGTTATGATACACTTAAATTGTGTAAGCGGAAGGTAGGATTTGATACTTTGCAACTATGTTTTCAAGATAATTAATTAAGCGCCTAGTTGTTCAATTGTGAGAAACAATCTGCAAGGTCAATTGTATGAGTTATTTTACGAGATATGGTAACGGCAGAGCATAGTAAACAAATGGGAGTGGGTGACTACACTGGTGTATTAACTACAAGGTGAGTTATTAATTAATTTGTCTAGCTAATGACTGTGTACTAATCGCTTTAGAATAAAACTCTAGTTTACAATACATGGCTGTGTCACAAAGCAATATCATACTCTCATAACATAGCACGTGACACATAACAACAATGATCGTATAACAACATTATAACTTCAACATGCCCAATTATTCAGATTTCTGCTGCAACATGTATATTTTCATAGCTCTCTTGCCAACTAATTACGGCACCTTCCCAATGACTTCAGGCTCCACAACGCCATGAATCATTACTAAAAATATTGCTTCCTCTGCGCGATTTCACTGTTATTTAAAAATAAAAGATTAAATAATTTAATGTACTATTTTATTATCAAATATTATCTAAATCTTATTTGGTGAAGATATACCTTGGAATAAGCCTCTTATTAAAGCAGACATACTACCGGTATCAAAATGCAAATTTTAGTGGTATCATGGTATTCTATAAAGAAAGACTTAAAACTTGATTTTGGTACTTGCTTATTTCCAGGACCAACAATTTGTCCAGTTAATTATTACCAATAGGTTAACTTTATATTTAAGTGCCATTACGCTAAAGCGATTTATCCACTAAGTACGCAACACCCACAAAACTGTTCTGACACGCCCACGAGAAGAGAGCCCGTGTCCCAGACGCCAGTGGCGATTAGTTGCTTCTGTTAAATTTCTTGAAGCGTTTATTATTGGTCGACTGTACTGGTGCGAAGAGAGGAGTTGGCAGTGCCAGGTACCGGCAGTGTAGTGAGAGTGGGGATAGAGCCTTGAAGGGGAAACTAGTGGTCGGAGAACTGGCAGGTCGGAGAAGTGGCCTGTTTGGAGTCGGAGAAATGGCGGGTCGGACAAGTGGTATACACCCATTGTTAATTGCAGCCTGACAGATTGTGTTAGTATTTGAAGTTGTATGAGCTGCCGAACAACCCTGCAGTACGATTTCCAGCGTGCAGTCGCGTGCAAGATAGCCAGCCACTCGACTTCCATTCCGAGCGCTCGAGTCGTACGGGAGCAGACCCGAGTGGTTCCAGCATACCGAAACAGTGCCCCGTTCTGCAAAACACCACTCGACTAGCTACTCGCTTGCGATTGAAAACTCCAGCATAAGGCCCCAGGTGGCTAGGCTGTGCTCCCGATCCTCTACACCTCACCTAAAGTGGTATCAAATGCAGTGAGATAGGCTGCTAGCTGTAGGCAGTCGTCGGCCCAGTACTGCTATGGGTGCCCATTGTGAGGTGGGCAGTTATGCTGGTATCAAGTTAGCTAAATGCAGGGTTGTGAGGCCACTCCACACTCCAATTAGACACTGATGAAATTACATATTACACTGAAAACACTTAAAACATTTATAAAGGGTGGTTTGTGGGTCCAGCTCCCGAAATGCCTTTAAGAGGCAAGACGTGTAAATCAAAATGCTGATTTGGGGATTGAAGTCATTTATTGGCGGTCTGACACTACAAACCAGTTGACAATACTCATGCCCTTAAGCGGGCCCGAGGCACTAAACCCGTCGGGGGCTGACGCGGTAAAATTAGCATAATTTTCTCGGTATTAAAAGGTGAACTTACACTCCTCAGGTTTTAGGTGTGCAGGAAGTGGAGAGGCACTCCTCCCGGGCGATGAAGTTACATTAAATAATAATGTTCTGGTTGCAAAAGAAGTGACAAAGAAGTTGAAGTGCCTGGGAGTCGCGACCACGCGGAATGCTCTGATAAATGCCCACTACAGACTACATGACTGCCGGCATCTCTCTGGCTACTTGCCGTGAAGACTATGGCTGTCATAAATGCGCGAGCGTAAAAGAAAATGCAAAATAGGGATAGGCCCTTAATTGTTTACATTGCATGAGCGGGAAATTCCCTTAACTAATTGTAGACTGAACATTGTCCCTAATTAAAACATATATGTTAAGGTGGGTCATGCAGAGTATCTGCATCCCCACGAGACTATAATTTTTTCCATGATGTAAGTCAAGTTTTTAAATTTTAAATTACCTGAATAACATGAACTGCGATTTAAAGAAATCTTAATTGTGCTGCCATGCTAAACCTATCTCTGGTAAATGTATTCCTTTATCCACCATTTGTTTAGATGAAAAAATGTATAAATTGTATAAAATAATTTTTTTCTTTCGCCTTTTCTTAAAGCTACTGTTTACTATCCATCTTTAGAAAGTATTTATATGTTTTTTTTTTTTTGGTTCCCTTTATGTAAATGCCGGGCTACAATTGTTATAAGCACATCACTAACACAACACAGTGATATATACATGAGCGTTAAACTGTTTGTTTTCAGTTCGAGTGGCTTCAATCACGCATAGCGATAAGCACTTACCTTAAGCACAGTTATAGTAACAAGACGAGTTCAACTTGGTTTCACTTTCCTTATTACTATCGCTGTGCGTCAAATTTCAGCCAATCAGAAGCCCCGATACTTATACTACATTATCAAATGAAAAACTTATTTACAAATTAAGAAAGTGTGTATTTTGACTTAATTCCTTTGGCAGATATTTTCTTTTGTTTATTTCTGGATAATCGCAACCACGGAAGTTTTTATAACGTTTTTAGGTAATGTTAATAGTAAAAATTGAAATGAAAACAATTTCTAATTTTAAAAACGTCTCAGATCACTTGAAAAGATTTCTTTTTGACAGAAAACCACTACCAACTACACAGAACTTAATTTCCTCGGTACAATTGTAGCAACATAAACAAACTAATGTTAATGTCGTTATAGAAATTGTAGCTAGGCAACTGTGCTTGTGTTGTGTTTTGTATGTGCTTATCGCTATAACTGTGAATGTGTTAGGTAGTTGTCAATTTTAGCCCGGCCTGAAATGAAAATGTGATAAATTCTGAATGGTGCTCGCTAAAATATCTCAGCCAGCACTATGACTTTTGTCTGGGTTCAGCTAAGATATAGGATAGTGGAACCACAATACCACTCCAGGCACATCTGCTAGTTATTTTTAATATTGTTGTGTAGCCTACAACAATATAATTTTTCTGCGCACAAAAGAACAAAATTCAGTTTCCCCAGATTTTATGCTTGTAAGACAATGATTGTAATGTTAATATGCAAAGCTAAGGAAAGTTTTATTTAAACGATTATAGGAGCCTAATATTTTTATAAGCTGAGACTCACACTCATGATGCCACTTATTTAAACGAAAAATTCGCAGAGAAGTTGTACTGTAACTTAATTATTATAGTATGAAAATTATGTATTACCACTAGTATTATTATTAATTAAATCATCAGAATACTTGTCTCCGCTTCTTATAAACAACAATAATAATCATTCAAACTGAAATACATTTAAGGAATCAACAATGTAGAATAGAAAATGAATGTATTTTGAAATAATTTTAATTTTCATATTGGTTTTCTTACTCTCGATGTTGGCTAACTTAGAGAGAGTACAATGAATTTTAGTTGGTACATCGCTGGGGAACCCCATCCGATGTACGGAGCAGTGCTGCCAGCACACGTTAAAATATTACCTCCGCCCTCGATTCTTACAAAGCCTGTTACACACACATTACAAAGAATACTTTCCAAAAAAAGGAACATTTTGCGAATCGATAAAAATTGATTTACTTGTGGTCAATTTTACTTTGTTCGCGGTGAAAATTATGCCGATCACGTGATCTCGCGAATAAGCCATAGCCAGTTAACCAAAAAAATTACATAAGCCTGTTTGACCTGGTCTAACCTTGGCCGTCAGATAATATACAAATGAATCAGTAGGCAACAACACTAGGTTGCTTCGAATGACTCAGTTTTATATAACAGTTAGCACTTTAATCAGCATAAGAACTTATAATGAAATCACGCTTTATTTAACACAGCGAAATCGAGATTTTAAACTGTACTTTTGCAAAATATGAGAAACAAAGTGAAATTAAATTACAGTTCTCCGAACATTGTTTTATGTCATCGAGAAGTATGAACTCAGGACCCACCGCTTTCGTTCGAAACTCACATAAAACTTGCGGCGGCAGCGATACAGTTCCAGGCGCGTGCGCAATACCAATAGCTTACTTCCTGCAGGTTATCACACACTGACTGTCGCCAGAAACAAACAGGAAGCTTAGGTCTGTACTGTAAGATAATTAATGTATGGTGAATGCTGTTTACAGTAAGTGTTAGAAATGTCCTGAACCATCGTCTGTGCAGTGGGCACAACAGCACGCCATAGAAACACGTAAGTGAACGCTGTTTACAATAAAGTGAGCACTTTTAAAATCAACCTTTAAAAAATGTCACTGCATCTGCTTGCATATATTTTAACAGGTACACTGAGTGGCATGCACCCAGTAAAGTTGGTAACGATGGAGGGAAAGTAGTTCCATACCTTAACATCGAATAAAAAGTGTTAGGTAAACATTTGTGAAAAGTTAAATTTTTTATTTCGCTTTCGGTTTTTTAAAGTATCAACGTGTAAAAATGAACAGATTTTAAAATATTTAATTTTCTAATAATTTCACAATTTAATTTGACCGACGTATGAATAAAGTGATAAAGTAATGTTAATTTTACATAAGGCGGAAGAATACACAACGTGTATACAAGCTCATTTTACCGCGAACAACCTATAGATAGTATTGCTTACGTGCTAGGCACTGTACTGCAGCTCTGTGCGTTTTACTCGTAAACTGTGTGTCGTGGGCAGTTGCAACAGGAGAGTCATTTTTGTTAATTAGGACGTGTCATTCAATAAAACCAGCATCAAATGCTCGTCATTTCTGATGGTGAAAAAAGTTGTCTGCAATTACTCGTGAATGTATCAACGAGAGTTTGCTCTTACGTTGAGCATCCCGATAACATAAAATAACGTTCTTAGAGTTGTAATTTAATTTCGTTTTCTTCCTGATTTTTTGCAAAAAAATGCATTTTAAAATATCGATTTAACATGCAATTTAGGTAGAAGGGTGTGGCATATATTTTATACGCAGATTTTCGTACGGAATCACCTCCCGCGGTTCGGGCGTGTAATTTCCCAATATACTGCATATTCCGTGTATAATATGGGCTAAAATTCATACCGAGATAAGTACAGTATATCGCACTAAACATTACCTTACCCACAATTGTACCAATATATTTCTGGCGTGTACTGTTTAAATCACCGCAAAGCAATTTGTAGGCTTCAGCTGTGAATCAAAACGCCTACCAGCCCGGCCTTCGAGTAGATGAATTTGTGTGCCCTCGGTCCAGACCTTTCTTCTACAAAAAAAAATATTGTAATATTAGAAAAATAGATATAAAAAAATTGAAATAACTACAGTGGAAGCAAAGTTAAAGTACAGTTACTGCTAGTTCAGGGACGGAGGTGTTCAACAACAATAACGGAGGATAGTATGCGTTTCACTGTTTCTGGCGCAGCGCTCTGCTCATGCGCGCCCTGTCGTTCTATTGGTTCATACATTTGACAACAGGTCATCTAAACAGTATGTAGGGGGCACAGTAGGTGGTAGCTGAGGGGAAGGGTGGCCGACCTGTAGTCGGAGGTCGCGGGTTCGCGCCTCGGTGCCCCAATGTGGCAGACTTTCAGTTCACTCGTCGCACTGGGAATGTGTCAGCGAGTCGGTCATACTACAGCTTCGTTAACGGCAAATGTCACAACAACGTCAAATGAAGGAAAATGGTTTTGGGGGAGCGGCGGTTAACCTGCTCACATCCAATTAAAGCGATTCGGGTTCAATCCCAGGCCGGGTCACCTGACTCCCGCATGTGGGAATCGTGCCGGACGATGCCGTTGGTGGGTGGGTCTTCTCGGGGATCTCCCGCTTCTCCCACCCTTTCATTCCGGCGCCGTTCCATACTCACCTCAATCATCCTCGTCGGCTCTCAAGACCGCGATGTTAAGAGTCGCCCAAATCTCTCCACTCACTAAACAGTATGTAAGACATTGCTACAAAAAAAAAGATCAAACGACGTGCATTGAAATTTTGTCAAAAGAGAGTGCCTTGCCATTTTAGAATTTTCCAAAAGCCAAGTATAACACTTGGCAGACAGATACTGTCGGGGTACTGTGAATACTGAATAAAATATAGTATCATATTTCGTCGTGCTCTGATGTGTCGACTTGTTATATCGTGCTCGTCATGCTCTTGAGACTAAAGAATCCAGGAGTTTGTAAAAGTACTTTCTTGGGACGGTGAAAATGTTCGCACTTAGCTAGGGGTTGGAATGTTCGTAACGAAACAACCAAAAACCTTATTACACGCGTATTTTCGTGTGTGTGTGTATGCTCAAGTAACGTGAACTCCGCCGAAACATATCAACTACGATAAAGTGCTTCACAAACCGATACAGCTTCTCGTATTATTCTCTATATAGTATTAACTTGAAAAATATTTCGTCAGAAAATTAACTTCATTTAATAATTATTTCAGCGTGTGTGTTCCTCCAACATTGCTGCACACACAATCGTTAGTCTCAATAAGAACGCTGCAGGAACTAACTAGTGTCAACTCCACAACCTTACTGGTGACGTTTAGTACCTTCTGTTTTGCAGTGCGAAAGGTCATGGGTTTGAATCCTGGGTTCGAGTTGGAAAACGGAAAGAAACGGCGGTGCCTTTAGATAGTATATATTAACTCGAATAGTGTAAGCTGGCTTCTACTACAGCTGCGGTATCTGATCTGCATCTTCGCAGCAGACGTAACGCCTCATCTGGGGGTCGAACTACTGTGTCCTTATCTGTAAACAGTGAGTTGGTTTGGGGGTGGGGGCATAGGAACAACATGTGCTTGCTTTTATGCACAGTTAATTACAACACACGTCCCGATTAATTTTTCTGTGGTTTTATGGCATCGGATCGGACGGGAGAGCACATGTTGCGATTTTAACGACGAAAATCAGAATGCATTGCCAGCTTTTATTCTAGTCTGATGTTGTTAGGTATCCTGTAGGCTGTTCTTGGTACAGTGAGCACTTTTGAAAATATCCTTTGAATAATGTCACTGCCCCTAGCTGCATATATTTTAACGGGCGCACTGAATGGCATGTGCCCAGTAAAGTTGGTAAGGAAAGAGAGAAAGTATTTACATTTCTCAACATTAAACTAAAAATTTCAGGTAATCATCTGTGAATACTGAAATAATTTATTTTATTTTCTTTATATTTATTAGTGTAACATTTAGAACATTTTGTAAGCTGTTTTCTTTTGTAATAATTTCACATTTTTCCCTTGATGGACGTATGAATAAAGTGATGAGGCCAATGGCAATGTTGATTTTATATGTGGCGGAAGAATACACAAACTGCATACAAGTAGATCTTTAGCAGGGATTTGAAAAGTGCTCACTTTATCGTGAAGAGACTATCTCAATGAATCATGTATCACACGCGTAATCAGAGACTGTACGTACTGCATCTACGTTATTTGCGAAGTACAAGAGTACGAAAACCGCGCGTGTAATGGAATTTTGGCCAACGTTGCAAATCCGGAATACGAATACCAGCACTAAGCATTACCTTATCTACAATATTTTACCGGTATATTTCTGGTGTGTACTGTTTAAATCACCGCAAAACAATTCGTAGGCTTCAGCTGTGAATCAAAACGCCTACCAGCCCGGCCTTCGAGTATAGATTAATTCCTGCGCCCTCGGTCCAAGCCTTTCTGCTTAGCGAAAAAACATTGCAATTATATATATATATATATATATATAAATTAAATAAACATTTTGAAATAACTAGGGTGGAAGCAAAATATAATTAATATTTAATTTATAATTAATACGAATAAAAACAGGGGCGAAATAGTTTTTATATGCTGTTCACGGTAAAGAGAGCACTTTCGAGGTCCTAGTTACTTTTTTCTTTTAGTCATTTCTTATCCTTTAATCATTTTGCAAATCAATATTGATATGTAAGTAATAAACACATCGCACACGGAAGTTTACGTCTAGGGCTAACATAAAATATATTTATTGACTATTATTCCAAATGAGAGGGCTTTCAAAAGTGCTCACTTTACCGTGAACAGTCTATATGAACATTGCACAAGGTATGCGCGAATCCGCTGCATTGTCCCTTTGGTGTAGTATTCTAGAATTAGTTAAGCTTTATTTTCATGAGGCGGAGGAATATCCTGGAAGTAAAACTTAGCAGGGTTTCAGAAAAGTCGGAGGTAACCGTTACTATTCGATTTCTACGCTGGAAGAAAGCAAAAAAGGCCGCAGTTGGCCTCGCACTGCTGAAAAATCTTTCAAACTAAATTCGCCACCACTCAAAAACTATTCAACAAAATTTCTTACGATTTTTTCTGACGAATCTTTTGACCATTCTGCCAATAATACTGTGCCTAGTTTATTTTTTTAATTTTAAATGTTTTATTTAAAAGAGTTATTAAGTAATGTGCTGTTGATAATTTATGCAAATACCAGAACGCTCTGCCAGAAACAGTGAAACGCATGCAAATCCTCCATTGCTGTTACACCAACTTCGCAGGGTTTTTGTAAAGGCATTAAAACCACGCAGAAAAGTTTTATGAAATAAAAAAAACAAATTTTCTTAGTGTTTCTACTCGAAACTGGTTATAAGTTAATTTATACGCCCGTCGCGACTTGCGCTTAACGCTAATGATGAAATAAAAGTGTCACAAAACGGTACGATATTGCAATGCAGTATGCAACACTATCTTAGTCGTGAAATACACGAGGAAGTTGTCTGAAGCACTTTGAAATAAATCTACACAGCAACATCTCTAAACTCTGCCTAGCTGCCTCGCATCATCTGATAAAGATATTGGTTTCTCATTTCTCAGGTTTGTGATGAAACTAATT
This sequence comes from Dryococelus australis, assembly GCA_029891345.1. Classification (NCBI taxonomy): domain Eukaryota; kingdom Metazoa; phylum Arthropoda; class Insecta; order Phasmatodea; family Phasmatidae; genus Dryococelus; species Dryococelus australis. The sequence goes on from CM056996.1 coordinate 98,607,365, forward strand.
GTAAAAGACTTATTAACTTTGTTGTATAGTAGCAACCAATACTGCAGCCGTTAACGCAGCTACTACGCAGAGAAAATAGAAGGAATAGTTCCCGCGTTAGGAAATCTATAAATGCAACAGTGAATTGATAGAAATATACCAAGCATTTGATTTAACTTCATTTAAGTTCCTAAATTTTGTGGGTGAGGTGCAACACAGAATTTTTTAAACCCCCCCTCCCCCCTCCTTCACCGACAGCCAACCTCCCAAAATAAAAGTTACGTACCTTAAGGCCAGGCTTCACCATACATGGGCGTATAGGGAGTCAAATGCTAAATTCGGACAAAGATCTCTCAGTCATTTTCTGTGATAGTATTTTCAACTAAGGTTTTTTTTTTTTGTTTAAGACTGAACGCATATACATTCGTAAACCATTAAAATTTTAATTTTTAAATTTTAAATGCACTTTTTAATTATTTAAAAAATGTCACAATTTTATAAATAATGAAAACGTACATTTGAAATGAAAAAATTGAAATTAGGAATATTTGCATATCTAGATGAGTTCAATCTCTAACAAAAAATCTTTAGTTGAAAATACTACCACAAAAAACGACTGAGAGATCTTTGTCCGAATTTAGCCTTTGATTCCCTATACGCCCATGTATGGTGAAGCGTGGCCTTAAAAATGATGCAGCCATAGCAATCTTAATTGCAACAGAAATTGCATTGTGGGTTGTAGTATAAAATGTTTGCAGCTATTCGCCTGTTACAAAAAAATAATGAAGGTAAAAAAGAATACCCGAACAATGAAATTCTGACCATTATAATCAAAAACATTTTATAAAGGGGCAATCTCGCGAACACTCTTTTTCTTTCCCCGCTGATTTTCAGCAGTCATTTGACAATCTGGTCTGCAATTTCTACAATTTCGGTCTCATCTCATGTACGCTACCAACACTAAAATGATACAGCACCACTGTTTAGAAAAAAATTCCACCTTAGTCGTGCGGAAGAAAATTCTCTGGGAACACGTTTCTCTCACTCCCCTCCCCCATGGCTCTGCGATACCAATGACTTGCCATACATTATTTTCTGTTGCATTTTCTTGCATTCATATTACTAAAATTTTCTAACTGCGACATTTCAAAAAAGCTAAAATTATCCAGAATTGTCATCGAACGGTATTGGTATTAAGAATATGCGCACAAAACTATATTCAGAGCTGTTATTTACGTTTGGCATAGTGTGTAATTTTTGTATATATGCTGTTCATGGTAAAGTGTGCACTTTTTAAGGCCTTGCAAAAATTTCTCTTACTCTTAATTTCTATCTTTCCGCCACCTTTTAATATAAACACTTTAATGTGACTAATTAACACATTGCATACCTCTCACCCACATCAAAAATTAATGTCTGAGGTTGCAATAAAATATATTTATTATAGGTTAAAGCCTGTTGGGAAGGCCATAAAAAGTGCTCACGTTATCGTGAACAGCCTATATCATATTAATAATTAGAATTACATTACGGAGAGAATATAACTGAGCTTGTCACTGAAAGCAATCAAATGGCGAGTCACTCATTACTCTGCGTAATTCATCTCCTAAAACATTTCCCTGCCATGCGTCATCCTAATGTAATTCCCCTTTTTAAGAAAGAAATGTTCTCTACTCGCCATTTTAGAAATTGTTTTCCTGAGGCAAAAGCAGGGCCACGAACCAGTAACTTATTATAATTGTTTTCCCGGGAGTCTTTTCGTGTGTCAGTCTAAACCTCCTCCCCGCCATCAATTTATGGCACCCAAGCCAAGCGCGCACGTTGGCAGCACTAGCGTGTGCTTTGCCGGAACTCGCCCGGCGCTGCATGGGATTCCCTGGTTTATTTTTAACTTTCACATATGCATTTATAGAGAAAGTGTTAGTATCGTTTTTTCGAAACGTAAATAAACTTAAATAATTGCCAAGTTTTATACTGACGAAAATTATAATGTATTTCGCTATAATTAGCTTTGTTCTAAATATGATATTACGGGAGAAAATATGCGTGTGTTTTGGTAGGTTGTCAAGCCTGCACGGCTAATTCTAAGGTTGGTATGACAGACTCCGGCGGAGATCCCTTTGTTAGTGGAGCGTGAGCGAGGGGGGGGGGGGGAGAGTTTTTTGTACTTCTTGAGAGTTGGTATAAATGCCGTGGTAATTAGTGGGGATGCTGTGTGGAGCAGAAGTCGTGGACAACGTGCTCGTGGCGCTAGTCTGGTGTAGCAAATGTCTGGTAGAGTCAACGGTCCTTTTGTACACGAAAATCCATAAAAGGCGCAGACATGGGAGAGTACTGTTGCAGTAGTCGCATGTTTTCGCCGGTTGTAGTTGGTTAGTTTTGACTTGATCGTATCTAGTTCGGGATTTTAGCAACATATAAAGTGAGCTATTTTTCGTCAGCGTTCTATACTGTTTTCCACACTCTTAGTTACCCTAGGCAAGCAAGGTAGTGTGTGACAGTTACTATAGGCTATTCACGGTAAAGTGACCACGTATGAAAGCCTTCTCATTTGGAAATTTATTTTATTTTAGCCTTCTAAGTTAACTGCCGAGTGTGTTGGAACATACACACTGTGTTTATTACTTGCATGGTCACATTTATTTAAAAAGGGTGTTTAAAGGATAAAAAATGGCTAAAAGAAAAAAACTAGGGTCTCAAAATTGCTCACTTCACCGTGAACAGCATATACGAGAATTATTTCTGGTAAGGCTATTCACGGTAATGTGAGCACTTTTTAAGGCCCTGCTAATTTTTTCCTTTCAGTCAATTTCTATCTTTCCGCCACTTTTTAACATAAACGTTGCAATGAGACTAACAAATAGAGTATATACATTTCATCACTCTCAAAAGTTAATACTTAGGACAGCAATATAATACGTTTATTAGGGGTTAATGTCTGTTGAGAGGGCCTTTAAAAGTGATCACTTTACCGTGAATAGTCTATAAGGACGTGGATGGTCAGTGATGGTAGGCCTATAGGTCTGTGGGTGATCAGTACCTATGGAGATGCCGGCCCGGTTTCCTTATCCGCGCATTGCTAGCTGTCCAAATCATATCTCGTCCTTATCAGTACATTTGCTATTCTGCTGATATATAAGTTACAGGCTGCGACCGCCTTTTATGTTGGTCACCTGATAATCTCGGTACGTGTAAATAGTGTCACCAAAAACCAAAACAGCTGGAAATTATTTAAATTAATTAATATGTATTTAATATAACTTTTGTAATAGCATGTAACAGTTAATTTAAATTATCGCTGCCTAGGTTCTGCCACGGTTTTATATTACAGACATTTTAAAATTTGTCAAAACTGTGTATGTAATATATCGGTTCGGTTGCCACTTTCATTGTCTCTAATTAAAATAAAAAGTACTTCCACAATTTAATTATAATAATTTTAGGTTTCTGTATGTTCGTGTTCGTATAAACGGTAGAATAAATGACAAGCACAGATTGTTACAGAATGTCAAGGAATAATCAAAAAATATAACTTGTTTTGTGATCTGCATACTGGAAGCGTAGCAATGTGACGATATAATGCCACCAACTTTGAAATTACTATGCTTTCTACCAAATTAACAGTATATAACGGTGTATTATTATTGTCAAGTGTGAATTGATGTGAACAAATCCTTCGAGAAGGTATTAACTTTGTTGTCAGTTTCTACGTGACAACAGTCGTCTGTTGTCGAAGTGCGCGAGGTAAGTTATTGGAATGCAGTATTTACAATCCACAAGAGGTTTATACAAGCTATTCACAGTTGAGTGGCGATTGTGTTGGTGCAGTCGCCGAAACAAATTGCTGCTGTATGGTACCATTTTGTTCTCTTCTGTTGTAAACATCAGATTTGCGCCAAATTCAAGCCAAATATTAATAGCAAGATTTACAGAACAAAAACTGACATTGCTATTTGCTAAAAACCCATTAACCTGAAACATGCGTGTATCATATTTTCCTAAAGGAAACATCACCTTTGTTAGGTTTATTTTATATTATTAATTGCGGGTCATTTATCTTTAATTTTATTTATTTACTAGAATTATTTACTAACTTGGAGTGCAAAGATGGAAGCCTCAGTGTTTACAAAACTTGACGCCGACAAAACCAGCTACTACGTTCCAACGCTCGCGTCGCCCTTCGCCGGAGACAACGTTCTGATTGGCTAATGCTCGTCACGGTGCTGTATTATGAACACTGCTTAAGGAGTTATGGGTTCAAATCCCGAGTAAGAGACGTAAATCATTTTTAGACGCGAATTAAATTTTTTAGTTTAGTTTGTAAGCCGGAGCGCTTTTTCATAGCTGTCAGTCTAGCGATATTAAAACAAGCGTGACGAAATACTAAAGAAGGAAATTCCCGTCTGGGCTTCCAATAGAGCTTTTATTTCGAATCAAGTCTTTAGATAACAACATTTCGCATTTATATGAAACTTATACTTAATAAACTTGGAAAATAAGCAATTTAGTTAAAATCTGTACATGGGAAAATTCCATATCTCATTATATAAAATTATTTTCCCATTTACTTCTGTGCTAATTGACGTGGGGAGGGAAACATTTCTGGTAGTATAAAAGTTGTGTTTAAGTTAAGGCTGTTCACGATAAAGTGAGCACTTTTGAACTCAACCTGAGAAAAATATCACTGCCCCTGCCTGCATATATCTTAACGGGCGCACTGAGTGACATCCGCCAGTAAAGTTGGTAACGATCGATGAAAAATAGTTCCATATCTTAACGTCAGATTAAAAGTGTTAGGTAACCATTTATGATAACTTAAAATATTTCTTTGCTTTGTACTTTTTTTTTAATGCATTGAATTATAAAAATAACATATTTGTGGAATATTTACTTTTCTAATACTTTAAAAGTTTCACTCGACTGAGGCACGAATAAAGTAATAAAGTCCTTGACACTGTTAATTTTACATAAGGCGGAATAATACACAACGGGCATACAAGTAGATCTTAAGTAGGGCTTTCAAAAGTGCTTATTTTACCGTGAACCGCCTATAATGTGATGAAATAATACATATAACAAGAGCAGCTCACAGATTTATTAATATCAGTGTTTAACAATTGCCATATTTAGATATAAATTGTGGTAGGTACCAATTTCGATTTAACAGCTGGTGGCTGCTTCCAGGGCGTGTTACAAATTGCTATGTAGCCGGCAGTTCATTTTTTGGACCTCACAGTGACATGACAGAAGCTTAATATAAGTTACCTTTCAAACTTACCTAACTATGATAGTCATTTTAGTACCGCTTGTGGATAAGGTGAATTATTTTGGATATTGAATTCAACGACACTAAGCAGCGCATGTAGTGTTCAATTTAGGAACTGCATTTTTAAATTGTTTTGAAGCCATGAACTAATTAAATTTTAAGTAACTTCACTACGCGGGAAATTATGAAATAATCTTATCTACTCACTTTCTTACGGAAAACGCCCATTAAAAATGTTATTTACAAAACTAAAATTTTTATGTAGGAAATTATATAAAATACGATCTCCCTCATTACAAAGGAAATTGAGTAACGATCGGTGATTCATCATAAACTTTTTCCTTCTTTATTTTTTATTTGAAATAAGCACAGCTATTGTGCAGTGCATGAGCTTGACACAATTGCGCAATTAGGGTGCCCTGAATTTACAAAATATACTTACTTGCAATAAAAACACAAACAGCCTTTTCTCCGCAGCTGCAATCTGTGCAACGGCAGGGTAGTCGCGCATATCTAGTTCGAAGCGAGTTAGAAAACTCCTCGCTTTATAGGCTGTTCACGGTAAAATGAGCACTTTTGAAAGCCCTACTTGAGATCTACCTGTATGCACGTTGTGTGTTCTTCCGCCTTATGTAAAATTAACATTGTCATGGGCCTCATCAATTTATTCATACGTAAGTCAAGTGAAACTGAAATTATTAGAAAAGTATTCACGCATTAAAAAAAACAGAAAGCAAAAGAAATGATTTAAGTTATTACTAATTTTACTTAGCACTTTTTACTCGACGTTAAGATGTAGAAATAGTTTCCTTCCATCGTTACCAACTTTACTGGGCGCATGTCACTCAGTGGGCCCGTTAAAATATATGCCACGCAAGAGAAGTGACATTTTTCTAAGGTTCATTTCAAAAGTGCTCACTTTATCGTGAACAGCATTTTAAAAACGTTGATGACTTAGTTGGGGGCACATTTTTGTTGCAAGTACAAATTATTTTTGTAGTAAACGGAAAAGGGCGTTGTCACTTGTATCGCCTATAGGTGAGGTAGAGCGATGCATGACAAAAACATTTAATTACCGATGCATAAATACATAACAAAAATGCTGTCCTTTTTTTTATAAGGCCCACAAGGTTGATAGCAATATACGTCTTTTTTTTTTATCAGACTTACTATGTTGATAGAAATAAACAACAACTTAGTCTAAGAAAAGTAAACAACGTGACACGAAGGGGCTCTTAATTACCAAGAGGCTATTTTTAAATTAAAAAAAGTAATAGAGGTTCCAGGGTGTACTTTTTAAAACCGGCTTGCGAAGAGTAGTATTGTTTGTGGTAGTTGTTCGGTGTTTAACTTGAAAATTTTTTTTTCCTTGCTTGAAAATTGGTTACCGAAATTTCACTGTGTTGAACCACTCTTTCTAAATTGCAACTCTGGTATGTGAAATAGTTCAATGTTAACGAATAAAATAAAATTTTTGCTTCCTTGTAAGCACGAGGGAAATATTAGTGAGTAGTTATTTTGAAGATTGTCGGGTGTACGAGCGATAAGTAACAAATTTCATGCTGCGTCGCTTACTTTCTATATACAGAATGTACGTGGCGTCCGGCTGAAATGAAATGACGCCACGCGAGTCGGCTTCCCTTTGACTGACACAAAGCGTGGGTAAATTGCTTAAAACTTCCAATTGTGATGACGATACGTCTGAGTGTTTAATTGCAAGTACAGGCAAGTAGTGAAAAGAATATTTCTGACACATTAAAATAAACACTTAATAAAACAGAAATACGCGCGACACATTGCCCAGAATGCAGTGTTTAAATAACTAAAATCCAAAGAAAACTGCCGTCAATCTAATAGCATTTCAGTAGTAAAGAAATCAGTCAAACTAAATTACCTCTCCGAAATAGTTGCAAACAAAATAGATAATTTATGTGAGCAGAAAAACTGAAACTGGTTCATTTATTTCTCAGCATTAAATACTTGTAAAATGTTTGTAGAAGTTGCACGACTTTAGAGCAACAAATCCCATCTACTGCCTTCTGATTAGCGTCCTAAACAAAATTGACGCCGTTATTTCATTCTGAAAATAACTTTAAAATCCAAATGTCACTCCCTTAACTTCAAAATAATTTAGTAATTACAAATAGCGTAGAAAAGTTTGTAGCACACTGACATACACGTAAAAATCATGTAAATTATATTACCAAGCCCTCTAGGTGGAGGCGGTAGCCTACGTAGTTGAAGCTCTTTAAAATATAATTGCAATGCGGTTTTGGGCCTCTCCTTATCGTGCCTTCTACATATTTACTGCAACTTGACGCCTCTCAAACACCTTCCCTACATCAAGATGGGCGGTAATTACAAATTAAACAGCAATTCTTGCAGACAGAATTGTACGATGTACCGCTCGTCATGGCGTCTGAGGAAATTCCAAAAAGACGTCACTTCCTGACACGTCACAGTCATGTCAGTTCTGTAATTGAATGCATTCCTCCCTGGCCAGAACTGCTGGATTAAACCATAGAAGATGACAAAAATAATTAGCACTACCAAAGATATTTGAGCTCAGTTGACAAAACAAATAAAATAAAGAAGTAAAACAGTCAAGATACATGAAAATATAAATAAACCGAAATATATCAATAAATTTAGAGGCGATGTCCTGAATTACAACTCTATGGGTAGAGGTTTTAAAATTTTCGTTTCTAAATAAATAAACAATCAACTCAAAAGAAATGAAAACATAAACAAAATCTTTATGTGCCACTCAGAAGCCAAACAGACTAACTCCATACAAGACGAAACTGAGAAAATTGATGTTAAAGTTAACCTACAAATGAAAATTCTGTGTCATACAAGTGATAATGTTTAATGTATTAAAATATTCTCTTGGTATTGCTAAATTTAATGTTGGTTTCATTTTTTCAAAATATTTGTTACAAGATTTAAAATTTGACTGTTCAATTATTTACATCATGATTTAGGTGGAGTTAATCACATTGTCAACTGAAAAGCAACACATAATTTTGCTTGTGGAGATAATCAAACTGTCAACTGAAAAAAATAAACATAATTCTTTCTGCTTAAGTTTACTACTATGATGGTACTACTCACCATTGTAAATAATACCATCACTATCGTCATTTACAATGTTCACTTCATGAGTGGCTACTAGTTTTCTGTAGTAAGTGTGGTTTACTGGAGGGATATACTTCAGAAGAGACATCATATCAGCCTGTTTTGCTTTTGTTATTGGGCGGATGTTATACAGTGGACACTGCTCAACATTAGCTAACACTGAAGGGCGACCCACAGATGATTTTGTTAAATCTACTTCCATAAAAGGAAATTCTTCAGAAAATGTGGTCTTGAACGGAAGTTTCTGTGGATGATGTCTTTCGAGTCGAATCCATTTTATTTCAAGCCAATTTACGGGCATTCCATCAACTGTCTTTTTGCGATTTGTAGTGGAATATTCAAGAATCTTTGTAGACAAAAATCATTATGTTTCATTTCAACTACAACAAAAGGGTGTCTTGATTTACATTGTCGGATCACATCATACCAATCGTCCGGAGAGAATATATTCTGTGTTTTTCGTGCTTTACCCTCTATAACTCCAAAATCAGAGTCATTTGGTAGGTAGCTGTGGCCAGGTACCAAAAATTTTAAATCTGTTACATCTGCTTTGACATCAGGGCTTTGAACCAACTTCATCATACTCACAAATGTTTTGATGTTCCTGTTCTGCCCAGTGCACGAATCTGAATAAGTTATAATGTGCTTATGGTTGCAGGCGTTCGATATTATGTTTTTCTAGAGACATGTTGCTACCTCTTGAGATCCTCTAGACCCTTGTGTTTCAGGCCACACATACATGAATCCGTTCCCATGATTGAAACTGTGGCATCCGAGATTATGAACATACTAATTTATCTTATAATACGCAATGGATGCCGATAATTTGAAACGGCAAAGCTTTCTGGAGATCAAAAGTAAACACATAAGTGTCTTAATCTGCTTGAATTTGGTCAGCTTTCATTGAATCCCTTCCCCTCTGAACCTTCCTAAGGTGAAGTTCCTTGTCTATCTCAAGCTGCTTCTTCTCTTCTAGTGTAGCATTCATTTTCTTAATTTGGAGGTCATCACAAACTTGACACGTATCTTTGGCTGGTGTTTTGAAACGAAGGTTGAATTTAGTTGAGAAAACTTGGTAGTACATATTTTCTTTGACTGGTCTCTTATTTTTGGCACTGCACTGAGACACATACAGTTCATACATTTTTTTAATAGTTACATCAGACTCCAAATATTTAGGATTTGGATTACGGGCTCTGTGTAGTGACTAGTATAGGCAGGGAACGATCGAATATGTATCTCAACATCAGATGTATCTATTTTGTTGCCAGGTATTTTGCGACTTCGTCCATCCAGCACAGCACTGATTTCATCCTTTGAACACACATTGTGTATACGTCCATCACTCACTTGCAATGTATCTCTAAAATATTTCTTGCGCACCCTTATACTGTCTTTCCCACATCTTAGAAAGTAATGGAAGCTTACAGTTCTGGAAACTTTCGAGTTGTTGGCTGGACATCGTTGATTGATTGCACTAGTCTGTACACTACCCTTATAAAAATATTCTTCTTACTTTGGTCAGGAACTGTATAGAAAAAAAAGGGGGGGGGGAAATGTGTGTTCTGTCACCTACACATTCAGTTGTTTATTTGCAAACCCTGCTTACATGTTGCATAATAATTACACATATAAATATATCTCTATTTGTCTTCACATACATTAAAGAACCCCAATTCATTTCAGTGCCTAGTAGGGCTTAAATGTTATTTCTCACGATATCTATCTTACAGTCTTCCCCACAGCACAATTCTTTTCAATGTGGATTGGGAAAGTGTTATGTCTTCTGAAGTACTGGGTTGGTAAACTACTGTATACACTGGCAGACTGTAACGATCATCAGATTCTGTATCCGGAACTGTGATGTCAGGATCTTTATCATTGTCATCAAATTCTGAACACGTGTCTGTGTCACTATCACTCATGTTCACCAGTTGTCAATATTCAAACCTGAAAACAATGTAGGTTTTTATCGATTACAATACTGGATTGCTAAAATACAAATGACAAATATTAAATTTAAATTTCCTTGATTAGCCCCTACATATTATGTAGGGCCTGCTCATATAAAAATATGTACGAAATTCGTAACAGTACAACTTTGTGTTTCATATGCATGTCATATATTTGTAAAGTTGTGCGTATGTGTCTCGTTCGCGATTAAGTTTCCACGTTAGGTTAGCAAACAATTGAACACGCCAATATTGTGTAGAAAGAAGTGTTAAACAAAGGCTAGATTTTTTAACCAATTGAATGTGTTAAGATATTAAAAACAGCATACATACCTTTAATACAGAGTTCCAAATTTAAATTAACAACAGAAATAAACCTTGCAAGTAAAATAAGCAAGATATCAACAACACACAGGCAACACTGTTTACAACTAAATAAACCACAGACAAAATATGACGTATGGAGTTAGTCACTTTGCCCTCCGAAAGTTAGCTGGTTTTTCTCCGTAAAATGCAGCCACCTTTAGAATAATAATGAACTTTTGAGTTAGTCATGTTGGCTACTGAAAAGAGAAGGCTTCTTACGTTGCTTGACAACAATTTCATTAAAAATAGAATTGAACTTATTCGGTTTGGCTTCTGAGTGACTCAATTGCTGAAATCGTTAGTCTTTGTAAGAAATCATTTGCGCATATCATGATTATTGGCGTATGTCACCACACAAGTTAATGAAATTAAACGTGTGTTATACACACAATAACTTCATATTCAATATAAAATAACTTTTTAAGTTCTCATTTAGATACAACATTTTAGTACAAGTTATTACTGTACATACATTGTGGACTTATTAAATTATGTTTTAGCTAAATTGCTGGCAACGAAGACTGCGTACTTCATGTTCTTCCTGGCGACCACGCAGCCTCTAATGTTTATGGACGTACTGCTGAGTGAATGGGAGCTTTTCAAGGTAAGATTTAAGGGCCTATAGGCGGTTCACGGTAATGTGACCACTTTTGAAGCTCTAATTAATTTTTCCCTTCAGCCGTTTGTCATCCTTAAACCACCTTTTAAATAAATATTGCCGTATAAGTAATAAACACGGTGTGTTGTAGTCTATAGTTTACCTTCGGCACCAATTTTCCGGCGTTATTTCTGTTTTTGCGTGCGAAAACTTGAACGTTTGCTGGAAGACAATAAACTTGGAACAGAAGGGCGCGGTTACACGGGATGCAGAACTACTTCACTAAAAAAAAATTCAGCTATTGAAGAGGTTACATTACCTTCGAACGAGTTCTGATCCCAGAAGTTTCTCGTTCAAAGTGAACAGTTTTCACAAGTCGTTTCGAACGACTTCTCTTCTCTGCTGCACTCTTATTGGCTGCCTGCATTTGTTGAACTAAATTAAGTTTAAGGTTGAATGTACCAATGTCATTACAGTAAAAGTGTAGGTTTCATAATAATTAAAAATATAAATAGTGATAAATGTTTGAGGCTATTATAATTAAATATCCTACATTTTAAGTTCCATGTTTGTTGAGGTTAGATATTTCCATTGATTTCATTCTGCTTTGGGTGTGTAACCGCGAAAACACGTTCTATTTTTAAACTTGTTCAGACATGACTACCAAATGTATTTAGCTGAATGTGTTAACAGCACTCGTGTAACTAGAGATGGTAACCATTCCGATATTCAGGGACCGTTCCGGAACGTTCCAGTTCATAAAAAATAACCGTGGATTAATAATCGTTTTTATATGTTCTTACATTATAATTATTTTTATTTACTCTTTAAGGCCGTAATATTTCCCGTCACTCAACTTACAACGCACAGCAGTATTATCTTAATAGAAACAAAGCTAGATAAAACTATAAAAGAGAGGTTTAGTCCGAAGGAAAAAAAAGAATAACATGTATTTTATAGGCTGTTCACGGTAAAAATGAGAACTTTTGAAAACCCCGCTTAAGATCTACTTTTATGAACGTTGTGTATTCTTACGCCATACGTAAAATTAACATTACCATGGGCTTCAACACCTTATTCATGCGTCGGCCAAGTGACAGTGTGAAATTATTAAAAACCAAATATTTTATAATCTGTTCATTTTTGCTTTTTGATGCTTAAAAAAACGTAAAGAGAAAGAAATAGTTTAACTTATCGCAAATGTTTACCTTTGCCTAACACTTTTTATTCGACGTTAAGATATGGAACTACTTTCCCTCCACCATTACCAACTTTACTGGACCCATGTCAAGTCACTCAGACCACCTGTTGAAATATATGGAGGTAGGAACAGTGAATTTTTCTAAGGTTGATTTCAAAAGCGCTCACTTTATCGTGGACATCCTTTAGCATTTTTTATCCTTGTTGGTAAGTCTGGGCGAAACATAAACTTAAAATACTTATGTTGCGGTGTTGTGGATAACACTCTTGATACAGCCGACGAGCTGCTCTTCCATTATCTTCGATTGTGCCATACACAAGTATCATGTCTGTGTATTCCGCAAACGTGTACTCAACCATGTGTTAATCGGAGACACAAAGGCGTTGAATGGGGCTCGAGACATGATAGACGTCGCGTGCCTTCAGGTGATTGTCTGAAGTGATGTACTGCCTACCCGGTTGCATACCAACACAGGCACATCCGAGACATTGCTCGTTCCCTCAGCGGAAGTGGACGAGTGTACACCTGATTTGAAATGGTTGTAGCACGGAAACGGTATGTTTCCGGACATGGGTTCCTATTCAAAAGATTGTATACTGAGTCCCCGCTACAAGTCCTAGGAATTTGTAAGGGGAATTTCCGAGCAACCTGTATATACGATACAACTTCTATAGTTATGCATTAAGAAGACACACATAACCTTATAAACATTTGTTATTTATTTTTGTGCCATAGTTTTGTACCATGACATCTTACTAGTTTAAGCGCTGAAACATGGCTTTAGCCGGGAATGAGGAATTAATAGGAGTATTAGTGGACACGTATTATTTACAGGAGGGAAATGAAAGGTGGTGCAGAAATATTGTTGCACACTGGTTGCTTGGCAGAGCAGCAAGACAACAGGTGTATGTTGTTTTGAACGAATACTAATACACACAATATGACAATATGATGTCTATTTTTGGTCGTTGTACACTTTTGAGTACTAATTGTACAGCAGAAAAACAAATTGCAGGAATTTAGAAATTCTCGCACCTCTGTATCCTGAGGTTATGTTTATCTGTTCAGCTTCTCTCGATTTCGCAAGAGTTCATACCACACCAATAGCCTTGGGATATTGCTTTATAACGTAATTGGAAGATTGTAAACAAATTAGGGCAGTTATTATGGGGTTTGTTGTATTTATTTATCGTATGTAAAGAAGCATTACACAGAAACTGGCATTATTTCCTCATCCCTTGATACGTACCTTACCATGTATTTGAAATATACACATTGATAACAAAAGAAAGAACAATAAAATTGAATGGGGTTTGTGATAACTTGGAAATGCTTCTTGCAAATGTAATATTATTTGTAAGCATACACCTAGGAAATATGATGCAGGCGTCTATAAAACACTCAGGATTTTATTCATAATTGGAAGCACAATTATTAAACTGACAATTATTTACACATACAACAGAACAACATTTTGTAAATACTTTCTAACTTTTTTAAAACTTGCTAGCCTTATAACCACAAAACGTACACGTTAATTTTCACATCTGAAATAGGGCCTACAATACGGCGACAGTCGCAATTACGCAAGTATCCCCAGCAAGTGCACTATTTCAAATACTTGCCAAAGTTAGAGCCTGTGTACTATACTGGAAATTCGGACATCGCTAGTATAACTTATACATGGTGATGTCACTTCCGGGGACAATTACGCACAAGTATGCACTTCTTGAGAATACGGCAACAGCCTTACTTTACTATGGACACAACAGTCCTGTAAGTCTATGCAAAAACGTTTATTTCCTGTTTCATGTTTGAAAGTCCCGCCAACAGAAATTTTACAGACACCATCGAACCTCATCCAGCTCTAGAAATTTTCAGAAAGTTAAGAGAATGATAATGAAGACTTCAATGTAAAGTTGAATGAATACACAAACATTCATTCTACCGATATGTACAAATTTTTTGGAGACAGTAGGTGAATCGTTTTTCTTATATGTATGGATAGAGAGAGAGCCGATTTAGCTTCGCGCAGGGTGCCACCCAGTGTCTCGCAAAAATGGCTGCTAGTCACCATCAGTGGTCGTCAGAAATATCGGAACAATAGCTGATGTTACTGAGATTACTGAACCAGTGAAATCAGCAGTATCGGAACAATAGCTGATGTTACTGAGATTACTTAACCAGTGAAATTAGCAGTATCGGAACAATAGCTGATGTTACTGACATTACTGAACCAGTGAAATCAGCAGTTTCGGAACAATAGCTGAAGTTACTGAGATTACTGAACCAGTGAAATCAGCAGTATCGGAACAATAGCTGATGTTACTGACATTACTGAACCAGTGAAATCAGCAGTATCGGAACAATAGCTGATGTTACTGAGATTACTGAACCAGTGAACTGGACTTTAAAAACATGTTTAGCAATTATGACAGAGTTGTGGACACGTACGAATGGCTAGCCATGTTTATGTTTCCAGTTTCCAGCCCGGCGAACGCCGTTGTGCCTGTGTCTTTTTCTCATCATGTTTATTATACGAATATCTTGTTGGTGCTGTCGGAATATTTAGGCTAATCGGTAGTTAATTTTGTTTATTTGCTTTTTCCATGCATAGTTGGTTGTAGGTAACGTTGTAATGCGTTTTCTTGAATGAAAGATAGTTTAATCGACACGTGTTTACCGCTTCGCGAAACTGCTCGTTCCGCCATTTTCCTTGCCGTCGTCCGCAGTGAAACGACACGAATATAATTTACGTATCTAAGTTTAAGTTTGTTGGTTTCAGGAAAGGTGCGCAGTGTTGATTTTACTGTATGATTCTGCAAATAAATTATTTAATGCTAGTGACGAACAAACGTGATTTTAGTGAAGTAATCTTGAAAGGATTGCCATAGGAAAACACGTGTTCAAGAGGTTACGAATTTTACAAACGGTAATAGCGTATTCCAGTTACTGCTCTGACTGCACTTGGTGCGCACTGGTCGAGAGCTGCGTGTTCCAGTTACCAAAACTCGCTCTGAGAGCAGTTCGGATTTTTGTATTCCAATTGCGAGTTGCACTGAACGAGTGCGCACCGAGAGCAATTTTTTTCACACTGAGAGTCTGGAGTCAGTTCTGCTTTTCAGAGCAATATGGCGGTGACCTGTGATTAAGAAAATAACTTTAAAATTATTGCAATGTTGGAAATTCTACAATATTTAACATTTCAGCACCTGAATAATGCTTAGTAGTTAATATGGAACAATATGCTCTTGGTATAGTGACGGTATCGTTTGTAATTACAGCTGTGATGGGATTAATTTCACCCACTTACTCATGCATACATTTGTCGACGAGTTGAACATGAGAAATTGGAGAAAATTATCTGTACGAAATTTCAAAAATTTAGATTTACATCCTTTTATCAACATCGTGGTTCAAGCATTTTCTCCAAAATATGATACGTTGTCGCAAATGTTTTGCACTGTTTTCTGGGGCGTGTTCCAGTTGTCGGTGCGGAAATATCATTTCTGGCAAACAAATGACACGTGCACTTTGCATTTTTTCAGTTTTCGGTGCGCACCGAGTGCGCACCCACAGGAGTCGATTGGGATACGCTATATGTTAGCGTGTTTTGCAAATGTGTGTGTAAACTGTTAATACAATTATTGTAATGCACGTAGCCTGAAAAAGCCGCACTTTCCATATTTTTGTAGTGAGTGAATAATATTTGTTTATTTGTCTATCGTAAATTCGAGTGTAAGGTTAACTTCGGTCAAAGTGTGTGCGTGTATATATTGCTACATCTGCACGAATACGAACAGCGACGTGTGTATCACGTTCTGTTTTTTTTTTTTTTTTTTTTTTTTTTTTTTTAAATAAAATTAAAACTTTCGGAGTTAATAATTTAAATGTTATTTCCATACGAGCAAAACTTCGCACTGCTCCATCAAAATAATATGCAACTCAAAATGTCACACACTCGTAGGAACACGATAACAATGCTGTCACACGAAAGACGTTTAACCAAAGGCCCCCCGCCCCCTCGCTGTTTCCTTTTTCCCTCGAAATAAAGTAAACAGAACCCCAACAAAATTAACTTGGTAATTACAAAAATTAATCAGTTTGGAATGCCAGCCTAGCTATAATATCCT
The DNA here is from genome assembly GCA_029891345.1 of Dryococelus australis. Classification (NCBI taxonomy): domain Eukaryota; kingdom Metazoa; phylum Arthropoda; class Insecta; order Phasmatodea; family Phasmatidae; genus Dryococelus; species Dryococelus australis. The sequence goes on from CM056996.1 coordinate 98,623,998, forward strand.
ACATTAGTTACTGGACGAAAATTAGATAATGTTAGTCTTTCAGTGCCTGTCACGACAGGAAACACATGGAAAATGCAAGTGTGCATTGGACTCAAACATTTATTTACAAACGTCTTTTCCTTCAGTGACATAACAGCTGTGGTGGAAGAATACATTGTGGCCGTGCTACTTTTCTAGAACTGTCAAAATTTATCTCACCTCCATGACATGAACAGTAGTTGAAAATTGATGGGATAATCGCATAAATTTGTGATTCGAATGAATCGATTACCATTATTTTTTAAATCGAATTTGTAATCGGTAACAATAATAGATTTTTTTGTTATGACCCATGCATAAAATTAACCGCTAATACTGTGTGTGTGTGTATATATATATATATATATATATATATATATATATATATATATATATATATATATATTTTTTTTAAACTATTCTCGCCAAAAATTTTCGGTTTAGTTTTAATAATTTCTACTGTTTTGAAAATTTGTTGTTTCAAAATTATTATTTTATATTTTTAACAAATGTTAAAACACATGATAGGCTATCTGCAATGTTTTGTTTTGTTTAAGTATAAACAGCTGAAAATTGTGAATAATCCAATTGTTTTAAAGTAATAGATGACTCGATTATAATTAAATAATCGAATAATTGATTATTTTACAAGCGATTATCCTATCACTAGTTGAAAAAGAAATAAAAGTAGTGTAAAACCTGACCAGTAAATTGAAGTGTGTTTTGGCGTAACAAACGCGTGCGTGCTTAAATTATATAAAAGGGTTTATGTTGAAAGCTTGCAATTCACCAAAAATTGTAGGTTAGTTCCGGGTAGCCTAGGTTATGTATGTTCAGCTATGCTGGAAATCTGAGGGTGGGATGGGCAGTATAGGCTAATTCATTTTATATATACATGGTTGAGTAATTATATATTCGGGAACCTTTTCATGTAAGCATTCATGTAAGCAGTCGTGAAGAATTTATTGATGTGTTCACGAATTGTAACTGAGCATGTGTTCGTGGACTTTGTGACAGTCAACTTGTTAGGAATTTGTGTAAAGATTTATTGTACTCCACAATTTTCTTGAAATTTATGATTTCTGGCAAGTGCTGTAATCATTAAGAATCACAGCTTTTTTTGAAGGGAATGTCTGAGAGTATACAAATAGTATCTTCTGCTTTCGCAAGGCTTATTTTGTTGGGATTTACGAGACTGTTATAATACGTCCAAGAGAAATAGCATTTTTACAGGATGGTTCGCCTAACATGAGGACACCCCCAAAATTTCCGGAATGGTTGCAGGTCACGAAATGCAGTTTTCACTAAATGAAGTTACACATGGGGCAGGTAATATGCCGAAAATCGACTATTCGTAACACGTGTAGGGACAGAAATAATTAAACCACATATGATTTTTTCCCCTGGAAACATAAATTTGTTTCAATGGCATCTGAAAGTATATGCAAAGAGGAATTCGGTGATTTAACATACACAATGGAAAGTAACACAGAAACGCCAAGAAATAATTTACTAAGTTAGTTGGGCCGGTAGAATGGTGCGTTGGACCTGTACTTACAGCTGTTGAGGCCTGTTCACGATAAAGTGAGCACTTTTGAAACCAACCTTAGAAAAAAGTCACTGGCCCTGCCTGCATATATTTTAACGGGCGCACTGGGTGACATGCGCCCAGTAAAGTTGGTCACGAAGGATGGAAAGCAGTTCCATATCTTAACGTCGAATAAAAAGTGTCAGGTAACCATTTGCGATAATTTAAATTACTTATTTCCCTTTCTGCTCTTTTAATGCATAGAAGTTTAAAAATGGGCATATTTTTTTAAATATTTACTTTCCTAATAATATTACAGTTTCACTTGATCGACGCATGAATAAAGTGCCGAGGCCCGTGACAATGTTAATTTCACATAAGGCGGAAGAAGACACAGCGTGCATACAGGTAGATCTTAAGCAGGGCTTTCAAAAGTGCTCATTTTACCGTGAACATCCTATAGCAAGCAACACGCGCCGTCGCTCATCCTGGGCGGGACCGCTTCTCAATAGCAGCGCAGCGCCAGTCCCCGTAATCTGTTATGGTAAGTGGTATAGCAGTGTGTGGCTCTACTTACGCAATAAAGTTTACGAATGAGGAAATCTGGACCCTCTACATAATTACGGTGATTGTGGCAAAAACACCAAGCAAACTATCCAAATGTATGTATGGTGTATCCTAATCGGACGCCCATCTCACGACAAACGATACGAATAATTTTCCTTCTAACGCAGAATCTGAACCAAAGTTATAAAGGCTTATTGAATGGCCAACATATGAATATTTTTTTTGCTGTAACAGGCTAAAAATAAAGTAAAAGGAGTGTGTCGTTCTTGATATGTTATTAAGCTCAAATTTTTATAGCAGATATAATACGAGTCAAATTCTTGTACCATATTTTATATATATAATAAAATACGACATAAAACATGTGATATTAAGGTTTCGTTTACCTCAGCTAACTCGTACTGAATTATGAGTTGAATCTTATACCATTTAATGTGTCTACCACATTCTATAATCTCTACTCGCTAGTAGAGATAATTAATACCAATTAGTAGAAACCTGAAAACAAGTGACACAACGCCAGACATTGCAACTGCCTACTACTCTCAACATACTAAAAGGATAACAGTGGCAGCTGTGTTTATGCATGAAGAATAAGTTGAAAAGTGATATCAAGAATCACATTAAGTTCTGTAGGTTCAGAACATTAACAACCATAAATCTCAGAGAATAGTGTACAAACTAGCGACAAATAAAATTACTATTTTAAGAAAATGTGCAGGCCGACTTCAGGTCGTCATTTAAATTTAATTCTCTACTATTAGGTGCATGGCAGTTAATTGATGACAAGAGCTGTACGCTGTTTGAAATTTACTTCAACTTATCTGAAATCCGTTAAATGATGACGGTAGTGAAGGCTGTTTCTCGAAGTCGAACACGTGTAAATCTTCTCAGATGTAGCTAGTCCTCTTATATTACTGATCTTCCCTCATTAGAAGCTCACGGGCTTTTGCATGTGCCGCTACAGTCCTGGCACACGTTAACATTCAACAAACGCGAGAGGTGAATTCTTACTATAGGCTGTTCATGATAAAATGAACACTTTTTTAAGGCCCTGCCAAAAGGCGTTCACCACTAATAAATATGTTTTATTGCAGCCTCAGACATAAACTTTTGATAGTGATGAAAGTATACGCCGTATTTATTAGTCTCATGACAATGCAGATATTAAAAAGTGGCGGAAAGATAAAAACTGGCTTAAAAGAAAAATTTGGAAGGGCCTTAAAAGTGCTCACAGTACCGTGAACAGCCTATATATCAGAATTAATCACGAAGTGGTCCGACCATGGCCTCTCCTTTCTTGAGATTACCGTACACGTCTTCGTACGTCCTCCAAGCCTGGTTTAAGTGTGGCGGACTCGTGTTGAAGCTAAAATGACAATAAAATCCTAGCTGAGCAGTCAACTAAGACTTGCCCCAGCCCTAGCGGAAATTCATCTTCGATCTTTCTCATTTATTACGTTCAAACAAAAACTTCCAGAATAAATTAAAATTTGCAACATTATTACTTGAAATTTAAAACTTTTCATTGGCTAGCTTGTGTCCCCTGATATTACATAAACTAAAAGTTTACAACCATCATTTTGTAAGAGAAAATAAAATTATTTCAGACTCCTTGACGGCAATGTCGGTAACAACACTTGATTCACATACAAAATAACTGTCAAAAAGAAATAAATTATTCGTGTATATTAAGCTAAATGTATGCAAAAATAGATCAAACACATTAAATTTTGTAAAATTAAGAATCAATTCGAAAATCAAATATAATTACCATACTATTAAAAATAGAAGTGTTACAGTCTTTAAACCTTCACAATCTCAAAAATTGGTATAATTTTGTTAGTGTGGTCATCATCAGGTTTTCTTTGAACACACTGGTGATAAGTGTTTAGGTGGCTAGAACTTAACCGAGTTATAGCAAAGTTCACATGAGAAAATAATGTTAGTGCAGCTTTGAGGGGGGGGGGGGTGTAGGTGAGCGCTGGACTCTCCTGAGGCTCGCTGCTGGAGGGAGGGAAACCACGTGACGTTGCTGGAGCTATACACGCCAAACTGATAACATTACTTTCTACTACCGCGCTGTTGAATATCGCGCTGCGCGACTTACGTTTTTTCGATAGGTAATATGCACACGTGGAGCAGCTCTCGCCCAGCCATTTTCGGTCACGGTCGCTTCTGAACTGAACTGAACTGAACAACCCCACATCTTCGTGCAGCGGCAATGAACGCTCTTGACTTTCCTAATGGGTTTTGGACTTCAGCGTGTTATTTTCTCATTTAGATTTAATTCTACTATAATTTTTACGTATATCTGTAGGTAGGTATTTTAAAATTATGCTTAATGCACTTTTCCATGTTTTGTATTGAAATATATAGATTATTCATGGTAAACTGAGCACTTTTTAAGCCCCTCCCGGGAGGCATTAACCTCTAATAAAGGGGTTTTATTGCAGCCTCAGATTTTGACTTTTGAGAGTGATGGAATGTATAAACTGTGTTTATTAGTCACATGTCAATGATTATATTTAAAAATAGCAAAAATATAAAAATTAGCTCAAATGAAAAATTCAGCAGGGCCTTAAAAAGTGCTCACTTTAGTGTGAATAGCCTATAGTAGGCCTAAGTTTTATTTATACAGCTCATCACCTGACAGCCATTATTCATGGGACATAAATTAATGCTAATAATAGAAGTTTATAATATTTTATAGGTATATGGATGTCAATACAGAAAAACCAAGAAAGGGTAATCTTAAGTAGGGTACTTGTTTTTACAAGCTTTGTGAGAAAATATTTTACTGTAATGATACGTTTTTTCTGAGCCACTGTTGCCATTAACTTTTTTAATATTATACTTAATTACAGCGCAAAATATATTATGCAAACTAAATACCCCAATGTGTCCAAATAGTAATTCACAAAGTTGTCGTAAACAGTTATACAGTATTGTCCTTTTTTTTCTGCTTTTGCTTCCAGAAATGTGAGGACTTTAAGTTACTTATTTGGATTAATTTACGTACGACACCCTCGAAAATCATATTTTTAGTATAAATATTATTGAAACAGTTAAAAGGATTTTGGGGAATATTTCTCTTTACAGGTTATGCATGGAAAAAATTACACCAATGCTGTGGAAGAAAAAGTTCGTATGAAAATCTACATGGAAAACAAGAAGAATATTGCAGAACACAATGCTCGATATGAAAATGGAGAAGAAGACTTTTCTCTTGGGATGAATCAATTTGGTGACTTGGTATGTACATTTTATTGGTCTTCCGAATTAACTCTTAGTGTTAAGAATGTAATACACAACACAACATACCAACCCATAAAATTCAGATACGTTTTAAAGAAATAATGAAGGTATTTCAGTGAAGATATTGCTGTTAAATATGACCAACCTCCATTCCAGAGTAGGCCTATTGCTCTCAGTGTTAAAGAAACATGTTCGTAAACATATCTCTCGAAATTGTTTTGCTTGTTGGTCGTGGCATCATAGGTCATGTATATCCCAGGCATCAGTTCTTTACCTCTGTGCTGATACACTACTGGGCACAACAACCGTCTAAGGGGTCAGATCTGGTGAAGGTGCAGCTCATAGATTTGGTGAATCTTTGCCTACCCATGTCTTTGTAAATCTTTTGTTTTTGAGGAACTCAAGCCCCGTGTTCCTGAAATGGAGATGCTGCATCATAATGGAACTCCGCAGTGTTCTCACTGTAATCTTGTTCCAAATGTGATTCCAGATACAGCTACACATTGAGATACTTGTCTGCATTAATGTTAACATGTGCAAAAAATTAGGAATTAAAATTGCAGGCCTTATAATTAACCTCAGCCAAACATTTAACTTCAGTTTGTTTTCTTTGCCAATTATAGAGGTTACCATGTGGTGGCTTATTACACTATGCGTGACAGTTGTGTTTATGGACCACGAATGGGGAACTTAACTTGTAACAAATTTTTGCCTAGTCACTAAAGAAGAAACAATCCAAAATGTTTTCATATTGGATGGTCTCAGTCACACCATGACACACAGCAGTGTGAGCTGCGTGATCCTTGTTCTCCGTTCGGAGGAGCTCCTGCTCCTGGTTTACCCTTGCGGCTGATTTGGGTATATTGTGCTCTACATTGAGAAGATTAGTTGAAACTTATGGGTTCCTCATTGCCTTCACAATAAGTCTGCCGAGTAAGTTTCATCTCCAACATGTCCTGTCCTCTTATACTTTCTTATGAGAGTACAGATATTTGCATTTGATGCAATAGTTTTTCTAAATTTGCAGCAAAATTCAGATCTCACCTGGGCGTTTTTGAAACAACGTAATATTGTAGAAACATTTACAAAGAGTTACCTATCTGGTAATTTTGTTGTGTTGTATTTCTTGTGATTGTATTTGAATTTAGACTTTAAATAGCACAATTAATTGCAGTTCTATATTTGTATTTGAATTTAGACTTTAAATAACACATTTAATTGCAGTTCAATATTTTTATCAGCAGTAGTCTACTTGTAAAATAAGTTTGTTAGTGGTTCGTCTTCCTGTTGTGGCAAACAGTAATTTTGCAGTTCAATAAATCTGTAAAACATGTGTAAGAGGAGGCCACGAGCTAATACGGTACATAGTTTTGAAAACCGCACAGTTAAGCAGAGATATGACTTCATGGTATGGCTATGGGAATGAATGAAGCTGTATTTAAGGTGGCTGTGCTGTTCGTAGCTCTTGTTTTAAATACTAAAGACCCAGCAGCATGTGAACAACGAGAATCATAACAAGCATGCAAGTCAGGTACATAATTTATGACATACTAATAATAAAAGTGTGCTGCAAGTTCCACATTACTGTAGAAGATTCTAAACTGAAATTTTCATACCTAAAAGTCATTGGGCATAGTAAAACATCCACTTTTTGACAGTTTACAAGATCAAGAAAATGTATCTTAGAGAATAGTAGAATAACTTAACACTTTCTCTTAAATGGTATTCTTAGTCAAAGAACACTGTTATTTTTACTAGCTATGTATCTATCATGCCAACTGAAACAGCGACTTTGGACTTAACAGTCTGTTGGTAGTTTTTTTTAAATTTTATTTGTGTTTTCTCCATTCATGTGTACCCTTAAATTATGATAGTATATTAAATACTCTCTTCAGTTTTGTTGATTTCTCCTTGATTTTTTTTTTTTTTTTTTTTTTTTTCAGATGCAAAGTGAGTTTGTAAATCTGATGAATGGTTTCAACCGAATGGGCAGAATAAACGGCATAAAAATCACAGAGCTTGAAACTGAAGACCATGCGGAGTTCATAATCCCAGAAAACGTGCAGCTACCGGACAGCATAGACTGGACGAAGAAGGGGGCAGTCACCCCTGTTAAAAACCAGGGCCAGTGTGGTTCCTGTTGGACCTTCAGTGCTGTGAGTAACTTTCGACGACAGTAATGGTTTATAATATTGCACAGCCAAGATGCTACAGTCGTCAAATTACCAGTTAATGAACGCAAAATGATATCATTAAACAAATTTACAGCATCTAATTGTTTTCAAGAATTAAAGAAGTTCTGGGGTAGTAAACATGTGTCGTGAGATTTGGTGCATGTGGCAACCAAGCTCTTATATCAGGTTACTCAAAAATCTATGAAAAACTTGTTTAAAAATTGCAGAGCCACAAATAGTGTTAATAATTACTCATGAAGTGAAATTTTTTTTATAGATTCTATTGTCGAACAAGAAAACAGTATGAAATGAGTATTTTTGGTTGATTCAAAATATTTAACTGCAGATTTAATTGAGATGGAGATAACGAACCTGGGTTGTTGTGACTGGCAGTATTTCTTTAGCATATACAAATTTTGGGACAATAGTACACGAGTTGATAAAGGCTGTTCACGATAAAGTGAGCTCTTTAGAAATGTACCTTATAAAAAAGTCACTGCGCCTGCATGCATGTATTTTAATGGATTTGCTGAGTGACATTCACCCAGTAAAGTTGGTAACGATGGATGGAAAGTAGTTCCATATATTAAAGTCGAATAAAAAGTGTTAGGTAACCAACTACGGTAATTTAAAATCATTCCTTTTGCTTTCTCTTTATTTAATGCATCGGAGTTTTTAGCTGATTTGTAAAGTTTTTGCTTTCTAAATAATCTCACATTTTAATTTGACCGACGGATGAATAAAGTGATGAGGCCCATGGCAATGTTAATTTTACATAAGGTGGAGGAATACACAACTTTGTATGCAAGTAGATCTTAAGCAGGGCTTTCAAAAGTGATCATTTTAACGTGAAAAGCATATAGAAAATGTAACAATTATTAATATGGCCCTTAATACATTGCCAAGACGTTAATATAAATAAATATAATAATGGCGTGAACTATGTGTTAATCCAATGAACCCTGAAACATAAATTGAAAATGTATGCAATACATCACTGCAGCCAAAGTTTTGTGTGAATTTTACATGCAAACTCTTGAGTACTGGGTAGTTGCAACAAGAGGACCATTTTTGTTAATTAGGTTATCATACTTTTAATTAACCAGCATCAAGCTGATGGTAAGGGGAGGTATTTACGAGAGTTTGCTCTTAGGTTGAATATCCAGATAACATAAAACAGTGTTCGGAACATTGTAATTTAATTACACTTAGTTCCTAATATTTTGCAAAAATACAGTTTAAAATCTTGGTTTTCAGGGGCTCATATCTCCCTTAATGTCCAGTTTAGGTACAAATTGTTTTGATTTTGGTAAGGAATCACCTCCCAAAGTTTGTCGGTTGAATTCAGACTCACTCTGAATAAAATTATTATGTGTTCATTAGACCATTATTAATTTTTGTAAATCATATATGAAATTTGACAATAAATGTCAAAATAACCTTTTTTGCAGGTGACAGCCTGATTTTATACCTGCAATTATATAATTATCAAGTAAGTACAATTCAGGCCTACATTGCATACAGGTCAATCACCATTCATTCATAAGGCATTACATTTGATATTTTCAGACTGGTTCTCTGGAAGGTCAGCACTTCCGCAGGACCCGAAAGCTGGAGTCTCTTAGTGAGCAGAATCTGATAGACTGCTCGGTAAGGTTTGGCAACATGGGCTGTGAAGGAGGGACCATGGACAATACCTTCAAGTATGTCAGGTACAACAAAGGCGTTGATACAGAGAAGTTCTACCCCTACGTTGGATCTGCGAGTGTACCTTTTGAAAGATATATTATAATAGAGGGTTAAAAATGTAAACTCTTAGGTGTGCTGAGATTAACTGGGAATATTTACTTTTATCTATAAAAACAAAATATTCAACACTGCGTGACAGTGTTTTCTAAATAGGTACTTGTTTTTTTTTCTGCAAATTTGTATTTGACTAGCAGTTATTTGATATATAGTAATGCCCATGTGTAGTTCACAAATAGATGGTTGTAAGAAGTGAATATTTAAACTTATTACTCTTGAATTGTTTACATTTTTCTTAAGTCAGATTTCTTTAGTGGTTTGAAGATCATGTGTTATGGCAGTTGTTACATACAAGTATTACGACAAATCGAGCTTTGGTTTCTTATGTTTACAGTTCCCATATATTTAACTCAAAAAAGTGAGTATGGAAAAATGTTGAAGTGAATTAATAAGGGAAAAGTTTCTTAGCAGTTGACAGTAAAAAATGCTCGTACTCCTGTGTTAATGTCGTGGTGTATAGCTAACTTTCAGTGATGATGTCTAATTGTGGTACACGTGTTTTTCATGTTCAGGATGGAAGCTGCCACTACAACGCAAAGGGATCTGGTGCTACAGATGTTGGCTATACTGACGTCGAGTCGAGCAGCGAGCAAAAGCTGATGGCAGCAGTAACCACAGTAGGTCCTGTGTCGTTTGGCATTGATGCAAGTTCTGAAAAATTCCAGTTTTACTCACATGGTAAGACATAGTACTGAAAAACATAATGCCTTAATTATTTTATACACCACAGTCGGGAACATTTAGCAAATAAATAGTAATGAACATAGAAATGAGATCAATGAGTGGCTAAATACATCATTGAGTATTTAGATCGTCTTATTATTGTTATATAAATGTCTTGAAAATGTCTAAAAAAACTTTACCTTAAAAAAAAATACATTACATCCTATTGCTACAGTTATAGTCTGACACAAACTAACTTCCATTTTTTTGATAACGTAACATTTTTAACAAACTTGGTGAATACCGAATGATAACTTGCTTGTGTAAGGGAGGAATTATCAATGGTCAATCTGAAGAACAAAGACATTAATAAATAAAATTAGTAAAGTTAGCGAATCAGTGATGAGTTACTTGTGCATTTTGGCAAGCGTGTACTATGATGACGAATGTAGTAATGATGTGGACGATCTGGACCACGGGGTGCTGGTTGTCGGTTATGGCACGACTCAGAGCAACAACTGGAGGAATGTAACTGACTACTGGATCGTGAAAAACTCGTGGGGTACTTCCTGGGGACAGCAAGGCTACATCCGCATGTCTCGCAACCGAAATAACAACTGCGGTATAGCTACCCACTGGTGTAGCCATGTCGTCATCGAATTTGTCAGCGAGTGGTACTGTCTTGTTCCATGTGGCTAGAACTAAACACACAACGGAATGTAACACTGAAACTTTCTGCTGCTACATTGTGTATCTCTAATCATAGATCTGCGAACCTCTACTTAATCAGTAATGTTAAAAATGAAGAAAATGAATATATGTACTTATGTGTAACATTTAGGATGGAAATTTGGGGGAAAGTTGTCTTGATTAGTTTTAGTAGTAATCGAATGTGGAGGTGAAGGGCATTGAAGAAAATACCTGCAGGTGGTTTTTTACTCCGTAGAATCCAGTTTTCTGTATCTATGGTAACTTATATATACAGCAATAGTTGACAGTCTACAGTTTTAAATCTAAAAATTCCTAATTTTTTGCAAAAAGAATTATACGTATAACTAATTCAATAATGTTAAATGTCATACAAATTCAAGTTAAAAACCATTTTTAACATGTGCTTTCAAAATTTTAATATTTTAATATTATTTTTTATATTAATAATATTAAATATATTTATATTAATATTTTAATATTTTCTTATTATAAAAATGTTTATAAAATAAAATTTGATAATTTAAAAACAATTATATACATTTTTTGTATATATTTGTTGTTATTCAAAAAACAGTCAACAGTATCAACTATTGCTGTATGTGATGTGCTTCATTGATTCATATAAGTAAATGTCCAGAATAGGGGCTTTTTGGAGAAATAATTTTTTCCCAAAAGTTGTATAATTACACTACTAATTACACAGAACACGAATCTACTAGGGGCATCAATATATGACCAATAGAAACCCCAAAAACGATAGTGGGGATGGTTATGAATATCAGGGAAAATGTGGGGTAGAACGAGTGAAAAATATGTAAATAATCATAATTCTTTTTCACGAAAATACGTTAAATTTGCAGAAGACCTAATAGAACAATACCTAAATTGACAATATTACTAATACAATCTACAAATACGATATTGGGGAGGGCTATGAAGATCAGGGGAATTGCGGGGCAAAACGAATAAAAAATATGTATATTTTCATTATAACATTTTATCCCGCAATTTCCCTCCAGTTCATAACCCTCCCCACTCTCGTATTTGTAACTTTTACAGATAATATTGTTGATATTGGTATTATTTCGGTTACGTATTTTTGCAGTTAAACTCATTTTCGTGATTCAATATTACGATTATATCACGAATAGCATGAAAATACGTTCAATTGCAAAACACACATATTATTGTTCATTGCAAATGGCTCTGCTTGAAAATCATTTGTGAGGAAACTCCAAGCTTCGCTTATGCGTGACCGCTTGGCGGTCACTACCTAAAGAGGAAAGCCAGCACACATTGAATGATTTACTCTCCTGTTGGCGATGAGGACTCTGGCTCCGTGCATGTTGTTTGCCTACTCTTGAACTGTATGTTTCAGTGCGAGGTGGTTACGCTTGAACATCTTTTATACATATCAACTATTGTGAAGTTAACTTTTATTTGGTTAGATCTTCCACATTTGATATTACTCGCGGCAATTATCACATTCACACGCAATACTACACAGGTGAAATTATTGGAATATAATACATTTCAATACTACTGCTAAATTAATTACGTTAGCCAATCAATCGTCGCTCGTTCGTTGTAGATCATTAAGAACGACACACTGTGCATGCTATTTGACGATACTCCATACACATTCAAATTACCGCACAAATATTATACTTCCGCTTTTCCCATGCATATATTAGCAAAGAAACACTCGTATCTCCGAACAATTATTTGATTTAACACGTCTAACTGAATTAATTGCAATAGATCATCTGACTGGTAAAACATCAGACGTAGTTCACGAACTTTGCACAATTCATCTGCGAAATCGTAAGAAAAAACGCCAGTGCTCTCTCGTACTAAAGGACATTCATAATAATGGTACACTGACAATGGTACATTTTGTACCCTTACTACTTAATCATGATACTCAATGCCAAATAATAATACATGTCGCCCGACGTAAACAAAGCGATCGAACTCCTCGTATTTTAGCTATTCTATTTTTGACGTTCTATTTAATGTATCCTCACGTAAGCCATGCACAACTCATAAAAATGTACTTCGTTGCGCTACTACCTCTCCTTCAGAAAATACCCTATTCTTGACAATTACCATTAAAAATATAGTGTAAAAAATAAACCCCATTGAAAAATGATAAGTATCTCAATTTTGGTTCTTGGTCTTGTTTTGTACACTGAACCCTTTACTCTCCGTCCTCTCTAGCTGGCAGAGAAATTAAGGGGAGTCATTTGTTCACTATCATAAAAATTCATATTAACTTTCTACAGGAACAAATTTTATACCAAACAAGAGAGTTGCTTATAAGTTTATTATTATTTTGTGCCCTTAATTGACAGCTTTTGTACTGTATAAATGGAAAAGTAATGGTTTGAAAGAGTTTTAAATGTTCCCTATTTTATTTTTCGTCTCTCGAGCAAGCTTTGGTGCTCAGATTAAGATATCTAGCATTGCCGGGCTTTACAAAATAAGAATAAATATTGACATTAAAAATAATTCTATTTGGTGGTGCAGTTAATGCTGCAGCTCTCCCACCAAACAGTACGAAGGAAAATGATGAGATGACAGCAGAAGGTTTTCTGTGGTGTAGTATCAATACTATTTCTAAAGTGTGAATCAGTAATGACCATGCAGCGTGCAATTTGTTGCCTTTGATTTGCCAGAATGTATTGCCATTTTGGTGACAGTAAAAATGTTTGTGTAAAGGCTAGAGAATAAGGTGACCGCACATGCCAATGAGAAGGCAACATTTCACACTGACACCAAAATGATACGTGGCTTCATTGTTCAATTTCTTGTTTTCTTTTTCCCTGGTCTTTATCATTAGCATTTTTTTTTTAGTGATGTAAGTGGACCACTTTTGAGAACAATGTACAATTTTTCCAGCCTTCACTCAAGTATCCTGTGTTGTAGATGCCATTTACAAATTCTTTTAACACCCAGTGGACCACTTCTGTTTCACTGAAGAAATGCAATTTGCATGGTTGTTACATACCCATGTTTATAAAACTGGATTGTACAGAAATATTTCTTTTGTATCCACACTTATAAACCTGGACCATACAGAAAGCTTTATGTTGCCTGTTCACACTTTATTTTGCATGTTGAGATAGCTACAGCATCAGTGGTAGCACCTTGCAACAGTATTAATTTTTTTTTTATGTTGATATCCTTTAACGCTAGTCACTGGTATACTCTAGTCTGTTATTCATACAACCCAAGTCCACTGAAACTCACAAGTGTAAAGCCTATTCACAGTAAAGTGAACACTTTTGAAAGCCATCTCACTTGGAATAATAGGCAATAAATATATTTTACTTTAGCCTTGAACGTTAACTTCACAGTGTGGTGAATATACACACTATGTTTATCATTTACATGGCAATATTTATTTAAAAAAGATGGTTGAAGGATAAGAAATCGCTGAAAGAAAGAGTAAGTAGGGCCTCAAAAGTGCTCACTTTACCATGAACAGCCTATACGAGAAATCACCTTCCTGCTGGTGTAGGTTTGTGTTTGTACTAGGCTTCAGTCATGCTCGGTATTCACTGTTTGTCTTTTAATATTTATGATACAAAAGAAACTCAAGTTTCTTCAATATTAGCAATACAAAACTAGTCAGTAAAAATATGTTTCCCTTATGTAGTTTAAGTAGTTTTTAGCATAAATGTGTTAGATTAGAGTTCATGTAAATGATTAACTTTGTAGTTGCACGTTATTGCAACCACGAAAATGTGGCTCCAGCTCAGAAGACAAGATAGCCGTCTAGATAATGGTAACGAAAACCTACATCTTGGTCAGTTCATACCTATTTAAAATTGTACTTTGGAGGCAGAGACTATTGCTGTATTTAGTCCAGCTTAGCATAGCTTAGCATACAGTTTAAAAAGATAGTGTGTGATAAATTATATAATGTATTTTTGATATCGACCTTTGCATGTGTAGCTTATATAAAAAGTCAAAGTTTAGCTCTGTATTTTGCATTTTGTTACAGTGATTACAAGTTTTGGAGAAACACTTCCTTTGTATATTATTGCCTTTCTAACAAAACAAAAATGGGAATTTCTTATGACTTCCCACCATTTCATATGATTTTCCACCAGACTTTCAAGTTTTACAAAACACCCACATGTTAAAACAGCCATGACCTCATCTTTAGTCTATGGTTCATAATACATATTCATCTCTTGTTTTGATAACATGCTTCACCATTTCAAAATCACGATTGCAAGAAAGATAAGTGTCCTATCAGGAACTGATCAGAATTGTTTATATCAAACTATGTTTATTCTACTCAAGTTGGGAAGCTCAATGCTTTTAGTTTGGCAACTAAAATCTTTCTCCACTAGGTAAGCGCTAGTGTTGCATGTATACTGGATTTTCTCAATTTTCTATGTTAAAAAACAAAATAATTTCAATAATCATAAATCAAATATTAAATAACTGTGAGTATGAGTTAAATAACGCCGTTGGCATCTTATGTACGTTCTTTATTCTCTACCCTCCATGTTGTTTATGATTGTCATTTGTACTGTTGCCAACTGCCTCAAGTTGTCTTGCTACCAACCTAGATCTCCTCACATCCTCCTTTTCCAATACACGTTGAAAACAGTGTAAACAAACACACAAAGACTTTGACTCCAATTTTCACACTATCATACAGCATAAACGCAAAGAACATTGCATTAGTATATCACACAACCTAGTTACATACAAATTCAAAATATTTATAATATGAACAGAAACATCTCATTTGGAAACATACTCGGAACATGGGTACCTTTTTGATGGTTTCCAAACCTGACCAAAACTGGATGTATTAGGAGCACCATCACCTCCACTGTCAACGCAAATGTGTCGACTACAGGATTCACTCTGCTGAGGTGTCACTAATGGTGCTATATGAAATATCATGGACTCTTACTCTGCAGTCCTCCTTGGTAAATTTATGAAAGCCATTTGTGTGCAAAACATCATGATTATTTATGCCATGTGTAGACCTTTCTATTTGTACTCTACCATCCTGATACAAACTGGTAGGATTAGCCACATCATTTACCTTGTGGCCTACCACGTCAATGTCATCCCTGTCGACAGACAAGCAAACACCCTTATCTGGACGAAATACCCTTGTATAGTGCTCCACAATGTTACCACTTGGCGTTTTCACCACATAAGAGAATGGATAATTTGCTGGGCGAATTATGACAGCCCCTTTTACCCACCCCTTAGATGTCTGCACCCTGACTGCTCCAGTCATTGGTTTTTCCTCTGGCTGGCGAGCCCTGACATCGTAGTATGCTTTCTGCTCAGTTTGCTTTGCCAGAAGAGCAGCGCGTACCTCTTTATGGTTTGGAAGGGAAGGATTCAATAATGTAGTAACAACTGGAATGCAGCTCCTAAGCCTGCGGCCCATTAGAAGTTGAGCAGGTGAGTGCCCTTTGGTGTGACCACCAGCAACTGGGGCTGGCAAGCGACATGCCAGAGCGCAGGGCTGCATGACCTCAACGAGCCAGCCCACCCATTATGAAAACACTCTCCTGGGGGAAGGATAATGAGGCCGGTGTTGCTACTATAAAAGACTGGTGCAATGGTGGCTCGCGGCCATCTTTGATCCAGCCGCCCGAGCGACACCAGCAAGAGAGGACCACTAGGCCAGTGGTCCCAGATCGACGCCCACCTGCAGCCACCGTCGAATGGGTCTTCCCGTAGCCGACGACGTGACCAATCAGGGTAAATATAACTCCAGTAGGGCGCAATAGGTCGCGGAGACGTAGGGATAGACGTTGGTTTGAACTGGACTCCTTCCAAGTCAAGAGTACCTGAGTAAGCCTTAAGCTAACCCTTGCCATAATTGAGATTGGTATTGTTAATATCTGTACCTCGGAGTAATGCCCTTGGGCGATCAATGTAAGAGTTGTAATAGTAAATGTGATTGAATCAAAGTAGTGTTTCTTATATCCGAGTGCTCTATCTCTGTTCTACATTCTTCCCCCTTGTAATGTGTGACCTGGTCCCCTCAGGACAGGCACCTTGTATTATTGGGGCGTTACGCAACTCAAGGAGAGAAATATTGACGAAAACTTCACATGTGTGGGAGAGAGAGAGAAAGAGAGAAAATGATAGGGAGAGTTCCTTGCTTGGCACCCCCTCGTGGTGGGAATATGAATTACACACTTCCTTAGCTATAACAGAGCCATAATGCCGTTTACTAAAATATACAGTTACTTTAATTTACACCAGTATTTTGCACGTAATATTTAAATGTTATATTCAGATATTACACAAAGGAACATTCCAGACAGTCTTTCTTATTAAAATATATATTTTTTAATAATGTTACAAGGTGACGTACAATCACAGAATTTTTTTAGACAACATAACAAATTACTGGAAAAAGAATATGATGAAAATAATGAATGCAATATTTAACAGAGGTAACATGTAAAATGTTTATGCATGTCGAGGGAATACAAGTGTACAGAATGCTTTAAAATAATTATCAGAGACTTATGCGACTAAGCACAATTGAACACTAAGACAATTTGGAACATGTTTGAAAAGTAATTAATAATTTTCCTAAGAAATGCAATTTTTTAAATGATTTTAAACTTTAAAAAACTACAGGAAAAAACAGGAAATGCAGCTTGTAAATTGTGTGTTAGAATAAGGTATATTTATTGTACAATAAACGAAAGTGAATAACCAGTTATAAGTACACACAATTCACATATATAAATAGTTAGTTAAAACGTTTCGTTTGCATGTGGTGTTGGAGCAGGGAGGCCGAAGACACCGAAGCCTGTGGAGTGTGGCCAGAGCTCCTGTCTGCTGTTGCCTCCAAGTAGTGGATAGCAGAATTAACAAAGTATATATGCTTCACATACCCTAGTGGGCCTGCCTATAGCACGGTAGTGGTCTTGTATGCGCTGTGCCTCGAGTATACCTGCACACTATACAGTACTACCATTTACTATAATATACATTACTTTACAAATAATATTTAAATGTGTGATACAGGGATTACATGCAAAGGGTTGACAGTACTTTTTCAAATAATACATAAAATGAAGAGTCTTTATAATTAGAGTTTCTGACAGTTACACGAGGTGGGAAATGATATTTTAAAATTTTAAGAGGTGACATAAATTTAACTTATACCAAATAATACTTTACTGAAATGGTGGTAAACATGATGGAAGATGTCAAACGTACTTCACTTAATAAAAATATTATTATTTAAGATAGCAGTTACATCAGGCGTTGGGACCATTGGCGACTCGGATGGCGCGCTTGGCCGGTGGCGGTTGGGAAATGTGCTTGGCCAGTGTTACGCAGGCTGTCGGCGGTTGGGCTGTCGATGGGATGCGGGATAGCCAGCAGGGTTTATAATTAAGGACAATACAATCTCAGTTCAGTTGCGAGTGAGGAGTGGTAGCGAACAGACGTGCGATTAGTTTTTGTATCTGTGCAATTAGGGTCTCGGTAATTGTGCAATAGTTAATTAGTCTAAGTATGCATACTTATTGATTGCAATTGGTAATTGATCATTATTGTGTAAATAGTTTTGGTACTTGTGCAATTGCTAATTATTCATTATGATTACTTAGTAATTACTCATTATGCAATTATTCAATAGGCGATAAAAATCTAATTACTTCCGACGGACTTCGAACTGACTGAAGATGACTCCTCAACCCTACACATTCCCTAACCTCACCCCCTCACCCTCGTCTAACCCTACACTCCCCCTACAACAACCACAGTTGCTCGTCGACCACCGAAGAGTGAAGCTCTTGGCAGCAGCCAACCCTCCCCCTTCCACCTCTCACTCCATTCCATTCCATCGTCAGAGCTCTTATCGCTCGCCAGATTCCAAGAGTCAACATCTATTCTCCCAAATATCCATTGTGCCATTCTTGCCCCAACAACCAACTGGCCAATCACAACACACCCATCACCAAAAAAAGGGGAAAGGAGGGTTAACCCTGCCCACAACCAACAACCAACCACAGCACATGTCTGGGGAAAGGAGGGGGTGGAGGAAGGGTGAGTGGCAAGGGTTTGGCCAATCACAGCACAGGAGAGGGGAGGGAGCTGGATGGGGGTGCCTGCACTTTGTGTTCTCTCCTCCGAAAGGGTGCCTGCAATTAGTATCCCCGCCTCCGAGACCCCCCCGCCCAGGTTAATCAAATGGCACTTGTGCCACTCTTGCAATTATGTCCTCGGAGTCTTCCGCTCCTACTATTGTGTTCTGTAATATTGTGCGATATTTTATTATTGTTTATTGCATAACTTAGTTTGTTTTGTGATGAATATTCACGTTGGCCGTAGGAAGGACACTGAATACCCTGCATCGTATATGAGGTCCGTATCACTCTGAATATTCCAGTTCAGTAGAGCTGCGAGCGAACGACCCACGGTGTGACTTGTGTAATGCAGAATCAAGCACTTGGCTACTGTCTGAATGACGAATCACGAGGCGGGCTGAGGTCAGATTACAATGAAGTGATCTGTGCCACGCACGGTTGGTTTCTATTTCTTCTACACTTAGAAATTTCTGTAGACTTACGGAAACTTTTATGGAGATATTACGGAGATGTAGAGTTAATTTCCGGAAAGGCACTCCAGAATGACGAATAACGGAAAAGAGCTCCGATAATATAAAATACGGGAACTCTTTGCATTCTTATGGCTTCGATTTTGAGAAACGATCAATGCCGATGATACCTGAAGCGTATAAAATCCTATCTTCACAATGCAAATTCATGTGAAATAGTAGTAGGTGAGTGGCGAACCACTCATGGAGTGACAATTGTTTGTTTCTTATTCAAATTCCGCTACAGGACAAAGCCGCATGTATACACAGCACACAGCGAAAGTAAAACTATATTATCGTAACCTCATTTTATAAACCGCAAATAAAACAAAATAGCTAGCGCTCTAACACGAATTGAAACGAAGAGAGGCGCGTTCGTCACTTTCGTGTAAAATTTCTCTGTTATACACAGATATATACATATACATTACGATATATACATTATGAAAACAAAAAAAAAAAAATTTTTTTCTTACCCCTGTTTGTAAAATTGAAATGAAATAAAACATACTCGAAAACACTCTAACATGACTAGAAACTAAGAAAGAATCCCATTTTTACAACAACACTTATTTTAAAAGCGTGGTGGGTGAGTGGAAAGTAAAACTTTTTTTTTTTTTTTTGCCAATTATGTATAAATTTCGACTGACAATATTCACGCCATATTTCAATTTTCTATATATATTTTAAAAGAGCAGATTTTAAAAAAACTTGCACGTTTATGGACACGTTTCGTGAATTCGCATAAATTTATGCGAAATTTACGGAGAGAACGTAACAGAAAAAACGAAGAGTCAGTAGTTTTAGGAAGATGTCTGGGTAATTTGTAACCGGCACTTCCCTTATGTTACGGGCATACTTTCTTAACAGTGTACGATTACGCGAAGACCTTGACGCACCGCTACAGGAAGAGGTCACCCATAATAACCTTCGGCAGCTGATAAAACCAAGTAAAACCAAGATGTAAGAATTCAGATTGTGACGACCGATTTATGGGCGCCCTTATGGTGCCTGGCCTCATCCTTTGTACATAATGATATAACTCTCTCTCTCTCTCTCTCTCTCTCTCTCTCTCTCTCTCTCTCTCTCTATATATATATATATATATATATATATATATATATATATATATATGCGTATTTAGACACACACACTCACACAATTAATTTCAATACTGTAACTCTTCAATATTTTTTCCTTTATTATTATTCTATGTCTTTAAATTTGATTTAAATGTCAAACTTTAATTCAATGTATAAGATGTTTAGCGTATGTTCAATAGGATATGTGTAGACTTATTTATTTTGACAGTTGTGCTGTATAAGCTATGAAGTCTAATGATTATCTATGGTTTCTTTGCATAAGTATTTGTCTTTGTAACAAGCACTGCCTTTTGTTTTCTCAAAAGAATCAGGCCACACCAGCCGGCCGATCACATTTTATTTTTTTATTTTTTTTTTTAACAATAGTCTGATAGAACAAAAAACTAATTCATTCTAATTTGGAATCAACGAGAGGCCAGCTAGAAAAGGAGTCAGTCCTAAGTATGAAAGATAATCTATAATATTTGATTGGCAAAATTTGATATTTACGACGGAGATACATAATTATTCACCTACTATTGAAATCCTGAGCCTATATATGTTTAAAAGAAGGAGTAATTCGACATAAGCTGTACGATGAGCCCGGAAGGAATGACGGCCCAGTAAAGGAGGACTTCGGGGTTTTCGACTTCGCACCAAGGACGACGCGGTGTCTGGTGTTCGGAGAGCCAATTCTGCGAGATGAGTGCTACTGGCTGCGGATTCTGGCGAGGTTCAGATTCTGCACCCACCTCTGCTGTTCCGGCCCGCAGAGGACGAGTTCGTTGAGCACCACCCGGAGATATGCTGTCCGTGGTGAGCGGGAGAGCTGTTCCTGGGTTCTACACCAGTGAAGGATGACTCCACCACATCGGCAGAGTTGCGGTTATTTTCCACTATCGACACAGCTAAGTCGTGTTTTTCCTCAAGCAAATGTCAATGTATTTATGACACCAGAACTAATAAAGTCAAATGTTGGTAAATCAGTTGATGTGCAATCTGCAGGCTGGTGTTGCTTGTAATTTTGAGAATTAGTATAGTATAATATCTTGTAACTAAAGTTCTGCAAAAGTACCATATAATTTGAAATTGGTTTAGTTCATCAGTATTAAAATCAAAGTAATTTTATTCGTTTCTATTTATTTACTTGAATTAAGACTTCTCTGTTTGTTTATTAGAATCAATGATCCAATTGTTTTTAACTACAGAGTTAATGGAAATTTGAATGAATACACCGATTTTTTAGTGTGGCAGCATTGAGTTCAGCCGAGGTATATTATTAATATAACCTATCAGACTCACTCACATATACGATATTTTATCATTACATTACACATTCATATCTTATATTACATATCTCAGAAATAATATCTTATAGCCAATGAAATTGGCCGTAATATTGTAACATATCAGAGGTGTTACGTTTGAATGCCCAAACGTGTGGCTATAAACTCTCCACACATTGTGTTTATTTAACACGTGACAATACAGCTATTTTTTCTGTGTTTTTGTGCAGATTGTAACAAGTACGCGATTAATCTTTCCTTAAGTGCCGTGCTATGTTTTGTGTAATTATTAACTGTTCGAGTGATTTTGCCTATGTTGATATGAGCATATGTTACGTCCTGTCCGGGGCTTCACACTATAGTTTCTTATGTATTTATCTAACCATCATTATTCGCGATGCATAAAGCCAAACTAATATGAGAAATATGAGTTTTACTACGTGTGACATGAATGCAATATATTATTTAAGATAGGATCTCTGCATAGGATTAGTTGCAGAACACGTCTTTAAACACAGCAGAGCTTAAGAAAATGTTGCTCTCCTGAGGTGTTAAATTCCTCAGGCCATAAACAAATTTAAGAGTTTCTACACCCAGGTAATAGTGGTGATTAAGGTGACGGAAAAGTAAGGTTCGTGACGATTATTAAATGAGAGAAATTTCTTATCTGTGTATGAGGGCAGCGTTCCTTCGGAGTGTCGAAAACCAGAGGACGGACTTAGGAGCTATACAGCAACAACCAAATTGAGGCGTGAATGTTGTAATTCAGGCCTCGAACTGCACTTAATGTTCGCATCCTCCACAATCCAGCGTCGGTCGACTTTTGTAGCCATCCTTGTCGGAAGAACGTCACAAGTCGCTATTTACTGTAAACTTCCTCCCTGAAGAAAATCAGCAATTATTCATTTTCACACATTAAAATTTGTCTTACTCTTTCTTTTAACAATTTATATAATTCCTCCTACTTATCACCTTATTGTTCCCAACGAACATAGACATTTTTATTCATAGCTATATAAATATAACTTCAGTATTTAAGGGACTGGGATGATTATACTACTTGCCTCCCAGATTTTCGAATGTGGGAATCGTGCCGGACGATGCCACTGGTCGGCGGGTTTTCTCGGTATCTCCCGTTTCCCCCGCCCCCTAATTACGGCTCTGTGCCATACTCACCACGCTTCACCCTCGTCGGCTCTCAAGACCTCAATGTTAAGAGAAGATGGCAAAAATAATTTGTACCATAATTCGAATCCATCATCACCTGACTAAGGGCAATCTTAAATATTGAAACTGGCAAACATAGCAAACTGAAATGAAATGCATATAATAATTAATTTTATACATGTCACGCCAATCATCATTATTTACGGCGCCCAAGCCAAACTAAAAATCAAAGCAATTTATTAACTTATTCTAATTAAACTACAATACATATTTAAAATAAACGCTATTAAAGACTATACACGGTAAAGTGAGCAATTTTTCAAGTCCCCTCATTTGGAATAATAGTAAATAAATATATTATATTGTAGCCTTAGACTTTAAATTTCGAGCGTGGTAAAATATATACACTTTGTTAATACTTACGTGGAAATTTTTTTTTTAAAGCGGTGGAAGGATAAAAAATGACTAATAGAAAAAAATAACTAGGGCCTCAGAAGTTCTCACTTTACCGTGAACAGTCTAGACACTTTGTGGTCGCTTCCGCTAGTAGCTGGGGTTACCTTGGCCTGAGGGTAGGCAACAGGTGTTCCTGAATGGGTATTACAAACTTAGCAAGGTGATACATGGTGCAAAATAAGACGGAAAACATAATACCACCCATAATCCAAAGTGATTGCTGAAGGGGATATGTACTCCTAAAGCAAGTGTTCTCGTAACAAATTTATTTCAATGTATCAGAAATTACGTGAAATTAAACATCAGATTAGTGGATCATATTTTAATGAAAAAATATCTTAAACATTAGAAAATTTTATTTGTAAAATAAATGCCCTTCATAAATTAAGTTGGATTTGCCAAATTATGATCGCAAAAAAATTCCTAGCTCCTAGATATTCTCCAGTTTCGGAGCTTGAAGTCAACTGGTACCTACACATTTAAGGCCGGGCTACAATTGATTTAGCACACGCAAAGCACGTGCGATAGCACAGAACACACGCACAGCTCGAATCTGAAAGCCACAATTAAAATAGCAACGCACAGAAATGACGGATGTTTACATAAAACAGTCCTGATAATGAAAGGAAACGATGCTCGGTAAATGCGCGTGCGTGTGTTAGTAACATTGGAATGAACAAAAGACAGCTCTGTTTACTTAGCTGTTCGTGTGGTTATTTGTAGAAATATAATATTTTATACCGTTCATCTTAACATACATTGCTTGTACAATAACAATTTCGATCAAAACAAACTTCTGTCTATATGGCGCCAAACTCTTCAAACAGTAGTCAAATTCACTACTTTTGTAGCCATTTTCATCGTCACATGAACTCGGTGGTATCGACGTTCTGATTGGCTACGCACGGCGCATACGCACAGGAATTATAGGATATAGCTCTACTTTCTATGCACTTCTCCTATGCTATGTTTCTGTGCGTGTGCTGTTCGTGATTGTAGCGAGTGTCGTGCTAATACATGTATTCTACTTTCTGTGCCTGTGCTGTTTTCTGTTCTAAATCAATTGTAGCCCGGCCTGAACAAACAATATAATTTTTAGTGATGGGGGTGTAGCCAGTTTGTGTGAGAAAACGGTTGAAAGCGAAACGGAGGAGAACGCATTAGCCAATAGGAAGTGAGTTTCGGCCAAGGTTTCCGCAAACACGGTGATTTTGGACAGTGCGTATAATGGTACAATTGCAGTAATCGCCGGAACATAAACCTATAAATAAAATGTGGCATTCCGTAGGGAAATACAGTTCCTTAATACGTTACTTCACCGCTTATAGCAACATCTTAAATTTATTTCGGAAATGTAGTAAACAAACAAAATTTCTGTAGCTGGCAGGAAACACTCCACTTTAAAATATGTGTATGCGTATGAATATCAATATGGAAATTCTTGTTTTACAATTCTAGTTATAAACTTTACTCTAAATGGTATTGAACTTTTCTTAACCTCTCATTTAAAATCTCTGAAATTATTTTGGATTCTTTCCTTTCACAGATTCCTGGAATAACTATATTGTAAATATCTTCACTACCCATCTCGTGTATTCTTCAGCCGCATGTAAAATTATCACAGTCATGGACTTGATCACTTTATTGATGCGTCGGTCCAGCGAAACTGTGAAACTATAATAAAAGTAAATATTTTACAAATTTGCTAATTATTACTCCCATATGCATTAAAATAAACAGAAAGAAGAATAAATAATTTCATTATTCACAAATGTTTATGTGACACTATTAATTCGACGTTAAGACATGGAACAAGTTTCCTTCCGCGTATTTACCAACCTTACTGGGCGTATGCCTCTCGGTGTAGTCTACCCGTTGCAATACATGCATCTCTAGGCTGTTCACGGTAAAGTGAGTACTTTTGGAGCCCTAGTTACTTTTTACTTTCAGCCATATTTTATCTTTCAACTGCCTTTTCAAATAAATACTCCACGTATGTAATAAACACAGTGTGTATATCCCACCGCACTCAGAAGTTAGCGTCTAAGGTCTAAAGTAATATATACTTATTGAATATTATTCCAAATGAGAGGGCTTTCAAAAGTGCTCACTTACCATGAACAGCCGATAGGGAGCAGTGACATTTTTCAAAAGTTGATTTCAAAAATGCTCACTTTATCGTGAACAGCATTTAGAGGCATGCATTGAACTTTGTTAACGTGTCGCGTCCAATAAAATGATAGCGCCAACCAAATCGCCTTTGGTAAGGCTGCATGCATCAATTGAGCGCCCTGCGCGTAGAGACGATACCTCTGTACAGACGCCGGTCCGCGACGACCGTATAGCGCTTCGTCGAGTTTTGCCTCGCTCACAAAAACATAACCTTCACGAGAGAACCACCTTAAGTTTCGGATTTTTCACATGTTAAATCTTGTGCCAAACACTTCCTCTTCTTTCAGGTAAAACGTTTCAAAATATTGAACAAATCGGTAATCCTATTTAATCTGTATATACAGCTAAGAAGTTGCTGTAAATCCCACCATGTCAGTAATCGCCATTGCTCATTTCACCACTTAGAAAGGCCTGCCGCACGAAAATTCTAAAAGAGTGGGTAAACTTGGCCACTAGACAAATTGTGGTAGTATAAAATTCACTAAATTTTCAAGAATGGACTTTTATTTAAAACTGGAATTCTGTAGCTGATTTGTTTTTCCCTAAGTTTTTTTTGTAGTACATTATGGACTGACATACTTTAATAAACTTCTGAAACAGCTATCATCGCAGACTCGGTGGACTAAAACAATTTACGTCGGGGCTCTAACAGTGAAGCGTTACAACGCAAATTAATTGACTGTTATTTAAATTAACATTTACATGATAAGCATGGGTGTTCAGTGAACGTCACACTATTTAACTATAATTTTTCTCTTCACTGGACGTAATTTCTACATAAGAATTATATTTCGAGACTTAATGCTCACATAGTTTGTCTGATCTTCCAAACGAAACCAAAACCATTATTTCGAAATAAATAATTTTACCACACAAGATAATTTGTCTAGAATTGTAAGGAATTTTTTTTAAAGCCACCAACGTCGTCAATGAACTGTGACCATAGGTTTAAATATTCTTGGAACAAATATATTTCAATTTAAATTACATTAATAAACATTTAATGCTTTATGCAACAAACATCGTTTGGCATATCGTTCTCATAGTGAATGGTTTCAAACTATTGAATTTTACAAGCAAAAACAATTTATTTCTCTCTTCCGTTCGAATTATTATTATTTTTTTTTACCGAACAACACTGCACAAGGGTTAATCTTTATAACAACATGCCTATCGCTAGCAGTGATGGCAACATTAAATGTTCTGTAAGCAAGCATATGCTGAGGTGCAAAATTTGCCACACTTTTTATAGTAGAATAACCTGAATATGTAGTCTACCAGGGTTGCCAAATTGGCGATTTGTCGTAATTTGGACTATTTCAAAGCCAAATTTGCGACCAAAATATCCGAAAATGCGACTTTCGCAATATGGGCAATTTTTGTAATGAATTTGTAATTTTTGAGCTATTTGGAACAATTTACGTAGTATTTATATATTTTATGATTGTAAGCAAAATAATCGATTCTCATAAGTAAAATTTGTTTCTGGTAACGGTGATTTCTGTGGATTCATTCGAAGAGGGACTTAAGACGAACTCTTGTTATTCGCTCCTGCTCGCTGCTGTTAATGTATAGATCAATAGCATATCACTCGATCGTTTATGCTTTTGACATATATATGTTAATTGTGTGTACATTTTTTAAATTTAAAGCAATTAGTGTATAATGAATATAACTGTTTTGCATGAAAAATTGACATTCTATTATAATAATGCAATTAGTATAAAGTGTATAAAAAATTGGGCGACATTGGGGGACAAAAAATTAACTATTTAGGTGACTGCATAAAAAACAATCTGGCAACCCTGATGTGTGCAAAACTATTACTACATCAAGTGACGAAGATTCTGATAGAGTTGCCTTTTGTGAAATATCAAAATCAAGTTTTAATTTTACTATTGACACAAAAACCCCTGGCGGTTTCCACTATAGTATGGGATACGCAAACAATAAATACAATTTTTATTTCTCTTTCTATAAACTGGATGCAAGTGTAGGTAGCCCCTACGTACATTTCAAATCAAGAATTTTGCAAAATGCATGAAAGAAAATAACTTACGGTCTTACCACGAAATTTACCAGAAATAAAGCAACAACGTATTTCTAGAAAATCGTTGAAGGACATCCTTACAATAAATTATTTGTAACCTTGGTAATTTGCTAGAAAGTGGCGCGATAACGCGAAAACCAAAGCGTGGTGCTAAAAGTGGATGACTCTGGGCACCCCTTTTCACAGCGGCGATCAAGCGGTTACCTGTGCCAAATTATTCCCTGAGATCGCAAACTCCACTTCCCCTGCCTGAACTGTCGTTTTCCTTAACGAGGCCATATTTCGGCTGACGGTATATGTTCTCTTACACCAGTGCGTATTGCTCAGTATGCTTCGAGCAGCATTCTTGCCGTACTTGTTCCTTGTTATAGGCCATTCACGGCAAAGTGAGCACTTTTCGAAACCCTCTCATTTTGAATAATCCTTACTACTATATAAATGCGAAAATGTGTTTGTTTGTCCTTTCACGCCAAAACGGAGCAACGGATCGACGTGATTTTTTGCACAGATATAGTTGAAGGGTCGGAGAGTGACATAGGCTACTTTTTATTCCAGGAAAATATATCATTCCTTCAGGAAAATTCTTATTGTAAATATGTACTGGATTAAGTTTTTCATAGGATTGATTACTTCATTCAAAAAGCATTGTTTAAAAAAATGGTGTCATTGCTCCTTTTTTTTTGTCTATGGGCTGTAAACATTTCCTTCCAAAAAGCCGTAGTGGTCCAGTGGCTCGAGTTATTCCAAGTGGGGCCGCAGTAGCTCAGTGGGTAGAGCACCCAATATTGGGGCCGCAGCTGGTCAGGGGCTAGAGCACCAAGTAGTGGAACCGCAGTAGCTCAGTGGGTAGAACTATGTGACACGCGCACGAAGCAGCGGGTAAAAGCTAGTAGTCAATAAATATAATTTATTGTAGCTGGGATGTTAGCTTACGAGTCCGGTGAAATATAAACACTCTATTTATTAATCACATGGCAATATTTATTTTAAAAAGTGTTGGAAGGATAAAAAATGGTTAATAGGAAAAAAAGTTACTAGGGCCTCAGAAGTGTTCACTTTACCGTGGACAGCCTATACTGACACACCCACGTCATTTTGGGTATTCACAATTCCACTAATATTTGGGGGGGGGGGGAGGGCAAGAACTGTGTTTCTTTTCATGATACTGGCATGTCTCTTACACTTATTTAATGTTAAAGATTACTCACGAAGGCATTAGAAATGTGCGTAATTCATTTGTGAACTTTATTGTTTAATCGAGAGTCGCCTTCTACGGTCTTCAGTTTCGGAAGTTTACGAGACAGTCTAGATAAAAAAGGAATTTGTAACTCTGACGAAATTCTGATGACTTGGGTAGCTGCATGTCTACGGCGCGGCTTAACGCACAAGCCTTTCTTTACTTATAATAAAAATCAGTATCCAAAGTGAAACTCCAGTCAACATGCTGCCAGATGGTAAGCAAGGGACATAGGCTAATCCCCGATTAGCAGTCGACGAGGAAATTAGTAGAATGAGAATAAAGTGTGCCGAGTGTGCCGAAACCATAGAGTCAACGTTTCACGAAATCTTACTGTTTACTAAAACACATAAAAAAAGATATATTCATCTTACGCGATTCGTCCCACGGATATTTCGTGTTGTCCTTGACGTACCCAGAACGCTCGCCTTACACCAACGCGAACCGAGTTCTATACCCGGCGGGGGTCACTCACGGACTTTCGCAAGTAGAACCGCGCCGGGCAATGCCGTTGGTCGGCGGGTTTTCTCGGGAGTCTTCCGTTTCCCTAGCCCTTGCATTCCGGCGCTGCTCCAGCTTCACTTCTCTTCACTGTCATCGGCTCTCACTATGTACCTAGGGGCTTGAACTGCATTGCTGTGTTTGAAATACACGCACTTTATTCACTGAATCACTTTACGTGCGTCGTTTGTACTTGTTTACGAAAAGAAAATATACTTGAGACAAGGTACGAGGACTACTTTCAAGGCGCCAAACACATTACAAACACCATTCTCGAGATCTCCAACACAGCTAGAAATTGTTTTTTCACACTGCCTTATCGCAAGATGTACTGATCGTAGACAGTCAAAACTTGTAGGGCCTATTTGGCTGTTCACATTAAAGTAAGCACTTTTGAGGCCTTAGTTACTTTTTGCTTTCAACCATTGATCTTGAGCAGGGCTTTCAAAAGTGCTCATTTCACCGCGAACAGCCTATACACGTAAACGACATATCTGTCGAGCGAGGCTGGGGCGGGTCGCTAGTAAAAGATAAGGTACTTTTATGTTAACAGAAGAATAAAACGCTTGTGGTATGCGATACGGGAAACACCCAAGCTCGTCGACGGGGTGATTTATCAAATGTTAGTTCCAGAAAACGTGAGGAAACTGCGGATAAATGGTGTGTGGACGGGACACGAGGGCAGTGTGCCCGCGTCTGCACAACAACTGTCACATTTCGTAAGCCAATAAGTTAAGCAAGAAGAATATTCAACTTACTACCAAAAATAATTGAAATGTTTCTCAGGTATTAATTTATATTAAATTGACGTTTAAACACGATTGTCAGCTTTAATTTTGTCGGTAAGCTAATCGCGTTTTTTATGATTTTCGGCTGATTAACAACAGAACACCAAATATAACCAGCTCTAATTCAGGTATTTGTATATCTACTGATAGTCAACTCTAATCGTTACAGCTATTTAAATTTAACACAAAAAGCATTAATAATTCGGTAGAAGCTAATTATGAAGTTAATTGTACAAATCCAAATATAAAATAATGCAGAAAGTTACCGCAGCATTTTGTACTGAAGTGGGGAAGGGGTGGGGGTGGGGGGCCTCCACGGCGCCATCGTTCCGCGAGTGTCGTCGAATGGAGGGACGTCGACGCGGCCGGTATAACCGCCTCCTGTGTCCCGACATCACGGCCGGGGGCCACTGTGCTGCTGTCTCGGCTGTCCGCAGGTATCCGTCGTAGCCAGGTCGTCCGGTCGCTGCTCCTCGACATGAAGTGAGTGAGTTCACTTTCCTTTCACGATGGAAAACACACGTAGCCTATCCACGGTCTCTTCACGCTTTTTAAATCAAGCATTTGGAAAATCGCCCCGGGTACGTCGTGTTTGGTTGTTTCTTAACCCATTCAGACCTGGTGTACACAAATGTGTACATTACACAACTGGAATGTATGTAATTTTTTGTCTGTAGTGCACACTGCGAAGCTCAGTGACCAATGATCTTACCAGTGGTTAATGATTCGATTCGCAAACCGTGTTAGTAGGCTAGGTCATAACTATAGGCGATTCACGGAAAATTGGGCACTTTTTAAGGCCCTGCTGAATTTTTCCTTCTGGGCAATTTCTAGGTTTCTGTCACTTTTTATTATAAACATTGCTATATGACTAACAAACACAGTGTGTACTTTTCACCATTCCCAAAAGTTAACGTCTGAAACTGCAATAAAATATATTTACTATAGGCTGTTCACGGTAAAGTGAGCACTTTTTAAGGCCCTTCCAATATGCATTAACCTCTATTAAATATATTTTATGGCAACTTAAGACGTTAACTTTTGGGCGTGATGGAACGTATATACTGTGTTTATTGGTCGCAAAGCAATGTTTATATTAAAAAGTGGCGGAAAGATAGAAAATGGCTAAAAGAAAAAATTTTTGCAGGGCCTTAAAAAATGCTCACTTTATCATGAATAGACTACAGTGGTTAATGCCTGTTGGAAGGGCCTTAAAAAGTGCTCACTTTACTGTGAATAGCCTATAGTTCATGTAACTGTCGCCGAACATACAGCTTACAGCCCATTGGCTCTGACTACGAAACAAGTGCTGTGTCGACTTAAGTACAGAACTCATCATAAAATTTTGTGTTTGCAACATATGAAAACGTAAATTAAAGTGCGTCTGAAAAGGTTAAATACGTCTTGCATAGATACCTTCAAAATTCGTGTTATTATTTGAGGACAGAATATACTTCAAAAAGTTATACATTTCTATTGGTTTTATTACTGGGTTACAGCTTTCCTGGCACCTCCTTGACGTATTTGAACCAATAAGAGAGAATTAACGATGTCATGGGCCAATCGCGTCCAAACCAGACGAAAAGGAAAATGACACCTGACTTATGCGGAAGCCAATAAACAGATGACCCTGACTCAAGTTTACATAGGACAGTGAAGTTCATCGTGCAGTCAGAAAATAACGCGAATTTTGCATGTCTCTGGTCATGCATCGCAAGTATTTTACACATTCTGATAATCCTGTTTTTGGTTAAACTGAACTTTTGCTTATGTATTATCTATATATTATAATATATAACTAGAGCGAAGAAATTTACACGAAGGGTATTCAATATTCTATGTGTAGAGACCTGAAGAATTCGTGGATTTATTTTGGGACGAGCTAGAATTCAAAACACGTGTGTTCAGATAACTTTAGCCATTGTCCACGCGGTGTATGACACCTCCTGGAGAACGCTGGCCCAGTCGTCGCCTTACTCTGTGACAGCAGGCAACCAATGCGCAGTTGATATCGGCATATTTGTACACAAAACTGTAATGTCTATACTGTAAAATATTGTATAATTTTACACCAAATGAATGTGGCATCAGTGTCTCCACTGACATCAGTGTAATTTTACACATATATATGTTATTGTTTTTTTAATCCACGTCCAAGTAAATTTAGCCTACAAATTAGTAAAATAACATACATTTTGTACAACTAACATTACATAGAATGGTGTAAATCACTATTACTATGTAGCAGAAAATGAACTGCAACATTTGTGTGTTTTCTCTCCACCGCAAGTAAATTTACACAGCCATAGCAATTTTAATTTCACCACTGTGTATGTGTATTTGTTCACCAACAAAATAGTAAAATCACAGATTCACTGTAATTGTAATTACTCAATTTCTATAAATTTTTTAATGTTTCTTGTAAATTGACACCAAAATTGTGTTTATTAAGCCATACACAGACGTGTAGTACTCTCTGGATTACTATAAATATTTGTGTAAAATTGCACGCATTGTAGTTGTTTTTACAAACTACACATACAAAATGTAACATTACCAAACATTTGTTTGTGTAAATTTACACTTATTTTTGCAGTGTAGCATGCAGGTCATTGAACTCTCTAATTTTTCAGGCCTCTACGGCTATATGCACACCTGCAGCCTTCCTTTGGCTATTGGCTGCGTGTCGTTGTGTGACTAGATCCTGTTACATGAGTGAGCCAATCAGAATTAAATGTATCCGATACTGACCGTCCGTGATTCGTGGGTAGGCAGATAATGCGCGTAACAATTCAAATGATCCACTAACGAAGGTATTTGGAACACAATTTGTCCTTTCTTTTCGTGAAAAACAGGACCATATATACATAATTTATAATCAACATGAACAAGAACAGAGAGAAAATGGTGCGTTGTTAGTATACGTATAGGCTGTTCACGGTAAAGAGAGCACTTTTTAAGGCCCTTCCAATAAGCATTAACCACGAATAAATATATTTTATAGCAGCTTCAGACGTTAACTTTAGGGAGTGGTGGAGTATATATACAGTACTCTGATTATCGGTCACAAGGCAATGTTTATATTAAAAAGTGGCGGAAAGATAGAAAGTAACTAAAAGGAAAAATCCTGCAGGGCCATAAAAAGTGCTCACTTTACCGTGAATATACTATAGTAAGAACTAGTTCAGACTAAAAACAAAATAGAACTGAGTGCTCGCCAATGCGGTGTGTTGTCCCTTTGCTGCAATTGTCTAAACTTGGTTGTGATTTGTTTACGCGAGACTGGGGGATATCTTGAACCTAGAACTCTAGCAGGCCTTCAGAAAAATTGGAAGTAACTGTGAATAGACTATAAGTAATGAACGTATACGTATCGAAATTAAAGAATGTGTTCTTACGAAACGGTTAACGTTCAATGTGTTACGTGTCGCATATGAACACCCTCGATATGTAGACGTGTAGAAAATGGCGATATTTTATTTCATGTCATGTACGTAAAGACAAAGGCTTCGACCAATACAATTAACCCTTTCAGATCCACTATAATTTACGGTTTCTGCTGTTGTAAACAATACTTTTTATGATGCGTGCTGTACTTAAGTCGATGCAACACTTGTTTCGTTGTCACGGCCAAAGAACTAGGCTATATGTTCGGCTACATTTATATGAATCAGTCATGACCTTGACCAGTAAGACGGTTTGCGAATCATTCAGCTAGAGGTTAAACCATCGGTCATTGAGGTTCGCAGTATGCAGTACAGACCTACAATTACCTACTGTGCATAATGTTCACAACTATGTACACTGGGTCGAATGGGTTAAGGTGGAAGAATTCACAGCGTGCATATTAAGCAGAACTTTCAAAAAAGCTCAGTTTACTGTGAACAGCCTATAGCTAGAGACATGCAAAATTTGCATTATTTTCTGACTGCACGATGAACTTCACCGTCCTATGTATGTCCGAGTCAGGGTCATTTGTTTATTGGCTTCCGCAGAAGTCAGGTGCCATTTTCCTTTTCGTCTTGTTTGGACACGATTGGCTCATGATATCGTTAATTGTTTCTTATTGGTAACAGGAAAGCTGTAACCCATTAATAAAACCAATAGAGATGTATAACTTTTTGAAGTATATTCTGTCCTCAAATAATAACTCGAATTTTGCAGGTCTCTACCTATAGCCGTAATTTTATATGGGCGCACGCCTGTCTTTACTTTTAACACTGTGAGGTCGGTATACTTTTATCAAGAGATCACGGTGACTGAGCGGTTAGACTGCTCGCCTCCAACCAAGACGAACATGGTTCAATCCCCGGCCGGGTCACTCCAGATTTTCGCAAGTGGGAATCGTACCGGATGATGCCGCTGGTCGACGGGTTTTCTCGAGGATCTCCCATTTCCTCCACCCCTTACATTACGGCGCTGCTCTATATTGACCTCGCTTCACCCTCATCGGCTCTCAAGAACTCGTCGTTAAGAGCCGCCCAAATCTCTTCATTCACTCACGCTTTTGCCAGGTTTCAATACAAGCTGGACGTCAGTTGCCTATAGCCATCACGGAATGGACATCATGTTTTAGTATTCTCTGCTCTTACTTAAAGTCGTCCTATTAGTAAACACCGCCCCAGACTTTCGTCATTGACCGGCGTTGGCCAATGTAGTGCCTAGTAGGTCGTTTTCCAATCTGACGTTTTCTCGTATATAACTGGATGTGCTGTGCAGCCCATCGCGTTCATTTGTGGGCCTTTTTGAGGCCCCAGTTACTTTCTTCCTATCAGCCATTTTTTTTATCTTTCCACTATTTTTAAAACAAATATTGCCCTGTAAGTAGTAAATACAGCATATATATATATATATATATATATATATATATATATATATATATATATATATATATATCACCGGACTCAAAAGTCAATGTTTAATGCTACAATAACACTTATTTAATGACTATTATTTCAAAATGAGTTCACTTTGCCCTTGAATAGCCTATAGTAAAAAAGTTTGATAAAATTAGAGAAAAGATCTAAATACATTCAGGATAGTTTTATTTGTTTATATACAAGTGTTACACGAGCTTCACTCGGGTACAGTCTTCAAAGTTTTAATAATTGGTCACAGATCCGAAAATCTCGCGAATTCACTCGAACACAAGATAAACTTCAACCGCATGTATACTTGAGTATTTGATCACATACTGTTATACACACCCCGGACGACATCCGACTATAGACTGTTCACGGCAAAATGAGAACTTTCGAAAGCCCTGCTTAAGATCTACTTATACGCATGCTGTGTATTTTTCCGCATTATGTAAAATTAACATTGCTATGGGCCTCATCACTTTATTCATGCGTTGGCCGAGAGAAAATTTGAAGTAATTATTGTACAAATATGCTCATTTTACACTTCGAAAAAAAAAGAAGAAAAAAAAAACAGAAAGAAATTATTTAAGTTATCACAAATGGTTACCTAGCACTTTTTGTTCGACGTTAAGACATGTAAGACATGGCACTACTTTCCCTCCAACGTTGCCAACTTAACTGGGCGCATGCCACTCAGTGCGCCCGTTAATATATACGCAGGTAGGAGCAGTGACTTTTTTCATAGGTTGATTTCAAAAGTGCTCAATCGAGAACAGCCTATAGTAACGAAACTAAAAGAAAAAAAATTAAATAGCACCGAATCCCGTGCTCCTTAGCAAAGAATAGGCAATAATACAGAAGCGAAATGGCGTGGCGGTTCCTTAGCGAACTCCGTCACTCATTGGCCACGTGAAGCTCTGGGAACGGACCGTGTGTCTGACTGGCTACTATTGGATGAGCTGGTGGTTTACAAGTAAGTTACCATGCCCTGATTGGCGTACGTCGTTGCGACGTGTTGCTGGCACGTGACGCCATATTGCTGGCAAGTGACGCCATACTGCCAGCACGTGACACCATATTGCTGGCGTGTACAGTTGCAGTTCGAGTAACAAGCGACTATCTCACCTCTGTATTATTATTATTATTATTATTATTAAGTATTCTGTGGTTCGGCACTGCCTTCTGTCAAGTGTATAAAGGTCGTTTCACACGATAAAATATTTATTTAATTAAAATTACTTGAATGCAATTTATTGAACTAAAAAATTACTTCATTTGCCTGCCAGTGAAATGCATTCAATAAGTTTTCACGTCTCCACATGAAAATATATCACTAACATTTTAATGAAACCAGTTTAAAAATACCAAAAGTAAATTTTTACAAGTATTAACGGGTCATGCACGACACGAAAATAATTGGTTAAAACAACAACAAATTTTTTAAATATTACTGAACATTTCCTTTTCAAAAAATGTGTGCACACGACTATACAATTACGAGATTACTTCTATTAAGTAGAACATATGTGATCGGCGATTGAAATTTTAGATTCCGTATAATATATAACATGTTGTAAACGAAAATCTCGAAGGAAAACGAGACTTCCAAGAAACTGAAATAGGAAATAGCTACGATTATGAGGTTCGTATGACGTTATATGGAATTCAATTAATCGAATTCATTAAAAATTGAAGGAAATTTTATGTAAGACGTGATAATGAGGGAAACTGGCCAATGGAGGCTGGCCCGCTGCTGCGAAGGGTTTGAGCGCCTACTTGTCAGCAAGGACGTCAGTTGTGGAGGGAACATGGGATACAGTGCGCAGGCGGGGCGGGGGATCGGCCATGGCCGATATTAAGGAACCATAGCAGCGTTCTCCTGTAGCGATTTCGGGAAATCATGGGAAACCGAAATCAGAACGATTGGGCCAGGAATCGGAACACTGTTAAAGGCTGTTCGCGGTATAAAGTGAACACTTTTGAAATAAACCTTAGAAGAAAAAGTCACTGTTCCTATTGGCTGTTCACGGTAAAATGAGCACTTGTGAAAGCTCTGCTTAAGATCTACTTGTATGCACGTCGTGTATTCTTCCGCTTTATGTAAAATTAACGTTACCGTGGGCCTCATCACTTTATTGATGCGTCGGTCAAGGGAAAATTCGAAATTATTACAAAGTAGAGATTTAGCAAATCTTCTCATTTTTACACTTCCATACATTAAATTTAAAAAAAAAAGTGAAAGGAATAATTTTAGTTATTACAAATGGTTACGTGACACTTTTTATTCGACGTTAAGTAATGGAACTACTTACCATGCATCGTTACCAACTTGACTGGGCGCATGTCCCTCAGTTCGCCCGTTAAAATATATGCATATATTAGTAGTAACATTTTTCTAAGGTTGATTTCAAAAGTGCTCACTGTAACGTGAACAGCCTTTACCTGCATATATTTTAACGGGCTCACTGAGTGACATGCGCCCAGTAAAGTTGGTAACGATTGAGGTGAAAGTAGTTCCATGACTCAAAGTCGAATAAAAAGTGTTAGGTTAACAATTGAGATAACTTAAAATATTTCTATCGCGTTCTGTTTTTCTAATACACCGAAGTGTAAAAATTAGCAGATTTTTAAAATAGGCTATTTACTTTTCTAATAAGTTTACAGTTTCACTTGACCGACGCATGAAAAAAAGCGATGAGGCCCGTGGCAATGACAATTTTACATAAGGTAGAAAAACACATAACGTGTATACAAGTAGATCTTAAGGAGGGCTTCCAAAGTTCTCATTTTACCGTGAACAGCGTTTAGCTGTACGGGGCTCTAGGAACAGGCCTTGTGTCTGATTGGCTATCACATGCTGCGAGTAGATTCCCTATTAGCTGTGCTGCTGGCTGGCAAGTAGGTTACCAGCAGCTGATTGGCGAATGGCGTTCCAACATTTGGCTGGCGAGTGAGACGTCATTTTGCTGGCATGTGCGGTTCGAGTTCGCAATGTAACGGCATGTTTCATCACACTTTTCAGCCAAACCTTTGAAAATCACCCCATGTCATGTCATAGTCGTAGATTAAGCACATCAGTTTAAATTAGCTCAATAATTTTATGTTATTTTTTCCTCCAGTGCTGTTGTTATTTTGCGACGTTTGTTACGCATATTTATAATATTCTTAGATTAATTACATCAATTTATATTAGCTTAATTAAAATGTTATTATAATGAATTATTTTTTTCATTGCTGGTGTTACGATGTGGTGTATATTTTTACACGTATATGTTGAAAACCGGTCTGGGTGACTAAAATAAATGAATAGATAAATATAATGCCTAATATGTTTGGTTCATTTCCTCAAAAATTTGAATGTGTCACAAGCGTTTTATACTTTTGTTAGAATAAAACTACTTTATTTTTGGTTAAATTGAATTTTCATTTATATTGATCTATAATTTATTATATTCCATTTATAATTAATGTGAGGAGAGAAAAAAAAAAAAAAAAAAGGTGTTTTGGTCATGCCTAGTAAGAAATAGTTCTTATGCAAAATGTTATCACACTGAGTGCGCACTAATGCGTTGTGTTGTCTCTTTGGTGTAACTTTCTAGTCTCTGTTAGCTTTGTTTGCATGAGGCGGAGGATTATCCTAAAAGTAGAACACTAGCAGGGATTCAGAAAATACGAAGTAACCGTGAATGGATTATATAGGCTATCGTGTGTAGTGTTGAGAAAACAAGGTTATAATATTGTGTAATAAAGTAATTACCAAACGGTATGAGTGAATGCCTAGCTTGTTAAAAGGCGCTCGATTCAAATCGGCTGTATTAGAGGAAGGGAGATTTTCCACGTGGATTTACAATCTCATTTCCTCTTGAGGCCTTTTACAAACACGATTCTTGTGGTTTTACAAACGAGTAAATTTACAAAAATGTTTGTATTGTTATAAAAAATTTTAAATTTACTAACAATTTATAAGTAAAAATTACACTTTTTTTTTTACAGAGTACGTTATCCTGATTTAAAGAAAAAACGCAGTGCAGCACATGCTATACACTAACTTGACTGCACCGGAAGTGCTTTGGCTGTCATGAATCAACTTTTCCTCGAATTTCTTGTAATCAAAGTAACGTATTCAAAAATTAAGCAGTTTCTAAACAAACGGCGATGTGACAAATTTTAAAGACGGTCACTATTCTTTTGAAAGAGAAGTAACGAGTAACCAACTGGTTCTCAAGGTAGGCGATATATGCACATTTGTAAATTAGTTCAGGCTTATATTTTACATTGGTACAAGCCAGTTTATACCAGAAAGATATCAAACAAAGTTTTTACGTATATATTTTTAATTTCGTGTAGTTCTTTGAAAATTTACACAAACTTTAATTAATTACTTAAAAATATGTTACAGCACTATAAATTTCACATAAAAATAAAATAACTCTGTTTTTCAAAGTATAGTTTCGATATACGAATACTAAACGTTATTGCGTCGGAACGATAAGATTAAGGGCAGAAATTTACTCTCCAAAATCAAGGATAAAATTATTACATCCATTGTTATTTTGTGAAGGGGTATCAATTAACATGTTCCCATTTTCGCTCAGATTTTATTATTATTTTAAAAGTTTTGAAAACTATATTCTAGTGTAGCTCGAGCGAAGCACATCTGAGAATATCTCTGACCACGAAGAAAAAAGTGGCTTGTATTAGCTTCATTGCTTCCTTAGTTAGTCTACTTTCCTAGGTACCGAAGGCAGATAGGCTTATGAGATCATTTTTTCTGTATATGTGTGTGTCCTTTAAAACTAATACGTGATATTTAGGAAAAAAACCAAACATAATTTTTCAAAGACTTGATTCAAAGAGTGCCAAGATATTACGCGAACAGACTGTAAATGTTCTTTTCATTGTAATAATAACACTAGAGAATTATCATTAGTAGAATTATTATGTCTGTTTTTCAGTTCCAGTATAACTGTAGGCGTGCAACTAGTCAGCTTTGCAATTCTTGTAGCTGCACGGAATAGCATTCCACCTGCTTATGCCACATTGAATGAGTGGATACATTTCAAGGTAAGTTGATTTTGACATAAAGATACTAAATTACGTCTTAGATTCTTGAATCAAATATAATGTTTCTGATAGGAGCAGCGATAATTTTTTTTGTGATTAATACTAAGAGTCACAATGTTAAAATGAGTGCATGTAGCTCTTTTGAACGTAACATAGTCATGATGTTCGTGTTTAGTAAAGTGGTCAATGTCGAAAGTCTTAAATTCTCTATGTGAATTTTTTTATGGGCCGTGGTCACTGAGCGGTTAGCCTGCTCGCCTCCCACCAAGGCGAACCGGGTTCAATCTCCGGCCGAGTCACTCCCGGATTTTCGCGTCGTGCAAAATATTATTACACTGAGTCCTATTGGTGTTATTTTCTACATTCGGTTGCTTTGTTTTCATGAGGCGGAGGAATATCCTGGAAGTAGAACTTTAGTAGGGCTTCAGAAAAGTTAGAAGTAACAGTGAATGAATTATACCATCTGGCGCTCGTACTTAACCGGCGGATACTACTCATTATATCAACGCTGAGTCTGAGTAATCAAGTAGTTCAAAGACTTCCTGTGCATAGCCGTGTGATAAACAGTAATCTGTATCGTCATTTGTAATCGTACCGCACGATACCGCTGGTCGGCGGGTTTTCTCGGTGATCTCCCGTTTCCCCCACTCTTTCATTCCGGCGCTGCTCCATACCTCGCTGTTGAGAACCACCCAAATATCTTCACTTACTCACTTATGAGAATTTCTTGGTTTGAAAAATTGGAATAATAAATTAAGGTTTTAATTCAGTGCATTATGCCAAGGCAGTAAAATGGGAAGGAAATTGTGATGGAACAAACTCGAATGTCTTGAAAAATATTCGTTTTATGACAGTCATCTGGAGTTATATCTAGTCTGAGGCTAGAAGAGCTTTTCATCCGTGCATATCACCCCTGATAGATACATTTGTGAGAACAGTCAACATTCTGTTCAAGTTTGTGTGTACGTGGTTGTCATTAGATATCAGAATATTACTAACGTCTAACCTAATACGTATGACCTAGACAGTTATTCCTGTCTCGCATTGATGGGGCGATGGTTTCTGTTGTGACGGAGTGGGAGATCCTTGACTTAACATCCCCGCCTGAACACGGCCTCACACCTTCATATTAAACCAGGACGCCAGGAATTACAATAACGTATTGCGAAAAGGACAACGACAGCAGAAATCCCCTCCACCGGCCAGCGATCTTCCTATGATGCTGATCGGATGAAGAAAGACGAAGCGCCTCGCTTTCTGCTGGCCTATATCGGCTCGTTGGTTAGACGCGCATGTTCCCGATCGCTGGCCGGTGGAGGGGATTTATGCTGTTATTGTCCTTTTCGCAATACGGTGTTGTAATTCCCGGCGTCCTGGTTCAATACGAAGGTGTGAGGCCGTGTTCAGGCGGGGTTGTTAAGCTAAGGCTCTCCCACACTATCATAACAGTTCGATCCCGATAAACTAAATTGGGATTTTCCTCATCCTAATCATAGAGCAAATTCTTTTACAGTTCCGTGATACGTTCCTTTCGCATTTCACCCCATTTTATCACGTCTCTATTACGTATACCCTATGGTTTGGCGTAATCTTTTGTCATAGTATATTTGCGGTTTCTTCACATTTTTAAAATCAAACCTTCGGAATGTCACCTCATGTACGACGTTTTTGGCTGTTTCCTAATTATTTAATGTATCACAAGCGTTTTATACTTGTGTTAACATGAAAGTGCCTAATTCTTTGTTAAATTTAACATTTACATATATTTCATTTTTAAATTATAATATTTAATTAACAATTAACAGAAATAAAAACAAAGATAAAATAGATGTGTCTGCAATGCTAATAACAAATAGTTCTCATGCAAAATATTATTACACTGAGTCCTATTGATGTTATTTTCTACATTAGGTTGCTTTGTTTTCATGAGGCGGAGGAATATCCTGGAAGTAGAACTTTAGCAGGGCTTCAGAAAAGTTAGAAGTAACAGTGAATGAATTATACCATCTGGCGCTCGTACTTAACCGGCGGATACTACTCATTATATCAACGCTGAGTCTGAGTAATCAAGTAGTTCAAAGACTTCCTGTGCATAGCCGTGTGATAAACAGTAATCTGTATCGTCATTTATAAAACTGACATCGACGACATAACTGACTGATAGTTTGACTGCGACAGTTTTACTTTTAACCCTTTCAGATCCACTTTAATTTACGGTCTCATGTGTTGCAAACAAACATATTATGATGCGTACTGTACTTAAATCGACACAACACTTGTTCGTTGTCGCGGCCAATGAGCTGTGGGCTATATGTCCCGCTACAGTAATATGAACCAGTTATGATCTAGAACATTAAGACGGTGTACGAATCATCTAGCCATAAGTAAGATCATTGGTCATCGAGATTCGCAGTGTACAGTGCAGACCAAAAATTACCTACACGTGCGTAAATTCTGTTCACGGTAAAATGAGCACTTTTGAAAGCCCTGCTTAAGATCTACTTGTATGAACGTTGTGTATTCTTCCGCCCTATGAAAAATTAACACTGTCAAGGACATCATCACGTCATTTTGTGTTCGATGAAGTGGAACTTTGAAATTGTTAAAAAAGTAAATGTTTCGAAAATCTATTTTTTGCACTTTGATACATTATAAAAGTACAAAGCGAAAGAAATAATTTAAGTTGTTACAGATGGTTACCTAACACTTTTAATTACAAATGGTTACCTAACACTTTTAATTTGACGTTAATATATGGAACTATTTTCCATCCATTGTTGCCAACTTTACTGGGTGTATGTCATTCAGTGCGCCCGTTATAATATATGCAGGCAGGGGCAGTGACTTTTTCCTAAGGTTGACTTCAAAAGTGCTCAATTGTGCACACTGGGTCCGAACGGGTTAAGTTTATTTTATATTAACCTAGGTTGGTAGCTAAATTAAATATGTAGTTCAGGATAACAGGAATGATGAAGGGATCAGCTGTGGCCTGTTTCTTTAAGGAACCGTTCAAGCATTCACCTGGAGTAATTAAAAAAAAAAAATCCTAACAACCGAAATTTAGGGTGCCAGTACCGAGAATCCAACTAAGGTCCACTGAGCTACCAGTGCGGCACTTGGCTCAGTCTGTATGAAAGTAAACATAATTTTACATCGAAAACTGTAAAATCGCACTCAGCTGCCCGCTGTCCGGCCAATGTCGAGCGTTCAAATACTTTAATTCAGTATGTAAACTACAAGACCTTGAATATCTTACTATCCCTGCATGAACTATACATATTCGTATTAACAAATCGAAACTTTTACGCCCTGTGTCTGTGCCACGCATATTTTAGTATAAGTGCCTTCCAAACAAAAAAAAAACCTTCGTCAAACAGCCTTCCGTCACCTAAGTAAGAGCTCATTTTACGTAAATAACACATCATTATCACTCTAGAGATTCATAGCAGTCAGTGATGTTATAGTCACACTAATTGATTCAAATTATAGCTCTATTTAAAAATCTTTTTTTTTTTTCCTTTCGCTTGGCGTTTGGTTCCGAACTGCCCTAACCATCGTACATACTATAACATTATTGGTAACACACTGAGAAAAAGGTTTTGTTGGTGCAACCAAAGTATTTGTTTGTATAGGGGCAATTAAATGTTTTGTTGCTGAAACCAAATTATTTTGTTGTTCTCATTTGGTCGCCCCAAACTGTAAGATTTGGTTGGTGCAAGTAAAGATTTGTTTGGCTACACGTACATTAAAGAGTTTGGGTTTGGGTCGATATAAAAAAAATTACAAATTCGACCGAGTTTTTCGAACGTAAATCACCTGCGTCCGAGCGTTATGCCTTAGTAATCTCAGCTAATGTGACAAGTATTGACGTCGGAAAGCTTTTAAACAGATATACTGAAAATATTGGGCAAAGTGTGCAAAAACATATTTCAAGTTTTACTTGTCAGTTTCTTGTTGCATTGTTTTATTAATGTGTTTATACGATTATTAAGCACCAATAGATGCACTAACAAACACAGTTACTATCCTAATTGTCACAAAAATACAAACAAACTCTCGAGCTGTATTTTCGAACGAAGGCAGTCAAATGAGTGGCCAAACAAATATATACAGCTGATTCAACAAAATATTTAGTTGACAATCTAATTTTTTTTGGTCAAACACAGAGATTTTATTTTTTCAAACATATATTATATTAGACGAACAAAGGCAATTTTGTTGCTTTGTAAACTTTGTTTGCTCAACAATATATTTTGTTAGGGCAACTAAATATATATTTGGCCCTACACAAACAAATATTTTGTTCGATTTTCTCTCAATGCAGTAAACAAAGTGCATCTTATATGCGTATAAATTTTTGTGTGCATATACGAGGTATGTCTAAAAAGTTCGATTAATGGCATCAGAAAAAAAAATTGACGATGTAAATAAGTTGCCTTTATTGGCCTTCAAAATAATCGCCATTCTTCACAACATCTTTTGGTAAAGTCCATAAATATTCTGGAAACTATCAGCAAAGGCTTCTTTAGAAATCGATCGCAGAACTGCTGTCAAATCTACTTGGATTGCCATCTTGAATGATGCCATAGCTATCAAAGAAGACGATCAGCAATACCTTGACTATGAACTTTTGCAGGAAACTTTTTTGGGTCGCATGAGAGACGGTGAGTGCCATTCCATCTATTGTAGCTTGGATTGTGGAAAGAATTGGTAACACCAGGTCTCGTCTCCTGTGACGATGGCTCACAGAGATGGATCCTGGTCACACATGGTAATGAAATGTCCAGTGATTTCGTTCCATTTTGCTTTCAGTTCGTCTGTCAGCTTGTGCGGCACAAACCGGGAAAAGACCTTCCACTTACCCAGATATTCGCGGATGATGGTGAGTAGAATAATTTAGAGAAGTCTGAGGCAAAGGATTCAGGAAATCATGAGTAG
Source organism: Dryococelus australis (assembly GCA_029891345.1). NCBI lineage: Eukaryota > Metazoa > Arthropoda > Insecta > Phasmatodea > Phasmatidae > Dryococelus > Dryococelus australis. Next base: position 98,668,940 of record CM056996.1, read on the forward strand.
GAGCCACGCGCCAGCTGGCCGCCATGTTGTGACGTCACCCGACTACCTTGTTATATTCAGGTGACCTTTGAACTTGATCCGTTACCTTGACCGTTACCCTGTACCCGTGACCTTGGATGATCTTGAACACCAACAATTTAGAAAATGACAGAGAAGTTATACATTCTTAAAAAAATTACGAAAAAAAAAAAAAATGAGAAGAAAAATTAAAACATTATTTTAATAAATTATTTCAAGATGTACATGTAGGAGGTCCGGTGTTCGATGGTAGGTAGATCAAGAGAGCTCCCGACACGATCAACCCTCACCAGGACAGCTGGTGTTCATCTTGTCCGCCATGTTGGATGTCGGTGACCTTGAGATTGACCTGTGACCTTAAAAAATTACATTTGACCTTGAACCCAAAAATTTTCTAAACTTCCATATTAAATAATAATATTTTTTTATTATTTTGTAATTGCAATTTCAGAATAAAGCAGTTCATCACATCATGCGATATATCCCCGATCCTTCAGTTTACAAGTGATTGAATATATCTCATTAATGTGCGCGGGGGGAAGGGAATGTTAATACAATGAGATTGATTGGAGGGTGGTCAGTCGTCTGCTGGGCGTGGTGTTGTGTGAGACCTCCAGAAATGTAAGTTTTTAAACACAATTAAATAAATAATCTCTAATAATAATTTTTATTAATTTTTTATAAATATTTAGGAGATATTTAGGATTTTTGACAAATTTTTGGGTTAAAGCTCAAAAGTCACCGGGTTAAGGCCAAAGGTCAAGGTCACCTGGATCAAATATGGCGGCAGTAGTCAGTAATGTAATATGCTCGCTGACATCTATGAATTTATTCAGTTTTTACCATTTTCCTTTGAGCTTCTGTTTTCAGTCATCCAAGGTCACAGTTATAGGGTCAAGGTCACCTGGATGAAACATGGCGGTTGGGTGACATCATAACATGGTGACTGGTCGGTTCCAGTCCTTCGTCTCCTCAAAGCCCAAAAATTAGAAATTATAGTTGTATGATTTCTAAAAATTATTTTTTAAATATCTTTATAACTATTTAATGATTTGTTTTTTTGAACTGTTTGGGATTTTTTGGGTTCATAATCAAAGTTCACTGGTGTCAAGGTCACAGGTCAATGTCAAGGTCCCCGACTTCCAACATGGCTGACGAGATCGACACCAGCCGACCTGGTGAATGTTGGTCGTTTCGGGAGCTTAGTTGATCCACATACCATAAAACTCCAGACCCCCTGCAAGTACATCTTTCAATAATGTATTTAAATAATTTAAACATTTTTTTTTTTAATTTTCTAATTTGCTATACTTTTTTGGGATTTTAAATTTTTTTTCTGCAATTTTTGTTGATTTTTTGGGTTCAAAATCGTTCAAGGTCATGGGTACAGTGTCAAGGTCAAGAGTCAAGGTCAAATGCCACTTGGATCCAAAATTTTGGTCGGTGACGTCACAACATGGTGGCCGGCCGGAGCCTGGCTCCTACTCCCAAATCCTTTGCTTCAGACTTCTTTAAATTATTCTACTATGGTGCAAATTGTGTCCTTACTAATTCCCTATTCCTCTTCCATCAACCTTTTAGTTAATCACCAATTTTGTGCTAGCATGTCTTGCATTCATTGATTCACGTCTGGGGTTCTGGTAGGGATAATGATATTGGGAAATTTTTTTTCGAAATTATTTATATTGGTTATTTATGAAAGCATCGTTTTACAAAATGATATATAGAAAAAAAATGTAGATTTTCGGGAATTCAATATTTTATATATGTAACTATTGCAAAGTGTAAAATTGCTTGGAATATTACATAATGAGGACAGAAGGCATTTCCGATACCTGGAAAAATATGTTGACTTCGATAAAATATTGTGGAAAGATATAGACAATTTATATAAATATGTCGTTGATATAATATTGTAATTTTGATATATCAATTTTTTTTCAACATCCTTAGGTTCGGCTATCGACGGCCGACCAGAATGTGTCTTATCCACAGTTGTTTCCTTTCCGTCTCAAAAGCATTTGAACCTGTCATAAACACATTCTATTCTCACAGCAACTGCCTTGTACACTTGCACAAGAATTTCATGCATCTCCGTCACCTTTTTGCCAAATTTGAAGCAGAACTTAATGTTCACTCGTTGCTCTATTGCACGGCCACCCTACTTGCAACTTTTTTTCTAAACTACCTTATTCTAAGTGCTATGTGACGTTACGGCTCGAAGGTAGGGTGGAATTTTATTGTGTCCCAGGGCTAACCCCTTACGCCTACTAGGAAGGAAAATCATGCAAGGAGACATGCATCGCCTGTAAAGAGGCGATTGGGCAGCCGGACCTGCACTTTGGGGCCATGACTACCTCCCTAAGTGTATTTAGAGCTAGTCTTAACTATGAAGAGCTAGGGAAAAACTGTCAAGAGAGACATAAAAACCACTGCAACAGAGCAGTAAAAAAATTTAAAAATTATTCATGCATTAAATTAAATTAAATAGAATGCTACAGGAGACAGAGTGTTTGGAAAACATGCTCTTAGTTAATAGAGTTGGAAAGACTAGTAGAGAGGGGGTGGGAGCTCTACTCGTCACACATACTGTGTTGTTCTACAGTCCGCGGTGTGTTTAGCCGGGCAATGTGTACTCCATGTTAGATGGCGTTTCTCAACGGGTTTCTCACATTCACCTGACCCACATTGCCTTATAGGCTAGGCTGTTCACTGTGAATTGAGCACTTTTGAAAGCCCTGCTCTACTTGTTTTCATGTTGTGTGTTCTTCCACCATATGTATCATTAACATTGCCATGAGTCTCATCACTTTACTCTGCGTCGGTCAGGTCAAACTGTGTAATTAATAGAAAAGTAAATATATAACAAATCTGCTCTTTTTATAATTCGATGCAATAAAAAAAAATTCAAAAAAAAAAATTTAAGTTATCAAAATGGTTACCTTATCACTTTTTACTTGACATTAAGGTATGGAATTACATCCCATCCATCGTTACTAACTTAACCGGGCGCATGGCACTCAATGCGCCTGTTAAAATACATGTAGGTAAATGCTGTTCACGGTAAAAAGAACACTTTTGAAAGCCCTGCTTGAGATCTACTTGTATATAGATTGTGTATTCTTCCATCTTATGTAAAATTAACATTGCCGTGGACCTCATCAATTTATTCATGTGTCGGTCAAGTGTAACTGTGAAATGACTAGTAAAGTAAAGATTTTACAAATCTGGTTATTTTTACACTTCCGATGCATTAAAAAAGCAGAAAGCGAAATAAATAATTTAAGGTATCTCAGCTGATTACCTAACACTTTTTATTTGACATTAAATATGGAACTACTTTCCATCTACCATTACCAACTTTACTGGGCGCCTGTCACCCAGTGAGCCCAATGAAATAAATGCATGCAGGGCAGTGATATTTTTCTAAGGTTGATTTCAAAAGTGCTCACTTTATTGTGAACATCCTTTACCCAACTTTTTAGACATTCCTCGTATTTTTCCTGATAAGAACCTCAGTTGTAAGTTTATATTTATTTACAGATCAAGTATGGCAAGAAGTACAGTAACGCAGCAGAAGAAAGGTTTAGATTCAAGGTTTTTCTGCATAATATGCAAACAATTGCCGAACACAATGATCGTTATGAAAGAGGAGAAGTAACCTTCAAGATGGGGATGAACAAATATGGTGACATGGTATGTTATATCTGCAGGAAACTAATTTTTAGTAATGTTGCTTCAAATAAAGCAATATTATGATATATTTGATTACTTTAATCTACACCATATGAAATAAGTATACATGAAACCTTTAATTGTGCTATACATTATAGCATAAGAAACGAAAATATACTTATTCGTTCTGTTGATACGCCAACAGTTTTACAGCACTTTTAAAATGGAAATATGATGTTTCCACACTGGGTTATTCCACACATTACCAATGCATTTCGTTCTTCACACCACATAGTTATTATCGCCATCACTGTCGTTACCATTGGCACTAATGCTTGACATGACTTAAAAATACCTTTAATGGAAGGAGAATGGATGGGGCACTGCACTCTACGAAATGAGATACAAAAATAACTTAAGGTTCACTATCACCAGTTTATCAATGAAAATATGTATAGCCCTTCCATTTGTTTTACGAAGTTAGGTTAATTGTTACCATATTCAATGTATCTATGTACTCAGGAGGTTCGGAATGATGGCTTGCTGACGTTCACTTAAAATAAAAATATTAGGCTCAGTCATGCCCTGAGAAAAATCCCAACTATAATATTCGTTTGTTCTCAAACAAGCTCGTTCAACATAATGCCATAGTCAGCAAAAGGAAATCATTTTAAAAGATTCTGTTAAAAATAACGCTATTTTATACATCAGTATTTCATTTCAAATTATGCACAGTGCATATAACCCAGCTTATTTTGTTGAAACGAAATTTCTTGTGAAATAGATCCTTGTTATTCCCTTTTGTCATTCAAGACAACATACATAAAATTTATTACCAAAATGTTTAAATATTGGTAGTATTTATATCCGATTGCCTAGTTATATATTGTAGACTTTTCTACATGGACACTAAGTTGATGTTTAAGAAGAAATGCAGCATAAATGTGCTAACAGAATGGAAAGAATAGTCAGGATCATAATACCAGAAATGTTTCAATATAATAAAAAATACTAGAGATCTTTAATTAAATTTGGTTAGTATCAGATGGGTGTTCATTTAAGTATTTACAGCAATACAGGATATATCAAAATTACTGCGACAAACTTTGGCGATCATGAAAAAAAAAAAAGGTGAAAACAAAAACGACTAGTGGTCAAAAGTGAGGCGGTACACATCTTTGAAGTAGGACCTGAGGGGTTAGTTTATTACAAATATTGGAGAAAATTTTTAAAGTGGAACACTTGAGTATTTGGACAATGTGTAACAAAGCAAAGATCTGTAAACACTGCAACTGTCTGTTCGCTGTCAGCAAATTATTTCTTGGACATAATCACTGTTGTCCTTATTTTGACTTAATCTCCATGATGTTGCAGCAAACTTGGGATTTAAAATATGGATTATTAACCCACATGTTACAATTAAATTTACGCATTATTGAGACACTCAGTGTTCCACCTTTAGTTTTTGTAATAAACTAGTTCTTCAGGTCACTCTTCAAAGATATTTACCGCCCTTAGGATTCACTTTAGACTATATGTTGTTTATATGTTTCCACCCTCTTTTTTCGTAATTTGTAGCCGAACTTTGTCGGTCTAAGTTAGGAACACTCTGTATAACTCATGATCAAGGTTAGGCTCTGCACTGCATTATCCATTTCATATCCAGTAGTTTTAACCATTAAAGGCTGTTTACGATAAAGTGAACTCTTTTGAAATTAACCTTATAAAAATGTCACTGCTCCTACTTGCACATATTTAAACACACACACTAAGTGACATGCGCCCAATAAAATTGGTCACAATGGAGTGAAAATAGTTCCATGTAGCTATGTAGAATATAAAGTGTCAAGTCACCATTTGTGACGACTTAAATTATTTATTTCGCTTTCTGTTGTTTTTCAATGCATCAAAGTGTAAAAATGAGCTGATTTGAAAAAATATTTTCTTTTCTAATAATTTCACAATATCACTGGACCAATGCATGAATAAAGTCATGAGGCCCATGACAATGTTAATTTTACATAAAGTGTAAGACTACACAACGTGCAAACAAGTAGATCTTAAGCAGGGCTTTCAAAAGTGCTCATTTTACAGTGAACAGCCTATAATCACATAGACCAAACATTTAAGTATTGCTTGAAAAAATAAAATAGTAATATTAGCAATGGATGTTTGGCTCTTGGGGCCGCAGTGGTCTAGTGGTCAGACTTGCCTCTCACCAAGGCGAACGGAGCTCGATTTTCCGGTGGAGTTATCTGGTTTCCGCATTGTGCAAACGCGTTGGACGTTTCCAGCGGTCGGAGGCTTTTCTCGGAGCACTCCCGTTTCCCTCAAACTTGCATTCCACCGCTGCTCCATCTCCACCTCATAACCCCCCTCCACGCCACCCACTGCGATTGGAAGGAGGTATCTCCTATTGGACTGCATTCAACTACAGCCAATTAAAGCACGCTAGTGCCTAAATAGACGTTTGTCTGTTACAGATATGAGACTGTTAGTGTGCATAGGGGGGACTTATTTAAATGACTGAAGTGGCAAATGTAGGTGGTTGTGGCTTTGTAGCTTGAATTAACCCTGTAAGACACTGTGCACACTGTTTCATGCTCTGGAAGTTCTCTCCCGTATTATCTGTGGATTGCAGGGACGGGAGGTTGTGACTGCAAATCATTGTTTGATAGAACACAGATGATTATATATATATATATATATATTACCCTCACCGGCAATCAAGAGTTTGCTGTTTAGCGTCGGCCAGATCCTCAACTCCAGACTGTTCGACTCTGGTCACACATGATGCAAAAAATTTGATATTTCTGGGCAAAAAATATTGACGAATTTAACCACCATTCCTTTCGAGTCTTCGCATTACTGCCAATTTTATAATTACACAGTTTGGCATCATTTTAAAACAAGCAGCAATAACATTGTTTATAACGGCTTTGTTAATGTTTTAAAGTGATTAATTTGAAACTGGACTAACATACAGTGCAACATATTTTAAAGCGGTGACTGGAACAGTGTAATGTAAGATGTCTTTATTCAGTTTGATTTTATTTTAATCTTGTTACTACATTGGATTGATATTCAAAAACTCCTACTTTCTCATTTTGCTCTACATCAGTGGCGGTGCATATGTTAGACTAGCCTACGTCTCGTCAACCTTAGGAGGAAATAGTTGTTAATGTATAGTTAAAATGCTCTGAAGTGTTCACAGCCGTAACTATATGAAACAAATCACGACGAGATTTTGTAAGTATAGATTGCCTCATGTTAACTCTTTTCAGCCTCACTTTAATTCACGGTTTCAGGCATTGCAAACAAAAAAAAAATAATTATGTTATTTGCTGTAGTTAAGTCAACGCAACGTTTGTTTCGTTGTCCCAGCCATTGAGTTCATAAAGGAAGTAAGATAAATATACGAAGCCCAATGCTATTTTGGTGGACTCTTATATTCCTCTATGTTTTGGCTATTAGGTAGAATTTGCTGCCAACCATACAACTCTTTAACATAATTATTTCAATTTTTAGACAGATGTTTTAGTTACTGCTAATAACAATTAGGTAAAAATGTTATAATCAAATTCTGTATTTACAAATGGTAAAATGAAACTAAATGTGTGTGTTAACAATTGATGGTAGAGAATATATAGGTTGGCTACTCTGTTAACAACACAATCGTTTATTAAAATGCTAATTGTACCTTTTTACAGCATTTGAAAATTCAATAAAGTTCAATTCCAATTCCTGGAATTGATTGTAAACATCAACTCCATCTTCTCCAGCAACGAACATAACAACAGAAACAAAACAACTCAACGCTCAGCCGCTGACAATGAATGCCTACATGAAAATTATGTATTTTATGAATGATGATAAGAATTATTATAAAAGTAAACATTTAACATATGTGCTCATTTTTACATTTTGATGTATTAAAAAAACATTGGAAGCGAAAGAAATAATTTAAGTTATCCCAAATGGTAACCTAACATTTTATATACGACATTAAGTTACGGAACTACTTCCCATCCATCGTTACCAACTTTACTGGGTGCATGTCACTCATGGCACCCGTTAATATATATGCAGGTAGGGGCAGTTTTTTTACAAAGGTTGATTTAAAAAATGCTCACTTTATTGTTAACAGTCTTTACATACATTTATTATTATTCTATAGGTACTTTGAACTTTGAAAACTAATTTTCTTTAGCAGTGCTGAACTCATTGAAGGGGTCAATATTTTACGATCAATTAGTTTGAAGAACCCCTCATTGTATCTTCAGGTTACCTACTCCTCCTCCAACATCCATCACTCCAAGAGAAATTGGCCAATAGCAGGGAGGCTGTAACCGTCATCTAGATTGGCAGTTATGTGGCGCGTGGTATACCACTCTGGGACTCGTGTACCAGAACCCCCACAAATCATCTACACTTTATTCATGGCAAACTGAGCATTTTTGAAAGCCCTGCTCAAAATCTACTTGTATACACACTGTGTATTCTTATACCATATGTAAAATTAACTTTGCCATGCGCCTCATCACTTAATTCATGCACCGGGCAAGTGAAACTTTGAAATTATTAGAAAAGTAAACATTTTATAAATCTGCTAATTTTTACACACTGATGTATAAAAAACAGAAAGCTCAGTAAAGTTGGTAACGATGAATGGAAAGTAGTTCCATATCTTAACATAGAATAAAAAGTGTCAGGAAACCATTTGAGATAACTTAAATTATTTATTTCACTTTCTGTTTTTTTATGCATTGAACCGTAAAAATGAGCAGATTTGCAAAACATTTTCTTTTGTAATAATTTACAGTTACATTTGACCGACGCATGAATAAAGTGACGAGGCCCATGGCAATGTTAATTTTACATAAGACGGTAGAATACACAATGTGCATATAGGTTGTTCATGATAAAGTGAGCACTTTTGAAATAAACCTCAGAAAAAAGTCACTGTCCCTGCCTGCATATATTTTAACAGGCGCAATGAGTGACATGCGCCCAGTAAAGTTGGTAACGATGGAGGGAAAGTAGTTTCATACCTTAACAGCAAATAGAAAGTGTTTGGTTGCTATTATTAATTATTTATATTATTTCTTTTGACTTCCATTTTTTCTAATACATCAAAGTGTAAAAATGAGCATATTTGTGAAAATTTTTCTTCTATAACACAGTTACATTTTTACTTGACTGATGCATGAATAAAGTGATGAGGTCCAAGGCAACATTAATTTTATATAAGGCAGAAGAATACGCAAAGTGCATACAAGTAGATCTCAAGCAGTGCTTTCAAAAGTGCTTATTTTACCGTGAACAGCATATACAAGTAGATATTAAGCAGGACTTTCAAAAGTGCTCATTTTACTGTGAACAGCATATAGTTGCTTTACGTCAACCTTAAGTAGTAAGTGTGTATTGTGAGTTGTTGGTGATGGTAGCTGAGGCAGGAGATGGCCAGCTCGAGGACCTGCCGGAGTGAGGGGCCGGGGCCCAAGTCTAGCAGGCTGGTGTCATCCGCGCGAGCCGCCACGTTCATCAGCCCCGCCAACGTGGAGCTGCCTGCGAGTGTCGACTGGAGAGAGCTGGGCGCCGTCAGTCCTGTCCAGGACCAGGGATCCTGCGCCTCCTGCTGGGCCTTCAGTGCTGTGAGTAGGCCTGCCAACCGTCTCCCCTGTTGTATGGTATTTCCCATGTTGCACGATGGTGTGGTGGTCACGCTACTTGCCTCCCACCGAGGTGATCCAGGTTCGATTCCTGGCGAGGTCGCACGTGGGAATCGTGCCAGGACGATACTGCTAGCCAGCGGGCTTTCTCATGGGTCTCCCGTTTCCCCCGTCCTTGCATTCTGGCGCTGATCCATGCTCAACTCGCCTCACCCTCATTGGTTTTCGAGCAGCCCAATCTCTTTTTTCTCACTCACTCGCAAACACATCTTTTCTTGTATCGACATATGAGTGTTGTTACACTGCTACTTCTACTGTTCCGAACCAAAAATTTGTTTGCTCCAGCTTTTTCAAATTATACATTTTGAAGTAGCTGGATGGGTTAAGTTGTTCAAAAGGAGGAGGGAGTGAGGTATAAGTAGGTTTACTCACTCATATAACCACATCTTGGGTACATCACACCGTGTCGTAGGTCATATCACTCGCTTCCCACCACGGCAAACTGGGTTCGTTTCCCGATGGTGTTAAATGTGATTTCAAACAGTATTCCCAGTTTACTCCCACCATTACAATCCGTCACAGCTCTGTCCCCACCACACTTCATCCTCATCGGCGTGAAACCTTAGTTGTCGAGCCTCGCCAGTATAAACCTTCCTCTTATTCTTGTACACCACTGCTGCCTTAGTCGGAGAGCTTTATTGATAAGTAGATACCTGCCAAATTTGCATTATTATGTGGGAACATATTAAACTTCAAACACACATACCTTTGTAATAGGCCTAAGTCTGTCAATGGACACTACTTTATTCGACACACCCTGGGTAGCTCCGCGCCAATAAATGAACACATCACAATTGTGTAGTCCAGTCACACATGGTTCACTCAGAAAGGGTGTGAGTTTACATCTATGCAGCAACCAATGGAGAAACGATGCCAGCTCGAGTATTACAGCACTGTGAAGTTTTAGCCTGATGGCAAATAATAATGCAAATTTTGCAGGACTCTGTTTATAAAGCTATCGTCCAGAAATTACGAGGCCAGTGTAAGGCTATCGTCCAGAAATTACGAGGCCATTTTACATTTTCCAATAACCTGAACATTTTTCTGATTAAAAAGCAAAATTTTAAGAAACTATATGACACACAACAATTGAAATTTTAACCCGTTCAGTCCCCAGCACGTCCGAGATCGAAGACATGTTGCGCACTAAGGATACTTGTGGTCGGCACTGTACAAAACAATACTTGTGGTTGACACTGTACAAAACAATACATGTGGTCGGCACTGTACAAAACAATATTTGTGGTTGGCATTTTAAAAAACAATATTTGTGGTCGGCACTGTACACAACAATACTTGTGGTCGGCACTTTACAAAACAATACTTGTGGTCGGTACTATACAAAACAATACTTGTGGTCAGTACTGTACTCAACAATACTTGTGATCGGCACTTTGCACAACAATACTTGTGGTCTGCATTGTACAAAAAATATGTACTTGTGGTCGGCATTGTACAAAAAATACTTGTGGCCGGAACTGTACACTACAATACTTGGTATCAGAACTGTACACAACAATACTTGTGGTCGGATCTGTACAAAACAATACTTGTGGTCAGCAATGTACAAAACAATACTTCTGGTAGGCACTGTACACAACAATCTATGGGAAAAAGAAAACCTCACACGCAAGTTACCACCGGAAAAAATTAGCTTTAATTCATAAACAATGTACATTATGGTAGCCTGGGAAGTGTCCTACCAGACGAGTTGAAAAAATTAGTGACCAACTCGCTAGCTGCTAATTTATCATCGCTGCCTTGTTCGAAAAAATCTATTTTTTAAATGTGAAAATAAATTTTGTCCTGGTGTTAGCTTCGCTCATCTTGAACTCATGGACGCACTTAAAGCAGACAACTGACTCCTGCCGGCTGACTCCAGCAGACTGACTCCACCTCCATCACTATCTCTACAATGACTCCAAAATGACTCATGACTCCTCCTACAGACAGACTCCAAAATGACTCATATTGACTACAAAATTACTTTTATATGAATCATTACAAATCCCAAAAGACTCATAATGACTCCAAAATGGCTCTGAAATGACTCCTCCTAGACTGACTTCTAAATGACACCTAAATGACTCATAATGAATCATAATGACTCCAAAATTATTCAAGAGTCCAAAATGACTCATAACGATTCCAAAATGACTCCTCCTACAGACTGACTCCAAAATGACTCCTCCTTCTACAGACTGACTTCAAAATGACTCCTATATGACTCATAATGACCCCTGATTGCAGTGCTGATTGATGGAATGATTGCAAGAGTGATCGAAAGATTTACGGTCAAGAAGAGCACGTAAGTTAAGACTGTTCATCACCCTCGTACATTCCAAGTCTCCAGGGCCTGGCAGTAGTGACATTTAAACTAATGCCAATCAAGCCTATAAAAGTGTTGGTAGATGATGATCCATACCATAACTATAACACACTCATGAATATAGTTGCTATTAGTATGATGGGCTTGGTTTATTCATTTATACAAACATTAAACAATGGTGATTAACATACTTATATCTACCTACAAAACAATCGAGGTAGGGAATCATTTGCAGATTCGACGTGTGTAATAATTAGACTTCGAGAGAAGGACTGGAAATGAAATTGAGAGATATTTTTGCATGTTTCCGCAATACCCTATGCATAATTTTGACACAATACAAAATTTACAACTTGACATACACTATGCCTACAAAACAAATATGGCTACCAGAAACAAACATATATGCTTGAAGAAAATTAGCAGGCGCAACTGCAGATCACAAGTCGACGGCTTCCGAGCACTCCTCTGAGTTGAGCCGAAGACTGCAGAGGTTGTCTGAGACGAGCCGAAGGCCTAAGTCTGCCGAAGAAGTGATCCTCAGTAGTCAGCTCTGTTAGCCAGCCATCCATCTGCAGTGGCTGCGATTTAAAATATATTGCATCAGACTTCCCATTTCCCTACTAGTTACACTATAATTGGTTGCTTCGTGTGCCTTGGATAACAGAAACCTTTTTCATAGGTTCGAAAAAGTCAGTTGTTATAATAAATTCGTAACTACAGTTCACAGCGAAAATCTCATATTTTGCAACACCTGAAACAAAAATTAATACGTACCTTAAGGGGTTAAGAAGAATAGTTTCAAGTCTTGAAGTTATTTTGCAAGGGTAATGTTTGAATTTATAAGAAATTAAATTGATGTTTTTTCTGCTTAATACACATTAGAATACAACATATCATAATAGTAAAGGCTGTTCACAATAAAGTGAGCAGTTTTGAAATGACCCTTAGAACAGAGTCACCACCCCTGAACGCATATATTTTAATGGGCGCCCTGAGTGACATTTGTCGAGTAAAGTTGGTAACGATGAATGGAAAATAGTTCCATATCTTAACGTTGAATAAAAAAGTGTTAGGTAACCAGTTGTGATAACTTAGGTTATTTCTTTCGCTTTCTGTTTATTTTAATGCATCGAAGTGTGAAAATGAACAGATTTGTATAATATTGACTTTCCTAAAAATTTCACAGTTTTACTTGACCGACGCATGAATAAAGTGATGAGGCAAATGGCAATGTTAATTTTACATGAGACGGAAGAATACATAATGTACATACAAGAAGATCTTAAGCAGGGCTTTAAAAAGAGCTCATTTTACCGTGAACGGCCTATAATACGTTTAGGTCTTCAAAAGTTTTACGTTTTCACTTGACAGGTGCGTGAATAAAGCCATGAGGCCCAAGGTAATGTATATTTTACTTACAGCGGAAGGATACAAATCGAGGACAGAAGTAGATCTTAGGCAGGGCTTTTTAAAGTGCTCAGTTTACCGTGAACAGCATATATACTTAGGCTAAAAAGTGTGGTTCCGCACACTCAGAAAGTGACAATGTCCTGGTTTCCAGACAGGGGCACTGGAGGGCCAGATGTTCAGGAAGACGGGCAGGCTGGTGGCGCTTAGTGAGCAGAACCTCATTGATTGTTCGTGGAAACACGGGAACTACGGTTGCACCGGCGGTTCCATGAACCTCGCATTCTTGTACGTCAGCGAAAACCGTGGCCTCGACACAGATGAGTTTTACCCCTACACTGCTCAAGTAAGTATAACAGTAGAATGAGTCTGCTGAAGCAAACGCCTTTATTCCAGATATGTGTATATTCATATTGAATTACTATGGAATAAGTTAAAATTCTCTTAGCCAAAACACATTAACAATGCAGCCAAACGTTCCACCAAAGGAGAGTCACTGCAAAATTTTATATATCACCAAATTTATATATTAAAAATGAAAATGAAAACATTTTTGTATGGGCTGCTTGTGGTAGAGTGGGCATGCTTGAAAGCTACCATTGAAAAAAGTCACTGTCTGTTAAATGCATTTCCACTCTCACATGCATGTTCCTAGTTACACTGACAACGAATTAGGTAAAATAGTTCCCAGTCTTGACGTATTGTGAGTGAAATGTTTAAATTTACAGCAAATCAAGCTGTTTCTTTGCATTATACACATTCAAGTATGAATTGGCACATTAGAAATAACATTGATGTGATTTTAACAATTAATCGTTTTCACTTGACTGGCGTCTGAATAAAGTAACTAGGCCAATGGCAACATGAAGTTTACTAATGACAGAAGAATACAAAATAAGAGCAAAAATAGATCTTATGCATGGCTTTCAGAATTGCTCCCTTTACCGTGAACAGCATGACCTAATTTTGATATTTTTACTGTGTACATACCATCTACCATCACATTGGAATCAATACTGTTCATAACATACCTCCCACGTGTGGCTGCTTAGCTAAATATTTGACTGTATTTCCCATTATAATAGAAATTTTAAGTTATCAGATGAGCAGACACCCATACCGTTCAAGTTAGAGTTTAAATCTAAAAGGTTTATCTCAAAAGGCACAAGTAGTGCAGGTAGTTGAATTTATAACGTATTCCAATCTCCTAACTGCAGCTCAAGCACTAAAGAAATGTAATTTCGCTCTCTCAAATATTCAGAATGTTTCAATATTATTACAATATTGTGACATCTGCTGGGCCAACATTAGTTATGCTTGCAGTATATAGCCGGAAAACCCGGAAGAAGTCGTTAAATTATATACATAATGGTAATATATACTATATAATATAGGCTATTCATGGTAAAATGAGCACGTTTGAAAGACCTACTATTTGAAATAATAGTCAATAAATATATTTTAATTGACCCTTTGGCGTTAACTTCTGAGTGTGGTGGAATATACACATTGTGTTTATTACTTACATAGTGATAGCTATTTTTAACGGTAGTTAAAGAATAAAATATGGCTGAAAGGAAAAAGTAACTAGCACGGAGCAGTAGTGTGATTGAGCGTTGAACAGTCATGTACAAAGACCTCACTTGATCGCAGTAACCAATACGTAGAGACAAGGGAATTCAAGTTAGGAGAGAATACGCTGTAGGACAAATATAGGGGCTGGTGCAGGTTGTCAGATGGTTGCGGGTTACCTGAGGTCTTTGATGATGTTGCTCCTCATGTTAATATTGTGCAGATGAGCTGATGAATATTATCTCCATTTCCTTCTGCGTTGCTGGTAATTTCTTCTGCACTTGACATGGCTCATGGCTACCGTAAATTCAACAGAGGTTTGAAACCTTACAAGTATATGAACGCAAACATTGTCGATATTGATACATGACCACCTGAGGGGTGTATCTGAGTTTGTGAGGGTTGGAGGTCTTAATAACAATAAAAGAACATAATTAGATTTTTAATTTATTCATGCAGCTATTATGTACAATATTAAATTATCTATCTCCATTATTACTCTCTTTATTTCACAGTGAGCACACTATTTAATGACCATTTCAACTCTTAATCACATCCTTCTTAATGTCTCCGATTGGTTATAGTCAATTAACTCATACTCATCATTAACACACAATCAGTCTGTTGCCATCATTTGTAATGTTTTTCACTCCCACATCCATTCCAAGCATTCCATACTTCTCTGTTAACATAAGTGTTTTATTTTGGCATTTTACTTTGATTAATATTTTATCTAGAAATGATAATACTTCATTTATAATTATTATGAATTAAAACAAGGAGAAGAAATGTGTGTTGGTAATGCCTAGTAAGAAATAGTTCTCATGCAAAATGTTATTAAAGTGGGTGTTCATGAATGTGGTGTGTTGTCCATTTGGTGTGATTTTTTAGAGTTGATTAATCTTTATTTGCACGAGGCGGAGGAACTGTTGAATTTACCTGGCGCCATAACTCAATGAGCATGAGTTAGTGAAGGTCGTGCAGTCGATGGCCTGTGGGTCCCTGGAGTCCTCTGTCGATTTACGGTGCTAGGAGATGATGAAGTTACCAATAACTCAATATAACTATGGTTTTCACTATTATGTTGGCGAGGCTGTGAGCCATCTCACATGCTCTTATAGGCTGTTCATGGTAAACTGAGAACTTTTGAGGCCCTAGTTTCTTTTTCTTTTAAGCCATTTCTTATTCTTTAACCACCTTTTTTAAGTAAATATTGCCATACAAGTAATAAACACAGTTTGTATGTTCCACCGCACTCGCAATTAACTTATAAGGCTAACATAAAACATATTAAATGGCTATTATTCCAAATAAGAGGGCTTTCGAAAGTGCTCACTTTACCATGAACAGCTTATGCTTACACTTCTGTTTGCTGCAAGTGGGTGCAGCACCCTAAATACCCAGAGGGGGACAACAATGCTAGCTGTTGCTCAAGACATTTACTTGTTCCTTGACGTACATGCACACTTATGCTATCACATACCGAACTTATGCGGACCCGGCACTCTGTCTGCAAGGGATCAATGCGAAACAAAAGTGGCCTAAGCCATGAAAAATTTATGTGATGCATTATAAATTATGCCATGATTGAAGTTCAGGGTGGCAGAACAGTCGACCCCTTGGCACAAAGAAATTAAAATCTTCCAGTACGTTACGTTACTATTGCAGTACAAATTATTGCAGCACATGTTGAATGTGCCGAGGGGGTCTGCGTGGAGTGAAACTCCCGTGCTGCCGGCCGGCCCGAGTGCTGAAATCAGACTGAGCATTATGGTATTGGCATCCGCTAAGGGTGGCCACAGTCGGCGCCAAAATTGATCACATCTAAACAAAGTATTACATAATGAAATTACATAGCAACAAACAGAATGGTGACATACCTGAAGTATTAATTAAGTGTTAATTAAGTCAGTGAAATTGACGTAACAGGGTATGCACTAAAGAAACATAATAAAGAATTTGGAGCCAGGGTAGGCAGTCTGCTGTAATGAAGAGACACAAATGCATTTTTACATAATAAACTGAATTGAAATAATTAAAATAAAAAAATAACGGTCAGACACTGCAGCTAAAGTGCACCCTAATCGGCGCATCAGTAAATTGTATGCAATTAGTACTCGTAAATATTGACATTTCTAGCTTTTTTATTTTGTTCTCTAATTTGAGTTACGCAGATGAGTACGTTTAGATTTTGCTATAATTGAACTTCATTTGGATTTTTTTTGCTCTAGTTAATACATTTTTATAGTTTTATTCAACTTTGGTTTTCATGGCTGCGAAATTGAAGGTTAGTGCTTTGAACAAAATGTGAGTTTCATATTTTCAATATTCACACTTCAATATCAGTAGATTATTACTTACTGTAACCACTTGCATGCGGTAAAATATAAATAAAACAAACAATCAAGAACACATCCACATGTGTATCCGCGGACAACATTTTAAGTTGGCGAATGATCTTGGGACATAGGACATTGGGACACTTAAGACGGCGAGCTGTGACGTCAGAGGGTCCGTGCACCAATCAGTCATGTGCACCATGGTCTGGGGACCAATTATTGTGGACTTGGACTAAATTTTCACAAGGTCGAAGAGGTGATGAAACGTGGATACAGTGCTTGGAATGTGCAGAGCACAATGGTGTCACACTGAATGTTCTGCTGCAGAAAACTTCATGTTTGTGTGTGAATATTGTAAATAGTAAAGTATGTTTTCAATATTTTTAAGACCATTTCTAAAATGGGAAATAAATGTAATCAGTGTGCTATTTTCATTGTCACATCATAATTTGTAATTGACAGTATTCCATATTACGTACCACTTTTCACACTGACCAAAAAGTACATCTGCTGATTACATTTTTTAGAATTGATATATGGTAAATATTTTTGGTTTTAACTTTACTGTGGTGACCTAAGGTGTTGTGTTGAATTGATCAATATGTACATGCACGAGATTGATCAAAACTGGCATTATCATAAATAAAAATCATAATGGTATTCTATATTTGGTTTCATTCCTCTAGACGGTAGGCAAGATTTACAGCAGCCCGTCGCATCCTTTCATCATCCGCCTGTGTGTCATATGTTCATCCATCTTCCAGTCGAGCTATTTACATCCAAACTTTGTACGTCCATCATACATTCATTGCTGCAAACTAATAAAAACAAAACTGTTTACAAATAGGAAAAAATTCTCTGTAAAAACTTAAAATCTTTTGCAGTATTCTATTTCAAAGTACCTAAAACAACCATCTACAGATGTAACAGAAATAAATTGATGTAAAAAATATTTCAAATAGCATATAAAGCATAATTTTATTACTTTTACTATTACACAAAAGGAGTTTGTGTTTTCAAACTTAATTATCAATTAATCTTCAGGAAAAATGTAACTTAATTTAATTTTACATTTACATAAACAGACAGCCAAAAGAAAACACTGCACACACACTACACATCTTTGTAAAGAACTTGGGATGAACAAGTAACAAAACATCCAAGTGTAGAAGGGTGTAATTTCATCCGTTCATCCATCAAAAGTTGAAACTTGTTAGTGTTTTGACGGATGGATATAATTAATGGCCATCTCTAATTGGCTGCTAGTTACGTGATTGACGGATGAATGATGGATGGATGGACGTGACGAGTCATCATAAATCTTGCCGTAAACTTGAAGTTAAACTGTAATATTATTAGAAAAGTAAATATTTTACAATTTTGCTAATTCTTACTCTTAAAGGCATTAAAAATACACAAATAAAACTAATAATTTGAGTATTCTCAAATGTTTTCCCAATACTTTTAATCCAATGTTAAGACATGGAACTACTGTACTTTCTCTTCTTTGTTGCCAATTTAACTGAGAGCACATGCCAGACAGTGGGCCCACTACATGCAGTTAAGGGCAGTGATGTTTTTCATACGTTGATTTCAAAACTATTCACTTTATCATGAACAGCTTTTACATTAAAAATTCTAAAGTGACTACTTTGGTACACTGGCGCACTTTACGGTAGAATTTTTCCCATGCCAAAATCCCCCACAAGACTCTTAATCCAATTTGGTATTGGGTTTTTGGTAATGTGGCCAACAGCTAGGAAGTCCACAGCCAAAAGCCCAGTTATATATCAGGAGAATAATATGGGTGGATAGGTGAAACTACTGGATAGAAAGGTACTATAGCCTTTCAGACATTTTTTTAAAAATCTTTTAACCACTTTTTGAAATAAATATTGCATATAAATAATAAATACAGTGTGTATATTCCACTGCACTCGAAAGTTAACATCTAAGGCTAAAATAAAATATATTAATTTTATTCACTATTATTCCAAATGAGAGGACTTTCAAAAGTGCTCACTTTACTGTCAATAGCCTATAGTAATCTACTTTGTTGAGGCCCATCAACAACAGGGAACTCAAGGCCATGGAACAAGGGAAGCTAGACACTCCTAATCTGAGTGGAATAAATAAACCTTTAGGAGTGATGTTGTGTGTGCAGGAGGGGAAGTGCCAGTATAGGCAGGAGGGTGCCGGTGCCAGAGCAGTAGGGTACGTGGCGCTGCAGCGCGGCAACGAGCGACAGTTACAGGAGGCTGTGGCCACTGTGGGACCTGTCTCTGTCTTCCTCACTGGCGGACACCACTCCTTCCACTTCTACCGCCACGGCAAGTACTGCTACACTCCCACCCCACATCTTCGCCCCTCTATTAGTGTCACATTTTGCGCTCCGTATGCATGTAATGACACAAACAAACTTGTTATAGTCTGTCTCATGAACGTGTGCAATTTCTTCACAGTTCTAAAAATAGCCTGGTGTATAGCTAATTCCACAGCAAAATATTTTCTCTTGACATACTTTGTCAGGTTGACAGTCAGCTGAGTGTGTTTGTGTAAACATCACCTATGGCTAGGGCAGGGAGACACCACTGCATCCATGTGAACAGTTAAAAAACTGCACTCCTTCATAAGAGACTATACAAGAGAGTCCGCTATATCCACCATTGCAAAAAACTAGGACTGTTTGTTATCTGTATGGACAGGAAAATTTTGCCTTTTAAATTACCTGTCGACTAGACTCAACGATTCTTCGTATTTCATAATCAACTTTCTGTTCATTGGCTGCTACCCCAGTGTGTAGCGAGTTATAGCCTACCTCACACCAGGTGGCACGGAATTTGATGCTTGTTTGCTTGCGGGTCTGTTATTGGTTCACGAGTTCAACCGCAAGGGGAGGGGCTTGCCTAATAATCTATTGTCCAATTGCAAACATAACAAAAAATAAAAGTACATGTGTTTGAAGTCTAACTTTTCCTAAAATGAATTCGCGAAATTTTCCAGTCCATTAACGATCGTCCTATTTTGGTTCACACTGCCTGGTTATGTATACTATGTATACGCTAAAACGTTCATTATTAGCTGACTGCCAACCAGTGGAATGGTAAGTCAATTATCTACAAATCCCTCAATACGTGACAGGCTATACAAACCATCATGTAAATTTCTGTAACTATACAAAAACAGAGTTTTTATTCACGAAATTTATTTTTAATATGCAGTAGTAGTTTTACAAGCTACTGATGTACACTAGTGAAACAATGAAACTATAACCATTTAAACTGTGTTAAAAGGTACAGACATTTTACTACTTACTTAGCTCGAGCCATACTCGGCTTAGTGCTTAAAGTAAAGGTGCTGATCACAGAGGAATTAATAATTTTATATTTGTACGAAATTCTATATACATTACTTATGAGTACTATTTCTTTGCATAAAAAAATTACACACTTTTTTTTACACAATGGCCTTTCATAATCACATTGTTAGTGATATTGGGACATATACGTTATATTTCTGAATGGAACTAGTTAATTTATTAAATCATTCTGATAACCTGAAAGTGATTGGTTTTAAACGTTTTACAAAAGTATAGAATAATGGTACATTTTGTTACTGAAAAGAAAATTAACACAATTATTTTACAGATTGTACAGCAATATTATTTTTAAATGCCACCATGAAATGCATTTGAAAGAATAAATTAAACTAAGGCAATAATTAAACTGCAAACTATTTATATTTTTTTCTTATGTGGATGAACATTGTAATGAAAATTAGCCAAAGTATGCTTAAATTGAAAATTAAATAATTTTCTTTTCAAATGAGCTAGCGAGGTGTGGCTTGTGGCATGTCAAACATGTATAATACACACACAGAAATATTACATTGAAAAATTCAATATATGTTCACATGCTACGTAATGTTCAGTAATTGTTAAAAAAAAAAAAAGATATAAAATGATTTCACATTCTTTATTATCTCATTTCTTTCATGTGTAACCCTGGGGCCATGGTGGTGTAGTGGTCAGCATACTCACTTCCTACCTAGGTCAACTAGGTCGAACCGGGATCGATTCCCAGTTGGGTCACTTCCGGGTTTTCATATGTAGGAATAGTCTCAGATGTTGCCGGCAGGTTTTCTTTGGGTAGGTAGGTAGGTAAGTGGGCCTAACGTCTCGTCGACATCGAGGTCATTAGAGACGCTGCAAGTTGCACAGGGAAGAGGGATTGGAGAAGGATTGGAGAGGAATCGGCCATGGCCTTTGTTATGGACCCATCCCAGCATTCACCTGGAGTGATCCACATGTGAAAATCCGGAGTGGCCCGGCCGGGGATTGAACCCGGATCACTTTTGTGGGAGGCAAGCAGGCTAAGCACTCGGCCACTATGGCCCCCACAGGTTCAGATTTAGTTCGTAGTGATCATTGGTTGTTTCATGTTGTACCATGACTGCACCACAGAGTACTTAACAATACAGAGGTTAAAAAGTGTTTGGTAGCTCTTGCTAGTTGGCAGCCTGGTCTATTGGGAATTTTTCATTGCATGCAGTAGGCAATCTGTTACAAGCCTTGTTTCCTGAGTCTTTCACAGCTTAGTGGTGGATGGGTACGCACACACACAAAAGAATCACCACGTTATTTAACTTTTACAGACTTATTTATTCTGTGGTAGGACTTAATGTCTCGTCGACAGTGAGGTCATTGAAGGCGGAGGGGAGAGGGGTCACGACAGTCAAGATTCCCCCTAGTAACGTTAGTATTCTACAAATAAATACACTGTTAAAAGTTTCTGTATAAATATGGACAGTTTTACAGAAATGTAAAGGAAATATACAGAAGCACAGTCCGCAATGACATAAAATGGAGCTGAACTCCGTAAATACAAAATATCGAAAGTCTGTATTTCCTACAGCTTTGGGTTTCGGAAACAAACAATGCAGAGTTTGTATGAAGCTTTCTTTGCTATACTGTAACCAGAAAATTATTGTTTCTGCGACAGTTAGGGTGGGTTTACGATTAAATTGAAGAATTAAGAACTGTACTTAAAGACTCAATAAGCATACGGAAAATGAACAATAAGAGAATGTGCAGTTTATGATTGAATTAACAACTGTTAAGTCTAGCCAATCAGAATCGTAGAAGACAAAAGCAACCAACATAACCTGGAAATATGGACGAGTGAAGATTATTTACATGTATTTAATTATTTGAGGTTACTGCTTGTGTAAACATTTTGAAAATCTTGCGATATCTTATAGAAGGGAAGCTGATGTCAACTTTGGCCATTTACATCAATATATCTGAAACGGTTAATTAAAGTGAATTCAATAACCTTTCCAGGAAATAAAACATGACCATCAACTGTTATTTAAATTAAGAGGATACTGTCTCTCAAATAAAATAATTATTTCCATATGATTTCACAATATGACATAACCTAAATCCAAGATGTAAATACAATTTCCCGCCAACAACAAATGTCACTGGTCTCTGATTGGCTACTTCATCTTCACTTGTACTTAAGATATAAAATGTAATGATATCTTAAGTCACACCAAGAACTTACGTGACTCGTCAATACCCTTGAACACATTGATTCATATTTTAAGCACATGGCACACTTATTCTGTTAAGTAAATCGTAAACCCACCTTTAGGATATGCACACCACTTACGGCCAGTTGCACCATTGAAGTTCATCACTCAATTTAAGACCATGTCCAAACTTGATACAACATCGTTACAGAATACGGTTGCACTAGGGGCCATGGTGATTTAGTGGCTAGACTACTCACCTCCAACCAAGGCGAGTCGGGTTCGATTCCCGGTGGAGCCGCCCTCGAACTTTCACATGTGTGAATTGTGCTACATGATGCTGCTGGTCGACTGGTTTTCCCTGGGATTTCCTGCTTCCCATACATTCTGGCGCTGCTCCATACTCATCTCGTTTCACGCTCATTTTCTGTCAAGACCTTGATGTTAAGAGCAGCTAAAATCTCTTCACTCCCTTTTTATGGTTGCACCATTCGAGTTCAGACCATGACTGGTGATCGAGATGAACTTTGTTTCGAACTGCCGAATATTTAGTTCAAAGTCTTGATCCAAGATCAGAGTCGGTAATATTTAAATTGTTTATATATGGTTTTGGTTGTTGTTTACTGTTGTAAAATATAAATTAAGACATATAACAAAGGCCTAAAATGTTATGAATTTCTTGAACTAAAGAAGTATTAATGTTTTGCAAAGAGATGACAAAATCTATGCTTATCCCTCCAAGCAGACTCAACAGAAATCTGGAACAGCCACTCAGAACATCGTAAACTGGCCTCATTTTCCGCACGAGCCACGTCAATAAATGAATCTAATGTCAAAATTTTTGCTCACAAAAGAGCAGTTAAATGCCATTTGAAAATACACCAGTAGATAGCACTAAAACTATAAACTATTTTTTTTTTTTTGGAAATATTAAACTATGTTATACACACTTAAAACTTATTCAGAAAAATTCGTACAACAACATTACTCAAAACTGATAACACATCACAGCATCTAGTTTTCTGTCCTCTACCTTCTTCAGAATATTGGCATTAAAAATAACGAAAAAGTGTGTAAGTTACATTGCAACTCGGTCCCAACTGAAGATCATGTTTGAACCAAGATTTTAGAATCTCAGTATTGGACATTATGCATATCAATTCTAAAATTAACAAGTGGTATCAGGCATCTGTAACATTTAGCGACACTTACATATATTTTAATAGAAACTGAAAATGTTGGGTATGTGACTACACTACAAATATTAAAAGTTGTTGCCCTGTTATTACAAGGAGCTTGTAGGTACTTGGTTAGCATAGTGCAGCTAAAATTTTGACTTGGGTTCAATTCACACTTAGGTATTGACGTGGCTTGGTTGCTAGTGAGGGGCGGAGTATGCCGGATTTGAGAAAAACCCTGATATAGGGTGATACAGTTCAGTAAAGCTATTATAAGTTCCCAGGGTGCCAGCTCATCTAGTACAAGGGTGAGCACATGTCGTCGGCATCTCAGGGCAGTAGCATGTTGACAGCCATGTGCGGCCCCCTCACAGCACACGCGGTGGTGAAAGAATTAAGTAAAGTCCCTTAGCACACCTATAAAATTCATAAGTTGAGTACGTGGTTGGTTTTCTGGAGTGGGCCAGTTCCCAAAATTACATTAAACAGTAAAGAAATAAAATAAGATGAAGTACATTAGAACTGTGTATTTAAACTGAGCGAGATCACACATACAATAGATACACTCTGTCCCTTGAATCAAGCAGGGCCTGGCAGATAAGCCTTGCCAGCAGCCAACACGGCGAAAAGCACTGTTAAGCGCCGATAGAAATTAAATGGTTAAAAATCTCTCTCGCCACGAGTCTACAGAGATGAGCGTGCGAACAATGAGAGGGGGGGGGGGGGGGGGAGAAATGATTAACAAAATGTTCCGGAAATTATAACTTACTATTTCACCTACACTGGTTGAACAAAGAAACTGAAGTTCCCCTGCGGCAAGAAGCACGTGCACTCTCCTTGGCCTGCCGAGCTAGACTGAAGATGATGACGCGAAGATGCCATTACCTAATGGATTTCTCCCACCAACACAGAGAGGGAAATACTTAAATCATACACTTCAATAAAAGTACATGGAAAAGCAATTGAAATGAAAAACCAGAACAGGAGGAATTACTATAGCAATTCCGACATGATATTTCATTTAAATAATGTCCAGAGTTCTTGTTGCTATGCACGTCTGCAAAAATGAATTTACTTGGCAGAGCCTGAACAGGCTGGATAGATGTTTAGATAATTAATATAAATTACACAAAGACATAAAACACTTGCATGAACACTCTACAATACAATATTAAATAAAAAGATTAATTTAATATTACACTTGGGAATTTGAATTCCGGCTCGTGGCATGGCGTCCGACGGAACTGCCAGTATCATTTATGTTTAACATTCTTTGAAACTGTAAAAGTTAAAATAGGCTTTTTCCCACACTTAAAAATTACAATAAGATTTACGAGTATCTCGGGTCTGTGATTAGTAATATTACTTGAGCCACGTGGTCTGGCACTCTTTAATAGAAGACACTCCACTAAGAAGTGGCAGACAGGAGATAACATTTTCTCGTATTTAAATGAGACTGCTTTTGGGGAAGTACAACACTTCGCTCCGGTAAACACACACACAGGAGTTTACTCTTGTAATGATGGGTCATTCAGTTCACTTAATGGTTCACTGATCCGATCCGTTCGTGCATGAATGAATATGAAGACCCCGGCACTGCATACAGGAAGTGCATGAACAATGCACTAGCAGAGTTGCAGTGGGCTACATCCCGAGCGGGACAGTGAGGGCGACGTCAGTATAAAATAATTTAACTGCTATTAATTTCATTTTATCCACCTGCATAAGAAAAATGAAATTTTTTTTTTTCTATCTCTTTTTAAAATGGGAAATACAGAAAGCCAACTAGCAAATTTACGGAGGCGCTTCATGAATTCACGGAAGTTCTGTGAAATTTACGGAAAGTCTGTTTTTGAAAACCAAAGTGTTGTCAGTAATTTTTTGGGGAGTTTATAGAGTTCTGGAGACATTTTTACCAGCACTTTACTGTAATAGATGGAAAACATTTTTTAGCTATGTATGTACATAACATGCAAGAATAAATAAAATTGCCATAATACATGGTTTGTTTGGGCGTGTTATGTAAGTGTGAGTGAAGATATTTGGGCAGCTCTTAACAGCAAAGTCTTGATAGCCAATTAGAGTGATTGCAGTGAGTATGAAGCAGTGCCGGAATGAAGGGGTAGGGGAAACAGGAATTCCCAAGAAAACCAGCTGACTAGCAGCATCGTCTGGCACAATTCCCAAATGCTAAAATCCAGGGGTATCCCGGCAGGGGATTGAACCCAGTTCGGCTTCATGGGAGGCAAGCAGGCTAGCCACTCAGCCACCACGGCCACTGTGTTATGTGGTAAAATACTTACGTAATGCGCGTTTGACCGCAGGTGTGTACTTGGAGCCGGAGTGCAGCGACAACAGGACAGAGCTGCAGCATGCAGTGCTTGTAGTTGGCTACGGCACGGATGACGACGGCAGAGACTACTGGATCCTCAAGAACTCGTGGAGCACATCGTGGGGACAGGAGGGCTACATGCTCATATCCCGCGGCAACAACCACTGCGGCATTGCCACCGCTGCCAGCTACCCGCTTGTTTGACGTTGACGTGGAGGTACATACATCACTGGTAGGTGCACCCCATCTTCACGTAAAAAGTCCCTGCAAAGTTGAATTTCAAAACGTTTCCCCCAGAAGTGGCTCTAGACTTTCGGTTTGCGAGGTAATTTACATACTGCGAGGTGATGGTCTAGACGTTATATTTGTGGCATGGGCTGGGGCAAGAGAGGGGGGAAGGTGCTCTCTCACTATAATTATTAAAACCAATTACAATTTAATAAAATAAAACCTGTATTTTATAACATTATAATAGTTCATTTCAGTTTTAAAACGTCCACAGAAAAATTTCATATCAACGAAAAGGTTTTTTTCTTTTTGGGGCAGGCGGGAAGCAGCAGCATGTGGTGAAGTGTTGCAAGGTAAGTAGTTTTTTGCTATGTGCTATATCTAATTATTAACTAGACTACACATCAGAGACTTAAATTTAGTAGTGCAATTGATGTTGCAGCACGTGTGTAATGGGTGCCTCACCACTCTCTCATGAATGGCCGCAGTACATTCTGTTTCTCTAGCTCCACTCTGGTTACTGGTTTCTGCTGCATGTGCCAAAGGTGTACAGTGTTGAGAAAGCACCAGTTTACCTTGCAACAATTCACCATACGCCAAAGACGGAAGGTACATTTCACCTGTGAACCCATTCCATCTGGATAACCCCATAATTTTACTTCAATTTTACAACCGCGATTAGTTTTATAACTACGAGGTGTCTTAAGTAACAGAGTAACTAGTTTCAGTTTGGCCATTTCAAATGCAACAGCATCTGCTCGCAAAGTCACGCGGCTAATAATGAAAGTAAAAAATGCACATATGTGTAGTGCAATCATGGTTATTCCAAACTTTTCTGAAGCCCTGCTGAAATTCTGATTAAAGGATATTCCTCCACCTCAAGTAAACAAAGGTTAATTAAGTCTAGAAATATACACAAAAGTGACAACACACACTATTTGTGCGCACTAAATTTAACACTTTGAGTGCGTTACAGATTTACTGGTAATCAAGACAACCTAGAAGTGAGTCTTCTATATTCACGACTGCATTGCCATCAGTACATCTATTCTCTATATTCCTACTTACAACCGTCCTATTGGTCCATCTCCATACACTAAACAACTTTCATTACTGGCTGGCTCTCTGCCAGTATATTGCAGAGTTGAAAGTGTCACAAATCAGTTCTTCTTTCCAACGTAAAATAATGTACATACAATACATCCTGGTAATTTCAGTAATTTACATTTCTGAGTGTTGTTGACGTTAAATATTACTTTGTACAGATCCTTATGTAAAGTGCAAGCGAAATAATATTTCTTCGCCTGTGTCTGTAAAGAGTGAGGATGTCTAAATATCGTGGCAAACTCCATATAATTCAGTTAAATTCAGACAACGTAGTATTACATCAGCAGCACTCAAAGTTTTTTAGTAATATTTTGCATGATAACTATTTCTTACTAGGCATTACCAGCACACCTATTTTCTCCCTGTTTTATTCATGTTAGAATGAATTATTATAATTTATAGAGATATAAGTAAAAGTCTAATTTAAATAAAAATAAAATACTTGTACATTAGCAAAAGTTTAAAATACTTGTGATTGCGACATATTTAGGACACAACCAAACACCTCATATATATCATGATTTATCAAAGTCACAATTCCCATGCGAAAATCCAGGAGTGACTCATTGGGAATCAAACCCGGTACACCTGGGTGGGAGGCCAGTGGTTTGACCACTACGCCACCACAACCCTGTGCGCTTCTGGAATTCACTGTTTTAGCTATTATTTTGCTTCTGCATTCTTAATTAATATTTATTTTGTGTTTGTATGTTGTCTTCTGGAAACAGAACACATATCTTACTCAGTAAATTGAGTACTATGAACAGCAACAAAAAGGTCAGTTCTTTAAAAATCTATGGAAATAAACAATTTTTATGAAGTCTGACAAATGGATGATATTTAAACAGATCTTGTTTTCTGCAATCCACAATGTTTTACGGTATGCCTGCATAATGTGTCGAGAAAAAGCAACAGCTTTACACGTATCATAACTGTAAACTTAAGGGGCCTGCCTACCTGCATCAGTTTTCTCCTTTTTTATTTGGCAGAGAAGCGTGCAAGCTATAAGGGTTAAACTGTACATGCTACAAGAGCGCCATCACCACTACAAGCAGGGCTCTGAACTGGCGTGCAGTGTTCTGGTAGTGCTGCAGGCACCTATGGGACTTTCAGCAGTGGTCCTATCATTTTATTGATCAAAAGTCTGTAGTAAAGTTACACACAGGCTCCTATTGTAGTTTGGCTTGTGTCTGGATAGTATGTTTTTAAGATTTAGCAGTCTGAAAAAGCTGTTTGTAATTATATTGGAGGGCTCCAAAATAATATGTACAGCAAGCGCAGTAACTTTAAAGTACCATTCCTTCCTCGCCTGGGTTTAATAGTTGCGTCAAAAAAACTTGATTTCAAACACACTCCAATGAAGTTGCAGAGTCAGGAACCCTTAATGTTCCAAAATTCTTAGGGCCTTATTCATAGTCGTTTTTAGTCTGGACTAAGGAAAGATCATCCTCTGACCAAAATTTTTCGTATTCAGAGAGCATTTTTATTGCTAGCCCGAGGATCATCTTGCTTTAGTACGGCCTAACTTTTACACCGAACTGAGGGTAGGATTAACATAGTATTAAGGTCAAAAAGGAACATGGTGAACATAAAATTCGACAGTTTCATTGATATTACATGCCAGTGAAAGCTAGATAAAGTTTATGAAACCTAAAAATTACGATTTAGGCAAATTCTGTCAATCTGTATGCAAAAATATGCCGACCTAATGAATTAAATGTTCCGTGAATATTAATTCAAAGGAAATATACCTTATAAGCTTAATAATACATCAGTTTTTAGATACAGCAATGCCTTTCAATTTTTGTGTCAGTCAAATGCCTCCTTTGAAAACAGATTCTTAGGAGACGTAATATTAATACACTCAAAGAGAATTTTAATAAAAATCTAACGTTAGTTATAAATTTATATTCTATATGAAAGTATACATTCATAACTTAACTGTATTGGTAGCTCAATGGTAACATCATGGTCTGAAGTGTAGAAGAATGCCAGTTCGAATCTCTTTTGGGAGATAGAATTTTAATCAGTTTATAATGTATTTTTGAAATGTATTTAACATTAAAACACACAATTAACATTATAAAGACAGTACTGATGTAATAAAATGAAACCACCCCATATGACCAGTGCATGGGGTGTGCCATGAAAATTTAACAAATCCATGTGAAATAATAAGATATTAGTATATTAATTTTATCGTCCTCCATTCTGCAGTATTGCCATATACGGTAGTCATAAAACAAGGGTAAAATAAATACAGTGACATTAATGTAATGAATAATGTGATTTGTTTATACGAGCAGGCAAAAATAACACAGCACATTACCGAGAGCATCACTTTTGAATGGAAATAATCAAAACCATATATAGGGCCAAGATATTTTATATACACTTTTTCTATTCCATGGTTGCTGTGTAAAATATATTTATATTTACAAAACATATACTTTTATTTTCAATTCATTACACAGTACAATATATATATATTTGTCTTGCTATGTACATTAAGTTTATTGTAAATTACTATTAACTTTGAAAACAAAAAACCTTTTTTTTCTAAATAACTTATATTGTATTTAGCACTACCTAGAGACGAAAGTCTGTAATGCGCCTGCGCAGTAAACTTGACGACAGTGTACGTCCATGGTCCTTCCACTAAAGTTAGTCCTACTCTGGTTGGGGTTTATGAATACGATATAGTTCATCCACCCTTAGTCCGGACTAACCTCAGACCAACTTCGAGGAAGATCATCTCTGGATCATCCTTGGGTGAAGCTCTGACTATGAATAAGGCCCTTATACACTACTGAACTTTTGACGTTACCTAAAACTCTGAGTTAAATTACTCATTTTTATATTGGTACATGGCACTTTGGACACTAATTTGTACCTTTACATCACATTTGTAACTTACAGTGCAGTAAAATACTGTTTTGTATTTCCAGCACAGAGACAAAACTGCTCAGACTGAACTCAAATCAAAATCAGCACCCTTATTCTTAAGGTGGCCGCACCTGGTGCCTGAAGTGCATTGCAGTCTGTTTTGAAAATGCATATTTTTCACCAATAAAATATCAGTCACTGCTGAAAGTTCATAGGTATACGTATGCTGCTCACAGAGTAGACAAGTGTAGAAAGACGAAATGGCATGGCAGTTCATTTGATGTGGGTGAACTCATTCTCTGATTGGCGTGAGGTTCTGGTAATATACTTCGTTTGATTGACTACTACATGCTCCACTGGCTGAGCTGCCATCTGGCAAGTAGTAGATTATCAGGTGCTGATTGACAATGGCTTTCAGATATGTTGGTGGCCAATGACACCATTTTGGTGGCATGTGCAGCCAGAGTTCACGCGATAAGCGGTTCTTTTATCTCTGTATTCTTAAGTACAATTGAAATGCATGCAAGTTCAGAGCCTTGCACATCGTGGCGATGATGCACTTGATGTGCATGTCAATGTAGTCCAGCGGCATGTGGTGAACTGTTGCAGTAAGCTGTATGCAGTAGTGTAGCCGACGTCACAGCACGTGTGTAATGGGTGCCTCGCCGTTCTCCCCAAGTGGCCGCAACACATTCAGTTTATCCTGGCTCCACTCTAATTACTGGTTCCTGCTGTGCGCGCAGCATGTACAGCACTGAGCAAGCATCAGCTTCCCTCACAGCACTTCACCACATGTTCCGGGTGTAGCCCTTGTTTCTTTCCCGTTTCTGAGCCGCAAACACGAAGAAAACTCAAGGTAGGCTACCACTTTAAGCTGTAGTCCTGTAAGTTCAGTCAACATGTTTACAGACACACCTGTAATTTTGTTTCAGATTTAAAGGTTTTGAAGACCATGTCAGTTTATTTCCACCTCTACAAGAATGTAGCGCACTACATGTGTCTGACAAAGTCCTTTCCAGTCCAACACTGCACACATGCAAATAATGAATAATGAATGATAAGTGAAGCCTACATTTAAATATTGCCTGGACTTATTGGTCTTCATCATAGGCATCTCAACACACCCCCGAGCTGTCAGCACAGCAGATACACTCAGTAGCGTATCTCTAATTTACAGCCAGCTAACTGGAAGACAACGCTCCACGTGGACATGACCGAAAGCTAGTTTCCTTATGACAAGTTCAGCGTTGTTATTTCAGAATAATTTATTGAAGGCACGTGGCATGTTTTTTTCAGTTCAAAATGAACTCTTTGCTAATTACGATGAATATATGAACTTTTTAAGAAACATTTAAAACCTGTTGTATTTCAGTGACAATTGGTTAACATAATCTTTCCAGTGCTGTAATGGATAGAAGCACCAGCGTACAACAGATAAGTTTGCATTTTATAAACAGTTTAACTAAATTCAAAAATTAATATTCAGAAACAAAACAAAAATGTAAGAAAACAATTGTTATAATTTATGAGGTCACTTTTTAGACCATTAACCATGTTTAACTCTTGAATAATTAACAAGGATGAAATGTTTGTTATTTATTCTGTAAATATTTCTGTAGATTATCTGTAAATATGTATAAACTCTTGAAGATATGTTATCATTAGATAATATTTTTCACCAAATGTGCAATAATCCAAATAACAAATAACTATTTAAGTAGACTGTTATAATCAATGCAGATTAACATTAGGTGTTCATCTGGAGATCTGTGATTATATGAAGTTACCATTACACAGAATACATTCTCCATTAATAAAAAAAATACGGTAAATTTGAGGATGACAAAATTTTTTATTATTACTCGCTCCGAGCTGTGTACCGCTGCCTACACACCTCCAAGACACTGCACGAGATTGTTGGTGCAGATTTCCAAATCAGATGTTTTTTTCAGGTTTATAGTGTAGTTACTCGTTGCCCAAAATAATCATAAACAAATGAGTTTTTTTGTAAACTATCAGTATCAGCATGGCTACCTATTCCCATTTTGGGTATAATGAACTTGCCCATAAGCAAGGGATAAAAATTTTGTGTGTATACAAGATTTTATTAAGAAATTTGATTGCAATATTTTGAAAGGTTTCTGTATGCTGTCTTCAAAACCTTTATTGAAGACCGAGAAAGACCATTAAAAAAAGCATACTAATACAGTAGGACTCCTTATATCCGACCTCGACATATCCAACCATGTGTCTGACTGTCTGACTGTCTGCCTGTCTGGCACCTGCCCCGTCAATAAAGGGATCAGTGTCAACTCTGCTTATTGTTCAAAACAAAAGTGGTCGGTTCACACGTGTGTGTCGTTCCGTAATTTTGTGCAGATGTACAGTTCGACGGTGTTTCAGTGATGATGGCTACTCTACAAAAACGTACCCGAGTTGTGTGCACATTATAACAAAAGTTAGAAGTTCTACAGTGGCTGGAGTCCATTTTAAAATCATCTTCAGTGCTAGAAGTAGGTTTAACAACAATTAAAGAGTGGAAAAAAGGTAGAAAGGAACTTGAAGTGTATTCATTAACAGTGGAGGGAGATGAAGCTTTAAAAAACAGAAAAAAAAAAAAAAAAAAC
This sequence comes from Dryococelus australis, assembly GCA_029891345.1. Lineage (NCBI taxonomy): Eukaryota > Metazoa > Arthropoda > Insecta > Phasmatodea > Phasmatidae > Dryococelus > Dryococelus australis. The sequence continues at coordinate 98,701,908 of CM056996.1, forward strand.
GAACTTTTGGATGACTCTTTATGGGTTTGGTTCTACCAAGAAAGGCGTAAAGGAACTCCGCTATCAGGTCCTATCATGAAAGAGAAGGCGGTAATTTTACAAAAAAAAATTAGGAGCTGAAGGAGAGACGTTTCATGCAAGTGAAGGATGGCTTTGCCTATTGAAACTTCGTCATGGCACGATACATATTATTATTGCAGGAGAGAAACTCTCAGCTGATGATGATACTGCTAAAGGTTTTATACAAAAGTTTGGAAATTTAATCAATAAAAACAACCTTGATCCAGAACAAGTCAAAAATATTGATGAGATGGGATTAAACTATAAAATGCTTCCAAAAAAAACCTTGCTGCGAAAAACGAAAATGTGTTGGGCACAAAATTGGCAAAGAACAGACTGATCATCACAACATGCAGCAATGCAAGTGGCATACCATAAAATGCCACTGTTTGTTATAGGCAAATCTAAGAGGCTCAGAGATTTTAAAAATGTAAACATGTCATCACTTTCCATTTATTATCGAAGCCAGAAGTCTGCTTGGATGTACAGCAATTTGTTTAAAACATGGTTTTTTGATGAATTCGTACCAGCTGTAGACAAACATTTGAATTTGAAAAATCTACCAGTCCATGCTATTCTGTTGCTAGATAATGCCCCAAGTCTCCCTTCTACAAACGAGCTTCAAAAGGGTGACATTAAAGCTGTTTTTTTGCCCCCCTCACGTTACACCCTTGATCCAAGCCATCGATCAGGTTGTCTGAGTAGTTGAACAGAATATACAGAAGAAAATATGTTTGATCCTTGTTAGAGAAATCAGAAGATGGCTGTGATCTCTTCCAGGCCATGAAGAGCCTAAGTATAAAAGATTCAATCTACAATGTTGCTCAAGCGGGGGATGAAATTAAGACAACCACTCTTCAAAAATCATGGGAAAAAATTTGGCCAAGTACGAAGCAACAAGATGAACCTCCTGAAATTTCCGTCACTGATTAAGTGGAAACTGTCAGAGAACTACAGGCACTTCAGCGGGATATTCAACCGGCCAATGTAGATGAGTGGCTAGCGGAATATGACTTCCCGGAGATCACCAGCGAAGAGCTTGATGATGACCAAATCATTTCCGCTGTTTTACAGGCTGACGCTGATGACTATACAGACAATGAAGATAAAGATGACAGTGAAAGGATTAGTCACTCCGCAGTAAAAGAAGCATTTGAACTCGCACTAAAATACATTGAGCAGCATCCAACGGCAACACCTATGGACATTACGTGGGCAAAGAAGTGGCGAGACGCATCCGCAAAATCGAGAATTTCCCATTTGAAACAAAAAAATATTACAGACTTTTTAAAATAATCTTGTTTTTAATATTTTTCAGAGCAAAGTATGTTTTACAGGTTTTTTAGTAACTGTAAGACCAGTTTATCTGTGTTTTTGTGTACATATTGTAATACATACATAAATGTAATAAAAGTGTTTCTTTGTTCCTCGAATTACCAGACCTTACTGTGCTCTGAGCATATCGGGGTCCCGTCAGTGACTGATAAGAGGAGTTCTACTGTATGCATATTTTCATTAAAATATTATGTTCATGCAATTGCTTAAACAATGGAAAACAATTTATTTGAACAAAGGTAATGCAGAGCAGTACCATAGGCTACAAAATCACTTTTTAAGGGTTTGTTTCTTCCTAACTTGTATGTTTAAGTTCCTAAACAGTGTGGATTTTTTGTTACAACCTTACATGATTAGCTTGGATATTTTTTACAGAGAAAAAAGCATCCAATACTGGAAATAAAATAATTTTTATATTTCCTTTTACAATTTTACTATTATCATCCACATGACATTCAATATTCACTGCTGTTATTCACTCAGTCTGAATGACAACAGCTTAAAATTAATTTTTTTTCTTCCCATCATATGAAAACTTAATTCTTATCATCATGCAGTTCATACATTTTTTCTGATACAGATTGTTGGCCATGGTTTCATTAATTTTGTTTTTTTTAACTGAATTTCGGTTTTAGGCAGTGTATAACTTGCATTTCGGAGTTATTTTGGTTTTAACGCTATTCATCATATAATCTTGGCTCTACTAATAAATAATGGGAAGATGAGGTAAATATGCTGGAATGAACCATTTTCAATAGTGGAACTTGCATTATGCAGTACCACAGCAACTGCTCACCTTGTCAGAGGTCCAGCAGGAAATCCAGTGGGAAGACAGCTGCCTTCCAGATTGACATGAGTCAAGTTAAGATCAACCAGGCAGAACAGTACAGAACGTATTCAAATCTAAACTACGTTTTATGTACCATAATACATTTTTGTCACAATAAGGCTGGTTGACTTATAGTAATATATATTTTCACATATAGTTGATGCAATACAATTTAAATTTGGTGGCAAGAAATAATTATATTACTGTTCACACCTGCATATTGTACCGTACTTCATTACTGCAATCATACTATCAAGAATAGTGCAGATACAAAATAATTGAATGCTGATTTTTTTTTTTGTTTTTTTTACAGTTTATTACAAAATATTTCAAGAAAAACTTGCTTCAGAATACAGACATTCAGACTTGATACATTACAATACAATAACACAGTGACATGTGAACAATACAATACAATACAATAACACAGTAACATGTGACAGTTGCTTGCATTAAATAAGACATTAAGTTAAGGCACTTAGTCTATAAATGAACAACCATAACATAACACAAACATTAATGTACACAGCTGCAATAGTTACACAAGAAAGGAATGATGATCTAGGAACCATTTGCCTGCTAGGTGCAAAAAGACAAATACAGAAATATTCCAACTACGATAAAGGAAAAGCACATTGATATACATTCCAATTTAATGGTTATTGTTTTGTTCACACACATATTTTTACGAACAGTTTCCTGAAAACACTACACTACATACAGAGGGTAAAATGAAACTACACAACAAGAATATGTAGATACAGTACATGATGAAAAGCAGTGAAAAGAACACAAAAACTAAACTTTTAAATTTAGAAGCTGGCTGCTCTCGTGATTGCATTGTTAGTACCCGTTTGATAAACATATTATTCGACTTGTACTAAAATTCTGCAAGCAACTGTTGAATGAAAAATGTTTACAGTGGAACCCTGTTAAAACATATTTCAAAGGCTCCAAGAAATATCAGCCATATAAATGGGTAAACTTTACTAAGAGGGCAATTAATATTGTATTAAAATTAAAAATCATGTTTGTGGATCAAGAAAAGGCAGCTTATTAAACAGGAAAATAATATTAGAGGAGATGTTGCAACAAGGTTCCACTGTCTTAATTTATCACACTAGTATTCTGAAAAATTGCATAAGAAACGTAATATCAAACATATACATATTAATTAGGTACTTTGGTTGCAAAAATTAGTTCACATACTTTACCATGGCCTTGCAACATCATTTACGCAAATATCTTTCGGTGGTTAAGTACAGTCAAGTAGCCTGCTCATGTTTTACAGCAATTAAAAACCACATGTACACACACATACACATATACGAACAAAGACACACCAGTTCACACACAACACAGACACATAAACACACAGTATCTATCTAGTGTGCTAACCACAAAGTCACACTTCTATTGGTGAAAACCTGGAGTAGACATGGAGACCAGTTATGTGTAAGTACACTGTCTGACAAAAAATTCACATTAGCAATAATATATTGTCTTTTAACATCGCTGCATTATTTTTTTAATTGTCCAAGACAGGACCTTTAAAATGAAACTCATTACCAGAATACTCGAACACAATACATATTATAAGACATGATAAACATAAAGTATTGTTAAGTAAAAAAGAAACTAACAAGTTGTGTATCTCAGTGGGGCTCAAACATCCATTCAGTTTAATGAAGTATACAGGCAATAAGGTGTGGTTAGTTGTAAAGTCCACGTGAATGCACAAAGTAAATACTTTGCAGCAATTTATTACAATGATGTTGGCAATTGGTGATGTGCTGAAATGAAGCATCCCAGTACAAGTTATTAATCTCCAGCAACCCACACAGTATTTTCACATAGTAAAATAGTGCATCTGTCTGGGTCCCAGATCACAGTACGAGCCTAAATCACTAACCTACTGCACAGGTGAAAAAACATAAAATCATTAAATCCATTTCACATTCGTGCTTACGTCTACCCAGGTCACAACTCTCTTTTAAGATTGAATGTGAGATCATGGTATTACAAAGACCAGCTTTGTGCCATTGTATCACATTTTCACTCGTCCTGGAATTTGCCTTAACATCAGTTTACACTGCCATGATCTTTAGTTTAAAAAAATCTGCTGTAAAATTAAATTTAACATAGCTGCATCTTAATCCAAGATATAACCTAGCAAATTCTGGAATGATCAGGTTACTCCTCTCTATACCTACTATTAAAAATTACTGACCTGGAACTTTTCGAGTCTGACAAAATACTCATGTATAAACAAACTGGTTTTGGATTGTTAGGGAATTATGGAGGGTAATTTATTTTCCTTTTATCTTACTGTGCATTTGCTTTAATTTAAGAAGAGCCATTAGTTCTACTACTTTGTTGTCAAGTGATTTCAAGATCTTTCAAGATTTTATCTCCGTTCATGCTCTCCTTTGTTTCCACTGTAATACTGAGCGAATGATGCGAAAGTTTCCTGCAAAAAAAATTGAAACTTTCATCAGTACATTTTTGTTCCAGAACAATTCAACCATCAGATTATTAATTATATAAACTGAAAATGTATTTAGGATAAAAGGTCAGTAGAAAATGTTCGCTCCATTCTAAGAGAGCAATTTTCAATATGAATACAGTACCTATTTCATTGCATAATGGTCACCATAGCATAATGGTCACACCAGAATATTTTACATGCAGAAAAGAGTACACAATTTATACAGCCTAAAAATTGCTGTCATTTTAGCACTGTAGCTGAGCTAGAGAAATGTGCCCCTTCACAAAAAAAATTTGTGAGGAGGGAAATTCCATCACCTCCCCTTCACAAAACATGGAGAGGATGAGTCAAAGATATTCAGTAAGAGACAGGTTGCCACCCAAGGACGACACAAGTGTTTCTGCCTCTCCTCACAAAGGGAGTAAATTTGACTTTGCATGGAGCTACCTGCCTCCCACTCGTTGGCAGGGAGAGGAAGGATGCAAGGATGCTTTGTAGGTTGCTAGGCAACAACTTCCTCTCACTAAGCAGGAAGAAAGTGCTGTGCTGGTTACTATGCAACAACAGAGATACCGCACTGAGCAAATGCCGAGCATGCCTGAAGATAGCCTTGGACGAAAACAAAGCACTTTCTCCTCTCATGCAGGGCTTATAAGAGAGGAAGCAAGGTTGTGCTATTGTCTGTGCCTGAAGGAGAGAAGAGCACAATCAATGAATGTGGTTTTTGTAAATATACAGAGCATTCATTATTATTGGACTTCTGCATAAACAAACAATTTAAGGAAAATCTGCGCTGTTTATAGTTGACTCTCACTGTATCGTAAACACATATATCGATAAACTGTATCCTCAGTTAATTTTCTGTGGTCCCGGCAAAACACTTATATGAATAACGATAAAGATAGCTACTTGTATCATTTATCAGATGTTGCGTCAATCAAAGTATATTTCGGGTCCCGTCCCCTAAGATTTCTCACAACAGTCGTTTTTAAGCAGGTTGTTTATGCAAATGTCCAGTAACTAGATGTGAAATACGTCACACGTACCACCATTTATCACTGCTCTATGGTGCTTTGTCTGTCTCCCTAACAGGTCTGTCTGATAGTGATGGGTAGTTCATGAACTACCAGTTCATGAACTGGCCTTGAAAAAGAACTAGGTGCATAGTTCACCGCGATATAAAAGAACTAGTCTCTTGTGTATTTGGTCAGTCAATCTCTCAGTACCAGTAACTACGCCAGGTGCGCCACAGTACACCAGGTGCGCCACTGCGCATGCTCACGATAATCCGTTGTTCGTTGCTCCCTGCAGCTTTCCACCCTCTGACTATCCCTCCCTCCCTCCCTGACTGGCCACATCGCAACGTGCATACTTCTTATCTATCTGCTTCTGTCTATCAGTATCTTTGTTTTTGCTCTTTCAGCACTGCCTCGAACAGTAGGGATCGCAGACGTACCTAGTTTAATAGTGACATGAGTCGCAAATCGGTCAGGAACTGCATGACGAACAGCGCGAGACAATTGGCAGACCAATGGCCATGCAGCAATCATTCATTCTTTCTTACTTTCTCGTGCCGACCCAATTACGTAGTCGGTTGCATGCGGGTCTGTGGTGCGAGGGGTTCCGGGTTCGAAACCCAGTCAGGGTATGAATGTTTGTGTCGTCCATTTAAATTGTTTCATCCTCATCGGCACTAAAGACCTTGCTGTTACGGTGTCGTAAAACCTTCTCACTCACTCATACTATAAATACAATGTTGCCAGACATACGAAAATCCCAGGATCTGTAAGAAAATACATCTTATAGCCGCACTAATACGAATATAGGTATGACAGTAAAATATAGAAAAACGCTCATTAATGTAATGTCAAGTTTTACACACTCGCAATAAAGAAGTGAAAAACTGCTTTTTTTCTAGTATATTCACTCAATACTTTGGATATAGCTTTTTGACATTATTTGCATCATACTAAAATTAAGTTATTATTGTAATTAAAGTTCTGTTAAAATGTTTCTAATACTGGTACGAATAAATCCAGTGTGTCGGAACCATTTTTGTTGAGATTGTACATGCCTGACTTGAAAAAATTTACTTTACCTTGGTTATCTCTCGCAACACAACCTATTATAATATTGTTGTGGTCATTACTATCAGTGTCAAAAGTAATTTGGTGTTATATTACACAACATAGGTGTGGACAACACAGTATAAAGATATTTTCACTATTCATTTATCATATTACTTCTATATAAAAAAGAAGTAATTTCATCTACATACAATAATGCACTAATTCTTTAGCAATTAGTTTACAAACATCACTTATTTGCTTTCCATTTCACGTTTGCTTAGATTTTTCTGGAGAGGGAAAATGGAACTGTGAAAGAGGAAACAGAGAAAGACCTATCTAGTTCTCCGACCGAGGTTACACTTGCGCTCTGCAGTTTGCCAGTACGCATGATCATTCAAATGTGACCTATATAGTTCAAAAACGGTTCCCAATGAACTGTTCTCAAATGTGACTAGTTCAGAACGAACTAGTTCATTCTAGTCAACTATGTTTCCCATCACTATTGTCTGACACTGCGGCACGGTGCGACGTGCGAGGTTGGCTTGCTACTTCCCCTTACACGCCTGGCTAGAAGGGAAGTGGTCACCTGGCAACTAGCATGGTGACCTAGCATCCTTTCTCTCACCCATCTTTCTGTCTATCTCAGCCGCACACCTTCCTTCCTGCCCTTATATGCCTTCAAGAGGGGATGCCTTTTGTCTAGCAAAAGAAAAAGCAAGTGCACGTGCATGTGTGTCTCTTCCTCTCCCTCCCTCCCCCCACCCTTGCTTCCCCCCCTCGCCACGCTCTCTCTTTCTCTGGCGCACGCTCTTGTCTTTGCACGCCGGCCACAGAGTAAATGTGTACCTGGCAAACGGAGAAATTTTATCAAGATTATCTGTCACTCAAAATAGTTGCACCTATCACCACTAGTATTTCAAAGCAAAAGTTTTCGCCAGAAAATTTTACGCAAAAATTTTAACGATGAGTTATTATTTGCAAAGATGTTTTCTTTTGTGATTGGAGGTCATTTTTTTCCGTAAGGTTGATATTTCTTTGTATCTGGCATAAAATAAACTTGATTTTAAAACTTAATATTAATTTAACTCTAGGGGCAGCATCTTTGCAAATAAAATTATATGCCCAGAAGCATATATTTGTTCTTCCCTTGTAGCCAAAAATTGTTTTGAACATCGAGCGACGTGTATTAACTAGCATGAAGTTCATTATCAGCAACTTCTTGCGGGGAAATCTGACGATTTATTTAAATTCATTTCAACAGGCATGCATCTATTGAATAAACTGCTAAAATATAAGGGTCTATGAGACACCTTTGGTCGTCTAATAATGGGTACCCACCAAGTCCAAGTGCAGTGTAACTCGAGACAGGGAAAATCAGAGGATGTAATTTTGAATAATTAAAGACCATTATAAATAAATTTTAATCACCTTAGTTATTCATTTGTCTCAAAACTACAAGTTTCTTTTTGCAGTGAAATATAAATAATTACTTTAAAAGACATGTTGCCGACACCTTGCCTCGCATGCAACGTGTCGGCAACATGTAGAGGCATGGAGGGGTAATACTCCTGCCGCTTCCCCCCCCAAAAAAAGATTGATAAAGTCTCTGTGCGCTCCCAGTTGATAGTGTGTGCGCAGGACATTCAAAATTTGACTTTCATTCGGTGTCATACATTTTCATTTTCTGAGGATTCAGAAGTCTTAGGTCAGCTTGCATTTGGTGTCTGATTACAATCAATAATATACTGTATTTTCAGATGTTATTTTCTTTATTTAAACGAGTTTATTTACAGGAACTTAATACTTTTTCTAAAATTCCCATTTTTATTGTGTTTATTAGCTAAACTTTATTCACAGATAATGTACAGCTCTCATTATACTCAAAATGAAGTCTTAATAAGGCCAGAAGTTGAATTTTACTGTACATGTCAGAACCCTCATCTACTGAAATCCTGCATGTATGGAAATTTTTTGACAGTCCCCTGAAAAACAATAGATCTGTACAAGAATGTATGCCAAAAGTCCCAACTGAGAACATAGTTAACATTTGTTACATTGAAAAAAGGTTCTGTTAATGTAGTTTTGTGATCTAACCTATCATTTACATACATAACACTAGCAACATCCCAAATTTTCAAGGAAATTTTTGGTATAAAATATGTGGACATTATGCAATTAAATTCAGTACATTGTGTACAACATATTTCACAGCACCTTTATTATATACATTACTAGGGTGTAAATAGTTACTATACCGTACTTGATTATGGGGACAGCAAGACAATAAGCAGTAATTATATAAAATGCTTTTAGCAAAAAAATTTTTTTACAATATAACCTAAAGCTAAAACAACAAAATAGGCCTAATATGATTTATTAACAGATGTTGATTAATGTGCTTTCTTTATAGCTAAAGAAAATTGTAGTAAAAATAAAAACAACTCCCCAGAAATCTAAACCATAAACATTACCATCCATTCTGTACCATTAAGATCTCACATATAGTACTTCAACAAATTTGACGTGTGTGCGTTCCTGCACATTTAGGATACACACATTACTTTAAAACATTGCCCCATCTTTGAGCACATCATTCATAATAGGAAAGTTCATGAACCCTAAACAGTACTGAAGAGGCGGAAAACTTGGCTACAGGGTACGTTTGCACCATCAAGATACTACAGACAAGTGATCTTGCTTGTACTGTTGACCCAGACTCTGCCAGAAGACGTCTCGCCTATACCCTCCTGCTGCAAGATTGTACTGTTGACTGAGCCTCCGGCTCCCTTCAGCGAAGGTCACTCCAGTGCCCATAGCACGCTGGCTAGAATCCCGTAGCAAAAGACATTAAAAGAAGAGAAGAAATTCCAAATTAAAATGTACAACGTCAATTCAAATTTTAATTTCTAAAGTGCCGTTTACTTTTCAATATAAAATATTTCACTCTGCGTGCATAGCACTTCCGCTTATGTGAACCCCGTAGGCTGCCATTATAAGTCCGCACGAGGCTTGCCTCTGGGCAGTTCGTTGGGGAGAACTGGAGAGGTAAGATGCTGTCACGTACGCACTACAACTTTTGAGCACTGATGTAGATTACCATAGTTTCATTTAAGTATACCAGTCAACCTTTGCTTTGCGTACGTTAGCCAGACATTTCCCCAGCATTATGCTTCTGCTTAAATAATAATTTGTGACCGTGAAGCTTTTTGAAACTTAAACGTGAATCAGGCGCCATCTGCCCATGCTAGAGGCGTTTCATTGTAATTTCTATATTATTGCTGCATGCAATTTTAAGGGCTTTAATTCTATGTACGTATTTGAGAGTATTTTTCATGTTTAATTATTTTACGGCCACATCACGTATGCCCATGCTGTCAGATATCGCCAAGTACGTATCTGCGCCATCAATGCATTTTCAGGGCTGATTTGTGTAATATCATGTGTACCATAATTTATTCCAGGGTTCTATGTATTTTTGTTCAGGGTTCCATGTAATTTTCACGTAAACTGATGCTTTGTATGTATGACCACGCTGTCATTTTCATGTTTGCTTTTTCTGCTATCAGGCATGTTACAAGCCTGTAAATGTTTCAATCGTCAGGGGAATAATTTTCCCAAATGAAATACCAATTTGACTGATCATAATTTGCCGTTTTTACGGAGAAATATTGCGTGCCAGATCTTGTTTCATTGACATTTGTGTAATTTTGTACAGATTATTTCCATTCTAGCCGGCTATGTGTATAGGCTGTCACCACACTCACCACGTGCTGGAGAGCGAGCCCCGATGAGTCCATGCTAGTGATGCCAAATAATCACATGTGTTCATGTATTGATTCATCTTGTAATTCTCAGTGTCCTATCTTCAGGGAAAATCGCCAGTCCACTCTAGCGGCTGTCGACCCCCTACCGTTGTGAAGATTGTGTTTTCAAACACCACGGTGAAGTCGTCCACATTGGAGTGCGCTAGAGTACTAGCAGGCTGAAGAGCACCCAAACTGAGTTAGCTAGACACGTCCGAGTTTATCATCATTAAATTGCTTGGCACATTTGTATGAGTGGTAAAATAAAAAGTAAGTCTCACACTGTTCCGATCTTTTATTTGTAGTGACAGTGTCCTCGCCACACCATTATTACAGTAATAAAATGTTTAGTATTGCAAAGTGTATCGTAAATACGATCGGCTGAGGCGGACACACAGAACCCACAGAATCCCCAAGAACCCTGAGTCTCAACAGTGCGGTGACTGCGAAACTCCGCTGGTGCCCTCATCAGTAAGTAATTTGTGTCATCGTTCGTCTCGTGTCCCACCTGATGGCGTCAACGTCAATACCGTTCTGGTAGATGTCCACCCCTTAAGTTCCTTCAGAACACACGCAATAGTTGGACATCACCAATTTTGTAACTAACTAGTAATTTATTTTATTAATCTTATTTAATTGCCTTACATTCACTAGCTCTTTCCCAGGTCGCCTTCACCTTGTTAATTACGTGTCAGGTTCATAACTTCCGTTGCAAGTCATATCTTAGGATGTAGTATGGAGCCACTGTGTTTATTATTACTTCAATAATAAAAAGATGTGTGTTCAATCTGTTTTCATTAATCTGATTTTCTTGGAAGTGTTGGAAGTTCTACATTACCTAACCAAACAGGGGTCAAGCGGGAAAATGAGAATGTAAAGTTAACTACCCGCACACTAAGGCTGCTCGAGTACTGCCAAACCGGTAGTCCATCGAAAGAACCCAAAAAACACTAGGTACACATCCACCAGGTGAATTGATCAATCTAGGTCGTTCCATACTCCACCACCACTTCTTTTGGGACCCGAATGGTGATGAAATTGCCTAATCTGGTCAACCCCCTGTGGAGATTTCACCCAAGCATTCAGTCAGGAAGCAGCTCAAGCAGGAGATGGTGTTAGGCAAAGAGCGACATCTTCAGGAGCCTCTGGTGTGGTGGAGTCTCCCAGAAGCTGCGGGATCTGCGGTGACTTCAGAAGACTGGTCAGTGGCTGCTGAAGAGGTGTTGAGCTTCTGGTCGGCAATGTCATTAGCTGGGTTGAGATCCCAGCTCTTACGAGCGGTGGGATCTCCTGTGACTATGTATGTAACAACAATTTTGCTTCTTGGAGTAGCAGTCTATTTGGCCACAGCCGCTCAAATGTGTTGCTGCTGATGACTGTCAAGCTGGCCCGTGTCCACTTCCATCTCTAATGCTCTGCCATACAGCCACACTGTCATTCTTACTGTGGGCTGGCATTTGGGTGGATGCATTAGTAGATGGTAAAGAATGTAAAAGGTTGTCTCTTCTTTAGATGAGTCCCAAATGTCCACTACATGAAAAGCACCAGTGCCTTTGAGACTGTGTGTGAATCCCAAGCTCAGTAATTGTGCTTCCTTTTGGTAATGCATGCTCTTCTAAATAACCTTGTTTGGAACAGAAATTGGATACATAATTGCGGTGCTTGCATTTCTCCGAGCTGTGGGACCAATTGCAACAAGACTGCTAGTCCTGTGGATGTATACGCGGGGATGGTGAACCTCTGTTGCTTTGTTTTCCTTTAGGTATCAGGCGGCTTCCAGAGACACCGACTTGGTTTACCACTTCTGCCAACTCGCTCGTTTTACCTCGCAAATCACTTATATTGCGACTCGCAGCTTCTGTCATTATAGCCATGTCCTATGTGGCCTGAAAAGATAGCTTGTCTTTGGCCAACATCGCATGTTGCAATTTCTTTTTACGCACTCCACATACTAACCGATACCGCAGTACTCTGTTCAAGTCACAAACTGCAACATGCCAACAGACATCGCAGCTCACCAAATAATTAGAAATCGACTCACCTTTATGCTGATAACACTTGTAAAATTTGAATGTCTCAACAATTTCACTCGGTTTTGGTTCGAAGTGGTTGGTTAACGCCACTAGAATATTAACTATGTCTACCACACCCATTGTTTTAGGCAGACACAACAATGCCCCTAAGTCATACAGCTGGGCACCGCATACTCACGAACTGTGAAAAATATAGCTCTCTTCTCGTCCTTGTCTTCTGTCACTTTGTTTGCCATGAAACAATACTGCAACTGTTCCAAGTATGTTTTTCAGGCATTTCTCCCTGGAATGAATTCCCTGAACGAATTAAACAATGCTATTGTAGGTTATGGTGCGTTAAATCATGGTCAGATGATCCAATATTGCACGACGCGCAAAGTTTGTATATCTCATCGCCAGTGTAGCATCATCGGTAATTCCACGAGATGCACTAGTGTTTAGGACTCACGGCATACATGATCTCCATCGAGAGACTATGAGCAGCTTACTTGTTTACATACTCCGCAGAGCTTCCTGCCAGGAAATAACCAACCTTACTCATCATAACATAACAAAACAATGTTGCCAACCTTGCACAGGTACGAACACAACAGTATCATTCAAAGTACTATGTAAACAGCAAAACTGTACACAGTGGCTGTTATCTAAGAAACTTGGTAACTAACCGTAAAATTGTTCTACATCAACCATGTTAATTTTTCACTATAGGATTCAACATCTTTGAAAATAATGTGTTTCTAATAGTAAAGGTTGCAAGTAGGCTATTAGGCTACCAAAAAAATATATAAAAGGAGGGGAATTCAAGTACTCACAGTGTAATACTTGAATTCCTGTCCTTGTAAATATTTTTCTGTTTCTAATAGTAATATAAGTTAATATGAAAAATATGTAAATTTTACTAGATGGTGGTTTGTTTAATTTTTACCTTGGATTAGCTGTAATTGTATCAATTGGAGGTAGTTTAACCATGCTGTTGCCAGCCTGGTAGCTAGATAAGTACTTTGTCTGCTGTTCGCTGGGATATTCCAACAACAAACTGGCAACACCGCCCAGGAGAGAAAAAACACCAAAAGCACTCAGTGGATATCTCTCTCCATACTCAGCCTGAAAAAATAACATACCACTATTTTCATGTAAAACAAGACTTCAAAAATAAATATGTGATGCAGCAATCAAATGTTCATCCTACTTTTTGATATCTACTACTACAGGATAATCTTTGAAATAAATGTCAAATACTGAAATTCAAGATAAGTTAATAAGATGTGCCATCTGATAAGTCATTGTAATTATTGCAGTACTGTCACTGAATGTATGTCTTGTAAAATTATACATGCACTTACTATGTAGTTGTTGGTGTACTTGACATTGACTGTGAGCAAATGTAGGCCTACTAAAACATTTTTAGTGAAATTGTTGTTTGTGCAAATGTGTATCTCAGTAAATGTGTGTGTTAGTACCGGACCTTTACCAAAAAAGTAAAATCTAATTAACTAAGACCATACTTTTTTTTTTTTTGTCATATTAAGTGTAAAAATTGTGAAAATGGAAAGAAAGTAACATTTTTACATCTTGCCTGCAGTATTTCCTTAAGTGCTAGGAGAAAAGTACAACTATATGGGCACAGTTTAATCTGCAGGCTTTCACTGTGTGTAATGAAGTCCCACTGTTACAGATACCATTTGCATAGTACAGCACACCAATGGAAATGCTGCGTGCCTTGTGTGTAGTGGAGTGGTGGAGTGCTAGACGCACGTGTGTCACCATTACTGCTCCCTTTCTTCTGAGGTTTGAATACACAAAACATCTGTAGGTACATAGGAGCCTACATGTCAAGTGCACAGTTTTATGAAAACTAACTGGAGCACAACTTTAACTACACATTTTAATAATTTTTGTATGCAAAACATTTAGTCAATTTCCAGCAGTACATACAATGTTGTTTGAAAAGTTCTTATCAGAAGTGAGAGACTTAATCCAAATTATATACAAATCAGTTATGCATAAGACCCTTAATACGCCATCTTCAATCAGTTCCAGCATTGCCAATGTCTGGTGACATGTTAATTAAGAGTATGTTCAAATGTGTTGCAAGTACAATATGATATTGTGACTTTTCCATTTTTATTGTTTGTAGAATCACCTAGTTTACACATTAGAAAAAAAGCTAGTTTTCTACTCACTGATACAAAAACAAATGGCCCAGTTACCTGGTACATACCCTCAGTGTACTTACCAGAGAGGCTACGAACAAGAGCGTCATAAGCAGGAATGCACGAGAGAAAGTGACGCAGGACAGCATGAGGAGTGGACGGTACTCGTGGGGGAGCAGCTCCGACGAGCCTTCCTGCAGCACAGTGAGGGAGCACGCGATGGCTATCCTTCCAACCATCGCCAGCAACAACAACACTCCATCTCTGACCCACGGCTCTGTTGCAATCACCACCACTTGCGTTACACACTATCTGCACTTTCCTCAACTTCCACATTTTCAATTAAATCCTCAGCTACCTGCAAATATTTCAAATGAAATATTCACTGAATGAACATTTTGAGTAATTAACAAAATGTATTTAAGAACCATTTTGTCTAATAAATGACAACATAATGACATAAGTAACATTGATTGTACCTTCTCTTCAGCTACAGAAGCTCACAGCTTTGCAGTAATATGAATGGAGGTAGTTCAACTCTTCCGCTAGTCTCCTGAAAAAAATTCTTACCCAGCCACCATCACAAAGAGGTCACGAAAATGAAGAATCTTTCAAAAATATTAATAATGTTAATTACACATACCCCCATACAGTGCTAGGATATTCCAAAATGAATGGCCGAGAAGCACACTGTCCACTTTCAACTACCGTAAACTGTGAGTAATCACAGTCACAAGGTTGCAATAACAAGAAACTTTCATGTCATTTGCAGCATAACTTTTATGATACAGAATGTGTTACAGTGCTTTATATAATATATTTAATCAACATGATTTACATGCAATTTTGCTGTCCGTATTCAAACAGGGACATACAGAAGCAAAAATGTATTCATAAGATGGTGAGCAAATGAAAAGTGCATCGCTCATTTGAAAAATGAAAAGCGCATCGCTCATTTGAAAAATTCTGTGCTGGTGGTCGCAGACTGTCTCCAAGATAAGGAAGGTAGAGGATGCAGGTCATGGGTGAACAATTGTGCATTAAAAGCATGCATGGTGAAAAATCATGCACCACCATTGTGGAACTCGCCAACAGCTCAAAATTTCTTGTTCAAATATTTGTGATCTACAACAAAAAGGAAAAGTGGGGAAAGTGAAAAAGGATACCTGAGTACCATATGAACTGATAGCACTTCACAAAAAGCAGTGCGTAGAGAGGATATGAGCAACAACAACCTATTGGACCACAGTAAACCCAAACTGAATTGTATCACGACATGCGATAAAAAGTGGATCCTCAGCTCTTGGCAGATGCCGTACTCCATGTGACAAAAGTTATCAAACAAAAAGTGAGAGACCTAAGACTTTCAGTGATTCTGCATCTCCTATTCTTCCCAGAATTTGTACAAGTCTACATGTTTATGCATCCAAGTTATATCCTAAAGGACATGGTATTCATAAAACAAGGAAAGTCCAGAAAATCTTTTTGGGACCTCAATGCCGCCATAGGAGCCATGTTTCTTCATGAACAGGATTGAAAGCCTTGTGAATCATTGGCAGAAATATGTTGCTACCGATGGAGAATATTCTGAATGCTAGCAGACAGAATTACTCCACTCCAGAACTTGAAAGTTGGGCGAGTTACAGAAATGGACATTTATATTCATGACTGCCTCAGAGAAACACAACAATAAACATTAGCAACCAGTACCATACATGGGGTAATGTTTTAGTTCTTAAACAAATGTCTCAATACAAAGTTCAATCTAACTGAACATTTAATTAGTTATAAGAACATCACTCAAATTGCAAGATATTTACCATTCATTGGAAGAATCCAGCACAGTAAACACGCAAGACCACCAGCCAACAGTATCAGGCAGAGAACTAGCCACTTCTTTGGGAACAGCAGCAGCCGCAAACCAAGGAGGACACCAACTATTTCAGCCGCACCTGAAACACCAGAAAATAATTTTAAACTTAATACCTTTAACAGTTAACACACAACATAAATATGTTCTTAGAGTGAAACCTCATTAATAAAAACCTCTTTAATGTGGCAACCTGAGTAGACCGCTGAATCATGTGCAGAGCTCCTGCAGAAAATATTTGATTAAAAAACTGCCCAATGTGTCTTGAGTGAGGTCTGCTTATGAATAACATTTAAGAAACATTACGCGTCTGTATATGTACATTTATAAGTTCCTCAATTTCTCTCTAAAGCATGTTTTGTGATAGTGAAAATGGATGAAATGGGTGTTTTCACAGTCATTTTTCGGTATGAACATTCTGGTACAAAAATTTAAAAAAGGAATAGCAGCGAGCATCAGACCTTTATTTTTATTATTACATCATAAAATTGTAGGGTCTCCGCTGAAGTCTCATAGAGGCACGTTATCAACTGCAAGACTGCACGCCTGTTCAATGCTTTGCACGTAGAGGTGACGAGAGAGTTGATGCGCATGTCTCTGTCGCCCCTAGCACTCGCACACTTTTAGGCCTCAGATGCGTAAAATTCCTTAAACCAGGTGGCCACCTTAATACAAAATTGTCTTCATTACCTCTGGAGTGAAACAGGAAATTCAGTGTTAGTTAAGTAAATTGTGTTTAAGTTATATTATATGTTATTGTGTATGTATTATACTGACAAAATATTATTGTGTACCATCTGCCTGAATGAAAAGTGTTGTTTGGGGGAAATGCACGTGCACGCACACGCACACACATCATTTTAGTTTTATGAGATTTTTTAAATAATTATCGCAAAACACTTTTCAATACAAAACTTGTTCTTATAAACAAAAATATTTCATGTCCCTTCAGGTTTGTATTTACGAGGTTTCACTGTATAACAATATCAAATTAATTTTAAGTACTTCATACATGTGTGAACAGTTAAATCCTTAGCCAGTAATAAGTTTAAAGCAGTCCTGACAAAACTGGTACCTCAACACATATTTTTTCATACAGATAATACTAAAGATAAGAGAAGTGTGCAATACTGTACATAAAACCATAAAACTGTACCACATTACAATCATGAGAACCATGTTGTTAACAAGCAATCATGGTTATATGGAGAAGAGTAGCAGGAGGTAGTACAAAATTTTGAAAGGAATTCACTGAAGCATCAAGATCAAGCTACTCACAAACAAATGGTTTTCGTTTAGTTTATTGGTTCAATACAATGTTGTATATATGCAAAACTACAGCCTTTAGGAATAATTTTTGCAGGTGCTGAATTGGCAAAACTGAATATGAATTGTCATCAATTACATTTTTAAAATATTTTTTACATTATTGCTGTGGCGTTTATTCCACAGAGCTGATGCAGACTTGCTGGAACCAGTGACGCTGGTGGCAGGTTGTTGGACGTTGATACTGTGCCGAACAACACAGTACAGTTGATTCCACTCTGCTGACTCCTGGCTCCAGAATCTGGGGTTGGCTACTCCGTACCTTACCTCAGTATCCTGTTTAAGACCTCGTACTACTGGATGATATTCCCCGGCAATGTATTCAAATACTGGAGAGAAAGGCCTCTCCAGGAGACGAGTGAGTGACATCATGCTCGGCTACACCTTTTGATCCTCCCTCTATGAGCCTTGCCTCCTAACAAAAGGCATAAAGGTTGGCTTGACACCTAAAATATCCACTGATCGTTGTCAATGCGAGACAGTTCCCTATCTTAGAATACTTCCAACAGTCTCCGCCGTGGCGCACAGACCAAGAGCGATGAACCATGTGGGCCGCTTTCCTACTACAACTGGGTGTAGGTTGCAACAGAGGTAGGCAGTCAGTCTCTAGCAAATATCCTGGCCGGCACCATAAGTGCTCTGGTAAGAATACAACTCAAGGTGACTGTCTTGCCCCTGTTGGATGAGTTTCTAGTGGTCAGGGTTCTACCGTTCTATCCCCAGAGGTCTGGAATGGGTGGCTGTCTAATGGTGTATGTCTTAGAAGTATGGATTCCTGAAGGGACTCCACAGTCCTATTCTATGGTTCGTACTAGTATCAAAACTCGGTTTCGGTCAACAACGTACAACCAAGCAGAGAGTGAGTATGGAAGTATGGTGTAGGTGACCTGTTCCTAAACTACCCAAGATATCTAATGGTGTTGACGGTTATGAAAACAACTCAGTCTCAGTTACTCTATACAAGGGGTGCCACTACTTTAAAAGAGCAGTGGATGTAGTTGCCCCTACCAGCAAGTAGAGGCAGCTGTTGATCCAGGAGGAGCAGTAGCAGAAGGTGTGGTGTGGTGTGGTGAAGAATAAGAGCTTCTGGTAGCTGGTAATGGTTTTTGACAATGGTAGCTTCTGGTAGCTGGTGGTGGTCATAGACAATAAAGCCTCTGGTAACTGCAGGTGGCTGCAGCAGGAGCTTTTGGTAAAGGCAGCAGGAGCCTCAGGTAACGTCAATGGTAGTAGCCTCTGGTGGCTGCCGAAACTGTTGAGCAGTAGAAGGCCCCAGCACACGAAGTTGGCAGAGCGAGCTACTGCAGAAAGAAATAACTCGCGAGCCCGGTCGTGTACAGACTTTTATAGTCTGCAGGACAGGTGCAACACCGGGTCACGGTTGGAGGTGTGACGTTGCCTCATGACGTCCCTCTCTCGTGTGAGGCCGGGGTGGGGGTAGCTACCCTCTGTCTGGTTCTTGGCTTCGTGCATAGTCAATGGCACTCGGTTTAGCCCCGAGGCGGGTGATGGCTTGTATGCTCTCTGTGCTAATCACCTATATGTGTGATTGCATGATGTAACAATAAATTTGCATTCTGAAATTTTTTTCAACAATAAACTTCTAGTTTTGAATGAAAGTTGTAATATTGTGTGATTTATAGTGCGGTAACATATACTTATGACACGTTAATTTTGAACAAAACATTATTTATATGTCAATTTAATGTATTAATTACTCACTCTACAGTTTGTTTATGTAGTTCGTTTGAATCTCACCACTATTTTTTATAACCATATTGCTTCTAAGCACCAATTTGGCATTTTTACGAAAAAAAAATGTCAGACAATGTGTCAGCGAAATGCAAGGTTTGCTCTAAAGTAGTGAAAACACATTTTGGTAGTACATTAATCTTAAGTTTTCATTTGTACATTTTTGTTAATTTTCTAGTGTACCTACCAACAAATTCCCGATCCCGTCCCATTTCCAGTGAGCAATTTTATTTTTCCAGTCCGAAATTTTCCCGAGCCCAAATTATCTATCCTGCCCAGCTCTAGAAAATATGTGTCTGCTCTTGAAAAAATGACTTTCACAACCAAATGATTAATAAAATGTCTTCCCTTAATCTGTAGCACGTGTACAAATAAAGGTAAAAAAAAAACTTCTACACAGACTTGAGAATAACAGACTAGGAACGCAACACTACATCCTTGGTGTGGTTTCTGAAATTACTTGTTTATATGAAATAGTGATATGTGCAACATTTTTAATAATTATTATTATAGCCCAAGGTTGAGTTTCCAATAAGATATAAAATGTGTGTGTTATACAGAAGTTGTGTTGACCAAGAAATGCATCTGTTACAGAACCCCAAACCGTGCAGACAAACTCCTGGAAATTATAGCAGGAAAGCCAAACACATATTAAAAGTGATATCAAAAGCAATTAAATTTTCAAAATACATTCTTATATTTTGCAGACCATTCTCAGAGTTACTTAAGTTTTATATCTATATCTATAGGCTAGTCACGGTAAAGTGAGCACTTTTTAAGGCCCTCACAACAGGCATTAACCACTAATAACCATATCTTATTGCAGCCCCAGGCATTGACTTTTGAGAGTGGTGAAATGTATAAACTGTGTTTATTGGTCGCATTGCAATCTTTATACTAAATAGTAGCAGGAAGATAGAAACGGGAGGGGGGGGGGGGGGGAGGGGGGGAAGTAAAAATTTAGAAGGGCCTTAAAAAGTGCTCACTTTACCGTGAACGGCCTATATATACACACACGCTGAAACTGGCTGACAGCCAGTGGTGCTAGAGCCCATGACGGCGCTCACGTGTGATGTGTCCCGCACGTGCGCAAGGAGGCCGATGATTTTGAACTTTCCTATAAATGTAGATTTCAGGGTAAAATGTGTTATATTGTCTTTACAGTGTTTAATATGTCTTAAAATGTTTTAAAGTGTTTGTACTAATGTTAAATGTTTCGTTATGAATATTCAAAGTGCCTGCGGCACCGAGATTAAGAACACTTAATATTCTGACATGAACGCCATCACAAAGACACATTAAAATAATATTGAAATTCGTAACAAAATTATAGAAATGTAAAACAATATCTAATTTAATTTGTGCCATTTTATTTTCAATATAAAATATTTCATTCTGCGTGCATAGCACTTCCCCTTATGTGACCCGTAGGCGGCCATAATAGGTCCGTGCGATGCTTATATCTGGACAGTCTGTCGAGGAGACCTGGCGAGGTAAGACACTGTCACATGTGCACTACAACTTTTGTTCACTGATGTAGGTTTCCATAGTCGTAGTTTACCTGTTAATCTTTGCTTGTGTACATTTTTGCCCGACATTTTCCCCAGCATTATGCTTCCGCTTTATTAATTTTTATGCCCTTGTGGTATTTTTAACTTAATCGAGGAGAAGGAGGAGAAAGATGTCAGAGAGGTCACGCGACCCGCGGATTTGAATCAGACGCCATCTGCCTATGTTTATGGCATTTCAGTGTAACTTCTGCATAATTGCTTCAAGCAATTTTAAGAGATTTATTTTTATGTATGTATTTGGGGGTAATTTTTCTGTTTGAATATTTTACAGCAACATCACGTATAACCACGTGGCTGACTGAAGTCAGGCCATTGTATACGCCATCATTGCTTTTTAAGAGATTATTTATATAACATTGTATGTGCAATCATTTCTTTCAGCGTTCTATGTCAGTTTTATTCAGGGTTTAATGTATTTTTCATGTAAATTGATACTTTTTGTACTTGACCACGCAGTCACAGTTAATATTTGATTTCTCCACCACCAGGCATGTTATAAGCCTGTAACGACTCTAATCGTAAATAAAATCACTTGCTTAACACAAATAATATTTTATCTGAATTTAGTTTGCAGTTTCCATACAGAAATATTGCAATTACACCTGCACCATGTGGTCCACTTCGAACTTCATCCAGCGGCATCCGCGCCACCTAAGCTTGTTTTCACACGTGTGTGTTTATTGTGAATATTCATCTCATGTCCCATCTTATTTCATGTATCATTCAAGGGTCTATGTAATTGTGTAATTAGTGTACGGTGCAATTATTCCCGTCCTAGACGGCTCTGTGTATAGGCCGTCACCACACTAACCATGTGCTGGAGGGTGAGCCCCGATGAGTTTGCGTTAGTGATGCCGAGTAATCACTTGTGTTAATGTGTATTAAGGGTTTTCATTTCTAATTCACAGTGTCTTGTCTTCAGGGAAAAATCGTCAGTCTACCCTAGTGGCTGTCGGCCCTCTTCCCTTGTGAAAGCTGTGCTTTCACGCACCTCTGTGAGATCATCCATTTAGGCGTGTGCTAGGTTACTTACGGGCTAGGGAGCACCCAAGTGGAATTGGCTAGTCATGACCAAGATAACCATTTCATTGGCACGTTGATGAGTATAAACAATATCAATAAAACAAGTCTACAGTAAACGTAATTTTTTATTCAGTAGTGACAGTGTCCTAGCCACATGTGTTTCAGCAATTGCATATTTCAGTTATTTTATTAAAAGTTAAGTATTGCCTACGAGTTTGTAAGTACACACGGGTGAAACGGATACACAGAACCCACAACATCCCTGAGAACCCCGAGTCTCAATAGTGCAGTGATTGGGAAGCACCGCTGGCACCCAAATTACCAGTAAGTATGTGTGTCATCATTCGTCTCGTGTCTCACCCGACGGCGTCAACACACATTTTTTTTTTGCAGTGAGACTCTAAATAATGTGTTTATAAACAACCAAAGGCTATTTGAGTACTACATTGATTATGTGTGTTACTGTGTGCATCAACATTTTGTATCCTTACATAATTTCATTTATCAGGCATCATTACTTTTAGTGCAGAAAGAACACCACCTTAGCTCCCTCATGTCAAGGATCAGAATCTTGCTTAACTAGGTGTAGGGGTGATATTAATTTCTCTGTTAAGTTAAGAAAGGGAGTAGGTCTTTTGAAGACAGCACAATACGCAGTTGCAGAGCTCAAACTACTCAATGTTATACCTACTCTTATTAACATATGGTGTGTGTGTCTTTAACTGTTGTGTCAAATACAAGCCCTTGTGCCCATGTTGCGGTGACTAATCCTGTATACATACTATATGGAACTCCATGATCTAGACTAGGTAGCTTGTTTTCTAATGATTTAAATGAATAACATGTCTTTCATTTACAGTGGAAGCCTAGAATACGGTGGCCCGGTATACCGTGGATTCTGTTATACCACGGGGCAATTTATGTCCCACGGCTTCAATAAATAAAGTGTGCGGTAAGGTAGGTATGTGGTCCGTCGGCGGGTGGTCGTGAATCGGGATGTTGATGGATGAGGCAGAGGGATCGGGCATGCGTTCTCTCTCCTTTCAGCAACAAGATCTATTTTACTGATTCCTTACAGCCAATATTGTATGTTATTCGGTATTCAGTTTCGTTGGCCTGATGCGAAGATTTGACGGAAGAATTCCCAGTGATCCTTTATTATGTGACCCTTTGGTTGTAAACAGGCCAAAAAAAATGTTACTGTGGCAACCTTTCCATCTTATCTGGGCATTGGATCAGTGTGGGGGGATGGTACGGCCATATTCGAAACTATATATCATACTCGCAAGTGTCCTGCTGTCACACATTTACTGGCACTTACAAGTTAACATGAAATGTGCATATGTTGTATAGTGTAACACATTTAAGCAATTACAATTATTTTATGCCAATAAGTTAAAATATGCTGGAATACAATAGTAAAAGGGATGCCGACTTCTGTGGCGCATTTGGTATAAAATTGACTTGCAATGCAAAGGGGTCAGAGTTCAGATTCTGGGTAAGGTAGGGACTAAGTCATTTACAGGCCTACAATTAATCTATGGGGTAGAGCGCTACATAATCATTATAATAATGCTGTAGACACTTTAATTATAATGTGTATATAGCAGCTATAACAGTAGGTCTTCCCATAACCGGAAAAAAAAATTCCCAAATTTGAAGCAGGTCTCGAAATTCGTGCTTCTAAGTCATTTGCACGCCTATAATTAATATCCTAGGGGGGATAGCTCTACCTAATCATTATAATTATGATGTAGACACTTTGATTATAATGTGTATATAGCAGCTATTCAGTATGTCTTCCCATTTTAGAAAAAAAATTCAGAACAGACGAGCTACTGTGGGCAAGGCTTAATTCAGAGGAGCGTCCTTTCTTTGCATACCACAAATAATTAACTTTTTTTTTTGTTTTAGTTTACCTTTTGAAAATGCAAATCAGACGCGCAAGCAACATGTTTCACAACACATGAGGCACTGATAAATCTCATCTGCAGTGCAAGCGTGCTTCGACTTCTGTTTAGTTTTTCTCATTCTCACTTCCTCCCAACCAGGCCTAGCAGGGGGCGAGGCTGAACCTCCTTTCCCCACCCATGTGACAAACAACTCGCAGTGAACACTGCTCTTGGTGGAATAAGCAATACATCCTTTGCCTTGAAAATTCGGTATTTTTTTAGTTATTCTTGCTTGAATGCATGTAACCCCTTCATCTCAGGACATTTCTCTTCTTCTGTTCCCCTCCCTTGGGTGCTGTCAAGTCCAGTGATGCAGATAAAAATACAGTTCTGATAGGAAGGGGCTAAATGTTTCATGAGTTAAGGCGGTAAATAACAACACTTGCCCTGTGTTTGACAGATAGGTGCTACGCCCCATTAGAACACAGGCTTATTTTTTTGCTACTGTACTCTGTCACTCCCGGAACAGCACAAAACGCTATAACGTGGGTCTGAGTTATGTCCCCCAACAGCTGCATTATATCTGGCTTTTACTATCCTGTGTAAATGACCCTTGAAAAATGTACCGAACCCTGAGGTTAGGAGAATTTGTGCAAAATAAATGCTTATGTTTGGTGACCATTTCTTTACAATTAATTATTTAGTAGCTATTTATTTTTAGGGACTTATTAATTTTATTTTCTCATGTACAAAATTCAACGCTAACTTAGGCTGGTTTACAATTTGTCATGTAACATTTTTTTACACTGTGCATACATTTCTCTAAGAAGTGAAAGAATACATCATATTTTTAAAAGTTAACATATTAAAAATTATAAAATATGCAAAAAAAAACCCTAAAACAAAATTACATTATTTTCCTTTTACTGGTATGTACATCTACAGTATCTACTAATACTGGAGTATTAATACTGACATATGACGTCTTTTCAACAATAGTATAAAACAGACTTCAGCTCATCGTTCAACTAGTTTTGCACCTGATTTCAACGGAGTTATATTGTTGACACGTGACACAACATTATGAACTTTTACTGTCTACTATGGCAAGAATGGACGTTCCAGCCAAAGATTTAATTATTTACAACCCACCATAACCATGCATCAAGGCACAGTGTTCCACTGCATGCTGCTATATAGCTACACAAGTATTCTTCGCTGCCTCCCCATCTTCAAGCAGGCCGATGATGTCACAGCCAACAAGAAGCTATGCTATCGCCACCGCCCTCTCCAGCGACCACACTTATCCGGATGACTGAAGAGGAAGGACCCAGAAAAGCAGGTCACAGTAGTTCATTGGTTCGTTTACGAGCCACAACGGGAGACCAGTCTTCATTTCTCCACCTCAATCATGGCCGGAAATCTGACCAGCCTGCTCGTTTCGGCCCTCATGGTCCACCATCAAGCTAACCTAACTCACTTCACTCCTAGCTGCTACCTTCCCTTCCTTCACCGCATTCTTATTTATTGCCAAAGGAATTATCTCTCCTTGGTCTCCACTGTGCCTCGTCATCGGAGCCATCCATCTCAACCTGCTTAGTCTTCACCGCATATATGCTGAAGATTCATGCCACATATCGTCTACACACTTAGACACTGTTGCCCCTTCTGGGCAACACATGTGTAGGGTGTTCAGTACAAGTTTAAGTTATTTTAATAGCGCTAATCTACCCCTCCATTGTTAGCTCAGGACCAGGTCGCCTCTACCTGGATAATGTAGGTTTACAGCTCCTGAAAGCTCTTGCCAGCGTTAGGAGGTAGTGCGACACCACTTGTATATTTCCCGTAACAAGGAATAAAGAAAAACTGATCTGACTCCAGGGTACCCCTTCCTTGTAGACATAGCACCTTTACTAGTGTACCTCACGCCACACAAGGAAACGCAGGTTACCCGGAAAACGTACTCATTCAAGCCAGTACACTACCAGCTTACCAACATGCACTAGTATGGCCACCTTTCTGTATATGACGCCGGCTAACAGCCAGCGGCAATAGAGCCCATGACTGTGCTCATCACGCACGTGTCATGTGTACATGCACATGTGCAAATAGGCTCAAATCTGAACTTTCCTAACGGAATATAATTTTTGCAGTGTAAAATGTGTCTTATTTTATTTTCAGAGTTTGAAATGTCATAAAATGTTTTAAAGTGTTCGTTGTCAATTTGAAAATGTTTGGTTATGAATTTTAAGTGTGCGCTGCATGGAGATTAAGAACAGTAATATACCGGTGTGAACGCCGTCATAAAGAGACACTAAAATAATACAGAAAATTAACAAGAAAATTCTAAAATGTAAAACAATATTTAAATTATTTGTGCCACTTTTATTTCCAATATATGAAAGTTTTACTTCTGCTTATGTGAACCCCATAGGCAGCCATGGTAGGTTCGTGCGACGCTTACCTCTGGGCAGTCTGTCTAGGAGAGCTGGCGAGGTAAGACGCTATTACGTACGCACTACAACTTTTAAGCACTGATGTAGAATTCAATAGCACTTTTAGTATACCAGTCAACCTTTGCTTGGGTACGTTTTGCCAGACATTTCCCCAGCATTATGCTTCCGCTTAACTAATTTATTTTGCTCTTGAGGCATTTTTCAACTTAATCAAGGAGAAGGTGAAGAAAGATGTCTGAGAGGTCGTGCAACCCGCAAAACTTGTATCAGGCGCCATCCACTTCTGCTAAAGGTGTTCCATCGTAATTTCTGTATTATTGCTGCGTGAAATTTCAAGGGCTTTGATTTTATATAATTAAGGGTATTTTTCATGTTTGAGTATTTTAGGGTCATATCACATACAACCACATGGTTAACCGCCTAGTCGACTATGTGTATAGGCCGTCACCACACTACCCACATGCTGGAGGGCGAGCCCTGATAAGTTTACGCTAGTGATGCCAAGTAATCACACGTGTTTATGTATCATCAGTTGATTCATTGTGTAATTCACAGTGTCCTGTCTTCAGGGAAACCTCGTCAGTCCACCCTAGCAGCTGTCGACTCTCATCCCTTGTGAAGATTGTGTTTTCATAGACCACGGTGAGATCATTCATCTAGGCGTGCGCTAGAGTAATTGCGGGCTGGGGAGCACCCAAGCGAGAGTTGACTGGACACGACCGAGTTGTATCATCAAATTTCATGGCATGTGATTTGTACGTACTGTATAAATTAAACAAGTCTCACAGTGACCCATTCTTTTATTTTGTAGTGACAGTGTCCTTTCCACCTGTGTTTTTCAAGTGTTAAAAATGTTTAGTATTGAAGTTCAGTATTGCAAACGTGTATCGTAAGTACGCTTGGATGAGATGAACACACAGAACCCACAGCATCCCTGAGAATGCTGAGTCTCAACAGTGCAATGATTGGGAAGCACCGCTGGCATCCATATCATCAGTAAGTAATTTGTGTCATAGTTTGTCTCGTTTCTCACCCAACGGCATCACATACCACAGTAGGCAGAATGGTAGAGCCCGCACACATGTATTCTGTCTCTTAAGTTCAGCTTGTCAACTAGGTGCTTGCCCTCTCCTCTGCATTTCGGCGCCAGAGGGGTCGTTCCCCGTTTTGGGAAAATAGGCTTCTGAGCATTCACTTATGTGCTGGGACTGTTGGCAACAAGGCCTGGCCCACAGTGCTCACTGCGTTTAGGCGCCAAGGTTTGTAAAAAGGTGTCCGTTACAACGGCAGATGTTCCACGTGGTCTTACACCAAGTTGGGATACAGGTAATCTGCGAGCCCTCACGGATGTGAAGGAGCTTACCCCCTCCCTCATTGCTGCACTCAGCCAACTTTCATCTAAGGATCAAGCCCAGGCACTGCGCCAGTTACTGATTCCTTTCACACCAGAGATCCCTAAGGACGTCTTCGACATCCACATATCTGAATGAGGAGATTCACCCCTAGATCACAGAGTACCTCAGTCAGCCGGATCAGCCTCCCATAATCCTTACCGCAAGCTTCAGACTCAAACCAGCAGCACTGATCCCGACCACACACATAAACTGCAAATGCCGGATCGCTCAACCCCGTTGTGTACGCACACACATGCACGCATGTGCATGCACACACACGTGCACATGCAGAAAAAACTCATCAGTATCAAACCAAGCCAAACCTCTGACTAAGGTTACGTGTCGTCCAGGTATCCTATTAAGAGTCCAGCACATGAAGTGTAAGATCTCATTGCCCGATCCCGATTTTGTGCCCTGCCGCTAAGCTACCAGGCCAGTTCTCTACCCTGGACATGCACCAGTGCCCCATAGAGATTGTAGCATTGCAATATGTTATAATTGATATTTTTGGGGATTATTTTAATTTCTATATTTTTGTGTAAAGGACAGCAATTCATTTAATATTTAGAAGATAGTGGCAATAATAATTTGTTTGCATTTTGTGCATGTTCGTTTTTCCAATTTGATTATTTTATTCGACAGTGCATTTTTTTTTTTTCAAGGGTTTAGTAAGCGAGACACGTAGCCATGTGTTACACCATTTGGCAAAACTAGAGTGTTGAGGTCACAGTTGGCCAATGTGACAGCCCGCATGCGCATGTAATACTTTGATTTCGAGAGTCACAACAGAGTTCACAGGCTAATTTTAAACATTAGCGCACTTTGCGAAGCCACGATTGGACCACGTTTACTTGATGCAATATTCAGGCAGCATAAATATAGTTAGCGCGACTTTGTCGTCGTCACAGTTCACTTAAGTTATTGTCGTCACAGTTTCAAGTTCGTCTCAGTTCAGCGATGTAGTGTTCATGCAGGGCAGCGAGTGACCATGCTGACATTCTGTCTCTTGCTTCATTTTCTTTCATTTATTAGAGCGTCAATTGTTTGTGAAAAGACAGCAATAAACTTCAGAACATTTTTCAATTATTTCTTGTTGGCATTCCTGACTACAACAAACTTTCACGTGTTCAATTTATTTCTACAATTCTCAAACATTAACTGAGCTAGTCCGAGCTAGCATTTTCTGTGAACAACTAAAGTTACGTCACGAAACCATTACAACTGTCAACCAATGAGGGGAAACACTACAAGATTAAGCAAGAAACCCGTAAAAACCTGCCAGAGGGTGCACCTGACCTAGCAGCCCACAAGACTAAATCCTCCCTGACATAGTGAACATCCAGTCAGCCGAAGCATCACATGTCAATAAAACAAGTAAAAGAAATGAAAAATTATTTAAGAAGGGTTGAGAGTATTTATGAAAGTGGAGCTACAATAAAATGAAATCCTACTAATCTAATTATAATTAGAATTTTAAAAAAGTGATCACAAAAAATATTATGGATAAGAAATAACTGCAAAATATGTTACTTGCCTACTTCAAAACATTTTTAGGTTAACTGAAAATTATCCTACCTTGAAGTAATAATCAGGAATTTAACAGTATGTGGAGTAAGAAGTAAAGTCGATGTGCCAAAATGACTACCAAAAAATAAGTTTAAAAATTCACACGAAAAGGTTTAAAAACTGAAGAACAGCTACACTGTGGGAGCAATGCTTAAAATTAAACACACAAAAACTAATGAGTTGAACAGATAGAATGAGAGATGGCTTGTTTTGTGTGTTGTATATCAATAGGAATGTTCGATTCCCTCGACTCTTTTACTGCACATTTACTGCAACTAAATTTATAGAATTAATTTTAAAAACTATTTATATATAGTTTTCCAAGGATAATGCTGAAACCCCTGAGAAGAAACTGTCATGTACAAAGGAAGACATTTATGGATTCTCCTAACGCTAAATTGCTTGTAACTATTTTGTGATGTTCCTCCATATACTGACAGCCATAACAGCATACCATTTCATGAAAGCTCCATCTCTGAAAACCTCCTGTATCACTCCAGAGTAAAGAAATATTTTTATACAATGTATCACTCCAGTGCAAAGAAATATTTTTATGCAACCAGTGTTGTCCAAAAATTGCTATTCTCACTGTGTTCCTGGCAAGCATTTAAAGTTTTCAACTAGCCATAAACTTGCCTGCAATGCCAACGTTGATGTACAAGTTGTCTCCCAAATTCTTTACGTTGAGGAGACCCTCATAGTATGTGGCAACAGTCACTGCCCAGACGATGTGTAGCGCAAATGTGCGCAACTTGCTGTTCGGTGGGCGGAACAGACCAGTCCATCTCACTTTACTTGCAGGTTTTCTGTTCCGGTAGAAACCAAATTGTTAATTTACAGTTCTTTTCGTACATATAAAAACAAATATTTGCATTCATAACAAGATAGTATAACCAAACAACTTCATTCCCTATTTTTCTCATCGGAATACCAACATGAATTTTATGATGTTCGTACTTAATTTCTGCTTTCATTATTCAAACAGTTTTAGGAACATTTGAAATTACTTTTTGATAATAGCCCCAATCTTCAAGGAGGTAACCCACGAACAGAAAAAAAAAAAAATGAACAGCCCTGATTAAAAAGAGCATTCCCACATTACCTTATGAAAACCCTGCTTGTGTTAGTAACCATAAGTTATCAGAATAATTTTCGACTAAAATTTACGACCATTATGGTCTTCAGCTGGCAGTACCCATTCATTCAAACCTTGTGTTTGTCACCAGAACTTATCAGAATCATTTCGAACTAAAATGTAGTACTGGTACCATCTTGGTCTTCATCTCGCAATGCGTGTTCCTTTAAAGGCTTGTGTTTGTTTCCAGAAGGTATCAGAATAATTTCTGACAAAAAGTTGATGCATAGTCAAACGTGACCAACGTGGGTGACTAATGAACGAGAGGAGGGGGGGGGGGATGTGGCTGGCTAGGTCCAGCTCCCAGTGCTTAACTATATGAAGCTGTTTGGCCCCACATTGGGCGCCACTTGACGCGTGCTCCCCTCCGTGGATAAGTGGTTAGGGTGGTTACTGCCCCTTCTGACCTTCAGAGGTAGAGGGGAGTCAAACCCCACAGTAATTCGGAGGGTCTATCCCTTCCGGGCAGCTTTACTCTCTGTACCACAAGGGACGTCAATAGTCGGGACGCCAGCTGTCCCGATAGGGGGTAAATGAGCTCAACCGGTTAAGAGTTATGAGTGATCATGGGGGTGAGCGATCTGGCTTTAATCCACCGTGGCCTCGTGGGTTGACGAGCGGGATGAAATTGGCTTCGGATAGTTCTAGTTGATTGTGGGGCAACTTTTTGAGGGATTCAAACCCCTGTTCTCGGGTGTCAAACCTAAAGTATCCTGCCAGATTTTAGTCTCACTAGGCTAGATCGACTCGAGGGGCTCTATGTGTGTGTGTTCGTGGGTGGTGCTGATATTAAGAGGTGGGCTGTACTGGGATTTCCTCGGAATCTGATTCCTCAACTGGTTCGCACCAACCTAACAAATGTTTTTAAGGGTGTTTCATGGTCCAGAGGTAACACTACATTATAGTTGATCTGGTTGCTCTCAGATTCACAAGTATTCAGACTACTGGAATGAGAGTTGGTAATTATTTGGTTTAGTAAAGATTGCTGTAGTAAGGAGCGCGTCGCCTCTGACGGCATCCAATACCACCGTGTTGCTTGCGCATGAATAAATGAAATATTGCAAAATAAAATTGAGAGAGGTTGTCAATAGGGGTTGCGTACAAGCAGTCCAGGGCAGGGCGAAGTCTACCATCACTCCCGCGGACCTGTTGTTCGCAATGACAACCTAAGTAATAGAACCTTGTGTCAATTATCGGCAGTGGGTGCACTGGAATCTCAGGAATAAAGTCCAATGTCAGGCCCTGCTTCCTGAAGGATTCAGCCCACTACATGGCCAGATAAAGATGTGAACTAGTTAGTATTAAATGTGCACTTAATGGAACACAACACTGAAATAATAAGCAACAATAATAAAAGTGGTAAAAATAACGGTAAAGCGACATACAAGAATTTATGTTTGATACATAAAATTTAATTCCATTTAAAATAAAGAGTTAGCAGCGACCCGGCTAAATAATTACACACTATAAGCTAAGTAAGGAATAATATTAAATATTAAATCAACAGGCGAAAGAGAGCCTGGGAAAAATTAATAAAAAGAAATAATTTGCGTTATTATTACAAAGGGGCTCTATCCAGGGTGACGTAAATCGCGCAACGACAGGCAACCATGGAGTTGAGGGAAGTTGACTGAGATAAGGGTAAGTGGGTATAGGTGTGGTATTTACCAGATGTGGAGAGCTGTCCCTAGGCGGTCAGCTGAAGGAAGCCTTGTCGAAGCTGGGGATGGAGTGCTGGTGGCCTTCTGCAAGCTGCCAGCTGGAGGTGGTGGTTCGATCCCTGCCTCGGGCTGCTGCAGTGAAGGAGGCTGAACCCTGTGTGGGCTGCAGAGGAGAGGAAAAAGTCTTCCACAGACTGTAGGTAAGATCGCAAACCTTGCG
The DNA here is from genome assembly GCA_029891345.1 of Dryococelus australis. Lineage (NCBI taxonomy): Eukaryota > Metazoa > Arthropoda > Insecta > Phasmatodea > Phasmatidae > Dryococelus > Dryococelus australis. The sequence goes on from CM056996.1 coordinate 98,734,544, forward strand.
GCCGGCGAGCTCCGGCGTCTCTGCTGGACCACTGGGCTGGACTTCTGTTTATACGAAAATTGCAGTGTCAGCGATTCTCCGGGGGCAGGAGGTAGCGTAGCCTTCCAACACAAGGGCTGGATTATCTGCTGCTGGTGCACCGCTCAAATTCTTATCTACCCTGGTGGAGACAATGACATTTTCTTGCACCCCAGACTGAGGCAGGCGGGCTGTAACGTCAGAAGATCATGGGATGCTGCTATCTTGAGGGTTACCTGGAACTTCTTATCCAGGCAGGGTAGCGTAGTATAATTCAAATAAATAATATTATATCTTTGTCATGGTTGCTCTGGCTCATTCCTTCTTGATTGGGAATGGAAGAATATAAATTCAAATGTGAAGTTCAGTAACGTAATTTACTCATAAAAGCCTGACGTAATTTCAAAATTTAATCACTCAGTCTCAGCGGCGAATGATTTTGAATTCGCCCCGTGCTTGGCGCGCTCACATGGGGTGAAGTCAGCCGTAGAGTGCACATATCAGTAGCGCAGAAAGCTGGCATGCTTCAAAGTGACTGTGCGAAAAGTGATATTTATATTCATTAATTATAGAATCTGTTGAATAGTAGTATTTCAAGACAATATATATCTGCAGACAACAAGATGATAATTCTATATAAGTCTCATATACAAAGTTCATTCTCTGTCAACTCTTGCCGCACGATGCTTTTTGAGATAGTTTTTAATGACTTCAGCTCCATCCCTAAGGTCCCTTGCACAGCGTTTGAAGCTTAAAATTATTAGGTTAAAAAGTGAGATTGTATTGCCTGACTGCTACTTTTATTATTCACCGGTCCACCATACTATGCTAAGAGGACAAACAAGTTCATTTACTCCCCGCTAGATCGCACCAGTAGTAATATTGCTTGTCTTTTGTTTTGCATCTCCTCCTCCAGCTGGCCGGTGAAGCCACCGCAGAGGCAAGTCATGCTCTCGCACCCCCGCTCAGCCGCTCCTCTTGCCGTAAGTGTACCATCCATTTAGCAATGGACAGAGGCCCACGTCACATTTAGTATAAAAAGCGAGACGGCCCACGTCTTAACATCAGTCTTCCTTCCCAATGCGCACCGCTCAGGAAGTGGTCAGATTGACGCAAGTAATTTTTTCCAGCACCCGCTGCTTGAATTTAATCAAATTGCCTTAGTCTTTTCCAGCACTCGCTTGGAATTGATCCCCGCCTTAAGCTTAGCTTATTTTTATTGTTGCACCTAGCATGCGTTGCTGAGGCCAACATCAGTCGCCACACTAGTTTTGTATTGTTGTCATCATTACAGCACACGCTGCTTGGAACACACCCCTTTGCTGATGGTAAACATCAGCAGAGCTTGCGGTAGGTTAGGATTATGTCAGTTAGGAGATATACGTTACGTACCCTGCAAACCTACACCCCCCTTGCCTTCACTCGTGATTGCAGTGGATCTTTTCCCAGTCTTTGTGAAGACTACCATCCTGTCACTCTGTTTAGTTTCCCAAGAGAAGTGCCAGCAATACTGTGACGTCATTTCCACAACACGTGCACAACAATACATGAAGTTAACCAGTAATTTCTACACACCCCTTTTGAGTCAGTTGCCTCTGCCGGCCAACCTAAAGATAGCTTTCGATGGTTGATGCTTGTGACACTGACCCGGAGCTAGATCGCTATCACCACGTTTTTATTTTTCCGAAAATAAGACGTGTGTGACCTTTTACTTTTGAGTCCACTTCTTTATAGACGTAGTACCTTGTAGTCACTTTTGCCACGTACTTGCAGGTGTTCACGGGAAGCTTGCTCAACGTAAACACACGTATTTTGGTTCACAGAACACACACTAGTACTGGTCATCCATTTCCAAAAATCTTGGATTGTGGGGAACAGAAGAGCCGTCAAAAGATACACTGTCTGTGAAGCCGCAAATGCTATGTTTGGTAATTATTTCTCCCCGCAGTGGCTCCGCTGGGGATTGGTAACTCCCAAAGTGGTAGATGGTTACCAGGCCACGCACCCTAGTGGTGAAAGACCTAAATTCCAACAAGCGAATACCTGCACGTGCAAAGCAGCTTGGTGGGGTAATTGCCAACATCCTGATGCCTTTTGCCAAAAGGGGATGGGAGGGGGGCAGTGATTGAAGGAGAAGATTAGGGAGGCACTCTCTGCAAAAAGCAGAGTGCATGAATATCAACCCTCTGTAGTTATACAGTTAGCTAGCCTTCCTTCTAGAGAACAGGTGCAAGCTCTATGCTGACTGCAAGAGCCAAGAGAAGTTCCAGTACCCAGCCATCTGTTCTCTCCACCTGTACGCTCTGGACCGGCAGCTTACCCTGAATGCATTATATTATTGAGTACTTGAAGAAGCCTGAACTGCCACCTATACGATGATAGCTCACTTAACACCGATTGTACTACTACCACCTTCAGTCTACCGACCACAGGAAGTACACACCACTCTACCAACACCAAATACGCCTGCACCATAGAAAGTTCCTGCCTTGTTGATACTTCGCCCAAGTAGCCTTCCATCTGCCATACATGTTAAACATAGACTTGCACTGATTAGTAGAGATTTCGGGCCCTGCAGAGTAGCCACGTGGCCAGTTCTTTATACCAGCAAAGCCTCTGTGACACGACAGAGCTGAACCTCCTTCAGAGGAGAGACTGGTTATCTCTTCGAATGGAAACCACTGAGCTCCTAGATATTTGATTGATATCCAGCCCATCACGCGTCACTCTTTTTGAAATACAATAATAGTTTATAAATGTTAACACATTAGTTGTCACATACAAGGCAATATGATGTTACCTGAAACAGTGATGTGCTGCTGGTTATGCAGATTATACCAGCCTGTTTCATCACTGATGACTGTTATTGAGATGCCACTCAATATGGGTCTGAGATTGAAAAAGGCCCACATTATAACTAACCAAAATTATATGTGGTGCATTTGATAGTCACATTTATGTTTTTGCAAAATAGATGCCCAGGAAGCTGGCAAGAGAGAGTACAAAGAGATCATTTGTGTAAGACTCTGACTGCACTATTAACAACTTGAAATTTCTTATCATTCCTGCCATTATACATTATTATTAATTTATTTTATGTTTTAACAGAACCATGTTTAAAATTGCACTGATACTGAAAACTGTAATGCAAATTTGTATCAGTTTGTTGTAGCACCCACAATGTTGTTTCTAGATGCATATTTGTTTATAGCTCAATTTCCAGGCATTTCAAATTTCTGTGCTATATTCCAACTTCAGCACTGCTAATTAAGTAAATGGAGAGCTATAATAGACATCATATTCCCAGTAAAGGTAATTTTGTTTGTAATAAGATGGTTCAAAATCTTGGTTATATCTCAAAACTCAATTGTTTGAAATGTCTTCGCTGTTTGTTCAAACCTATTCTGTAAGTGTTAGTAGAAAAATGGAGTAACATAAAATTGGGTGATAAGCAACCGTGAGATTAAAAGAAACAAAACTTCAAATAAAGTTTCAAGTCATCATATTGAAGAACAAATTCAAAAAATCTGAAGTATTATTGACTGTAAAAAAAATTAATCACATATTATTGCTGTCTTTCGGTCAGAATACTTCAAACTTTTGTTTTGAATTTTTGTTTCTTTTCATCCAAAGGATAGTCAAAACTGGTGCAAGATAAAATCCTTGTAACTACACTTAACTGAATGAGAGGATATCATTAATGATGTTACAAACATGTACTATAGTCACCTTTCTTGTCAAAGATGTTTCTAGGTGCAACAATAATAAATTACAGCTTTTAAAATAATAATGTGCGACAAGTCACTCCTTGTGCTTCTAATTTAAAATATGTTTTACATTATGTGATTTATTGCGTTACTCGATTTGACTCTCCGTTACGGCAGTAATAAGTTAAATCTTATGTAACAGTAATTTTATTAATATCAGTATACCTACTGTTTATTCTATTCAATTTTAAATCTTAAATGACTGTGCATGAGCGAGGCATGTGTAAATCACAGTTCACTTGTTTTTCATATATATAATCTGATCATGGGCTAACTAAATTTCAAGGGTAAAAAAAAAAAAAAAAAAAGCATTTATTCGTACCAACATAATAATACAGCACTTCACTTGCCTTTTTCCAGCAAGCAGGATTCCATCAACTTTTGAAACATCAGAGCCATTGTACTCAGCTGCTGCTTTCAAAATAGTCTGTGCCTCTGTGACATACCCATGAGAGAGCAACCATCTTGGTGAGTCGGGAATCCACCTGAAAATAATAAGACAGTATGTATTAAATTTTGTGTGAGTACAGTACAGATCTGTATAGTGGGGAGTGGGTCTGACATCTATAGTACTAAATTGTGCAAAGAAAATGTGGTGTGAAGGGGACTGACTTATGGATAAGAAAGGGAGATGTGTTGGGAAACAAGTGGAGTGAGTGTTTGAGGTTGTTAGACATTGTAAAGTAGAAATGGCAGAGTTGAGCAGGAAATGCAGTGTTAACGTGACAAGAGGATGCAATATATAACAGGGAAAGTAGGCAGAAAAAGGAACTAAGCAGGGCTTCAAATTTGTTCAACAGAGTGAACCAGCCATTCAGCCCTTGGCTCTTGATGAGTGACTCCCAGTACCTCAGCTCAAGACTCTTCCTAGGAACCATCACCTAGACAAGTTTTTTCACTATTTTGTTGTTACCGACTTGATGTCTGAACTTCTACATAACATATTGTTATGTATCGAAACTAGTAATGCTCCATTATGTTTATATCAACCAGGGCCTGCTATCTTTATAGGGATTCTGTTGACAGTCAATTTAGTTCATGACCAACTGCAGTTTCATTTCCGGTGCTAGTGCTGTTTATTTACTTCTGTCCACGTCTGCCCTTGTAATTGTTTTTTATTGCGCTTCAGATTAATGGCAGTCATTCCTAGATTGTGTTTAGGGCTTACTGACAACGTGTATAAGTATAAACAATAAATTAAGTACATGATGTGATCTGCAGGATGATGAAGTGCTTTGTTCCAGGTTGGAAGGATGAATCGGGAAGTAAACACAGGTTTCCTGATCTTTATTATGCACATCGGTTCGAATTGTAGAAGTAGTGGTCGCCAAAATTTAAGGAATTGAGTAATGACAATATCTACAAGAAATTAAAAATTTGTAGTTGCATTTCGGGAAAGTGTGTTTCAGCCCTGGTATGAAACGGCTGAATCCTAATTCCGTGCCTAACCTGAATTTGCCAGGTAAGAATTCGGTCTATTACTGGTACAGTACAGAATATGTGTATTTTCTGGGCTTCATTATGTTACACGTAGGATAATTGTATACAGTATTTGTCGCTAATTTTATAATCATCCTTTTAGTTAACCTGGACTTGTAATATGATACGTGCATAGTGTCGTGAATATATCCAAAGTATCTATGGTCAGAATTATATGTATATTTACAGCATCACCCTTCCACCCACTAAGTACATGAAGCACCTAATGAAAATGCATTAGTCTAGTTGTTTTGTTTGGTAACATGTAGGCCTAATGAACTTGACCCATTTCTTTTAATATAAATTAGTCTTAGATAAATTTACAAAGATGATATAATTGTATAGCTTGTTCATGGTAATGTAAGCACTTATGATACACTCTCATCAGACATATTTTAACCAAATAATACATTTCATTATAGCCTTGGCCATTTGTTTATGGAGTATTGGAAAATATATATGCTGTGTAAATTAGGTACTCGCATGGCAGTGTTTACAGTAACAAGTGGAGGTATGTGAATTTGCTAAAATAAAATTGCTGACTGTACTTAAATAAAAATCACAATTTTATTAATACACTTTTTAAGTTTTGCTTACTTATACAAAAAAAATTTGAAATGTTTGGCTTATCACCTGCTCTATTTGGGCTTGCACAGAAAAATCAACTCCACCTGTAGTAATGTCAACTGTACATTCAGTTATTTATAAAAAAATTTAATGCAGTACAGTAACGTGAAGATAAATACTGCCATGTGAGTAATTAAAACCATTTTATACATTTCCCCATATTCTAAACAAAAGGCCAAGACCATAATAAAATGTTAAAATATGTCTCATGAGATAGCATCATAAAGTGCTCACTTTACCATGAATAGGCTATACAAATATATCATCTTTGTCAATTTATTTAAGATTAATTTATATTGAAAGAAATGGGTCAAGTTCATTAGGCACTACATGTACTTAGTAGGAGGAAGAGTGATGCTGTTTATATACACACACACAATTCCCATCATAGATACTTTGGATGTATTGCCTCTCTCAGAATTTAAAGTAAACAAAATTGCTCCTAGAAAATTAATTTTATTGTATAGTATGGATATGTACTATTTATGGTGTCTATGTGTCTAGAAATTTTTAAAATTAAAGATTTTGTACTTGTATTCTACTTACATATGTAGGCCTATGTTAAATCTGTCACTTTGAGTAGACTTGAGTGGTTCGGTTTCTGGCTTTTTGTATTGTATTTTATTCTTTCCATGTATCATATTACAAGGCCAAAGGATGATTATAAAATCGGTGTCAAAAACTATATACAATGATCCTACGCGTAACATAAGCAAGCCCAAAAAATACACACAAATTCTGCACCAATACTAATTCAAGAAATGTTTCACCCAATTGCAGACAGTTATTTTGTGACAACGCGACAGAAATCTCAGGCTCGACAGATTTTCTGAATGGAAATAATTTATAATTACTTCACGGGTGTGACAATCGTCAATAAACAAGTGTATTTTCTTGCTGCAAGAGTAGTGGCAATGTTAATTGGTAACATTTGTAATAACATGTGAAGATATTATCTTGTTGGTATTGTAGGAATATTTTATCTGTAAATAATTTTTTCTGCTTTCTTTAAGCATAGTTGGTGTACGTACCATTGTAGTGTGTCGTCTTGAGTGAAAGGCAATACTAATTGGCTGTGTTTACAATTTCTTAAAATTGCTCATTCCTACCATTTTCCTTACTGTAACCGCCGTCCACAATGAAGCAATAAATCTAATTACGTGGTTAAGTTTGTTGGTTTCAAGCACCGTTGATTTTACAGAACGATTCTGCAAATACATTATTTAAAGCTAGTGATGAACAAATGTGACTTTAGTGAAGTAAACTTGTAAGGATTTTCACAGAAAAACATGTATTCAATGGGTTGCAAATTTTACAGTTAAGTTTGCATGTTTTATAAATAATGTATTGAAAGATACGTGGCCTAATAAAGCTGCACTTTCAACAATTTGTAGCGTGTAAATAATATTTGTTTATTAGCCTATATCGTAAATTCAACGAGTGCAAGGTTAACTTTAGAAGTGTGTGATGTGCGTGTATATTGCTGCATCTGTACGAATAAGAACAGCTCTATATATATATATATATATATATATATATATATATATATATATATATATATATATATATATATATATATATATATATATATATATATATATATATATATATATATATATATATATATATATATATATATATATATATATATATATATATATATATATATATATCACATTTTGTTTTTTCACCGAAGTTAAAATTTTCACTTATAAGAACGTCAAAACAATGCAGTCTCACGAAAGACTTAAAACTAAACAGACACCCCCCCCCCCCCCCCGACTGTACAATATTCTATTTCGAGGGAAAATGGAAAAACAGAACCCAAACAAACATAACTGGGCAAAAATAAAACTGGTTGGAATGCCCGTTTAATGGAATCCCTATAGAGATAAATTGTATTTATGCATATAAATAAATTTGTATAATCAAATATATTTATACAAATTAAGTTTTATGAGTGTGTGTGTATTTATATATGTAAAATATTTATACATAAAAATGTTTTTATATATACTTTATTTCTATAAATATATTTCTTTATACAAATATATTGATACACACAAATACATATTTATCTCCGTGTTGGGATTCCATTGATCATTATATATATATATATATATATATATATATATATATATATATATATATATATATATATATGTGTGTGTATATATGTGTATATATATGTAAATATGTATATGTATGTGTGTATATATATATATATATATATATATATATATATATATATATATATATATATAATATATATATATATATATATATGAGTCCATTCCCGAGTGGGAAAAAAAAAAAAAAAAAAAAAAAAAGCAGACTTTAGGCATAACATGTCACCTGTGTTTTTCAATAGCCTGTATTTCACAAATATATAACACTGTGGTTAACTTTTAGAGTACCGTATTATTGAATAAATGGATCTTTACCTTGATATCTTCTATAATTTGTAATATTTATTCCTTTTTTAAATATGAATTAACAGCAGCGAGTGCAGTGACGTGTTGGCAACGACCGGTAAGAAATAGTTCAGTGTTAAAATATTATTTTAACCTCGTTTTTTAGTACACTATTTGTAAATTAAATGGTGCCTATTGAAATATTGACAGTTTATTTTTTACAGTTTAAAATATCAGTGGAAAATATTGTGAGTAAGCAGTAATGGTAGGGTACTGCTTTATCGAGCGAGAAAGCAATTGAAAAACTGTCTGTTGGCGAGGCGTGTCACACTCTCTCTCTCTCTCTTTCGTCTCTTTCGAACTTGTGTAATGTTCCTGCTTACTGTGAAATTTCCTATGTTTTCAATTGTATCATATTTCATACTTATTACAGCAAAATAATGATTTTTGAATTTGTAATTTACAACTGAAAAGAGATTTTAATGTTTAAATACGTATTTTAATAGATTTAGATATGATGACGGGGCAGTCACCTAGTGAAGTTGGCAAACGTGGCGAGCAATGACATGGCGTGTTGATTTTTGTCAAACGAAACGCAAATTATTCTTACTCCGAAAAATACTTCATATTAATACATCACATTTGTAGACATTGTGTTTTTTAAACCTACCTACGCAAGTTACGATGTTGTGATTAATCTGTGTTTCCACTGCAGTAATAAATATACTGTGACGTGTGTTTCATTAATCATTGCGTCTGTGAAATGGCGTGCCTTTGTGCATCGTGGTCGATCACTGGCCCTGTGTGTGCGTGATATAAAATATTTGATTAGCACTATTTATAAGTTTTAAATATGAACCGTTTTTATGATGAAGTTATTAATTTACATCAACACCTGTTTATTTATTACAACATTGTCCCTTTGCCCTAAGGGGTTTGAAACACAGTCGTGTAACATAATTTGCCACAATCACAGAAGAAAAATACTAAGCCCAGACCAATAAATTTCAATAAACCTAATAAACAGTAAATAGCAATGCATAGAAATATGAGCGGAGTAAAAGTTATCGTAGGCTTATTTGTGTGCATGTTCACCGCTATCTTTTAAGTTTGTTAGACAAAAATGAGCGACACGAGTTGCATACTTGAATTTAATGTGTCTTTTTCACTGGTTGTTCCTTCATCTTAATATTTATTCCAACTGAGGCCATCCTTTTAGAGAAATGACCCAACATGTAATAACTAAAGGATAATTAGTACAACCCTTTGCCTCGCAGTTGTAAGTGTTTAACACAGTCGCTGCAAAATACTAACGTGCATTACATGTATTGAGCTACGTCGTGGAAAACAAATATGTTAATGTAAAATAACCGTAAAAACTGTCGTCAATTCAGGCATTTTTAAAACGTCCAAAAGCCGACCTAAATAATGTTAGAGGCCTAAACTGTGAATATTCATACGGAATGGTTTTTGGAATATGAAAGAATTCTTTGAAAAACTGTAAACAGTAAACAACAAATATGACAGGTATAAAAGTAGAAGTCACATTCCAATGTTTATGTTTAGGTGTAGCGAAAGTATACGAACATATGTACACACACAATGGAATGTAAACGATTTTGACAGATGCTACATGGCAGTTGCATGGCAATGTTTGTTTACATTTGGCAGAAGGCTACGAAACGGGTCTGCAAGTAGATATTTAGCAGGGCTCCGAGAAAGTTGCTTCCAATAGGGAATGGACCATATACATACACACACACACACACACAGAGATATATATATATATATAAATAAAACTGCAACCTTCTGTGCAAACTTGCATAACAGCAACAATACAGAAATCCTTGATGTGTGACGCGTATGGGCCATAGATTTTTTCCATCTCCGTTTCATCTGCATGCAGTGTCATGTTTCTCAAGCAAGGTCTGAACCTGAGACTGCTTGCCTCCAGAGCTCACAGACGCACTCCCTAGTCAAGGACCACCTAAGGAAACTGCAGTCGACCAGTTTACTACACTATGCCAGACTCCTTGTATTTTTAATCGCCCTCCACGTCCAACAGAGGCAGGCAATGCAAGCCAATGCTGCCTCTAAGCAAGTGGCAGATGCAACCTTCATACAAGGAAAACTACCCTTTTTCCAGTCTTCCTCAAGAGAATGCGGTCAGTGCTGCGAAAGGAGGAGCTCGCCCTTGAAGATATCCAACAGCCGAAGAGAACCAAGGGGTGCTATCGGCATTCATATTTACGGCCGCATGCACTCCCAAAATGCTAGTTAATTCTCAGCAGCTCATTCAATCACTTCTAGTGCTGGAATTCTCTGCCTACCGCCTACCTCACGAAGGACCACCACCATCTTCCAGAAGCCTTCGAGACCAGCAACCCCCAGAGGTCTTCTCCCCCTTAAACTCACTCACCACTCTGGTTATGACCCCCCCCCCCCCCCCCCCGCCAAGACCCTTCAGGACAAACAGTGTAGATAATTAGGGTACAGTTGTTCTAATAGCTCGTCTGCTCTTGATAGTTTTGCTTCAGGTCCACTTCACCTAGTTATCGTAATTTACTTCCACCAGTTACAATCAATTTAATAGTTAGGAGATAGTACAGGTCATCACATATATTCCCCTGAGGAATAAATACGTTTTCTTAATGCAATCCCCGGGTACTTTTTCTAGAGCGATTGTTCCTAACCTTAAGCTTTGTAGATATCAACCTACCAAGAAGAAGCTGAAGACCGCAGTTTGACTTCATTGCCAGAACTAGTTTAGGACTGTGCGCTAACCTTAGCCGTCATTCAAACACAACCCATTTGATGGCACCCGTATCTTGAACCAAGTACTTTGAAACTTGGAATATTGTAAGGTAGAACTAAAACCACTAGGATTCACATCAGACATCCAGATCAGCTAACCCACTCCATCCACCATGTTGAACTTCGTCGGTCGGAGTGCAAGGACTGATTCTGAGTGGCCTAACCTCTTCTGGTTACACTTTAGCCAGGGAAGGAACTCGTTGCCTGCTCCTACTTTGTGTGGCAGACCCAAAGCAACATTACCCATGCCCTTCACCCATAGAAGTGGTGCAAGGTGGAGGATTAAGAGGGCAGCTACTGCCTCCAAATCTATCCCGTTTTTCTGCACCCCCTTCTGCCATCATCAGCCCATCCACACGAGAATGAGCTCAAGCCGTCCCCCGACTGGAGAGGCCTCACCTCCTAGTACTCTCTAGTGGCTTATTCGAGCCTCCCCACAAGATCACAGGAGTACCACACTCCATCGTAGTCCGTCTACGTCAAGGCCTAGCATTTGCACTTGGCACTGCTAGCCAGAGCCTCTCGCAGCCGCAGCAGTCTACCTTGACCTCCGAGACGTCCAGACCAGCGTTCCTCGACCACAGCTTTAAGACAACCAGCCCACCAGCTGCCCTGGGACAGGGGACAGCTACCAGCCACCGACGACCAGATGCAGTTCTGCCCTGGGTGAGACCCACCATAGCTAAACCAGCACCATTCCAGACTACCTTGTAGATTGCATACCCCTCCAACCTTGCATCGGGGCCAGATCAAAGCCAATCGTATCATTATTCAAACTCCTCCGCAGTGAGTTTGTATAGCAAGTGTCACTGACCGACACCAAGTGAACCCTTGTAGGAATTTGAAGTACTTGCAACCTACAGACAGCACACATCAACCTCAACACAAAGTTTTACTGACATTTGCAATCTTATTATATACTTTCTGCCTAAGAACCATACCACATATCAGGACTACTTACTCTTACCATAAAATCCAACCAATCCCTCTATAGTGTAGTCCTATAGGAGGCTTTATTGTCCTGCTGGGGAGGTTTCACTTGTGACCCACATCACCTCCCCCTTATCTACCAGGGATGAGTGGACCACTACCCTGCCAGTTGCCAGTTTTTATAGTCCGAATATAATGCATTTCCCAGACCATTCCAGAGTCAAGCAATTTCACATACAAAATTTATATCCCCTTCACCTATTGCACCCTTTAATTTTTCCTTTCTTGGTCCAGCGGTCTATAACCACACACCCAGACCTCTTCGCAGTAGGGCGCACATCTATATGTCATGAGACAATGGCTTGACGTGTGCCACGCACCCCAGCCCTAAGACAGTTTGTCCGGCCGTAGCCTGTGGCGCCCGCAGCAGGGTTGTGCACTCTACTGGTGTGTGGCGTGTGCCCCCAATCACCGGAGTGACCAGGCGCAGAGCAGACGCAAGGGCACGCTGGCGCAGTGCAGCCGGTGGTTGCCATAGCAACGCAGGATGCCCCGGAGGAAAACAATTAGGCCAGTTATATTGAACTGGGATGTTTTAAAGCCTAATTAAAGACCTTGTTGTGTTTTTCCAACTAAAGTATTTATGATTGTTTTGTGTTTATTGTTCTGCCATTTCTTTGCAAGGTAATGTGTATTTATTTATTTCATTTTTCCATCAAGTGCTTTGTCCATATCATTTCACCAGGGTTTTATGTTGCAGGTGTGTTTATGTAATTTTTAAGAGATCTATTTATTGTTAACAAGTCACTAATTTAGTTTTTGCAAGTCATGCCATAAAGTAATCCAATTTCGGCATGAGGGAAAGCCACTGCAAGCCCCCGGGTCGGGCGGGAGAGTCAATCGGCACGAAGCATCCATCGGAGGTGGCAGGCGTGTGTTAGGCTCCGGCGTTTTTCCAGGCACGCCAGGCAACCATCATCATTTTGCAACTGAACATATAACTACAATAGACTTAAAGTATCTGGAACATTTTTCTCATCTCATCACCCGGTAAGCCACCTCCACTCCCCAGTGGATTAGCATTGTCCCAGGGAGCTTAAAGTCTCACGTAACATTTAAATTGTCGAAAGACGCTTTTCTGTTTCACCGCACGGCCGGTCCTAATAGCCGAGAGTGTAATTCATGAAGTGCCCTCATCCAAGGGATGTAGTTTATTGTAATACATGCATGTGTGTGAACTTTCACTATGTTATTTACTTAAGTCGCAGTATGCATGTCACGGGACGGGCCCTTACAATTCCCGCTTATTCCATTCATGTAAGTTCCTTTATCCGCAAGTGTTCTGAGTTTGTTTCCCATTGTATGGGCGTGTGGGAGGCCCTGACAACCCACGTACGCGAGTGTTAAGAGTTAGGCATTTCTCCGTCAACAATGGTGTATAGTCGGCCTACCGGCTATCGCTTAATGAGCACCACTCATCTGGAGTAATACTAAACGGGGCAGAGGTCATCATCATCATCATCGACATGAGATTTGGTCCAGGTGGACGGCTCGCAACCCTGAGCTAGAGGAAGTCGACCATCGCTATGACTCTCGCCGACGTCTGGCGCCACCGGGTAACCACCATCCAGACCTCACTTTCACCACCCCTGAAAACCTATTTCCATCATTTCCACAGGCATCAGGCTTACTAATGTGTTTACTGAAACACAGTCAGTGACTATCATTTAAATCCTTCCTCAACCCTGCTTTAAATATTTTCACTGAATTCTCAACTGCCCCATTGTTAGCCATATAGTATGGGGAGGGGTCAAATGGATAATTTCATTATTTCTACAAAATTTTCAAATTATTTTGACAAAATTAGTATTATTGTCAGATACAGTTGTTCATGGAAACCCAAAATGAGGGAACATCTCCCTGAACCTATTAAGGCACAGTTCAGTAGCTAGCGATCTCAATGAGAAATGTCCTACCCATTTACAAAATACATCAGTGATAATCAAAAAATAAATACCTCGAAAATGCCCACAACAATCCAGGCGAATCCTTTCGAAGACATCCTTACACTCCAACCATTTGACATTTATGACTTTAGGCACATCTGTTCGAGACAACATACACACACCCTGCATGACCTTACAAAATCTTCCAGCTCTCCAACAAACTTAGGTCACCAAAAATCTGACCTACACCAATTCTTTAGCTTTACCATACCCAGATGAGTTAAGTGAACTTCACTCAACACTTTCTCTTGGCATGCTTTCGGAATGACAACCCTGTAGCCCCACATTACCAACCCTTGGTCTACTGACATCTCCTCCTTCCACTGAAAATACGGCTTCAATTCATATTGTACCATATGAAGACATCACTTTTGCACATATGTGGATACCTTACTCAAAATGTCATCCTCTTTAGTTTCATGCTGTAACTTCTCCTGTTACACAACCAAAGTGTTAAGGGCCCTACCTCATTCTAGTAATAGTGCAAAACTGCATCACTGGGAACTGGCCCACCAATACATCACAAAATCCAGACAGACACCTGGCTTAGACATAAGATAACCCCTCTGCCACATTAAAAAATTTCCTGCCTCATCCTAGTTCATCCTATAGCTGTATGGTTCACTTTGCTGCAAATTACAATGATCTTCACAACTCTTTTTAGACTCGTGCACTAGACCTGCGAATAAGAATTTGCAGTATTCATTCCTTTTATCCTGCACAACATACTATGTGAGTATAGTAACCACCCTAACCCAACCAATTTTAATTGTAATATATGAAACTTATTTGAAATCTCCATGAAACATAGGTACCACAACTGGGTTGATTTGAGTTAAGAGATTTGGGCGGCTCTTAACGAGATCTTTAGAACCAATGAGGGTGAAATGATGTAAGAATGGGGCAGTGCCAGAATGCAAGGGCAGGGAAAAGGAGAGATCACAGAAAAAACCTGCTGACCAGCGGTATTGACCGGCACAATTCCCACTTGTAAATATTTGGGGAGTGACCACGCCAAGAAACGAACCCGGTTCGCCTTGGTAAGAGGCGAGCAGTCTGACCCCTACACCACCATGGCCTCAGTGGGTCATGTAAACTTACATACTTTAAGCGAGTAAAAATATTTTTTTGAAAATGGTGCAGTATAAATTATTTATATAAGTTTGTCAAATATATTAAATGATTTTACAAATTTCAACCAAACTTTTTATATTGACACTATCTATTAGACTCATCAATGCCCATATAGAGCATATTTTTAGGCCTTTTTGTATAATACAGTGAAATGAGAAACTGAAGCTTTCATCCAATATCTCCGGACCAGTCAACCTATTTCCACCAAATTCTACAAACAATTAATGTATTCCAACAGGCCATGCACACTTACATGATTTAATGGACTCACACTTGTTTTCAAACAATGTCCATGTAAATATTTGAAGTTAATAAATCCAGTCTACCAAAACTTTATACTGAAGTTGAAGCTCCGAATCCTATCCCCGTAATGAAGTTGGTTGTACGCCAAATTACTGTATGATGAATTATGTGTTCGAGTCCCAGGTGTAAGACATATGTGTATTTGTAATTATCATTAGTATTGCATTTTTTCTAATTTCATCTCTGATTAAATCACTATCAACGAGACGTCAAGATCCATCTACCATCCGACCGTTCCATAACTTGTTCAAAATTATTTGCATCCATGTAGAGGAAAGTAGGCTCATTTGTTATATTGATAACTTCTTGTTATTTATTAGATATCTCACACTTTTATTTCATTTTAAACTTCTACCTCAGAAATGACAATTTTGCTTAATGCCCATGCCAAAAGTAGGATAATAATTACACTGTTGGTCACTGATGCAGAATGACTGCTGCACTTACCTGTAAGCCATTACCAGCAGACTCGTCGGCAAGGATATTGTGAGCTGCAAGTCCCTCCAGTCCAAAAACAGGCTAGCCAAAATTGGCAGAGTAATGACACCAATGGACCACATGTGCTCATAGCATGCTCCGACTACTGTGCGCCACTTGCCATCAGTAATATCAGTACCTGAAAAATACAGTAACCACTTCTTTCTTTGTGAAATCGGAAAACAAGTTACATTGTCTAATAAATGGCACGCCAAAAGGTGGTATACAAAAAGAGTATGGCTATACTTTATAACATCTGTCACCTATAAAAGTGAAGAAACAAAACCAATTTAAGGAAAGGTTAAGCTCTACACACACACAGTTAAATTATCCAGACATTGGATTTTAGTGTACAATGTGAGGTGAACACACATTATGGCAAGAGTACCGGAGAGAGGGAAATAAAATAACACAAAAAAGAAGGAAAAGAAGCAGGACAGGGAAGATGGCAACATTTTATTATAATCTTGCAATATTTGACATGTGTCCAATAGTGGCCAAATTGGATGAGTATTGTAGCAATGCAACAAGTTTGCATTGTATTTCTTTAGGTTTCTAACACCCGTTTTGGTTATTGAGTCATCTTCTACAATATTTAACTAATAATTACTACATGTGAGCACATCATACAAAATTATAAATTTGCATTTTGTGAAACACTACATGCTTATCTATCTACAATAATGAAAGCGAGAAAGACTGAACATTCCTGCTCACCAGCTAAAACAATTGTAAACATGTCTCATTTGGTATTTTTCAGTATCACAAAAACAAAATCTGACTATACCAACAGTTCTCCTCAGCATCCTTTCTCTTGAACAACAATCTCGCCATACCACGTACCCAACTAAATTTAATAAATGCACAATCATTTCAGATTTCCAACAACAGATTCCACACCAGAGCTCTATACTTTCTGTCAAAAACAGTTCTTGTTTGCCAACTACATAACAATTCTGGAGACTCATGACGATCCACTCTGGACTGTGATGCTGATCTCGTTATTCCCTCAGCAATGCTTTAATGAAGGATTGACACTATGCCTCACTCATATGTCTGCTCCAAAAAACTCCAGGTTGTTCTTCTCTGGGATGCACTCCAGTGTTATATGCTGATCTAGAACCACCTTCAAGAAGCTCTTACACCCCTTCACTATGAAGACTACAGAATGGACCATCTCCTTCAGACTGGGTGTCTTCCCCTCCATTCTCAGAAACTGGGAATTTCATAGCTCTTGTAAAAACCACAGGGGTCCATGTTTACAGGCGTGTGCACCTGTGTGGGTTTGTCTTGGGAGTAATCTCATTCTTCCAAGATCTTCCAGGATATATTCTTTTAACAGATTAACATTCTACACAGTTGCATTGTTATTCGCCAGTAAATATTCATAACATTCTTTTTTTCTTGTTTTGAAATAACTGCAAGTTTTTTCAATTCATTTGTTTGCTTCTGTGCGACTGCATGTTTATTACAGTGGTAATATTGTATTGCATTCCTGTGGAGCTAAAGTGCACAAGTTTGTTTATGCACTTCAAACTGGCAGTGTAGTAGGCCTTACAATTTATCACAAACAATGAACCTCGTATGCCAATAATTATGAAAAGCGGATACACAATCCATGAAACTATTTTATATTTAACATATAATTTTATCAAGTGTAATTAACAAA
Source organism: Dryococelus australis (assembly GCA_029891345.1). Taxonomy (NCBI): domain Eukaryota; kingdom Metazoa; phylum Arthropoda; class Insecta; order Phasmatodea; family Phasmatidae; genus Dryococelus; species Dryococelus australis. The sequence goes on from CM056996.1 coordinate 98,752,182, forward strand.
TTACGATAGCTTCACAAATGTTTGTTTAGTCCCATATTGTATTTGAACTGATACAGAGAAGTATATTTATAATGAAATAAGTACCAAATTCAAGTCATTTTGAAACTTCTTCAGATACAGAACATTTGCCTAGATGTTACCAATGATGTAGCTCACAGTTTTGAAATGGGAACACCTGATAGAGCAGGTACTTTTTTTAATTAGTCTAGTTGTGATCCAAGAGTTTCCTCCCCTGGGAAGTAAAAAAGTATTGTTTACAAAAATGAATTGGTTTAACCACATTTTAAAAATTATCTCTGTGTTTAATCCTAAGGTGGTCAGAAACCTCGTAATATACACGAGACGGATAGTAATGGATAGTAAGAAACGTGGAAAAGAATTTTATAATCTTTTAGGTTACATGCCTACATCTGTCTCACTCATTACTAATTAAACTTCTTGTCACTGAACTAAAACATACAATCACAAAAAATGCAAAATTAATTGTCACTTCACTTCCCTGCAAAAAATAACATTTTCAGTTCTCAATTAAGTATATAAATAAATAAATTTGTGATTTCACAATTTCCGCATTACAAATGAATTCAATAATTCAAATACCATGAAGGCAGAATGCAAGATAATGGGAGGTGTAACACATGCCAAGAAAATTGGGTGAAAACTATCTCTCGCTCTCGAAAGAACCTGACAAATAGTTCCTGCAAACAATCATGAACCACCTCCCCCTTTCCTGGTGAAACACTGCTATGAGAAGAAAGGGGAAGGGGAGAATACTATAATACAGGGCTCAATTAGTTTTCCCATCAGACCACTTACAAATAATTACAACGCTTGATGAACCACAATCTCTAGTTACAAAGTTCTGGCTCACTTAAACATAGTAACTTTATTTACACGAGATATAATAAATTAAGTTATATAATATATATAAAAGGACAGGAATTCAAGTATTTATAGTCTGGCACTTGTCAACAGGGACACACACAAAAAAAATTGACATTTGTTATGCGGTTGTATGATCGCTATGTTTCGCTGGCTAGGACAGCTTCATCAGGCTGCAAGTTGTAGGAACTTGGCACCTGAGGAAGCTGGCCTAGCCAGCAAAACATAGCGATTGCGTAACCACATAAAAAAATTTGTCGTCCTCCTTTGTGTGTGTGTTTGTCAACAAGTACTAGACTGAGAGTATTTGAATTCCTGTCCTTTTATATATGTTTTAATAGCCTAGCGGTCTTCTTGTAACCTTAACTTAAATGAAATAATACATAATACGTAGTACCCATTACAAGTTTTACAGGAGAGATACTTTTAGTTGACATTAAATGATGCAAATGTATATAAAAGAATACAATAATAAAAATATCAGAAAAATATTTTGGCCATGGGCTAGTTTAACAAATTTTGGAGGACGCTTGTTGTGGTCTGCAGGCTGCTAATTGAATAATCCTTCTATAGTGGATAATGAAACCACTAAAATTCTGGGTGAGCTGGTACTGCAGAGAGTGCAAAAATAACAGAGAAATTTATTTCAATTTGACGCATGATGTATCAGGAACTTATACTCACTAGTACCTCTTAGTAGGAGCCGGCTTCTGTATTTCTGATTAGGAGATAAGTCAGGCTCTCCTAGAAAATAGGGGTTCAGTATGGCTGGAGTAAGGCATGCAATAACACGTGTCTGAGACTGTTCAGGTCAGTGGATGTACTCCTGCACCCATTCAGGATACACAGCTGGGCCGGTACGTTCTGGTGGAGTGAAGAGATGCTGCAGCACTGGAGTCTCTCTTGGTTCTTGCAGATGTCTAAGAGCTTGTGCCTGTTGTCATAGAGGTAGACTAGCTATCTGCTTAATTAACAAGGGTTGATACTCGTGTGCTCAATCTGAGGCAATAAGTGTTAACCGTATTTTCTCCTTCAGACCTCTCCTCTGAACAAACGGCATCGGAAAATGGGAGATTTACCCTTATACCACTATACCGCATCTGCAGGTAATCGCTGTAAAGAGTTATGTGTTCACTGCAAAGATGCGTGGTCCAGTCCCAGTCTTCCCAACCTAGGGGGACAACCTTCCCAGTGGAGTTCCACTCCGAGGAGATCGCAAACACCAAGTCGACAAGCTGATCTCAGGACAATATACCTCAGTGTGTGGCGCCTCCTTTCCGACATTCCGGAATCCTGAATTGGCGGGAAGGGTGGCCGGTGCTAGTGCTTGAACTGTGAAGAAAGCAGTGTTTTGGCTCGTATGAGTACATCACCGGGATTGCCTGCAAATATGTTACGCAAGGGTAACTACAAGGTATAAGGCTACAAGAATGGTACTAAAGGTTAAAACCAACTTCACATTTGATTTTACAGAAAAATAAAAATGTGATGAGAGCACTCTAGCTTCAGACCAGCAGCATGGGCTTCAAACCTAGAAAGATAGTTGCAAATTATGTTGGTCAGTAGAGGCGACCGACAATACCAAGTGGGAATTTGTTTATGAGTGTTGACGCTAAACAACAAACTCTTGCATTGTTGGGTGTACAATTTTCTGGAAATGACGGCACGTGATCATTGGCATGCACTAGGGATACTAAGCAGGTACGTGACAGGATGGTAATCTTGAGAAAGACTCAGGATGGATCCACTAAACTATACGGACGTAACTGCAGGGGGGTGCAGGGTTGTGGATATCTCCTAACTGACATAGCCTAGCCTACCGTAAGCTTGTCTGATGTGTACCGGGGAAGATTCTGAGCAATGGGTGCTGGGCACTGGTGAGGAACAATCTGGTTGGATCTGAACGACTGGTGATAGAACAAAGAATGGCATTCAAGCTGGTCTGCTTGGATCTCATACTAATTGAAAGCAGCTGCCCAACTCTCATTGGCTGTTGCCACTAGGGCGAGGGGTGGTCACTGAACGGGAGATGCGAATGCATGACTTGCCTGTGACATCACCAATCAGCGATGGGGATGTGAAACAAAAGACAAGTGTTAGGGGTATCTAGCAGGGAGTAAATTTCACTTGTCCTCTAAGCAGATTACGGTGGACTGATGAATAAAACAATCTGTGAGGCAGACAGTACAATCTCACAAGCTAACGTAATAAAATTAACCTTCAAACTCCGTGCAAGGGACCTAAGGGATGGAGCTGAAGTTGTTTAAATTACATTATTCAAAAAGTGTTATATAAAATTGTTTGTACAGATGTCAGTACTTTATGAGGAAAACTACTTAATTTAGTAACTTCATTAAATGCACTTTTCTAAAAGTTAATTTTAGTATTTTCAAAACAATAACAGTGATAAATTATTCATTTGTTACATAACAAATAAAATAATTAGTATAATAATTTTTTTAATTTTATTTGAAATTGTCTTAGGGACAGCTGACAGCTCTTGTGTGGAACTATATCATTTACATTAAATAGGATTACAGATAAAGGTTCAGACTTGTGTCTAATTCCTAACACAAGTTAATATACAATGTAACACACTGCCCATTATTCATTTATGATCTTACTCTACGTTCAGGACAATATAATAGTAAATGCAATTATATATAAAATTAATACAGATATAACAAAAAAAAATACAAATACCTACTATTCAGGTTCTAATATATGTGTGTGTGGTGTTGTGTTTTGTTGTGTGTGTGTGGTGTGTGTGTGTTTTGTGTGTGTGTGTGTTGTGTGTGTGTGTGTGTGTGTGTGTGTGTGTGTGTGTGTGTGTGTGTGTGTTGTGTGTGTGTGTGTGTGTGTGTGTGTGTGTTGTGTGTGTGTGTGTGTGTGTTGTGTGTGTGTGTGTGTGTGTGTGTGTGTGTGTGTGTGTGTGTGTGTGTGTGTGTGTGTGTGTGTGTGTGTGTTGTGTGTGTGTGTGTGTGTGTGTGTGTGTGTGTGTGTGTGTGTGTTGTGTTGTGGTGTGTGTGTGTGTGTGTGTGTGTGTGTGTGTGTGTGGTGTGTGTGTGTGTGTGTGTGTGGTGTTTGTGTGTGTGTGTGTGTGTGTGTGTGTGTGTGTGTGTGTGTGTGTGTGTGTGTGTGTGTGTGTGTGGTTGTGTGTGTGTGTGTGTGTGTGTGTGTGTGTGTGTGTGTGTGTGTGTGGTGTGTGTGTGTGTGTGTGTGTGTGTGTGTGTGTGTGTGTGTGTGTGTGTGTGTGTGTGTGTGTGTGTGTGTGTGTGTGTGTGTGTGTGTGTGTGTGTGTGTGGTGTGTGTGTGTGTGTGTGTGTGTGTGTGGTGTGGTGTGTGTGTGTGTGTGTTGGTGTGGGTGGTGGTGTGGTGTGGTGTGGTGTGTGTGTGTGTGTGTGTGTGGTGTGTGTGGTGTGGGTGTGTGTGGGGTGGTGTGTGGTGGTGGTACTTAAAGTGGATGATAAGGGGTGAAGAGAGGGGTGATAAGGGGGAAGGGTTATAAACAAGGTGATAGGGGCGATGCGGGGGTAGAGGGGGATGATAGGAGATGTTCAGGGGGGTGATAAGGGGGAATGAGGGGAGTGATGGGTGGTGGGGGGTGCGATGGATGATGGGGTGTAGGGGAGGGGGTGATGAGGGTGGGTGTGTGATGGATGAAGGGAAGTGAGAGGGGGTAATGGGGGTGGGGTGTGATGGGGAGGTTAGGGGGGTGTTGGGGGTTGGATTGTGGGAGGTGATGGGGGTGGGAGGGTGATAGGGATGTGATGGTGGTGAAGAGGGTAGGTGGTGGGGGTGATGGGAAGGGGAGGTTATGAGGGTAGATGGTGGTTAGGGAGGTTATGGGGATAGATGGCAGTTAGGGAGGTTATGTGGGTAGATGGTGGTTAGGGAGGTTATGGGGGTGATGGGGTGATAAGGGGGTGAGGGTGGGAATATGGGAGCCAGGGGTGATGGGAGTAAGGGGAAGATGGGGGTAAGGGGAATGATGGGGGTGAGGGCATGATGGGGGTGAGGGAGTGATGGGGTAAGGGAGTGATGGGGTGAGGGGCTGATGGGATGAAGGATGATAGGCATGAGGGGTGATAGGCATGAGGGGTGTTAGTGGGTAGGGAGTGATAGTGGGTAGGGGGTGATAAGAGGGTGGGGTGATAAGAGGGTGGGGTGATACGGGGTGTGATAGGGGTGAGCAGGGTGATAGGGGTGTTGAGGGGGGTGATGAAGGGGCAGGCTGGTGATGAGAATTGGAGGGAAGGGGGGTAGTGAGAATTGAGAGAAAGGGGGTGATTGAGGAGTGAGAAGGGGGTGAGGGGCATGATGGGTGAGGGGCGTGATGGGGGTAATTGGGGGTGGGTGATGGGTACAGTATTTATGGAACCACCTAATGCATTTATCATCACAACAAATACCCTTTTCCATGTTTTTTGACCCTTTTTCTACATACTGAACACATGTTTGAACTCCTACTGTCTGCCATACATAGAATAACTATCAGTACAAAGCAAGAATAATATAGAAATTGAAAATGTTTAACTCGCTACATCCTACTTAATCTTGCAAACACTATATAAAAAAATCATAAACTCTTAATTATTGTGTTTACTAGTCTGCCACCATCTTTGCACTGACCTTGTTGCCAACCTCCGCACCCCAACATTCCTAACCACACTCTTCCTCACTTAATCTAAAATGTACCACCCTCCGTTTGTCCCATAACAGAAGTCCCACTCCTAGACCGTTCAGAGAAGAACCATCTTGCACCACCTAAACGTCCCATCGTGTAGGTGGGCGTCACTCTACCATTGCGCCGGAGAGGTTCCAGAGTTGTTGTTGCCCTGGTTTCCCTTCCAAACCCCTTGAAGCCTTCCAATTCAGTTGTTGCCCTGGTTTCCTTTCCAAACCCTTTTAAGCTTTCCACTTCACCGACGTCTTTACCCGACTCAGAATCACCAGCCGACGATCGTCCCTCAGCCGTATCTCTTCCCGCTGAACACCCCTCCTCTGCTTCCTTTTCCACCATGTGTATCAACCTCCCACCATCTTGCGCTGGGACTGCCGCTGGTGTCCCCACCGGCCCTTCCTCCTTCGGGTCCAATCTTGACTCCCCATGTAAGAAACTCGGCTGCAAATGGTTTCTGTGGCAAAATCTTATCATACCACCCACTTTAACTCTGTACGTGACTTGGCTAACAACCTCTACCAGAGGTCCCGGGTGCCACTGTAGCTGTTCTCCTCTAACACACTTCATCAGCACTGCCTACCCCACCCCAAAAGGATGCTTCATGAGGCCTATTGTATTCCGGCAGGTGAGGATTGACTAGCTGTAATCTGGTGCATGGTTTCCGTCTTAAAAACATTTCCGCCGGAGTCCTCCCTGTTGTTGTTTGTGGTGTATTGTGACATGCAAACAATCACTTATCCATCCCCAGTTGTAACGACTGCATGCCCATCTGCTGTCTGTTCTCAACTGCCTGCTTCAAGAGTGCTGATTTTATAATCTGGACCGTTCTTTCTGCTGCCCCATTAGACTGAGGGTGAAATGACTGTGTCAACTGCAGTGTAATCGCATTGTCTTCACAGAATCACACGAGTTCTTCCGAATGGAATTGTGGCCATTATCTGCCACCATCATTTCTGGCAAGCTATATGATGCCAGAGCTGTCCGTAACTTTTCAATAGTCTTTTCTGTAATTTTACTCTGCATCAGCCATACCTCCACGCACTTACAGTAAGCATCCACCAAAACAAAAAACTTGCTACCCTCCTTTTCCGCAAAATCCACATGTATGCGCTCCCAGACCCGAGAAGTTTCAGGCCAGGACACCACAGGTGCTGGAGGTATTACCACCCAGTTTCCCCAAAGTACACAGTTCCCCTCCACTGCCAACTCATCCTTCCTGAGGAAATACTGTTTCAAGTTGGAGTTTCCCGTTTGGTAGGGCCAACCGTACATGAAATGGTGGCGTACTGCTTTCAGAACCGGGTTTGGCCTGTGGCCGTTGCAATGTCAGTTGCTTTGATTGGCAAACCCTGAACCGACTGCAGTTGGAACATCGGTTGCTCCAGCATCTCAGCCTGAGGTAATGGCAACCGAGAAAACGTGTCGGCACTGCCCATGTCTTGTCCTTTCCGGTACTCAATGGAATAATGGTAGCTGGGTAAAAGCAATGCCCACCGCTGCAATCTGGCCACAGCCATGGACGGCACCCCATTCTTAGGTCCAAAAATAGTGGTTAGTGGCCGGTGGTCTATGTACAAAGTGAAATGCCTGCCATATAGATATTTATGAAACATTTTCAAAGCAAACACAATACTTAAGGCCTCTTTTGTATCTGACAATAACCCTGTTCTGCTTTGAATAGTCTTGGAAGCGAAACATATGGGTCGTTCAGTACCATAGAGCAACTTGTGGGCTAAAACCATTGCTAGACACCACCACTGGTTTATGCGGTTTATCCGGGGCCTGCAATATCCACCCTTCGCTATCCTCAAAAATATTCTGGCAATCTTCCGTCCAGACCCATGAAACTCCCAGCATCAACAGATTGTACAGAGGTTTCAATATACCCGACATAGATGGGACAAATTTGGCATAAAAATTTATTAGCCCTAAATAAGCCTTCAACTGTGACACCATCGTTGGTGCAGGGGCTGCTGTTACGGCCTCTTGCAAGTCCTTAGCAGGCATGATACACTCTCCTACAATGACATAACCTAAAAACTGGACTTCTCTTTCCAGGAAATGGCACTTCTCTCTCTTCACTCTCACTCCATACTCTTGCAATCTTTGCAAGACTGCCTCAAGGGTGTTCCCACATTCTGCTGTAGATTCCCCTGTGATAACGATGTCATCTAAATAGGCCACTACTCGTGGAATGCCCAACAAAATCTGCTCCACGATGGCTTGTAATATGCCGGGGGCACTTGATAGGCCAAATGACATTCTACGATACCGATATAACCCCTTATCGGTATTGACGGTTACCAATTCTCGGGACTCCTCCCCCATAACTAACTGTTGGTAGCCATTTGATAAGTCCAAAACAAAGAACACTTTACCGTTTCCCAAGGATGCCAAAATATCATCCATGCAGGGCAGGGGCTGCGTGTTAGCTCCACACATTAGTTAACTGTGGGTTTAAAATCGACACATAACCTTATTTCTCCATTTTTTTTGGGTACTACCACCAACGGGCTTGCCCAATTGCTGTACTCTAATTTATCCAAAATCTGTTGGTCTACCAGGTAGTCCAATTCCTGTTCCACCTTTTCTTTCAAAGCATAGGGAAGCAGCCTAGCCTTCAAGAATACTGGCAAGGTTTCTTCCTTGACTGTCAGGTGGGCTTGAAAATGCTTTATTTCCCCAAAGATCCCATTAAAAATTACAGAATATTTGTACAATAACCTATTCAGTATTTCCTCCTTTACCTGGTCTTCCGGAACTCCCTTCTGCCGTGTCTGCTCTGCCAGCACCACCCCAATACTGTTCCATTCCACCTATAGTTGTTCCAGCCAATCTCTTCAACAACGAAGGTAGCTGCTGTCCCAAATCCACAACCAAAAAAAGGCTATACTTTTCTCCACTTTTCATACCTAACCTCCATGTGTACACTTCCCTTCACCGGTAGAAAATCCCCAAAATACGTACGCAATTTGATATACGTATTCCTAGTACTTCACTGGGCCAATTCTTCTGACAATTCACATTGGAAACCACGGTCACAGCCGAACTCGTATCCACCTGCATCTCCACCAGTTTACCTCAAACTGTAACTGGAATTCTGTACCCCTCCGCTGCTGCCAGCTGTCCTTGTACATTAAATAAATCATACTCTGCTCTCAGGCCCCTTCCGGTATTACTTTCTGCCCCCCTCTCTTCCGGCCCTGGCTCCTGTTCCACCACACCATACAAGGCTGCCTGCTTGTCCCACAACATTTTCTAGCTAAATGACCCATTTGTGAATGTTTATTACACTTGTACTGTGCATATGGGCACGCAGCTGCCAAGTGGTTTCTATTACCACAATTATAACATTCCTTCACTCCGCCACCCCCAATGCACGTCTTCGTATCCGCCACTGTCGACTTCTGTTGCACCCAGACTTTACACAATTCCGTATTCACTTCCTCCGTCATCCCTTGTGACTTGTGAAACCTGTAAAAGCTTCTTTTGTACCTCCGCTTGTTCAAGAGTCGTTGCCAACATGTAGGCCTGTTCCATACTGTATTTGGCTTCAATTAGTTTCTGCTAAAAATGTTGACTCCGAATGCAACTCACAAAACGGTCCGTAATGCTTCCGTCAAAAAAGTCCCGAAGTTGCACGTCGCCGCCAAATGTTTAATGGCTACAGAAAAGTCCGCGATCGACTCATTTTCTCATTGCACGAGGGCGTGAAATTTTAGTCGCTCTGCAATCACCAACTTCTTTGGACATAATGCTTTTTAAGCACTTCTCCCAGCTCTTAGAATGTTTTACTGCCAGGATTGTCCGGGGCCACTAAAACCCGTATTACCCCTAATGCCCGTTTCCCAATAACTGACCGCCACCCGCTTCGTTTCCAGAATAGAATTCGCTTCGAAATTGTGTCTTAAGCTCATCAAATATGACAATATTGTACGAGTGTTCATCGAATTCTTCCATCCCCCGAAGACGCCATTATATCCAAATTCCACACTTTTAGGTATCTTTAATACCTTGTCGCCACTATTGTGTTTACTAGTCTGCCACCATCTTTGCACTGACCTTGTTGCCAACCTCCGCACCCCAACATTCCTACACCACAGTAATCATCCTTGTTTTGAGCAATGACTAGTGATTTTAATATCACCTCTCATGGAGAAAAATAAGATATCTTCACTATCCCTGTTCCTTGGTGCCAAAGCAAGAGAAATATCTTCACTGTTAATCTTCTTACCTGTAGGTTGGAATTATGTGCAGTGATATACAAAAGGAGACCAGTACATAACTTGTGTGTCGGTTGCCCCCCCCACCCGTCACACTTGTTCCTCATCTACAAACCCAGACAATAGCAGATTGACAGTGGTGTATGGATAATAGTCCACGTTTAGAGAAGGTGTGATGAGTGGCGAAACAGGACAGGGAAAACATGACTGCTGTTCACAAACACTGCACGTATATGTTGCAGAAAGTTTACATATGACTTAAGACTATAAATAAATTTATAAAATAATTATTATATATTTTTCAAGGGAATACTGGGCATCGGAGTATCTTGATTCTACACCACTGTACATTACAAAGGTTTCCAAAATAAGTTTTCCATGATTTTACTATTGTTACGAAATTATATCTGCTTTTTGACAGGCTAAATAGAGAAATAGTTTGAAATGTTATCTACGGGTGTCATGTGCCTACGCGAGAAGAAAATTTAACTTACACTCACGACTTTCCAACAAATGATGTGCTTATGACAAGAAAAATGCTCAGAATGATAGTATATAGCTGACTATTTGAGTTGACTGCATGATCAGCAAAAAAATTCAATTTTCTTGGGGACTCAAAAGTGACCACATAGTTCATAACATAAATTTAAGAACTAATGCACACAGAATAATATTATAATTGTGTTGATTTGCAGGTAGGCCTATTTATAAGACTCTTGATAACATTATTTCTCAGTCATTTATTTATTGAGTTGATACCATAGATGTCGTCACCCTCATAAAGAACCCTTGTTCCCTATTTCTGGTTGTTTTTAGGTTTTTATGTCATTATAACGCAAAAAAAATCATCAACTACTAAAATCTCATATTTCCAGGAATGTTCAAAAATAATATACAAACAATAACAGAAACCTTGTAACTCAACTATGAGGTTTCAAACAACCGAAAAACTTGTACAACCACTTCATATTTTTAATGCAAATCTATCTTTAAATCTGTGTTAAAGCACATACGTGTCTAACATTAATAACTGCATTTTGTTGCAAACATAAAAAAAATGCCTAAGAAATTAAAATCATTATGATTTTTTCTCTCTCCTATAAAATAACAGTTTATGGAGTTACAAGGTTTTTATCATAAAGGTACCCAACACTATAATTTACAGAGTAGTGCAATGTAAACATGATTGAAAAATGAACCGTACTGCTGTGTTTATATTTATATGCAGCACAAAGATACAAAGGTTGAGTATATAAATTAAGGAATGACTTTCGAAAGTGCGCTCTTAACCATGAATGGCCTATGGTTGTTATACACTGAACAACTGTTGATAATAAAACTTTCATTTCAAAACATTCATTTGAGAAATTTATACATGCATAAGCAGTTGTGTGAAATAAATTATGATATTAAATTACTACCACTGTAAAGGTAAAAAAAGACTCAGGATTTGTTTGTAAAAGATAACTAAGAAGGTACTCACAAATTATGTATCCGCAAGTGAACATGTGAACAATAGCCACAGCTGATATGAAACGCAAGGCAACGTGACATTCGTACTGTGGAACATATGCCAAACTTGTACCAGTTACAACCTGAACCATCATTCCAAATAATATTATTTTTCTTGGACTGTACCTGGAAAACAGGTAAAACATTATGTGGAAATGTTAATGTTCAAGTGTCAACAGAGGTGTGTGTGTGTCACACATCAACCATGACCTCACCTGAAGAGCAGCTTCCAGCAGAGGAACCCTCCAGCCAGTATTCCGAGGAGGTAGAAGAACTGAGACACGCCAGCCAGCACCTGCCGTTCACAGACCAGCTGCCACTGCGACATATGTAAGCTAGGTGATAATTACTTCAGTTTTGTCAGCACATATACTGCAGAATGTTGTATGTAAATATAGCCCATGTCTATGGAAATGGATACATAATAAGAAACATGCGAAAATACTGATTACTGAGATTACAGATATTATTGCCTTGGAAACAAAGGTGAAGTAATCTAGGAGCAGACTACCCTGGCATCACTTTGAAAAATAATTTTTTTTTAACTATACAAATAGTTTGTAAACTTTCTGTAGCATAGGCATTGACATTAGTTGCTACCAAATGCTATGTTTTCCCTCCTTGTTCTGTCGCTTATAACACCTTTCGCGGATCAGAGTGACAAACAAGATGCTGGTACATATGTAGGAGAGGAGCAGAAGTCAACCAATGCAAACTATCAGCTTTCTTCGCTTTAAAGCAGCTTTCAAGTGATGCAAAATATGTGCAAAACCCATGCAAGATGGCACTTTCGTACAAAAGCAAGATATAGAGTATATCCAATTTTCAGGAGAGTTTAGCACATAATGAGTAATTCTATTGGTAGGTCTCTGCTAGCTGGCACCTACATATCAATCCGAGTGGTAAGAGATGAGTAGAGAATACAGCTGTGCAAAGAGGAGTCAGGCAAAAAATATTCATTGCAACGAACTCGCAAATATTTTGTTTTGGAAATGGAATGGAGTTCAGTGATGTGCAATTGTTGGACAAGTACCTACAAGAAATATCCAGTTCTATTTAAAAACCATTACTTTAAAACAATGTGAGTTCAAGAGCTGAAATTATTAAAATTATGGATATTCTGAGGCCATCAACATTTCTGGGTAGACAATCCTATGTTTCCAGGTACTGTCATCCATCGATACCCAATATGTAACGAGCATTATCATAACCACCCATATTACACACCTAAAATACAAATGCACTCTTAAGAGGTTAACATCTCTGTATACCTGGCCTGTTACGGAGCCACAATCAACACATACAGGAGCGTATGCAAGTCTAACATAATACTTCCCAAACTAAATTGCAGCCACATATGTACATAATGGCCCTCTTCAATAACATTAGCTGGTCTGCCCCTGCTCCCCTAATCTAACCATACTTTAACACATCAGGAATCACTGCAAAAACCGAATGTAGACTTGTATGTAAGAAGTACACTGCCTCACTGCTCCATTCTGTGCACACACACAGTGTTTACTGCACCATGTGAATTGGGTAGTTTTGCGGGCTGTGGTCAGTGGGATGGTTCTTCCAAGCATAGTCACACTTGATGCCAAGTGTTGGTGATCAGTGTACATGGAAATGCTTGTAGTTTCTCTCAAATCTGTAGCAAGGTTATCTGCTGTACTATGTCTTCATAGTGTGGCAGTTAGGGCCAAATAATGATCTTGTAGCAATTTTATGCCTTTTACCACTCCTCCACAGGACATGGAAAAGTCATTTTGTGAGGCATACACAATTTATAACACCATCAATTGTGTTTAGTGTACTTTCAGTCACCCAATAAATCTCTACATATCAGTATCAGTTCTTTGAGCCACTGTGGTAAAGAGCACACAAACTGCAAATTAAGAGTGTGCACACAACCCATTCTATTTTGTTCCACCTATTGCAGTGTAATCCGTCTCCAATAATATTTAAATCACAGTGTTGCCTTTATATACACCACTTGTACAACAGTTTGGGAACATTACATGGTGCTGTTTTAAGGCATGTATAAATGGTGTAGTCGGTCCTATACCTTTGCGTTGCATTTCCCTTAAATTTGATTTTTGCTGATGAGTATACGTGCATGCTTGTAAAAGTAGTGTTGAGTGGTAGAATCGCAGTTCAAGATACGAAAGACAACATGCCCCTTAGCCACTCAGTCCTTTCCCAAAAATAGAAATTTAGAATTTTAAGAATCACAAATACAACATGCTTATTGAAAGTACTTTAGAAACACTGTCACTGTCCATGGCAATGTCTAAATACTTTTAACACAAAGAACATTTAGACAATCGTATGTGATTGGATGAGAAATTATGGTAACCACCAAAAATTCATTTGGAGACATCCAAACCTACAATAGCATCAAGAAAACTTTTGGTAACTATAATTTAAATGTTAAGAGTGAATTAGGTAACTAACTCAAAAAATCCACAACAGTGCTTGACTTTCGACAATATTTATATTCAGTAACTCTGTGATGAAGTTTATAATCAGCTTCCTCCTAGCTCAGCAGCTGCCACTGAAGCAAATTCACAAACTTGACGTGTTCTAGACGTCCATGTATCCCTTGTGCCCGTTTGTACCATCGCAGATGCATCAATCACAACAGCAACACCCGACCGATCAACATTAGGTCTCAGTCCCGATCAGTACAGGTTGACATGAACGGCGTGTGTACACTTTTCTTGCCACTCTGCAACCTGTGGGCCGAGGGCCACCATATTTTAAATTTATTACAAGAGGTAACTCTCGTAATAAATTGATATGTGGCCTAAAAGGGTGTTTCCCATGAAGTCACGACTGCTAGAAGCAACAGCCATTGGAGGGAACACGGGGGTTAACAGTGCCGCTTTACCTTACGCCTTTCCGATGTGTGCAATGTCAGCGGGTCTTGTGGTCGAACCCGATGTGCTAAGTGGCCCCAAGAGGGATGAAAAGGTGGGGAATAATATTCCCGATGCAAGTGTAAAGTGGCAAGCAGCTCCTAGCACCATCAATTAATGAGAGGAAAAACAGTGGATTTTTCCTAGTGTTGCACCATAGTTAACTAGAGAAGCCAACCACTATTCCATAGGGGGTAGCACAAAACCCACAGACAACAGGGCTAAACTTCGCCCACAAAAGTGAAATACACCTGACATCACAGGAAGTGAAATACAAATTCATAATACCATTATTCGCAGTATTTCACTATTACAGCATACATACGTTAGTTTTAAGAAGGTAAATGTATTCGTTCATTGATAATCAGGCATGTAAGACATCATTTAATTTAATATCACCCTTCAAGTGCGGTGACATACGTGACATCACGTTCTCAGCCATATCAGGGGCTCCGACTTTCACAGGTAAGTCGCCAACATGTTTGCAGTCAGTAATATGTTCAGAGTTCATTCATGTAATCATGTTATTTGGAAGTTACATTTTTTCATGTTCTGCATTTGGCGGCAGTCTCGCCAAGCTCGGCGACGCTGTGGCCATCTTAGTGCAGTTCGACTTCAGCACTCGTATGACCCAGCAGGCGAATGGTAAGCTCCCACGTTTACCACCCTCGGCAATTCAACTTAGACTTATTCATTCACGACAATAGTAATAGCATTGGTGTGCGAAGTGCAAGACAACTTCGTCCCTTAGTAAAGGGTTTTTCAGAATTTATGTAATAAGTAATTATCAATTAACCATGGATCCAGAGATTGCTGTAGATAGTCTGCCATACGACCCCCATCATCATCGTTCTCTACCGAACATGGCGCGAGGCACCTTCAACAGTTCCTGCCCTGCTCGTGCCATACCAGGCGGGACATGAACACAGCTGATCATCTCTGGGGACGTACTGCGCCAAACTTAAGTATAATGACCAAGGAGTCTGTCCCCTTTTCCCCTTCCCTAAGGTCCAGCCAACATAGGTAACCAATTGTGCTTTCTTCGTATTATCAAACTCTGAGTCTCTGGCAACTCTCCAACTTTACAGGAATATTCATCTTTGTATACACCATGCCAAAGCGTGGAAAATGTGACTGCTAATTTTCATAAACCACACAGGTACACAACTAATTATGGTGTGTCGCACAACAGTGTCCCATTGTTAGTAATTGTCGTCCGACCTAGTCCCTTGGCTGGCGTAAGGCCGCCGCGGGCTATGCTTACATGAGCCTTATGCATGTGATTCATGCAGTGCATGTGTTGCATGTGCGCTGAAGCCCTGAGGGCTCATATCAGTAGCCAAAATAATAATTTAGAAAGAATCTTTGTTACTTTATGAACGTGAAAAACTACCTATCAAAATTGTACGACAACAAGAATAAATGTTTTATGTGAGCAACCGTATATTACTACACTCGTATTCATAAAAAATGAAAAGGTCACAAATAGCATCCAATTGTTTGTTAAAATTCCAACAGAGTATCTGATTATCTGATAACACCTAATTTTGGGAATTAAACTGGAGTTAAAAAATCCAAAACTGTTTCCTCATTGCTGTATAATTACCCAGATAGGTTTTTTAAAATATATTATACAGTGCTACTAAATACTCACTTGCATTACAGCAGTATAGGTGACATGCTCTGATTTTTTGAACTCGAAATGAGAGCAAGGTACAGTACTTGTGTTTATGGTTGATGATGATGACATGTTGTTTGAATACCAGTCTTCAGTTGTTGAATGGTACACATGACAAGGGTCCCTCTGAGCCTGTAACACCATGCAAAATTAATATTTTATCTATTGTTACACACAAAGTTATAGGCTGTTCATATGGTAAACTGAGAAATTTTGACAGTTCTGCTTAAGATATACTTGTATTCACATTGTGTATTCTTCCAATGTATGTAAAAGTATCATTGCCATGAGCCTGATCACTTTATTCATGTGTCGGTCAAGTGAAACTGTGAAATTATTAGAAAAGTAAATATTTTACAAATCCACTCATTTGCTCATCCACTCAATGCATGTAATTATTTACATGCATTAAAAGAAAAAAAACAGAAAGCAAAATAAAATATTTAAGTATATGCAAATGTTTACCTAACAATTTTGAAGACATGGAACTATTTTCTCTCCATCGTTAACTTTATTGGGTGCATGTCAATCAATATCCCCAATAAAATACATGCAGGTAGGGGCAGTTACATTTATCAGAGGTTGATTTCAAAAATACTCAATTAACCGTGAACAGCATATAATGGAAGTTATCTTTAAGTGTGTGGGGACTGTGAATGAGTAGTGGTGATATCTTCCACTCATGTTGAATTTAATCACACATCTAAGGCTAAGACGTAGCATTTATTAGAACATCAAAACACAAAAACACCCAGAACAGTTGTGGAGTTTTTTTGTAACCTTTCGTTGTCAAAATGCCATTACTATTTAGACCATGCTGTTCAAACTAATGTGAAATGGTGTTGACACTATCATTAATGTTCAAAAATTAAATACATGTATTTGCAAAAAGTGAGTTTATTGTGACCAGGGTAGGTACATGATTTAAGTGCAGGTTCTACTCTATGACAGCATGCCTCTGAAGAACATCCATTTTTAGTGACACAGGAAGTAGTTCCAGCCAAGATTACTTACTTGTCTAATGAAATCTCTATTAATAGGGCCCATATACACAATGGTTTTCCAAAGGGGAAAGGTGGATGTCGACCTTGAATGCGAGTAGTTTAGCAAGAATTCTTTGCTTAAAAGCTAAAATATAATTTAGAGGGGTCGGTCTTCTTATTTACAGTAATTACCATACTAATCCCTTTCCTGAACAGACCATTAAAGTAAAGGAACCAAAATTGTTTAGACACCCTTCATTATTATATATATATTTAACTCACCATAGATTTAGTTCCAAAATTTTTTCAACCTTTAAGTGTCAAAATTTTGGGTATGCCACCTAGCACTATGTTTTATATAACTTCATTCTGGAGTATATTTGCACTGTGATTGTTGGTATTGTGATAGGGTATGATTATGTAGCACTGTGCCTTGGTATGGAATGTATTAGATGTAATGTACATAACATTTTATTTAAGACATATTAATTGGCATAAAGGGGGCGATTCTTCTTAAGAAGGAAGATTGCAAGCTCCCATGTGGTCATAGTATCCAGCTGCCTGGAATGCTGCAGCAACATGGCGAATCGAAAAAAATTTGCTGGCGGCATGGACAATTTTGTCGGAAGACTTTGTATCGTACATCGAAAGACTCAAAACAGTTTTTCATCCTAAATTACTGGTCCAATGATAAAGTGAAGTTTGCGTTTTTTTATCAGTCGCTGTGGTGAGTCAACATACCAATTACTAAAAAAAAAATTTTGTTCCCAGCGAAGCTGCGCGAGAAGAAATAAAAGTGGATTGGTTGAGGCATTGCAGCTACATTATGCCCCAAATAGGTCAGTGATATCAGAACTACCACTTCTACCGCAGGAATCAGACTACCATTTCTACAGCAGGAATCAGAAGGACAGTGAAAGTATCAGCAATTTCATAAACACCATCAAAAAATTATCTGAATTTTGTGAATTCGGTGTCTTTTTAAACGACGCGCTGAGTGAAAGGTTCATCTGTGGCCTAAGTTCATTCAACATACGTTGGAAGTTCTTACTAGAAAACAAATTAACCTTCATGATGGCAGTCAGGTCAGCACAAGTAGAGGCAATTGCTGAGAGAGATGCAAAGCTTGCCAACCCAACAGATTCCAGTAAACTAACTTTTGCAGGAAGTAGTAGAAACAAAGGATGCTACGAACAAAGAAAAATGTGAGACAAGAGAGGAAAGCCAATCGCCCCGAAGAGGAGGAAGGCAGCTGCAGGGGACGAAAAATGTTGAAGATGCGGTCATCCACACTCCAAGATGTCATGCCCGGTGAAAAATTGGGAATATTTCACGTGACACAAGACAGGCCACACATCAAGAGTATGCAGGAACAACAAACTTAATAAAGTGAGGGAGCCTGGAGATAGTGATTCTTCAGTCATCGAGCAGTGGAGTATTCAATGTGAAGGTATCTAAGACAAGGCAGCGAAACCTGCAGGAAGACAGAAACAGTATTGCGTTATGTGGCATGCGGCAATGTTGTATGCAACATGTCGCCACCTGTTGGGTCGACAATATTGCTGAATGCCTACAAAATCTGGCTGTCAAACAGTGTAGCCCTGGATCTGGCAGTGTGTGGATCAGTACAGCAAATTATGGGAGACAAGATGGAATGGTCCACTAAAAAAAGATTCAGGGGCCCAATTTTTGAAATTATCTGAATTATTCCACTAGAGGAATTACATCATTCTGCTATCAGAATGCTTAAAAGCCAATTTTTAAAGACTCAATAGCAGAATTGTATTAGGAATCACGCCATGAAGTGTCTAAATGAATCCGACAGCAAGGCAGCTGCCGGAATAGTCATTCCTCAAGAGATGTCAGTTAATACCACAGTGTGATTTAGCAAACATCAAAATAGACACTCCCTTGTGGTTTAATGTAAATATTAATAAAGGAGGGCTAAAACTAAGTATATTATTACCATACATCAAATTATAATGGCGTTATAAATATCTGTGAATAAAATTGTGTAAGCAAAGTTGGAACTTTAACATAAATGCAAATCTTAACATGAAACAGATGAATTATAAAATAAATGATAAAAACAATATCACAAGAAATGCTGAAAATGTGAAAGGTAGCTATCACTAAAACTGTAACATAAACTAGGTAGCTACAAGGTAAAATATTCGCTTCGGACAATATTTTTTTGTTATATATTTTTACAGTTTACAGCGATAGCTGGAATGTTAGCAAAATAGTCTGCAGTGGGATATTTCTCCAGAAAAATATAAATTATAATAATGATGCTATTCAATCTGCATTTTATTATTTACTACAGTAACGTAACGCGTATGATGGTTTTTTCTTCAATATATTTACAATATCCTGGTTAATATGCAAAATGAGTTGAATATATTCTTAATTACAGGTGCCGAACTCCCGTGGCGCAGTCGGTTGGTGCGCTTCTGATCTGAGGTGCGGGAGGCTCTGGGTTCAAATCCCGGGTAAGGCACGAGTGTTAATTTAAGTTCGGTTATAAGTTAGTCTGTAAGCCGTCCGCTGCTAAGCTTTCAAGCATAAAATCGGGGGACGTTAAGAAGACTTTCACAATATAATACAATTAATTGCAGGTAACCCTATCTAGTAACAATACGTGTTTACTCTTTTAACATGTACTTTCACGCGTTTAGTTATTTTCTTTAGTAATAATTAGTGTAATTATGCCGAGTACAAATTCTTTTAAGAAAAACAAAACTGCATGATGAATACCATTTCTTGTTGATTAATTTACGTCTCAATAACTTAATTATTTGTAATACCTATCAATTACAAACCTTTTCACCACTGAAGACAATTTAGTATTTTTTTTTACGGAAATTGCACTTCCTATCATGGATTATCAACTAATAAATAAAAATGTATATTTGTGAATTTTAAAACAAATTTTCCTGCCACATAAGATTTAATGTGATTGGTTCTGCTTCAGTGATGACACATGAAATGCAATGATGCGAAGTTGTAATATAGATTCTTCAAAAACCCTATACATTTCATTCAGACAGTCAAAACGATTGTCTCAAAAATACACTTTTTGGCATTCTGACTATTGCTACTGGAATAGAAGTATTGGATCTATCTGCTAGTGAATTTACTATTCCAATAGTTTCAAAAATGGGGCAACAGTTTATACAATACTATCACAGTACCACTGAATAATGGAATGTAACTTCGGAGTGTAAAAACATTACAATGAAAATATGCTCAATCGTCTTCACTACTTTCACTAGAGGACAATGTTTCGGTACCATTTACACCCAATAGTGAGGACGAATTCACTAAAACACAAATCAAACACACCTATGACTTTGACAGTGATGTAGAGTTCATGCCAACTTCAAGATACTTCAATACGAAACTGTACCTGGGAATGATACAGCAGCTTGGAGGGTGAGCAACAGTCCCACTTTTGGTGGCATTGCCTTACGGAAGTTGCAATCACATTTTGTAATTATGGGCTTGATTTTTTGTAGCAAAAATTCAAAATCTTCCCGGCTCATCCTCACAAAATTTATAAAGTGTGCTTTATCGTCAGCACAAAACTCGTCAAATAATTCTCTCTGTCCCCGAATTGGTATAAGGAATAATTCTAGGCTACACCACTGGGGCCGTTGCTTCCTGCAATCATGCTCAGTCACAATCTAATAGCTGCTGCCGTAATACTCTGCAAAGACATGTCTTGGTCACAGTCAGCCAGGAAACTGTTGCTTTAGTGGAATAGCATTTTTGATTTGTTACATGTCTCCGCAAGGAGTGCATTCTACATACTGCAGTACATGTAACATGCGGCATATTTTTTTACCACTGACGACAAACCACATGCTACACGTAAGGACAACCGTTGTCAGCTGCATGCTATATGGTGCCAAAATGTTGCCTCTGTGGAATCCTGTGCTACTTGAGGGCACGTTCTTCTAACCCTCTAGTATTATGTGATGCTCATTTTTTAAACTTTCTTTATATTTATACAATGCAAGCAAATGTTCACAACAAAATGCACTTCCACCAAACAAATATCGAAGGTTTGCTAGGATGCCAAGTTTTTGCTGAGACATAGATGAATGATATGACTCACAAGGTGATGCGGATGGTGGGCAGGGAGCTGTCTCTGGCCATCCGGATGACTTTCGACGGCGTTGGGGAGGGCACACCAGAAATTCCCTGGGCGTGGAGCAGGTGCGATGAAGAGGATGTTGGCCATGTGCCAGGCAGCAGGCACCTTGACCAGGGCCACGAGCATGATGGTGCGCAGCTGCCACAGGCCCATGCCGCCCAGCACATGGCTGACGGGGTCGCCCGGCGGGGCAGCTGCCTCCTTCAGCAGCGGCGCCTGCAACCAACAAAAGTCCTGACTGCAATACAAACGCACAAACACATCATGCATGTACGTACTACGTAGCACTTCAAGGGCTGTTACACTTTCTAGAGGTCACGGCAGTGTAGACCACTTGCCTCTCACAAACGTGAACCAGGTTCCATTGCTGATGGGGCAAAACAATAGGAGTTCCTTCATTTTGCAATCTGGCTTTGTGTGATTGCAAGTTTATTTTGATGTATTTCAAGTCCTGTTTACGATATGGATACATGTTTTAATATTCATTATGAAATGTATGTGATTATATTGTGGGGGAGAGAGGTGGAGTGAGGGGAGAGAGATGGTGTTAGGGGGTGGGGGAGAGAGGGGGGAGGGAGAGCAAGAGGGAGAGGGATATTATATATATATATATATATATATATATATATATATATATATATATATATATATATATATATATATATATATATCTCTCTTAAGAAGTTTGTGAAAGAACTAATACAGTAATTCTTAAGAATAGGAGCTTTTTTGAAAATCGGAAAAATAATACCTGGATATGTTAGATATGATTATTAGTAATCATAATTACTAGGAATTTAGTAGGAACTTCAAGTAGTTTTCTGTATAAAATAAAATGTGATGGGGAAGAGGGTGATCAAGATTGCTGGAGTTATGCTATAAAATACATATAACTTACGTAAAATATATTTATATAGGGTTGCTGAATTGTTTTACATGTAAGAATACCGTTTGCAACGAACATTTAATGCATAAAACGTCATGTATGAGGTATATTTATAGTGCAGTTCTGAGCTTATACAGGTAAACAAAACAGGTATGGAGCAGTGTCGGGACATTATGTAATTCTGGTGAATTATTCAAGGCTTACCTGGTCTATATTGACAAGAGGATAAAACGTATCATTAGTAGAATAAATATAGATATCGTAGATGATACAGAGCGTCGTTCAGAGACTGTGGCCGCCACAGACAGACTACAGGTTATGTCGTTCCGTATTTAAGGTTATTTTGACTTGTAATTAGTTCTAGCAATAGATTTAAATATCGGTGGAGGAGTAGTTTGAGGTATAATTAGAGTTAAGATTAGTGTTTTATGTGGTAATTAGTTATAAGGAGGGAGTAGTGTCCAATTGTGTGCACGGGGCCGAGGCCTTTGTTATTGTACGAGGGTAAAGGCTGAATGGTGTAAGTTAGACTAGTTAATAAAGTGTGTGTATATGTAGGTATTTGGTGTTTAAGGGAGAGTAGTTTTAGTTTTAAGTAAGTTAAATTATCTTTAAAAAGAGAAAGAAAAAAAATGGTAGGGAGGTGTAAGTGCAGAGGCTGTGGTAAGGTGTGGAGAAGGTTAGATAGTGATGTGCAGTGTGACCAGTGTGGCGGCTGGTACCATGTTGGCTGTATACGGATCAGGGAGGAGGAACTGAGATCACTACAGGAACATGAGTGGAAGTGTGAGGAACGTGCTGAGGGAAAAGGGTTTCGTGGCAGTGGTAGGAAACAAATTAACTGTAGAAAGGAAACACAAATAAGTGCAGATGGTGGAAACTCAATTTCGAATATCCTGAGGTGAAGCTTTGTAGAGGTTGTGCCAGTGACAAGGATGGAAGTGGCTAATGAGGAGAGGTGGAAGGGGGAGATGGTAGATTTGATGCGCAGGAAAGAGAGGGAAATGATGCATAGGATTGAGAGGATGGAGGAAAAGGTCAGGAATGAGATGGGTAAGAGTAGAGTAGAAATGAGGGTGGATAAGTTAGAGGAGGAGTTGGAAGATGTAAAGGGGGTGCTAAGGAAAGTGAAAGCTAGTCCACAGGAGGAAAAGCTGAGTAAAGAGGAAGATTTAGACAGAATGCAAGTAGGGCTGCAAAAGGAACTGCAGGAAGAAAGGCAGAGGAGGAGGGAGGCAGAGATAGAGGTGGTAAGATTACAGAAGAGGATAGAGGAGTTGGAGGCAGTAGAAAGTTATAAGGCAGTAGGAGACATAAGAAAGAATATAAGGTTAGAGGAGCAAGAAATAGTAGCAAGGGATAAGGTGATAGTAGTAGGCAGGAAGCAATCAGGAATGGAGGAACGGGAAACAGAAAGCAGGGAACAGGCAGTGGTAGAAGGTAGGAAGTAGTATGCTGAGGCTTGCAAGTGTGGAATTAGCAAAGACCAGCAAGCAGGACAAAGTGGACAGTTCAGTGCCAGGGGGGAAAGGGGAGGGCTGGTCAAAGGGAGGGAAATAAGGGTTCTACAGGAGGTCGGAGACAGGGATCAGGTAAGAGATGAAGTAGACAAGGGTAGGCAGGTGGGTGGAAGAGTCACAAAGCAGGAACAAGTTGTAGGAAAGGAGCCAGAGGTAGTTTTTTAGGCAGCCCTATTTTAAAGGGGGTGGAGCAGAGGGAAGTCAGGAAGGAAATTACGTATAAAGAAGCATTTGGAGGGGGAGGGGCAAATACCAGGGATTTGGAAGTAAGGGTTAGTAGTATGAGAGATAGCAGGGTGGCAAAGGTTGTTCTAATTCACGTAGGAGGAAATTTCCTGGCTCGAAGGGATGTGGGGCAGGAGGTAAAGTGAGACCTCAGGGAATTGCTGAGGAAAGTGCGGGAGAAGATTCCTGGAGCTAGGGCAGTAGTCAGTGGCGTGCTGGTTAGGAAAGGAATATCCTATAGGAAGGCAGTGGCTGCGAGTGAGGTATACGAGAGGGTGTGTAGGGATTTGGGGGTTACATTTATAGATAGTTGGAAATGGGTAGACTGGGAAAGTGTAGGGTGGGACCAGGTTCACCTGACAGAACAGGGAAAGAGGATTCTAGGTGATCTGCTAGGTAGAGAAGTAGCTGGCTGCATGGAGATGGTCAGGGCCGAGCAGCAATGGTTGAAATGGCAATTAGTTAGAAGCAACGAAACAGAAGTGGAGAGAAATGGAGAGGATAGCATTGATGAGGCCACAGGGGTGGAGATAGGGGGTAAGCAACGTAAGATGGTAAAGCAGAGTACTAGTATAAAGATAATGGTGGTGAACTGTAGGAGTGTGTACAACAAGCTGGAGGGCTTCTGGGGAAAGGTTGAAGGATATGGGGCGGATATAGTGGTACCTGTGGAGACTTGGTTGACTGAGGAAGTACTGGACATTGAGTGTAGGCAGGATAAGTTCACCATCTTCAGAAGAAACAGGGATGGGAGAGGAGGAGGAATAATGGTGTGTGTAAGGAAAGGGCTAAAAGGGGCAATAGAATGGATTAGTGAGGATGTCGAGGTAATGGAAATTAAATTGAGTGGTGGTAGTAATAGGAAAATTACTTTGCTGGCAGCGTATAGACCACCAGCACAGGGATGGCAGGCAATTGAGATGATTAAGGAGAGGGTCAATAGACTAAAGGACAGGCAGTGGGTTGTTGTAGCAGGGGATTTGAATATGCCAGGGGTGAAATGGATAGAGGGTGCAGAAGGAATGGGTAGCATGAGGCAGAGAATCGAAGCACAGTTAGTCAACAGAGGATTAGTCCAGGTAGTAGAAACACCTACGAGATGGAATGAGGAAGGTGTTGTGTCAGTGCTGGATGTGGTGTTGGTCAGACCTGAGAATGCTGTAGTTGGTGCAATAGTATTGGATGGTATAAGCGACCATCATATTCCGGTTGTGGAAATTGGGATTGGCAGGATGAGAGAAGTGCAAATGGTAGAAAGGTTGGTGTGGGAGAATGGGAGAGGAGACAAGAAGGGGGCAGAAAAATTCGTGAGAGACAGGTTTAAAAAATGGTCTACGGAGGAGGGAGTAGAGGGGTTGTGGAGGGAGTTTAGAGGATTAATGGAGGTTATGTTGAAGAAATTTGTGCCAATGAAAAGGTTACGAACTGGGGTAGATCAGTCATATTATGGACAGGAGATTTTGAAAATAAAGAGGAAGTGCAGAAAATTACATGCCAAGTGGAGAAATGAAGGGATGATAAGATCTAAGGAAATTATGAAACAAATGGGTAGGGAGCTTGAAAGGAAGATCAAAAAGGCAAAGAATGTATTTCTGGGGAATATGGTGGAAGAAGGAAAAGGTAAGGAATGGGTGAAATTGTTTAGGTATGTTAGGAAGTTAAGGGGAGGAGAAAAAGGGATCCCTCTGCTAACAGGAAGGGATGGTAGGCATGCGACAAATGACCAAGAAAAATCGGAGATGCTGCAAGGACAGTACTTGTCAGTGTTTGAGGTAAAGGACAGTTGGAATAGTGGGGCAGACAGTGTTCGGGGGGTGTTTAGTGAGTTTAAGATGCGGAAGTGGGAGATAGAAAAGGTAATTAGGGGTTTGAAGAGCAGTAAGGCAGGGGGTCCAGATGGGAACAGGAAATGGAGCACTAAAGTTTGGTGGCAGGGAGTTGGTGAAATATTTGGAGGTGTTGTTTAAAAAGTCCTAAGGAGAGGGTAAGTTACCACAAGATTGGAAGGATGCTATGGCGGTACCTATACACAAGCAGGGAGAGGATAGGGTGGAGGCTTGGCAGCTACAGACCGGCGAGTCTCACATCAAGTACAGGAAAAGTAATGGAGAGGCTGGTGGTGCAGTATGTGGTTACGGTTATGAACAATAGGAATTGGTTGGAGGAGTCCCAGCATGGTTTCAGGAGGGGATACTCATGTGAGACTCAGCTGGCTGGGTTATTTGAGGATCTGGTGCAGGTAGTTGATGAGGGGAAGCAGATGGATGCCTGCTTCATAAATTTTGAGAAGGCATTTGATAAGGTGCCCCATGGGACATTGATGAGGAAAGTGGAAGCGCTGATACCGGACAGGAGGGTAGTGGAATGGATAGGGGACTTCCTCAGGGGGCGACGGCAGAGGGTGAAAATGTAGGAGGCAATATCGGAAGAGGAGGTTATGTCAGGTGTACCACAGGGAAGCGTGCTGGGTCCTTTATTTACCATAATGGTAAATGACATGTGTTTGGGGATTAGGGGAAAAATCAGACTGTTTGCAGACAATTGTGTTGTGTATGCTGCAGTGAGAAAAAGGGGGGGGGGGCGGAAATTTGCAGGCGGACATTGACAAGATATGGTCGTGGACCAGGAAAAATAAAATGAAGATAAATGTAAGAAAAACTAAGGTAGTGAGGTTTACAAGGAAGAAGGCGATAAGCAGGGACATGTACATATGGGAGGGCCAAGAGATAGAAGAAGCAGCAGAATATAAGTATCTAGGGATTGTACTGCAGGGAGACCTCAGATGGAAAAAACCGGTAGAGAGGGTGGTTGCAAAGGGAAGAAGGGCGCTGGGTATGCGGGGAAGGGTGCTGAAGGGAGTAAGCTGTGAGGTGAAGGAAAAGGTGTATGGTACAATGGTACGGCCAATGTTAGAATATGCTGCAGCAGTATGGGACGTGGAGGTGGAGGTGCGAGAACTGGAAAAGGTGCAGAGAAGGGCAGCAAAATGGGTGAAAGGTATGTGGAGAAGGGAGAGGCAACATGATGAGGAAGAAGGGAACTATAGGCCATTAGTGATGATGAAAGTAATGGGGTGGAGCTCATTGAGGGACAGGAGGAAAGTTGAACGGCTAGTCAGGATGTACAGGATGGTGAATGAAAAGGGAAGATGGGGAGGGCTACACTGCAAGTTAAGTAAGGGGGTGTTTAGAGGAAGAGGAAAAACAGTGAGAAGCTTCTGAGGGTGTGGAGGAGAACGGAGCGGGGTAGGCAGTCAATGCTTGTGAGGTCTGTGCGGGAGTGGAATGTGTTGAGGGAGGAATTGGTATCTGTGAGAGGGGTTGGTAAGTTCAGGAAGGGAGTGGAAAAGGAGTTGGTTGGGTGAAGGAGAGGTGAGAGAGCTTGCCACTGGGTGGTAGCCTAATTGCGAGTGTATAAATGGATGTTTATCTTTGAATGTGATTTATTCCGCCATGGTATTTTCACTACACTGCAAATGCGCGTATACCGCAATGTTATTTTCAATACAGTGTGCGTGCGAGTATACCGCCATGTTGGTTGACGTCAGATGAATTGTTGGGAAATTGCCGGATGCTGGTATGCGCCGATCCTGTCTGAGGCTTCGTATTAATGATTAAATGTGTGTTTTATTGCAATTCATGTTGTTTGAAGTGTTAAATTTAATAATTGTGTGAAATTACAAGTGTTTCTATGCTATTACAGCAAAGGAAAATGTAAATTATAAATATGTGCAGTGATTAGTGTGTCTGTGTAATGTGGTAAAATGGATTGAAGTTGTGGAGTGCTTCTTATACACTGTATGACTTGCAAGTGATTTGGTGAAAAAAATTTGAGGAAAGTGGTATAATTTCACTCTACTAATTACACAGAACACAAATTTGCTATGCACATCAACATTTCACAAATAGAAACCCCAAAAATGATAGCTGGGTGGGTTATGAAGATCAGAGAAATGGTGGGGTTAAATGAGTGAAACATGTGCATAATTTAATATTTATTGATGAAATATGTTAAATTGCAAAAATACTGTACACGTGTAGCCATACATTATGCACAGAGCCAGAGTCCTAGCTCCAGCAAGGGAGTAAATCCCCAAAACAGTGATTCAAGGCTCACCGGCAATTTTTTTAGGTGGTGACGCGAAGCGTCGCACATCAACGAAGCTTGGAGTTTCCCCACAAATGATCTTCAAGTGTATCCCCCTCACACTTAAAAATACTGTACAAGCGTAGCCAACAGTGGCGTCTAGTTTGGGCAAGCAAGACAAGCAGTGCTTGCCCAGACAGTTTCCTGACAATGTTATATTTTAAATACATATTAAATTCTAACTTATATTTACATCAAGGTAACTTTTCACTCATGCGGTACACATTCTACTCGGGAAACAATACTGTACATTATACGAAAACAACTCGTTGGCTAGCAAAACCAAGATGTTTGGAAGCGCTGAAAGTAATGCTTTCAGCAGGTAGGCGGTCGCAATGGTTTCCAGGCTGACGGAGGGACAGCAGGGTAGGAATACCACCAGGGGAGAAGCGGGGGGTTATGGCTGTGTCTACCTGTGTTAGAAGCTACGCTGGTAGTGCTTTCCTCACCGAACTGAAGCAGACAGCCGAAGCTGGCCTAGCTACAGGCAGTTGGCGCGCTGTAGTTTACAGTAACTAGATCGATGCGTGAGCAAGTTCGCGCGCACAACACGAATCGTATTGTTTTTATTTAATTTAGTTTTGGTGCTGAGAATGGTATTTATACATATTTGTGCGTGATGTCTGTCCTACATAAAAATTATAAAATGTTAAACAGAAACACTCGTGGTTAGCTGGATGTAACAGCCTAAACAAACTGTTTGCTGGAGATTCAGGTAGTGAGGTGGACAATAAATAACTCCCACATGATTGATAAGTGTCGACAGATTGTTGGAGCGGCAGTGCATTTGTGCGATTATGATTTGTACTCCTACAACTTTGATTCAGAAGGTGAACGGTACTGGAAAAACACGTGTACGCATTAGCTTACTTGCACATTTCATTTTAAGGCTGATGTAAATATTTGCTCTATAAGTACAATACAACTATTTAGGCCCTACATGTTTTAATGTATCAATACCACATGTTCGGAAAGCACAGGGCGTCTTTTCATGACACATTTCCCTGTCGATATTTATTGATGTGGCATGTGGCCTGTGGGATGATTGTGTTGTCTAATGTAGGCGTATTAAGTCTTCAACCTCTACTGCTAACACAGACACAATTCTCGCAGCACGTCGCCCAGGTATCATCAAAAAATCCAGTGACACTTAAGCGCAAGATTACGTTGCCCACTCCCGACTGTGCCCTGCTGCAAAGCAACCCGGCCGGTCCTGTACTACGGGAATAGCACCACTGCCCAGTCAGGATTGAACCTCCCTTCTATATAGGAACACCTGACCTAGCTCCTAGCCAAAAAGGAAATCACCGCCCACCGATTCAGACGAGTCGATTCAGACGAGTGAGTATCCATTCTCGTGTACGTCATACGTCTACAAGTAATGCCTAACTGGTGTTAAATAAATTTTCGCAGGCGATATCTTCCACTAAAAATTGTCTGCATGTTTATAATGGATAGTATTCACGAAACAACACATTTTACATTATTTTATCAAGTGATTAAAGTAATACTGCAATAATGCAGTGCAGTAGCACACAAAATTTTTTTTCTTTCTGAAACTTACTTCAATTTGTGCTTGAATTATGAGACTACTGATTCAAAAACAAACAGCGACTATCTTCACATACTCCAAAATTATATCACTAAAATCTTCTTTCGTTCCTCCAAATTATTCATTAACAATGACACAACACAGTTGATTTTTAATCAACTATTCAGATTAGCTTTTGAAAACTTTACATGCCTTGTCAGTATGCCAGGAAAACCTACTCGGCAAACCTAACTATAGATAAAAAAACAGAAGAAAAATTTTTTTTTAGTGCAATAAACATACTTGTCAAACAACAAGAAAAAATTATCACAAACATAGTCGTTACTGGTACATACAAATATATAATCACAGTGAAACTATTAGAATCCAAATTTTGCCTATCCCAAACTTTTTCATAATATTGTCTTGTTCTGGCAACAAACAGAAAGGTGATCTGGTAGATACTGTTAATCTACATAGAGCTCCGTACCTTGCAATCTTGTACTACAACTCAAAAAATTCATATGTTTGCAACGACACAATGAAGAATCTGCCCCCTTCCCCACACCCTCAACCACCATGAACCTGTGCAGAAGCAGACTCGGCTAATGAAGCATCCGAGCAATGGGAACACCAAGCAACAAGAAAACACAACATCTTTGTGGAAATGCAATGAAAGAGAAGTGGATAGAAATTTTTCACTGTATTAGTATTTGTTGATCAACACATTTCTATAGCAATCGAGGAACTTTGCAGGTATCAAGCTTATAAGAACATATACTCAGCTATTTGCAGAGTAAATTTAAAATATCTTTTTAGGACGATTAGACTTTCCAACAAAAGCAATACACACCAAAACAAATGCATGGGTGGGTATCGTATACTCTTGATATCAACTGACCATATTTCTACTTACAAAGAATGTCTTGTGCCAAGTCTCTACAGTAAGCATAACTTAACATTCTGCCATGCAACAATGAAAAATAGAGAAAGAAAAACAGTTAACAAAATGGTTTCACTTAACTTGGGGACAATGAGAAACACCTGCCACATTAAATGTGCCATATTATGTGCAGTGTTTTAATTAAAAACATGTGCATGCTGATCTAGCATTGCTGCCTGGATTGTGTGCGCACGTGTGTGATGGGGGCTGTCCCAACTCCACTCCCTGAACAACATCCTGCAATAAGCACTCAAACAATCCAACAAGTGTAAGATAATCACCTGCTTTCCTTCATTGCCAATACCTCCATTAATAAATATGAAACAACACAAAATAACAAAAATTTTCCTATTTTTGCATCCCCTCAGTCCCGTGCCAACATTTAAGAGAGAGTTCTCTGTACAATTTCAGAACTGCATCAGTATACTCATTGCTAGAAACAAATGTTTAGCAATGAAAGTAGATGCTAATAGCCAGAGTTACAGTAGTAAGATTCAACCAGCAGTGTAATACATTGTGGTGAGCTAAGCTGGTTGAAGATACCAACAATCTTTGTACAGTCCATGTACAACAATGTCATGGGTATTAATATACACTAAAGAATAATTACTAAAGTGACAGAAAAGTAAACAGTTCTTTTCATTAAGAGTTCTAAAACTAATATGATAATGTAATAACATTAGTCTAAAGCCATTTACACAAACATGCAGATGCATGGAAGATAGATCGATATTGTATATATAAAATCTAATAAATTGTATTGCTGAACATTAACCATTTCTTCACACACAGCTGCTGTTTTTTTTTCATGTTGGATGATGAAAATTCTGTAAGTGGGTGGTTACTAGAATAAATCGGGCACAAAGGTTGCGAGACAACCTTTGTGGGGCGAACTATCGCTCTGGGTGACAATGTTTCTGTGTCGGTGCGTCGAATTACACTGATTAGCAATTCAAGGACATTAGGGTATCGTAAAAACCTGTTACACCCGTGGTCGGTCTTCGCACGCGCGCGCACACACGCACGCACACACACACACCATGATCTGCTCATATGCCCCTATATCTTCGCAACTGTGCTGCAGCTGGTTGAAATGTAATCATCGGTTTATTTCTGGTGAAATATAGTTGCACGAGACAAACTGTAACTTACACAGGCACAAGGATAATGGTAAATATGTTTTCAACTTGGCTGTTATGACTTCGGCTACCCTCCCTCTCGTGTTCCCTCCCACCTGTAGGCTATCACTGGACACCTCCCCTTCTGTGCTTCCTCCCCTCATGCTGTGCGAGAAGAATCTTCTCTTTTGATGCGCACTCTACCTGCTTTGTTTTTTCCTGCCTACTGCTCGTTCGCGTTGACTGCTTTACATCTTTACACAAACGAATAATCATTTTTCCTGTCTACACTTCTGTACAAACAAAATTGCTTCTTATGCGAATACCTCACTGTCGACGGGTATTAAAATAATATTGATTTTGAGTGGACAAGGTTCCGGGTTTAATGAAGGTATCTTTGTTATATTTTTCACTAGGGCAAATTTTATGTTAAAAAATATTAATATTTTTACAAGCGGTGTATTTTATATTTAGGTACGAAAAAATGTTTAAATGGCACCATTTTGCACCTATTCTTAAGAATTGCCACTGAAACATTTTGGCTTATTAACCAGGAAAACTTATAAAGTGTTGAATTTTACTTGTGCAAGGTGTAATGAACTTAATTAGGCAGGAAACAAAAGTTTCTCTGCACCCACATGCAGACACACACACACATTCACGAGGGGCAACTGAATAACTCCAACAACACACAGTTCCAGGAAATAAGATGGAAAACAAAATACATCTTACAGTTTCAAGTAATTCTTAAGGACAGTGTATGCTTTTAAACCTGTAGCTGTACCTGGTTGACCATATTAAGATCAGGCATGTTCCACACGTGTATATTAGGTAAAACGATCAGATAAGCATGCAGGCCAAGGAAGGAGTGATGTCTGCTGTACAAAAAACCTCTAACATTGCAAGTTACGTAGGACTACTGTGTTCTCTACCACGCCATAAATCAGAAGTCACGATCTACACCTGCACAGTGGGAAAATGACCACTCACCCCCCAAACCGAAAGTTGAGATCTGCTCCTGTTTTCTTTGACTGAAGGTATGTAGACAACCTACAGGGTAAGTCAAAAATTGTTTTGCTTGCGCAAACATGATTAAATATGCATGCCAGACAAATTTTCAAGAAACACGTTTAGATCACTCACGTGAACGCGTACTTACATGCCCGATCGTGTTTATGCCTGCACACAAGCACGAGGCGATCCAATGAGGTATGGGCTGTTCACGGTAAAATGAGCACTTTTGAAAGCCTTGCTTAAGATCGACTTGTATGCACATTGTCTCTTCTTCCGCCTTGTGTAAAATTAACATTGCCACGGGACTCAGCAATTGATTAATGCGTCGGTCAAGTGAAACTGTGAAATTATTAGGAAGGTTAATATTTTAAAAACCTCCTCATTTTTACACTTCTAAGCATTAAAAAAGCAGAAAGGGAAAAATATAATTTAGGTTATCGCAAATGGTTACCTAAGACTTTTTATTGACGTTAAGGTACGGAACTACTTTCCATCCTCCTATACCAACTTTACTGGGCGCATGTCACTCAGTACGCCCGTTAAAATATATGCAGGTAGGGACAGTGACTTATTTCAGAGGTCGATTTAAAAAGTGCTCGCTTTATCGTGAACAGCATTTACTAATGGTGTCTTTCGCAGTAGGTGTGAGCGGAACTTCGTCCTGACCTGATGCAATTAAGTAGCAGTAGTTAGTTTATTACATTTGTTGGCTCGCATAGATTAACGCTCGTTCAGCCCAACAGTTGCTTCTTGGTGCACCAATTTTTATGGCAGTGAGTCTATACTGGTGACTTCACTGGCTTGAAATGAAGTCATAATCCCTCCATTGGATTCTCCTGTCTAGTGACTCGTCACGAATCTTCGGGTTCGACTCACCGCTGGCACTTTTTTGCTCACTCAGCTTTAAAAAAAAAAAAAAAAAACTCCCTCCAAGAAGTATTGGGTGGAGATATTTAATGAGACTTTGGAACAGATTCCTTGTAGACTTGATTCAAGGCGAAATATTAAGCTATATTCGATCATATCAAGAAGAACTCAAAAGAAAACAAAATGAACTTACCCGAATATATATATATATATAATAGCTGTGAAATAACCTGTAGCTACCGAGTCGTACAAGTCGGAAGTGGGAGCATGTGCAACAAATTAGGGGCAGTGCCATGGGGCAGGGGCGAACACGCAATTTAGCAATTGAACAAGGTCAGCCGTGCAACTTGCGAGCCATCAGTCTACGTTCGCTATGGCGACACGTGTATGTGCGAGTAAATGCGTGCGACCTCTCTACCCCCCCCCCTACACCCAGCTGTTCCAGAGTCCGGTTTCCTAGGTCATGGACGCCTCCGCCTTGCTGACCTCCACTGCGCCGAGAGTAGATATTCATCTTAACCACTCCGCGAGTTTTTATCCCTTATAGTAGGCTGCACGAAAAAAAAAAAAAAACACAGTCGGGACCCAAAGCTCTGAAACAGTTCGTCAGCATGCTAAGAACCATTCTTTTTGTCTTCCGTTGGCAAGTTTACAGGATACGTTGTTTATTTTTTTAAACCTGAATAACGAAATGTACAGTGGCGTAACTACGGGGGTGATTAGTGAGATCAATCACCCCCCCCCTTTTTTTTCCACAAACCAGAACCAATGGGAAAATTCCCCTCAATGGACGATACTTATTCACCCAAACAAATTACTTAAAATTAATAATTTGGAGGTTAACTTTTAAAAATTTTCTCGCGGGAGGACCCCTCACCAACCCCAAACTGGGGAGAAGGGGGGATTCTATACCTCCCACACAGCCTGGTAGCATATGACGCCAAAAAGTCATTACCTAGTTACGCCACTAGAAATGGACCAAGTTACGAATGGTTTACTGTTAATCTTCGCGTCTAGGAGTTGCCTAAACTTTTTCTGATACACTTTCAATATAGTTTTAAAATATAAGCTTCGACAAACTGACTGAAAAACAAGTTGTGCCGTGTGCAGTCAAAAAGGGTGTGTTATTTTTTGCTAGTAATAAACTATAACGTAACCAGGGTACAAACGACGACCTAGGCCACACGTTCAGTGGTATCTCGTGATCCTCAGAATTAACTGGGCCCGTCTTTAAAAAAAAAAATAAAAAAATAAAAATAAAAAATTATATAAATTAGTACATAATTTTAATTGTTACTCCGAAATTTTATAGGAAACATATAGCCTACTTCTTATTATTTATAAAGCATTAGATTAACGTAGTAAGATGTAGCAAGACTTTAAAAAACAAAAATATATATATAATTCAGTAAGTAAATGGTTGATTTCAGAACAAAGTTCGCAGCATTGCCAAACTTGTACGCTATCACATAGGTATCCATAAAGGGATGCCTTAATGGAGGTATTAGTCTATGGAGTGGAAGCCGAGACACGAAAGTGAAGCCGATAATGAAAGACAAGGACAGTGCTAGCAGTGGCAAAAAGGTGCATGTTTTACAATACTTACTGTGTAACTTTTGCCACTCATAATATGGCGGCCGACGAAAACAATCGGTCTGCGCATGCGCAGTTGAAAGCAGCAGACAAGGCATCGGCTTCACTTGATAAACGTGAAGATAGGCTGTTGCCACTTCATCTATTATAGGCTATTCACAGTAAAATAAGCACTTTTGAATGCCCTGCTTAAGATCTTCTTGTATTCACGTTGTGTATTCTTCCGCTTTATGTAAGATTATCATTGATATGGGCCTCATCACTATTCATGCGTCGGTCAAGCGAAACTGTTGAATTATTAAAAAAGTACATATTTAACAAATTTGCTCATTTTTACATTTCGATCCGTTAATAAAAACAGAAAGCAAACGAGATAATTTAAGTTATCAGAAATGGTCACCTAACACTTTTTATACGACGTTATGATACGGAACTACTTTCCATCCATCGTTACCAACCTTATGGGAACATGTCACTCGGACCCCCGTTAAAATATATGCAGGTAGGAGCAGTGGCTTTTTTCAAAGGTTGATTTCAAAAGTGCTCTTTATCCATGGATGCCTTACAGAATGCCACATGAAGAAAGTCACGAGTAACTTCTGTTTTCGATGTCGTTGTCATAAATAATCTCATAGCGGGTATCTTTAGGAATGCTAGAGAATAGGGCGGCTGGTCGGCATTAGCACGGAATGTGTGTACAGAAGCCATACAATGTGATGGTGGGAGGCCAGTTTAGCTGGCGTGGTCGGTGTAGTTCGCAGTTCACGCCCCCATTTGACCTCGGTGAACGTGTTACTTCAGGCTTTAGCAGCACGATGGATATGGCTTGTTATATTTACAGGATATCCCAACGTTCACCTACCATTGTGAAACACGTGCAGTATGTTCAAATAGAGACAATATTTATCAAAGTTACGAAAAACTGAAAGATACATGTCCGCCATTTGTGACAACACAGCTGCCCTTACACGGTCGATGTTCTGTGTCCGCAGAGATGTCGCACTACCACCCGGTTTCTTGTCTACATCAGACGCTGTAGCGCGAAACTTACTCACCCAGTTCTTGATGGTGTGACGTTCCGGTACCCTCCCGTGTCTTCCCGTATTGAAATGCTGTGTGATGACAGAATCGTTGTGTTTGCATACGCTTCCACTGCGACCGCGCGGTGTGCAGGTGACCACCTCTCTATGCCTACTGACAATGGATGGCATCACCCGCCGGACAGGTCTGGCCGTATCACGCCATCCTCACCCTAGGGACACACGAGTACTAGGCGAGTCAAATTTGTAGGTGAACGCTGGGACATTCTGTATAGTTACAAACCATACACAGGCCCGCCAAGGGGGGAGGGGGCAAGGGGTGCAATGCTCAGGGACCCGGATCGGATCCGACTCGTAAATTTTTATTTATAACGAAGTATTATGTAAAAATCTAATTTCGACACTCAAAACTTATTAACTTTTTTGCATGGATGACGACTATTTATGTTGCTGTAAATTGTCGTTTGGGGGGGGGGGGGGTGGCACATCACGCATTGCTCAGGGCCCCGGAATTTCTCTTGGTGGGCCCGAGTCCATACATTTAAGTATTTTAGATTGGGAGTTAGTTAATCACAACGCGCAAGATACGAAAGTATAAAATGGGTTATATTTAATTTTATATCTGGAGTGCAACAACGTTATGCAATTACATGTTATACAATAGAGCGGAGGGATATTTAGGTAGATTAGTGTCAAATATTTATTTAGTATTAATGTCCATATCTGCACGTTCACCTTCTGTTGAGTTGTCGCCACAGGTTGGCCGTCATTACGGTAACGGTGGTTGTGCACGGTGGCGCTGAATCCAGGACAGCATCTTCTCATCTCGGTGGCTGGCTGCAGACAGAAACATTTTCCGCGTACGATATGCTTTTATTAACGATTCTGTATTATAAACTTGTCCTGGTTTACCTTCCGCCTCGAGGCGAAACTGCTGAGAGCTTGTTTTGTTCCCGTAGGCCCGTGTTGATGTGTCATCACGGCTAGCGTCGTATTGGCATTCTTTCGCCACGTTTTTTTTTTTTTTTTATGTCCTGAATACTGCCGTGTCTACCTACGGTGCGTTCAGCGAGTATATTGGTTTAAAGGCAGGTTCACACTAGTGCCTATCATAACACAGTGGATATACGTCTGTGGCGTAGTCATGGCCCCAATCGCTGGCCATGGCTGCCCAATCCCTCTCTGCAGCGATGCATGTTTCCTTGCATAAGGGGTTCGCCCTGAGACGCAATTAGCTCCCGAGCCTACTTCAGATGCACATCTAACACTTAGAATTAGGGTAGGTTAGGACAAAATTGAGATCAATTTTATAAGGAATAGTCTGTCCCAGGCAGTGAAGAGCTTGAGCGTGCCCGTTTACACCCAAGTACACTGAGAAAAAGGAATTTTCTAAACCAAATAAATAATGTTGACATTTATTTTGCTGTTTCAAACCAACTATTGCTAAATCAAACACTGGATTGTTGAATTAAATATAGTGATTTTTTTTTTGTTTTGAACAAATAATTTTGTTGGTGTATTTTTTTTTCAAATCAAACGAATGTTTTTTTGACTATAATTACCATATTTTTCATGTATGGTATGATCATATATATATATATCTCAATTTCGCAAAACAAAAACATATATATTTGTTTTTAAAATGCCTACACATGTTTGCTTTTAGAAAACGATCTTTTTAAATCAACTATATATTTGCCAAACTATTTTGACATGGTAAATTTAACCATTTGGGTACGTCCGTCTGAACAACGAGCTTAGTTGTTGGTAGCGAGCGAGTGCAAGCTGGCCGACCAAGAAACAAGAATGCTCGTAATTTCATGGGGATTTGAAAGATTTACACCTGTTTTTAAAGGGGTATATGGAAGTTTTGTTTATATTTTTTGCGTTCCTATTGTCAATGTGGATTAATTCCAGTGACATTTCATAGTGTTTCAAAACGTTCGTGCTTTACTGTCCTTGTTATAAACATAACCTAGATTTAAAGTAATAAAATTACTTTTATTACGTTTCCGAGGTGTGTTGCGAAATAACAGAGCCCAGAAACAAGGGGTAAGGGCTAAGTGCGAGGACGGGCAGAAGAAACAATCCTTTAACACACTAATATCCACTTCAATTGTTATGTAGTTGTTGTGGTGTAATTGACAGCGCATTGATCTACCGTGATTGAGGTCCATGATTCGTGCCCAACCTCCGGCAAGTGTCGCGGAATTTAGAGTTAAAATATCGGTTACTATTCGTCAAAGGATGTAGTTAATAAAAAAAATAACTACGATTACCCCGTGAAATTTTTAATATAATTCTATTATATAGTTAATATTACCTTACTTATATGGAATCCCCCCCCCCCACACACACACACACTTTTGTCAGGTACTTTTCCCGTACGATTAAGGTTTAGTATCTCACATTTTATGTAAATTTATTCCACTAACAGGTAATTTTACCTTACAAGTAGAGGAAATTAGCTTCCCTTACATGTAAAGGAATTTTACCTCAAAATTCTTTTACATGGTAAAGAAAAAAATCTTAGTAGTCAAGCCAAATTAATTCACGTTTGTATTAACACAGACATATATTTGGTTCGACAAAATGATTTGGTTAATAGAAGTAATTGTCTTATTAGTCAAGCCAAACAGCTGCTTGGTTGTTTTAACACAGACATGTTGAAGTTCAACAGAATTATTTGGTTAAAAGAAACTATTTTTGTGGTTCTGCCAAACCTGTGAACTGACTTGATTCAGCAGTGTATATCGGTTATTATTATCTCGATTGCTAGTAGACAAATATACTATTTGGTTGTTTCAAACAAATTCCATTAGACTCTACCAAATATTTTTCTCAGTGTAGGACGTCATTACTTTGAAATGTGCATTTGACATAACACGTTCGGAATTTTCTAGCCGAAGTAAGACAGTGTTACTTTAAAAAAATACACTTTAATTTGCTTTTCATCGATTCACATTTGTGTATAGCTGGTAGAACAAAGTCAATTGTGTTTATACATTTGTTGGGCATTTTTAACATTCCTACTTAGAATAATATACAATATGTCCCGTTGAGTCTAGCAATTTACACTTTGGGTGCAGTTGATGTAATATTACGTTACAGAGAACCTCATGAAAACTACTGATGAAGTGACACTTCGTCGCCCGTGTGTCTTCAAAGAAGGCGCATGCCATAACAATGCAGGTGACGAAACACTATACGTTGGCAACACTAGCACTGTTAAAACAAGTATTTAGATGATACCAACAACTGTTTCTCACATTGAAAGCCAAAGCCTCAGCTCGAACACGGGGCTAGGACGTGCTTACTATAGGCTGTTTACGGTAAAATGAGCATTTTTGAAAGCCCTGCTTACGTTCTACTTGTATACACGTTGTGTATTCCTCCGCCTTATGAAAAATTAACATTACCATGGGCCTCATCACTTTATTCATGCGTCGGTAAATGAAACTGTAAAATTATTAAGAATCTAAATACTTTACAAATTTGTTAATTTTTACACTTCGACGAATTAAAAACAAGAGAAGGTGAAAGAAAATTTTAAGTTATCACAAACGGTTACCTAACACTTTTTATTCTACGTTAAGATATGGAACTATTTTCCTTCCATCGTTACCAACTTTACTGAGTGAATGTATCTCACTGCGCCTATTAAAATATATGCATGCAGGGGCAGTGGTTTTTTCTAAGGTTCACTTCTAAAGTGCTCATTTTATCATGAATAGCCTATATCTGTGAAATTTGCAGGTTTTAAGTTATGGTAGGTTTGTTTTTCAGTCGTCTCCACGAAAGCGTTCGGGAAGTAAACTGCAAACATTGCCAAACTGCACTATCTATTATTAATATTATTGACCGGGTAGGATTACTCAATCTTAATTGGTCTTTGTGAAAGTTCTTTTGTGAAATGAAGGTTCTGAACTGTATGAAAAAAAGATGCAGCCTACTAAAAATCGCAGTATGCTGTAACACGGTTTATAGTCTATCGCGATTTCTTCACAATTTTTTAATCTAACCTTTGGATAATCACCCCATGTATGACGTGTTTGGTTGGTTACTAAACATGTCCTGTATAGGCTGTTCACGGTAAAATGAGCACTTTTGAAAGCCCTGCTTAAGATCTACTTGTATGCACATTGTTTATTCATCCGCCTTATGCTAAATTAACATTTCCATGGGCCTCGTCCCTTTATTCATACGTCGCCCATGTGCAACTGTGAAATTATTACTAAAGAAAATATTTTGCAAATCTGCCCATTTTTACACTTCAATGCATTAAAAAATTGAAAGTGGAAGAAATAATTTAAATGATCACAAATGGTTCCTTGGCACTTTTTATTCGACGTTAATATATGGAACTACTTTCCATTCATCGTTACCTATTTTACTGAGCACATGTCACTCAGTTCGCCTGTTAAAATATATGCAGGTAGGGATATCGACATTTATCTACGGTTGATTTCAAAAGTGCTCACTTTATCGTGAACAGCCTTTATGGCAAGCGTTTTATATCTCCGTTAACATAAAATGATCTTATAGTTCGTTAAATTGAAATTTTACCATTAGTGTATTTATACATTATAATATTTAATTTATTATAAATATTTATAAAACAGTGCGAAAACATGTGTTGGTAGCGCCTAGTAAGAAATAGCTCTCGAACAAAATATTATTACAACTTGAGTGCACACGAATTTGGTGCGTTGTCTTTTGGTGTAATTTTATTAACTTATTTAAGCATAGTTTGCCCGAAGCGGAGGAAGTAGAAATTAAGCAGGGCTTCAGAAAAGAATGAAGTACCGTGAATGGATAGTAGAACTTCAGGCAGTGATAGGTAGTTTCGTGGCATTTAGAGTTTTTGTAATGTACGCGGTTTTCTGGCGAGAGTTGAAAGTCTTTGCGTTCTATTCATTCTTGCATTAATTGCGTAACATTACCTATAGTAGGACGCACAAACGCTTCCCTGTAATGATAGTTATTTAAATCTCCATCTGTTCTCTGGTTTAGAGAAAGTTACCCTTTGTTTTGCTGGGGATCGCAAAAAAAAAAACTTAAGTTTAGCATAAAAAAACATAGAAAAAGCAGACACCTATCGTGAAAGCAAATTACTATAGGCTATTCGCAGTAAAGTGAGCACTTTTGAAAACGCTTTCATTTGGAATAATAGTCAATAAATATATTTTATTTTAGCCTTTGACGTTAACTTCCGAGTGCGGTGGAATATGCCCATTGTGTTTATTACTTACATGAAGATGAAGAACTGTAGAACGCCTAGATGAAGAACTGTAGAATGGGAAAAAAGATGTCACCAATATAACTACTAGGCCTACTTTCCGCTATATACGCATGCGAGTAAATATGATGTAAGTCACAACTCTGTGCGTTAAAATCAAATTTATTGCGATCGTTTTGAACACAAGTGCGTAGCCCAATTAAAACACATCAGTTTACATGGTTTACCGTAGTAATAATTGTTTGCCAACATCTGGTAAGAATCAGTTGATTATTCCCCAAGATATGGCATAAAAGCGGAGCTATCTTACAAAATAGTAGAAATAAGAGGCTCTGTGTGGACACATTTGATGACTATGTAATATATGCAATTGCCAGCATACAGAATTTGTTTGAACTTGGTTACAAGTTTTCGTAGATACCTATAACATTGAAATAAAAATATTTATATGACAGCCATTATCAAGATTAGTGTCCGAGTCCATTTAAAACATAGGGCCTATTAATTTGCATAGAGTGCCATAGAATTTCTTGTTTGTCAAATTTAGTAGAAATCGGTTTATCATTTCCCGATATATAACACAAAATCTTTATATTTTCATGTGGCGCTAGCTTACAAAGTGGTGAACAAAAGATGCTATGTACTTATTAGCTATAATGTTTGTAGTTGACACAGTTTTGCCAAAATTGGTTAAACAGCACTGTGTCTGTCTTGTGTGTTATATATATTTATTATATATAATACCCACAAAAGTATATAGCCGCCATTTTGAAATATAGTGTTTTATCCAAGTCATATATGGTAAAATGGACCGCCAAAATACCCAAGTAGCAAACAACAAGCAGATAACAGTTGGCCAACTGTTGACACAGGTGGTACATGATCGCCCACATGACTGTGTTTTCTTATGTGGTACACAATAAGACTACGTGAAAAATAGTGACTGTATATGCTTGGGAAGTATTTGTTATGTGGGCCATTAAACACAAAATTATTGACAGAATTAAATGTATGGCCCACAAGCAAACATCAGTGCATCACCCACTGGCATCTTAGAACACGTGGAAAACATGTGGCTGATGCATGCCAAAGAGTATGAAAATAAGATCATTTTTCCATATAAAACCCTTAAGTGGTAGACAGGATCAATTCTGATAGTTGGGCATCATCATGTGACCAATTACGGGCCACTTATCACAAAATGACTGACAGAATTTCATATTTGGCCCACAAGCAAACATCAGTGAAACACCCACAGGCATCTTGGAGTATGTAGAGAATGTATGGATGATGTATGCCAGAAAGTACATAATACAATATCATATTTGTACACGTAGTAGAAAAATTCATTTTTGATAGTTGGGCATCATCATGTGGGCCCCAAGTAGCAAACAACAAGCAGTTAACAGTTGGCCAACTGTTGTCTGTGGTGACAACATTCGCATTTATGACTGTTAGCATTTCTTATATGGTTGACAATCAGGTCATATAAACAAAAGTGATAGTACTGTGTCTATTTTGCAAATACTCGTAATGTGGACCAATGCTCTCACGACGATTGCTAGATTTTAACAGACGCCCCACAAGCAGCTGATAAAGAAAATGCTAACTGTTATTCACTGTTGGGAAAATATTAGCAGCATGTTCAGGGGCCATTTACGGCATGCCAAGTGTTTTTCACTGGTGGGGACAATATCAGCATACTTACCGCCTTACGTGGTATGCCAACTGAACCTTATTACTGAGGAAACATGATCAGCAAGCTTATGTTCCATTTATGGCATACCGGCTATATGTTGTGCAGTAGCAAATAGCATATACGTATTCAATAGATTTTTTTATTTCATGTATATATGAAGTGAAATTATCACGTAGCATTGCTATTAACAGTAAAAAAAACAGGCTTTAGACCAGAAACCTGCAAAGAATAACACGCAAAAAAATGCATTATTTTGCATTTTAAATTCTACCTGAAAGTAGTCCGAAACTAAAATACTAATCTTTTAAACAAAACACATAAATCCCAGTATTGACTCGTGATACTAATATTGTCTATACAACAAAACTAATAATGCATTATGTATGTGAAGTATGTAGTCTAGCCAGATTTACTTAAAAGGTCGTAGTAGAGTAGTTGATAGCATACTTGACTGTAGACGAAAGGTGTGTGAGTTCGATTCCAGGTTTCTCCAAAGAAATTTCTTAATTGTGAATTAACGCTGAAGATAACACATATAAATATAGTAAGATTTGTAATTCCGAAGAAATTTTTTATTTGTTTTGTTCTTCCTAGGACATTTTTTACCAAGTTTGTGTGTGTGTGTGTGTGTGTGTGTGTGTGTGTGTAATGTAAGTAGTGGCTCGTCAACTCATGTACAAGAAGCTTGCCAATAAATATGTAATACTAATTCAACATTTTTTGGTCCTCCGGGTCGTATCTACATAGTAAATAACCGTAACGTAGTGTTATCATGTTCATTAAGTTATGAACGTACTGTTCGTGTGCAATTGAGGTGAAGTGAAATCGATAAACAAAACTCTCTCTCTTTCTGTGTGTGTGTGTGTGTGTGTACCGAAAGTGTGGTTATGGCTGCCATTACCACCGAGCTTCAGATAATCATATTCGATTACATGATTGAGAATATTAATGATGTTACAAATTTGTTCAATGATGCAAGCAGTGAATATGAAAAGTTGGAAGAGTTCGTGATTGCCTTTGAAGAAATAACAGAAAAGAAACAAGAATTTCAGGCGAACTACTTTGCATTGTGTGTGTCCCCACCAAAGGCGCAAGTAAGAAGCATTTAGACATTAGAGGCATATTTCAGTGACTTCGAAAGATTATATCGACATCTACGTCGTGAGTATAATCAGTGTACAGCCAGGAAGTCGGAGAACTAGTCGCGGCGGCCAACCACGAGCAATTTTGCCGCCATTGCCCTTGCCAATTTTTTCCGGTAATAAGGCGGAATGGACCTCGTTCGCTGAGCTGTTTACGCCAATAGTGCACCAAGATGAGTCCCTAACAAATGATCAAAAATTACACTACTTCATTGGTTGCCTCAGGGGAGAACTGAAGGATCTCGTGTGTAATTTGCCTCTAATCTCAGAGAACTACGACGTAGTTTGGACACTTCTTGAGAAGAAGTTTAAGACCATATGTATTTCTGTAACCATGCATTTGCAAGATATTCTACATGTATCACCTGTTACCTCATCACCAGAGTCATTATCACACTTAGTTAGTGTGGTTAGAGAGAACTTGAATGTCTTGCAGGGTGAAAACTTTCCTATTAAGGAGTTGAGTTTTTTTTA
Source organism: Dryococelus australis (assembly GCA_029891345.1). NCBI lineage: Eukaryota > Metazoa > Arthropoda > Insecta > Phasmatodea > Phasmatidae > Dryococelus > Dryococelus australis. Next base: position 98,796,658 of record CM056996.1, read on the forward strand.
TTGTTGAACATTTTACAGGAGAAACTAGAGCCGGCACTTTGCGAAGCATTCGAGCTTACTGTGGACCAGCCACTGCCAACATGTGAGCAATTGCTATACTTCCTCGATCGTCGGGCAACAGCACATGAAAGTATTCAGCTGCTCTCTGCTCATAGTTTAGCATCACAACATGATCAGCCAAGCAAAATGCAGTTCAAAGTACACCCATTTTCTACTAAAACAGATGGAATCACAATCCTGGCGAGGAACTACATTAGTGGCAGTGGAATAGGATGAACAGTGTGCTGTGTGTGATCAACCCCATTTAATTTACAAATGTGATAAGTTTGTGTCGTTATCTACAGATGACAGGGTGCAACTGGTGAAGAAGAAAAAACTTTGTTTTAATTGCCTAAAGGGAGGTCACACATTGCGAATGTGTGTGTCAATTTTGTGTAGAATGTGCGATGATAACATCATTCATTGCTTCATTTCACTAATCAAAATAATTGTCCGGATCAGATGTGTACAGAGTCTGAAGATAAATTGCAGGCGCTTCACTTTTCTCACGATAATGAAAAGCAACATATTGTATTGTTACAAACTGCACTTGTGCATATGTGTGATAGGAGTGGGAACTTTCAAACTGTAAGAGTATTGTTGGATGGGGCCTCGCAGACTTCATTCATCACTGAGGAGTGTGTGCAGAGGTTAGGTTTGCCACATCACCGTCAAGCAGTAAGTTGCAGGTGTTGGACAAACCTCAGTGTGTGGTGCTAAAGATGTCATGTTAGTTGACTGCCGGGAAAAACAATTCGATATAAGAGCTATTGTTCTTAAGCATATAACACATCCTATTCCATCTTCAACAATTGCTTTGGAGAGTGTGGCACACCTTGCAGACTTGAAACTCGCAGACTCCTCATTCAATGTCCCTGGGCCAGTTGATATGCTATGACTGGTGCGAAAATCCCAGGTGACTCTAATGCATTCCATTCAATCTTCAGTTGGGTGGTGACTGGAAAGGCCTCCTGTGACCCACATGCAAATCATGCAACACCTATGTCATTTCTAGTACGAACTAACTTGGATATGGAGCTCAGAAGGTTCTGGGAGATTGAGGAGGTCCCAAGGCCAGAGTTAATTTCACAAGATGACAAGTACTGTGAGGAACATTTTGTCACAACCTATACAAAGGCACCAGATGGTAGGTACATTCTTCGTCTGCCATTTCGACAGTCTGCTCTTATATGTATACACTCTACAGCAGGTCTTGAGCAGATTCAAATATCTTGAAGCCAAGCTTTGCAGGATTCCGAAATTGGCTCATGAGTACAAGACCTTCATGAAAGAGTATGAGGAACTGGGTCACATGACACCATTGGTGAGTGTACCAGAATACCAAGCTGCAGGCACAGTGCAAACCAGTGATGCTTCAAATCCCAGTGTTGGGCCCATGTACATTATTCCTCATCATGCAGTGTATAAGGAGACAAGTTCAACAACAAAGGTACATGTTGTATTTGATGGCTCAGCAAAGACAGCTAACTGAGTCTCATTGAACGACGTACTCAGTACTGGTAAAAAAAAAATTAGAAGGACCTACCTGAAATTATCCTTATTTTCGTGTTTCACCAGTCGTCTTCACAGCAGATATCTGCAAAATGTATCGTCAGACTCATTCATCCAGACGATCACAGACATCAATGTATATTGTGGAGACATTCACATGATGACGACATTCAGATTTATCAATTAAACACTGTTACCTATGGAATGACCTTCTCTCCATAACACGCAATCAGAACTGTGCAACAGCTTGCTCACGATGAAGGACATCTGTATCCACTAGCAGCACAAGTATTACAGCATGACAAATTTGTTGATGATTATGTCAGTGGCGCAACAACAATTGAAGCAGCCTAAGCTCTCAAGGCAGAGCTTGTATCCCTCCTGGCATTGGGTGGCTTTGAGGTACGGAAATGGTCGTCGAACAACCCGGATCTTCTAGACAGTGTCCCTGTAGAGCAACGCGAGGTGCTGCGTAGCTTTGACGGATACTCCAGCTCTGTCCTGAAGGTACTGGATGAGCACTGGTGCCCTGAAACTCTCGAGTTCACCTACCATGTTCCTGAGCTTCCCATAACTAAGCTAGGCATATTGTCAACAATTGCTAGGTTGTTTGATCCATGTGGTTGGGTGTCCCCAGTGGTTGTCTGGGTGAAGGTACTAATTAAAATACCTTGGACATTGGGGCTAGATTGGGATGAACCTGTTACTGGCAACACGACTGCTTTTAAGGGGTAACTCAATTCTTTAGCCAGTGTAAGAATTCCTAGATATGTCTTCTGGGACATTGATTTCTTAAGTATTCAGTTTCATGGATTTTGTGATCCCTCCGAGGAGGCATATGCTGTGGTACTTTTACTATGGCAGTAGATGCTATAGATGAGGTTTAGGTACACTTAGTAATGTCAAAATCTAAAGTTGCAACTCTAAAAATACTATCTATTCCAAGACCGGAGCTTTCTGGGGCCTTGTTATTGGCCATATTGTGGAGCTATGTAAACACATTGTATGTGAACATAATAGTAGATGTTACTCTCTTCATGTGGACAGATTCTACTACTGTCCTCTCATGGCTTAAGTGTTCTCCTCATAAGTTCAAGTCATTTGTGGCAAACAGAGTGTAGAAGTTCAAACATTCGTGGCTCCAAGTGCATGGCGATATGTGCCATCTGCAGACAACCCAGCAGATTTGGCCCGACTGGTTGAAGGACTGTGAAGGAAATTGGCCTGCATATCGAGTTGAAGTGTTTAGTGAAGTGGAATTTTGCGAGCACAAACCAGTGCAGGTATGTGTTCTAGTTGCTGGATCTAACCAGGAGGGTGGTGTAAAGTTGTTTAAGTCCATTTCTTCCTTCTCATGCCTCGAAAGAGTGGCTGCCTGGCTTATCAGAACTCGAGATGCCTTTCAAAACAAATCCTATCCAACAGCTCTCTCTCCAACATATTTAGAAACTCAATCGGCATTGTTATTTCGGGTTTTGTTTGTGCAACAATACTACCTTTCAGATGAACTTCAGCTACTTAGAAGAAATGAAAGTTTCCGTACTCTTAGAAGTTTGCACCCTTTTCTAGATACCCGGGGTGTTGTCAGGGTGGGCGACAGATTGCAACATTCATCCTTACGTGATGGAGCCAAACATCCAATTTTGATTCCAGGCAAATGACATTTGGCAATTTTAATAATCAATTTTTTTCATGTTGCTTACTTGCATGCAGGACTGCAAACTACCCACTCCCTTATTCAAAGACAATTCTGGATTCTAAGTACTCAATGCATCAATCGACAGGAGATACACAAATGTGTTCATTGTTTTAAGTGCAATCCCAAGGCTCATGCACCTCTAATGGGAAATTTACCAGTGTCCAGATTTTGTCAGATTAGTCCATTCCTAAAGGTTGGAATGGATTTTGGTGGACTATTTGTCACCAAACCAGCCAAGACACGCAAGGCAACTTCTATGAAGAGCTATACGTGTTTGTTCATCAACTTGTCCACCAAGGCGGTGCATTTGGAGTTGGTTTCTTCACTTTCCACCTTTATTGCAGCTCTCAAGCAATTTGTATCTCTTAGAGGGACCCCTGCTGACATGTATTCTGACCAAGGTACACATTTTGTTGGTGCAGCATGGCAACTGAGAGAGCTGTATCAAGCTTTGTTTGCAGAACCAATGTGGCAATCTCTTCAAACACAACTCATTAAGCTCAACATTGGGTGGCTCTTTAACCCTCCTGCGAGCCCTCACTTCGGATGATTATGGGAGGTGGTTATTAAATCTGTCAAGACTCACATGAGGCGAGTTATAGGTGACCAAGTTCTTACTTCTGAGGAGTTATCAACCTTGTTGGCAGACATTCCCACCATAATGAACTCCCGACCACTTTGCCAACTCTCCACTGATCCATCAGAATTTGACGTTCTGACTCCAGGCCACTTTCTAGTTGGTGCACCACTTGTTGGCCTACCTGAAGAAAACCTGTTGACAGTGACGAACTACCACTTTAATCGCTGGCAGCTCGTGTGCAGATTGAAGCAGTCCACCTGGAAATACTGGAGCTCCGAGTATCTTCACACTCCGCATCAAAGGACCAAATGGAATGTTCCAGTACCAGGCGTGTATTGGTGTACAACTGGTTCAGGATGTGGTTATAAAAAAAACACTCATTTGAGAAAACTTGCAAAAGAACCATTGAGAAAGTTGGACAACCTTTTAAGGGAAAAGGACGATTTGGTTGTACATAAGAAAAACTAATACCATACCAATGCTGTTGATGCTGGGAAAAAGTTTCTCTTGGCATATCACAATCCTGCCTTAAAAATACTAAATTAAATTAATTTGCAGCACATGGCACAAATAGAGGAAAATAAGTAGTGCTTGGTTCCTATTCTGAAAACAATAATTTTATGTGGTAGGCAAATCATTCCTTTAAGAGGTCACAGGGATAACAAGAAAAATCTTCTAAATTGCGATGAAAAACACAGTATAGTAAACAAAGCGGAATTTTCAGAGTTGCTTCGGTTTAGGATGGATGCTGGTGACAATAATCTGTGCAGACACTTGGAGAGTACTCAGTTATATTAGCAAGTACACTCAAAATGAACTTATTAATTGTAAGGAAGAGATTCAAAGTATTATATTAATTAGAGTTAAAGGAGCACACTTGTATTTGTTAATGCCTACAATATGATTCGAGAGGAAGATATTAAATCAGAGGGAGGAGACAGTCGCTTGACTGGAGTTGATTTAGGCCTAATAGTCGAGGATAGTGCCAAGAACTTTGATTTAGACTTGAAGTTTTATATAGGTTTTGAGATCGGCAGTTTCTCAGTAATGGCATCTGAAACAAAAGGTGCCGTTCAAGAACTAAATATAATAACCACACATGCTCAGTGCTGTCAGTGTAACAACCAAATTTGGAATAATTCGTTGGTAAACTCCATAAAAGTAGTTTCATGCAGAAATACCCTCGTAACTATGAAGAAAATAGTATCTATTACTAACGCCTCTACACAGAGACATGATGTTTTTAAGAAGGAAATGGGTGTTTCTGTTCAAGGTATTTGCGAAACCCATTGGGTTGATAGGCATGAGGGTTACCTTCAATTCCAAGGGGAATCGATTATTAAGATTCACAATGCTCTAGCAGAAATTTCTGTGTGGCAGGACAGAAAGATGTCATCTGATGCGTTTTCTCTTGGTGCAAGCTATCCGAAGCCCAGAATTTCTCCTTTCAGTTGTGTGTTAATGATATTTTAGGAGTAACTATGCCACTTAGTCACCTTCTTCAGGCACCAACACTTAATTTAAAAAAGGGCACTGATGCAATAGAGGACACTAAAAGCGTACATGAATACAAGCGAGCAAAGGCTGAATCCATCTTTATTGGCCTCTATTATGAAGTATGGGAAATAGCTGAAAAGTTAAATACTGATTAAAAAATACCACGACTTATTTCCCTCCAAACCAGCAATCAAAACCACCCTGCTGAGTTATGTGAAGAATACTTCCGAAGATCTGATTATATATCACTTTTGGACAACGTCATCACATACTTAAAAGACGCGATCTCCCGTGGCGCAGTTGGTTGGTGCGCCACCAATTTGGGGTACGGGAGGCTCTGGGTTCGAATCCCGGGTAAAGCATGGATGTTCATTTATGTTAGGTTATAAATTAGTCTGTAAGTCGTTCCCTACTAAGCTTTCAAGCACAAAACCGGTGGACGTTAGAAAGACCTTTACACAATACGTAAAAGATAGACATTCAACACACGTTGAATTTATTTAATATTTGAGCCATTTTGCCCAAAACTGAAATAAAATCGGAAGATGAAGCCGCTATACGCTATACGGAAAAAAAATTGCCGATATTTACCAGGATCTTATTGGACAGTCTGCCACTTTTATAACTATAAAGCCAGAGTTCTCATTGTGGGTTCAAGAGTGGAAGCGGGTTGTGAAGAACAAAGAAAAGCTGTTTCGGAAATATTGGAAAAGTACGACATTGATATGTATCCCACCATTCACAAACTTGTGCGGATACTGGCTACACTTCGAGTCAGTGCAGCGACCGCGGAGCACAGTTTTCTATCCTGCATCAGTTGAAGACTTGGCTTCGGGCTAACATCGCTGAAGAAAGACTCACTGGGCTTGCTCTCATGTCGGTCCATCAAGAAATTCCACTGGACCCAGAAGCCATTATTCTTAGATTCGCTAAGACAAAGAGGCGCCAAGAATTTGTATTGTAAATATTTATCCTTGCTGAGTATATAATGTTTGTTTAGTTCCTTGTTTCTATTTGATTTCTTAAATGCAGAGAAGCACATTGACCCCTAAGAGGGAGGAAAGGGATAAAATTGTCAATAGTCCATTAACCCAATAACATACCGTTGTGCTCTTAGCTTTAAAGATTGTCTACATAACTCATTTTATGAGTTTTTGAATTTCAAACCCTAAGATGGTGAAAATTTACAAAAAAAAATAGTAAAAGACGGCTCAATTAGTCCTGTATATGTATTTTATATCAAAATTGAATTGACCAGAGGTTATTTTACATTTTCGCATAATTATTTTGAAAAAAAGACTTCTCAGAACACATTGGCACTGTAATCGTCTTCCTTGCTTCTACTCGGAAGACTATATCCGCGCCAGCCAGAGCCTTAATTACCTCCAGGCAGCCGGGGCCTCCGATTATAAGTGGCCCCCAAACGAAGAATGGTACAAGGCTCCGGGTTTAATAAAAGTATATTTGTAAAATTGTTCACTGAAACAAGTTATATATTTTAAAATATTCCAATTTCTGCCAGCTTTATAGTCAATGTTTAGGTTCAAACACTGCTTAAAAAGCACCTTTTTGCACCTTAAAATTAAAATTTCCCCGGGAGAGGACCTCCGGACCCCCCGCTTCTAGTTATGACCTTGGCTCCAGCACAATTATGTTATAACCCCAACCCCACTCAAAAAAAGTATATATCCACCCCTGGGCATAATTGCAATGTCCTGCACCAAAATTTAACACAATACAGCATTAAACGGCTTCCCTCTCCACCTCCGGACGAACAGTATTACGCAAACATGGCATGTACACTGGACTAATACAATAATCCACATATTTGCCAACAGAGGACTGGAGAAAACCCTCGCTCGTTCGTCTTGAAGCAGTCCTACTTGCACGTGTCCATAGTGAACAAGGAAAAACACGCTGTTCACGCTAAACTGAGCACATGTGAAATGCCTGTTGAAGATCTACTTGTACGCACATAGTGGTGTATTTTTCCGCCAAAAAATGGGCCTGATCGCTTTATTCTCGCGTCGATCAAGTGATGTGAAAATGTCAGTAACGTAAATAATTGACAAATTCGCTTATTCTTACACTCATGTGTGTTAACAAGAAACAGAAAGTGGAAGAAGTTATTTCAGTAATCCCAAACGTTTAGGGATTTAACATGTTAACCACACTTATAAGCATAGTTGGTTAAGGGATTCGAAATTAATATTTGTATGTTTATAGTTTTAATGAAATATAAACAAAAATTATTGTGTGTAAATGGATAGATAACCTTTGGTTTGAAGTGTACAAAAGTGATATTACAAAATGGAAAATACATCTAATGGGGAAAAAAAAAAAAAAAAAAAAAAAAAAATATGTGTCGTATATGGGAATCTAAAAAGTCATTTTAAAAATCAGGAAAAAAAATTAACTATTATAGCTAACTATGTTTATACATGTGCTTAGCGCATTCCTGACCCTTCTGTCCTTTTCGTTGTTGGAAGTGATGCCTATGTTATTAATTTGGTGACTATATCTTAAACGGTTTGGAAATTACAACTAACTATGCTTATAAGTGTTCTTAGTGCTTAAAAGGTTCGGAAATTTGGTTAAACTATGCTTATAAGTGTGTTTAACTCTTCAAATTCAACGTTAATATACGAAAAGCATGCGAAAGGACTGGAGTGGAGAGGTTCGGGCCAGAAAGCCGACGAGGTTGAAACGAGGTGAGTATGGGGCACTGCCGGAATGCATGGATGAGGGAATGGGAAATCCCCTAGAAAACACGGCGACTAGCGGCATCGTCCAGTACTATTTCTACGAGAGAAAATCCGGGGGGGGGGGGGACCCTGTCCCAGGAATCTAACCCGGTTGGTCTTGATGGGAGGCGAGTGCTCTACACGCTACACCACCGCAGCTCCTCAAGCGAGAGACTAGGGCTTTACATGTTAAAATTATTTTAGGCGTGTCTGATACAGCTTTCACATTATTGCTTACAAACAAACAACACTTTATCCACTTTTGTCCCAGCCACATATCTACGAACAGTTTTTTGTAAAATCTTTATTGGCCTGAAAATTGTGGGTAAATTAAGAATTATAGACTTAACGAAAACACAAACTCGCGTTAATGTGCCCCTACTTGCTCTCTTGTATAGCCTATTAGCGGTTTCTTCACACTTTTCGAAACAAACCTATGGAAATTCACCCCATGTATGACGTATTATATGCCACTATCGCAAGCATTTTATACTTCTGTTAATGTAAAACTATCTTACTTTTGATTAAGTTTAACTCTTACATATATTTAATCTACAAATTACAAATATGTTATTTGTAACTAATACGAATAAAAACATGGAGAAAATAGGCGTGTTGGCAATGCTTAGTAATAAATAGTTATTTTGCTAATTGTTATGACATTGAGTGCGCACGAATGCGGTGCGTTGTGCTTTCGGTGGAATTTCCCAGATTTAGTTAAGCATTCTTTGCTTGGAGCGTAGGAATATCCTGGAAGTAGAACTTAAGCAGAGCTTCAGAAAAGTATGAAGTAACCATGAATGGACTTTAACATGGTTCTGCTCTTCAAAGGGCACAAAGCATTTTTTAAATTTAATTTTTGAAAGATATAGTGAAATACGGCCGAGACCTACCCAAAATTATCAATTCGCACGGCCTGTCCCGCAAATAGGCAGCGAACTTAAGCGGCTAGTATCTCTTCCATTTTGGATTTCTTTTTTACAATTCTTCGTTATTAAATTTTATGACTGGACATTAAAGATCAGAGCTCGACACGGCGTAGATTAATAGCATTTTTTAAATCTTCACGGTTTCATGTATATCGGTATTTTTATTCCACGTGGGATGGGAATGATTAAATAGTGAGGCAGACTTTGATTGCGGTTGCAGATATTAAACGAATCACGTGATGAGAAAAGGAAGTTGGATTTCTAAATACATGTTAAGTTGTTTTATGTGCCTCGACAAGTTTGGTTTTAAATATTGAAATCGCAAATTACGTTATGGAGGAATAAGCGGAAATTGATGACGTCGGGAACACACCCCCTAAAGGAGAACATGCCCCCACCATGTTGGATTCTTGGTTTTACTAGCTTGTTTATGTTTTTGAAAAGAGAATTCGGAAAGTGCCCCTATACTCGGCTAGTTATTGACATTACACTGCAGACCAGGCCGAATTTTGACAGAACTAATATTGTGACGTAACTATGAATTCTGTTATGAATAATGACTTTTGGTCACTATTCATACGTGAAATGGGATGATGGCGTAGCTAAATAACGAGACATGTTTTGGTAGAGCACAACTGTGAATTATGGGGTTTATTGACAAGATGAGCTTACAATAACATAGTACATGATTATTACTCGGGGGAGCTTATAATGAATTCATTATTCTAATTTAACCTGTTATGATTATTTTCCAGACGCCACTACTATGACATACGAACTGGAATGTCCCCACCTTAAGCATGGTTCCGGAGCCTGTTTATGCGATGCGGTTATCGACTGCCGGACATACCCATTTCTGTGGCTTCTCTCTTGGCAACGGCCCGATGAGGAAAGACGACACGCCCAGGGTGTTCTTCGACATATTCGACCCCGATTACTGGCCGCTCGTGTCCTGGTTCAATGCCTGAAGGTGTGATCAGGCAGACCGTTTGCCTAAGACCTGATCACATCATAACAGTTCGTAGTTCCCCTGTTTCGTCTGCGCTGCTGCGCAAGATCAACAGCTAGTTGGGTATAGTGTTGGTTTCGGAATTTTCTTGTTTAAAATACACTTTTTTTTTTTTTTTCGTCTTTTACAAAAAGAATCCTTGGATGCCCAGTTGCCAAGAAATTCCCTTGTAGAACTACAGACAATTTTCTTATAGAATCTGCTAAACATATATTTTTAATGTTACAAATGATAAGTTTGAATTACAATTTACATTATTGAGAAGTGGACATAAATTTATTTTTTCTTCTAGAAAACAACTGTAAAATTACATCTTGCCAGCACGGGGACTAGAACCCATGTATCTTGCCTGATATCCCTCGCCCTTAACCTAACAAAAAGACCTACTTAACTTACAATAAATTTATCAGCAAATATCTACAAAATAGTAGTGAATTTATTCCAGAAGAAGAACGAATTTATTTCATTTTAAGATTTCTGTGAAGATATGAAAAATTAACATTAAAGTTAATTAATAATAGCCTCGCATATTTTAAAAATTATAGACGTTTTATTAAGATTACCATAGATATTTTTAATGTTTTTCGTTACTGAAACTTGCAATGCATTTCTTTTTACACGCAACTACACTGTACATGACCCTTAGTTTTTGCACAAACAGCTATACACGGATTTACGTTGTTGAGTGTCCGTCATTTTGCTTGAGTTCGTGGGTACGGGTCAGTATACTACAAACTTTTCTTGAGGTATATTACAAACACGGCTCTTGTAGATTTACAAACGAATAGTTTTACAAGAGAAAAATTTTGTACTGTTACAAACATTTGTCGAATAGATAATTTCTCAGTAAAATTACATTTTTATTACAGTGTATAAACACGCTATAAAGACGAAGAATCCAATATGGTGGGGAAAGATTCCACTTAGCACAGCGGGAACTCGCCTAGTAGCTGTAGGTATAGGCTGTTCACGGTAAAGTGAACACTTTTGAGGCCCTATTAACTTTTTCCTTCCAGCCATTTTTTATCCTCTAACAATCTAAATAAAATAAATATTGGCATAAGTAAAAAAAAGTGTGTAGATATCATACCACTCGGAAGTTAACGTCTAAGGCTAAAATAAACTATATTTAGAGATGAAGGAATTTCGAGACAATTTTTTGAGCCAACGTATCTTCTATAACACTAATTAGTTTATTATTTCATGATTGGATGAACAAGGTTTTGACTCGGCTAAGTTGTTTGCAGACGAATCACGAACGTTGTGTCTTATAGTATCAGAATCCTCATTGGTCCAGTGAAATGGGGTAGTAACTTCATACATGATGACAGCCAATAAGGAAAGAAAACTGTCTGACATGTGTGCAGTACTTTTAATCCTAGCGAACAGTCAACTTTTCTCGCGATAAGCCTTATCTCTAACTATATTTATTTACTATAATTCCAAATGAAAGGGCTTTCAAAAGTGCTCACTTTACCGTGAATAGCCTATAGAGGGGCGCCTGACGGAACGTTACGTTCGGCGAGGTCAGGAGGGAATGAACCGTAGGTTCTGCAAGACGTTAATGAAGACTTTCACTCGCCCGTGGCTGGGACGCGGAGGAGGCACGGTTGTAGCCAACTCAACAGACCGAAACGTACTGGGTGTCGTTCTATACACACAACCCAACACATGGAACTTAACTACGGGCTGTTCACAGTAAAGTGAGCACTTTTGGGGCCCTAGTAACTTTTTTGGCGTGAATACGTCATTAAATTTGCAACCATAGTGGGAGGCAATCCAGAAAATCCGATGATAAATACGGGGGATACAGTTTGGCATTGCAGCTCTGAATCTATCGTCTACGTTCAAAATTCAGTTACAACACTCGATTGCCAAAGTATCAAAGAGTATATTACGTTGAGTGAGGACTGCGAAGCATCTGGGCAAAAATGGAGGGGGAGGGGGGGAATTTCGATTTTGAGTACGTTTCGCCGCGTCTCGTAACTTCCGCGTAGTATAACTTTTGACTAGGAAAAGCTACAAGACGCTCGTTTAGGTTTCAATCGACACTTCTCGTAAAGATGAATCCATTGTGTGTATAAAAACATTTGTGTGGTGTGGTTATGTTGAAATTGTATGGGTTTAATGTAAAAAAATTAAGAAAATTTTACACAATTTCGGTCTATAATCATCGAAAAGACAAGCCGAAATACAGAAATTGTATACGGTTGGAAAGAGCATCTTAAAACAATACAGTGATACCCATAAAACCCCATATGATCGAGTGAAACGGTGCCGGAAACGTAAAAATAGCACCAAGGCGTCCGAGCGCGTCAACGTAGACGTATTCACGCAAAACAAACGGCCGTTTCTCCAACACAGCCAAACCCAATAGGGTTGTGCATCGCTGACTGTGTAGCTGTATTTGATAAGGAAGGGATAACTCTATATATCCAGTCTTCAGTGAATGTAAACTTGCGCACAGTTTCGTAATGTTACTATACCTGGTAGAGATTATCTCAACCAAGGAAGTAGTATCTCTCTCCCGACCTAGGAAAAAAAGTTCATTTCTTCGGAGGTAACCTGTGGTGGGAGTCCAGGATTTAATAGCTGTAAGATGGTGCCAGCCTTTGAGCATTCTCGCGGGGCGGGAACACCCAAAGCATGTACTTGGCGTCCCCTCCAGGGTGCCTGGGGCTGAGTCACTATACCTGGTGGGAGTGTCATCGACTACAGAAGGCGTATTCTCTCCCCGCCCAGGACGATCTTAGTTGTGAAGACAATTCAACTAACCCATAACTGTGTCGGGGGTATTGCCACTCCTAGTTTCATAGGTCAGCTGGAAGCATAATTATGGGAAGGCCTGGTTATGCGCAAGCCAATAGCCTCTGCCAGCCCAAGGGAATCCACACCTCCTTGTGGTATTGGTGAGTGACCCACCTGGTAGAGGTCAGAAAACGTGGAAAACTCCCGGGTGTCCCCTACGCCATGTTTTACTAAAGGGGGTATCTGCCTCCTTTGCTAAACCTGCAATCACGGGCAATCGTGATGGTGGTTGTTTGGTGGTTGCCCGGTCGACTCCTTTACTGTCTTTTAGGGCCCAAAAGTTGGGTTTCACTGTGAATAAATATGGCATAATGGTAATGGACCATTCCGAGGTTTTGGCATTAGCCCACTCGGGTGGAGAACCCACTAGTGTCAGAGAAAAGGAAGGTGGAGTACGAGCTGACCTCACATCAGAAGTTCCCTTAGCTAAGGGTGTCGAAGGTGTGGCTCTGATGGAACTTGTATCCTGGCAATCACCGATTACCCCCTGGTGCCCGGAGGTCAAATTGAGGACGGACTCATGCGGGCAGTGTATTTAAAAATCGCACCTGGCAATGGCCTAATCATCGAAAGAGTGGCACATAAATAATATTAAAATTACTGAGAATACAAGTAAAGCCTTCTTGGCTTGTCGGGGTGCGGGCGTTTTTGCTAACAAGCTGGGTGTCCGCATTTCGGCAGGCCGGCACGTAGAACTGTTGTGGAGAGATGGTGGATAGGAGTATTGAAGCACAAGACATATACCAAGTGGGGTAGAAGTGTCGAATAATCTCGGGCAAATGCCCAGTAAGGCGAAAGTGGCTGGAAACCGCGAAATGTGCGGGAGCAGAACCTTGCAGGAAGGCCTGCTTCCAGCATCCATGGGAGCTTGCAGACATGGAAGCTCCACGAGGCTTGCTTGGACTATTAGTACAAATATATATCATAGTAACAGCTTTGATCTGGATTCGACCTATCTTATCCCGAAGTATAGTACTTTTATATCTAGAGTATGTCACAACTCCAGTGACAAGCTGGGGACTGAGTAATTACAAACCTTTTGTTGTTCTTGCTGGCGTAGGGGTATAATGCCACACACTCTCCTTGGTTAACTGAGGAAGATAGCTCCTAGGCGTTTGAGGTGTCGACACAATGTCGTGGCCTAGTATCTGAGCCTAGTAACTTTGTGTGGCATTAGAAGGGTGTGGATATAACGGACCTTGAGTCTTACATAGCCTCTCCCACCCAGTCGACCCAAGCTCCCGAGAGCGGTGCTTCAGCACCTGGAACACATAGGTTTTAGTAAATTGGGCTCCGCCATGGATGCTCCTGTACATCCTCACATATGGGAAAAGGGGTATCTGGCCTGATGGATTGACCGATAGTCGGCACCTAGGCTCGTCCACTAGCTGGGGCATTGGACTAATTAGTGCTCAGGCCATTGGACCAACAGAACCCAAATATCGAAATTTCATTGTGAAGAAATTCAAAATAATGGAAATGGAACTAGTGCCATGAAAATTAAGATAGTACCGCGATCGATTGGAACGGCCCACCTGAGGTTCTCTAGGGTGTTCAATCCATTGAGGTTGAATTCGTGGTGGCAGTGGTTGAAACTTTGCAAGCTGAAGGAGGCCTGGAGAGTACTCTACTCTGAGAAGGACCGACACAGTGAGCAGTAACACAGCTCCAGCACTGTCCTGAAGAGACAGTAGAGGTTAGGTAGTGCCTTGGCTGGACGACGGGTTCCTCTGGGTGTGAGGTTCCGAGATGGATGTGGGAGGGGAACGGATGGCGCATCACAGTATCAGTTTGGTGCTTGGAGCTGGTCAACTGGGATGTTAGCTGAATGCACCTTTGTGCTGATTGAGTGTATCTCAAGCCTTGTTTGTGGGGGGGGGGAGACTCGTTGGGCGTGTTGCTGTTATACTCATTTGGAAGTCAGGTGCATCCATTTGGCGAGTATTCCCCCAAATTGGCGACTGGGAAGTGGGTATACAATGGTACTGATAAAGTTGCTGACATGGGTGGCCCAGGGGGACCAGGTTGGAGCTAGGCTGGTGGTTGGGTAACCAGCTTGTAATGGGTGTAAGGCGACGGTGGTTTGCGCCGGAAATGCACTTTGAATGCAGCATATGCCGAACATTTGTCAGTAGGAGTGTACAGAATAAGTGCACCACCCGAAATTTGGTTGGGTAGTCGTGACTACGGGAATAGCTATCCTCGTTCGGCCATCCCTCTGTGGAGACCTGTTTTAGGTGAGATGACCACCCTGAAATGGTTGTAAGGGTAGATTGGCTTCATAGGTGAAAATCCCTCTGACTGGACCACCATGGCACACTGTGCTTGTCTGACGTTGGGTTGAGTACTCTCGGATGACGAGCCCTGGTGGAGTCTTCTCGACAGCTGGCGACATAGTCTGGAGGTTGGTTGACAAACACCTTGCATTTCATTCTAGAAGCAAGTCACTTCGCACAGACATATCTAAGTGTTGTAGGTTGATTTAAGAAATGGAACCAGGACTAATAACTGTGTGGGTGGAATACATAGCTGAAGAAAGGAGGAGCATGTTTTTTTTATATTAAATTCATGTTTTTAGCTTTTTTCGCCAACCATTTGACATAGGCCAATCATTTTGGTACCGATCAACGCATACCGTCAATGCAAAAAAAAAAAAAAAAACTAAAACCAATTTGGAGCAGATCCAAAATTTTTTAAAAGGAATGCAGGGTGGTCATTTGCTACACTTACATAATAAATATATGTTGGAGGATAACATATGGAATATGTAGATGTGAAAGTAAGAGAGTCAGGCAATTAAAAAAAAAAAAAACAAATGTTCTTTTATATTACGAGGTAAAAATATCAATCTTTTACTATGAAGAAATACTAATAATGGTCCCCTTATAATATTCAGTCTCCTATATTCAGTCCATCAACAAAACTGAAAGGAAATGATCTCAAATAATGTACACTACCCATACCATTATATATATATATATATATATATATATATATATACATACATACATTCTACTTAATCTCAGTATTTGCATTACTCCTGTTGATTGCAATTCCCATCACAATTGCATAATGCTGTACAGGACAAGCTGAATTTCTTGCACTTCCAGCGGTTTGTAGAACAAACCTACTTACACCCACATTTAAACAGTAGTGCGAGGGACTCAGTTCCATGTGGCAATGAAATCCACACTGGCTCCCAGATTCCTCCATATTTCTTCCATTCGTAATCGGCAGTATTTGGTGCCTTCACCATAGAAGTGGTAGCAAAACTCCAAATAATCTCCCCTTGATAGGCAGCATGCCAGACGTGAAGAGAACGTGTATTCTTTGTCAGTGGAGTGTCTTCAAGCTTGTGTCATTTCTTAGTGAAGATAGTCATTCGCGCGGAATTGACAGTGGTATTACTGCTGGACTTGTCATACATGAGTAGTACAAACTCCTCAAGAGTATCTATCCATCGAACCAGTAATTTTACCAAGTGACAGTCAGAAAGGCAGATGTAGCTTCTGAGAAGGTACACCACATTTCTCATGCTATTTTTTCCCCCTTTCCAAATAATGCAGAAACCACGTAGCACCCAGAGAAGGCATGGAAAACTGGCAACACGCTAGTTATTTGAGGACCAAGTGTTCTGGCTATGGTGTGTGCAGCAATAAATTTATGGCTTTTCCCAGAACAAAGGGATACCCAGATTTCCTGCTCTCCGACAAATTGTACTGCAGCAATAGCAAGGACCGGAACATCGGTATCCACTGTTCGTAACAGGATTGTTCTGCATCCACGAGATACTGCATCTGCTGCGTGGAGTGTAAGCCTTGTATTGGCTTCCTCATTGTCGCATGAACCAGATGTAACATGGATTCCCTGTTGAAAGATGACAGAACATCTGTCTCTACTGTGGTATACAACTCCTGCCCATACTGTACAATGCACAGTATGTGGTTTGCTAACGTATGGAAAAGTTCTGTCTTGTTTTGCAGATCTCTCGAGAAATTTGACCAGGTGTTAGGTATTTTCGTATTTGGAACGACATGTGTTCTTATTCCCGAAGCCCTCTTTTCACGTGCTGCATTCTTAAGGTATTCAGGCAGGTATCTATCCCATATAACTTCAATGCGCTCCACGTGTGCTGCTGTCATCTTCTAACAAGGCTGATAGACATACCTGATGTCTTTGTAATCTGAAAATTTCTACTTTATCTGGGATTCAACATGTTGTCTACAGCCGCGCCATCAACAACTGATTGCACTGCCTCACATCTTTCGAAAACATAACAGATGAATCTGACCCCACTGGGCCAGATTCAGCTGTTATGTTTTCAAAAGGTGAGGCTAGGAATAAAATAATACTTCTAACAAGTGTGCATGCTACCCATGTTAAGAAAAGGTAGAAATGACTGATTTTCATGTCGGAAAAACTACTATATGCCACCAACCTGTACGGGTCTCACTTGAGATGTAAAGTTTACTGAAGAGTACACAATAATTTCTTACTGTATATATTTTACCTCTTGTTCTAGTTCGTGGGTGGTTCCTCTGATTACTTAACAAAGTAAACGTGTAGAGTAGTGGTACAATCAGTCAGTCTATTCTTGATGAAATTCTGGCATAGTTTTCTTCTTTGTCTGGTATAATCTTTACTGTAGTAACGACTGCAGAACCAGTCACTTAATTTGTCGCAATGCTGTGGAGCTCCTCACTAGCTTCAAGAAATGGATTGCCACACCTTTCAAACACTGTTTTGAGCGAACAAATATATTTTTGAAAAGTCACACTCTTCGTTTCTGTATAATCATGTTGCCTGCTGGGAATTTTCTCCTTTGTGAAAATGATTTATGGCAACTATTTCCTCAAACTTCTGCAGTAAGGAACATGCCTGTAGACTTGCAAGCACCCACTTTTGCCGTGCCATGGGGTTTTGTGTCCATCTCCCTTAACATATACATTTAGCTGTTCATGAGCATGATCCAAAGCAATTGTGGAAAAAGGAGAAAGGTATTTTAGACTTAAATGCAATAAAATAACCAAAACATAACTTCTCTTTGATGGCCGGATGCTTCTCATGCAGGAGTATCAAATCCATTTTTGAACAGAGAGCCATCGCGAGTAATTCACCCGATCAACATAGAAGAACATGGAAGAAACCTTCGCATTGACTCGACATACATGCCAAAATTACTGTCCTGCCTGATGGAATGGAAAAACGGAAGTATAACTAATTCAAGCATCCAGAATTAGAATTGGGGTTGAATGTAGCACATTTTTATAAGCCATTCCATGAACTCCAAAGGTACTTCATCTGTTGAATCTAAGTACAGTCCATACGTCTTTTGCAGAGAATACAGAACTTCTACAGTAACTGGGAGTTCATATCTTGTATGTGCAATGGGGAAACATTAATCATAGAATCTACTAATCATGTGGTGTCACTTCTGCCTCAACCGAGGCAGTAACCCAGCCACTCCTATGAAGCCACTGGCAAGCACATATAAGAGCTGCCAGTTCAATATGAAGTCCACCAAGAAGGATACCAAGATGTTGAAAACCATGTGTTTGTGGTTGAATATACCACTTGTCGTGCCACCAAATGCTCATAAAAGCCATATGCAAGGGCGTTTAAGAAATTAAAAAAGACAAAATGGGTTTAGTAAAGGACTTAATAGGTGCGGGATAACCGGGTACATTAATTGGTACCAAAACCATATTCCTGAGTTTCTTAGTTTGGGAGATATGAAAAAAATATTTATATATTTACGTAAAATATAGATTATCAAGTTTTCATAGCTGTATATTCCACCCACATGGGAATTGGTGGTGGCTCCGCTTCTTAAATTCACCTACAAACCTTAAATAATGTCTGTGCAAAGTGGCTTGCTTCTAGAATTAAATGCAAGGTATCCCTCCATTTAGTGGACACAATCCCCGGACTAACAGGAGGAATCACTCCCACGGATCTCACACAGGTCAAGGCCCGGTATCTGAAATGCGGCAGCGATGTGAATATATAGCCTAGCGCTGCTCAAGTCCATCTCCACCTCCTCGGAAGGGTGCTTTTGTATTGTGGCTGACGGAGCAAAGACGATTACAGGCTAGTGGTGGCCTAGCTAGTACACTGGCGACTAACCACGGCGAGGTCATGTGTAGCTTTACAGAGGCTGCGTGTTTTTTTTTCCGATTCAGTTGCCATATTTAAAAAAGTGATTATGTAAGCCACAATTTGGTTAAATCCGGTTCACGACATAATATTAAACATGTGAACATATTTCGTTATATTTCCACTCTTGTGCGAAGAACAATAAGTTCTAACAATACAAATCGTAAGTATTTACATACTTACATTTATTTCATGAAAATTGCAATTATTCAGTTTACTTACATATAAAACGGAAAGGTCAGGTATACATGCGCCACCATCAGTGAAGGCAAAAATCTTAGTTGCCAAACTAAAAGCACTGGGCTTCGCAAACTGAGTAGAATAAACCATAATTCTAGTGCTCCTTTTAAGGTTGAACAAGAGAAGTTTTTACATGCCATGAACACCTGAGTAGCCAGTAGTACACAGGGAGAAACAATGTAATAATACGTGCAAATAATGGTGTACACAAGGTGGAACTGAAGCGGCTGCAGCTCTTCTCATAGAAAGTCAAAATATAAACAACTATAAATAACAATTAGCTGAAAATTACTAACTGAAAATTGCAATAAACAATTACAATAAATTTCCCTTGAGCGTGCATTTGTAATTGAAATATTTTTAACATCGGAAAAATGTGTTTTTCTTAATGTGCGCAATAATAACTTCAGAACTCGAGGTTCAACTCCTAGCTCCCAAAATAAAACTCCGTGCACGCAACTGCGTGCAACCATGTTAAAAGGATTAAAGATTTCGCATAATTGCAACAGTTAATGAATAAACAATTTTGTAGTCCAAGTATTGAGAAGTCTAGGCCACGTCCAGGCTTCTACCAAATGAATTCGCACGTGTCTACTAGTGTCCAGCTGTATGAAATCAGCGTGCACAACTTTCCTTTTAAAGTTGGATGTCAGTGATTAGCCGAAAAGAATAATCCTATGTTCATGCTGAGCAGCTGTAATCCACCCTAAATCGAAAGTTTATTTTAGTTATGTTTATTACTTACTGTGCCCCATTTGCCGCAGCGCCCGGAGCACAACCTCATGCCTAGACCCTCCTGGCTACCTTTCTCTAAAAGGACTCAGGATTGGAAAGGGCATGTAATATCATTTTTGATCACTTCAGTAGCGAGCACGTGTATTTGTCAATTAGAGTGTTTTTAACCTTCTTAACCAAAATTGGGAAAAGGAGAACACCACCACTTAAAAAGAGAACACAGCCAAAATTTCACTTAACTTGAATTTACTAATATTCTACAAAACAGTAATCCAGATTTCCAGAATATTCTCAAACAATTCACAATGATTATAAAAATTTAACCACGTTTTTTTTTTTTTTTTTACAATCATAAAAATTCTTAATTCCACGCCCAATTTACACTTCCTCTGCATTCATTTGTTTTCTTGGGCGCCTTTCTTACAAAACCACATTTAATTTCGTTTTAACATTTTAAAAATAGCACCAACAATATTTCTGATGATTGGCCTGATCCACTTCGCCTACGAGAAACAGTGATTCTCAAAACATAAGTTAACATGCTTTTAAAACCCAGGGTTTATTTAACCTCCACATAAAATATTACAAGACAGCCCTGATTTTTCACCACGCAGGGTGATTCTTTGCTAAAAACTCGAGAAACTTCTCCAGCATTAAAATTTCAAATAAAACCATAAAACGTAGAGAACGCCCTCTGAAGTAATGGTCTCGTAATTTCTGGTTTTTCGCTTGTTCCCCTTTTTCTGGCCTGAGATATACTCAACAAAATTCACTTTAAACTTTCTCGCCCAACCCAGCACATTCAACTGTTATCATCACAACACCATACCAATCTTTCGGGCTGACGATAGTCTCTCCACCCTGCTGGCTTGCCCTAGGTCTTTCACATATTCTACGCTCCGCCAAGGAAGTCAAGGGATATTGTCCACACCAAACAGAGTACCGGCTGCCCCCTTGACTATCAACTTCATGCACACTCCCAATGGTGAAAGAGAAGGAAACAGGGATATCTCCCTACCGCTAAGGCTTTTCCTCTCTTCCACCCATGCAATACTTTCTCATACACCAGCACAGAGCACATACACAAACTACCCCAACTATGTCCCTGTTTTACTTCCAAAGTCCACACAATTTCCGTCCACTAAGTATTCTTCCTAGACACCGCAAACATTCCGTATTCCAGTTTTTTCAAGTCTGCGAGCACTATTTTCCACTAAGTGTGTTGCAGAAACTACCCACTACCACTACTTAATTCTTGTTTAGCGTTCCTTGGCATTCACGCAAAACAAGTAAAGTTACACATTTTTCTGCTTCACACACACTGCAAAAATCACAGTCCACACGTGCTCTCCCTACGCCCGTGTTCAAAGTCCTTTTCACTCCGTTCCTTGTGTTTTAGCTATAACCCAATTAAAACGAGAAATGCCTGATTCATTTTCCTTGCACATTGAACATCCGAAACTGAAATTTTATCCAAATTCCAGATTGTTTCGAATCACAGACTACGTTCGTGTTCTTCAGTTCCAGCAGTCTATCACCCAATTTACTACAAACTCAAGTGCGAGAAAAACCAAGTTCTTTTATTGCTGTCATTTTGACCAAGTCTTTCCTCGACACAAATTCGGGCCAAGTCCTCATACTCGTCTTCCAACGACAAAGTCCCACACGGGCAAGGGGATATTTCTTCTATCTAAGCCCCTTATTGTTAGATTATTGGGGATAGAATTCTTCCTCACTAGCAGAATACTTATCTTCTTGCAGCGTCGCAGTCTCGAAGATCAGCTCTCAAGGTGGGACCACTCACCATGAGGCACTTCCCGCACGCCTGTGGGGTATGTCTCTGCTCTAGGCTGCTCGCGCATGCCTATATATACGCCGCTCGCGCATGCCTATATATACGCCCCGATATCCCTACCTTCGCTCAACCTCTCCCCAAGAGACTCACTCCAGCGCCGTCTATACGCTCGATGCGCCAACTTTTCGATTTGAACGCCACCTTTACAGACAATTATTTCGCACTGGTACGAATCCAACCACCAATCAAGTGTCACTTGCAAGTCTTGGCCCCTTGCTGCCTGCTGCGGCAACCCGGCAACCTTTACTGCACAGCTGGTAACATACAGGTGACCAGCCGGGCATTTTCTCAACGTAACAGAGCATCTCTTTACTATCCAATCTTAAAAATGTGACGGCCATCCCGTCACATTACTGAACTTCATCATGTACCCGCGCATGCATTGAGGTGAACTCCCGACTCTAACCTAGGGGCCGTGGTGGTAAAGCGGTCAGACCACTCGCCTCACCCCCCTTCTCCACAACCACTCCCGGTTTTCGTTGAGTGGGAAACGTGGCGGGCGCTTCCGCTGTCTGGGAGGTTCTGTCGGGATGCTCCCTCTTCACCCACCACTGCCGCCTATCTGTTCCATTATCGCTTCGCCTCCATCGGCGCTAAGGAACTCACCTGCTAATAGACCCCCTAATTGCTCTCACTTTTCTCAACAAACTTTATATTAGGAGTAAATGCTAATTTTACATGTGGTGGAATTATACACAATGTGTATGTAAGTTGATGTTAAACAGGTCATTCAGAAGTGCTCAAATTTACCGTGAACAGCCTTTTATAAGTGTTAAGTGTTGCTAATACCCTAACTGCCTCCGGAACGTCATTTTCGTGTTCAGCCATGTCCACAGCCATGTCCACAACAGCGCGACGCGGAGCGATGTGTCAGCGATATGAAGCGAAAGGCGGCGACGAGACAAAGTATCGTCGGCAGTGCTCTTCACAAGCGATACAGCTTACGACATAAACATTACGTTGCCTACCATCTTCCAGGTGGAATTTGACAACATGCAAATAAACACATTTTTGACAGTATTCTAAGAAGCTGTATGTTAACAGAAAACATATCTAGAAGGGCCAGACTGCTAGCTATCTCCATCCAGGCTTTATATTTTTGCATCTTATTGCAATATTCCAGACTAGAAATATAGTACAAATACTGCCTATTTTCAACATCTTGAACACTAAATAGGAATCAGTTATTTTTTACTGATTGTCAGTTGAAACTGCTCCATCCGGAATCTGTAGTAAATATATCACTAATTAATCAATTAAAAGAATTCAAGCAGTAGAAAACTGCTTATTTATAGTTGTTATTAATAAATAAGCACAGAGCATTTCTATGTGATGTAAGTTAGGTACGATTTATTTTGTCACAGAACACAAATATTGTCTACACAAAAACTTTTTGGACGTGGTTGGTCTCGAACCTCCGCCCATAAAGCAAAGCATGCTAAAGCTTTCATGATCAGCCATATCCACTGCCCTACTTTACCACTGCCAAATATGCGCTCGTATTATGAGTATTGAATCATAAAATGTAATGTCAAATATTGCTGTAAGTTTCGTGATGTGAAAGTATTTCTTGTTGTCGAAATATACAGATTTCTCTGCGCAAGTACATGTCTGTGCAAAGTTCGAAAGTCAATCAATCTGTAGTTTCGTTCGGATGCTGTGCCTTAAAATACAAATATAGTGGTTTCAATGTACGAGGTCATCGATGTCCACTAGTATACGCCATTTTACAATGCAACGAGACACTACAGATTTAAATTGTTATTTCTAGTGAGAGATCGATCAGTGATAATTTTACTGACTCGATAGTGCGGTGATTCAATAAGAAAGGTGGATTTACACCAACAAAAGTTTTGTGGTCTCTGCAAGTTAACAGATCAAATAATGAGGACACAAGTATGATAAAATATTGCATTGTTTCTAACGTTCCACTGTCTAATTAGCACAGTTATTACTAGTCAATGTCTCTTCAAAATAACAGTTTCATTCTGTAAAATCTCGTTGCATTGTAAAATGGCAGATACATAAAAAACACCGACAACACCGTTAAAACCACTATATTTCTCTTTCAGAGCACGCAATCTGAACTAAACTTAACTTGAATGACTTTAGAGCCTTACAAAGACATGTACCTACGTACGCATAATATGTGTATATTTCGACCACATGAAGTACTTTCACATTACGAAACTTACAGCCGTTTGCCATTGTACCTTTATGTTACTACGCAAATGCGAGACCGTTTATCTCAGTGGCAAAGAAGCAGAGTACGTAGACCGTCAGCCAAAAGAAACAATTGAATGTGTTACATTTTGGGGTGGCGGTTCGATAGCAACCACCTCCAAAATTTCCTTGTACATGTAATAATTTAGTTTTACGACAAAATAATTGTATATCTAATTTATTTCAAGCCGTAATGCGCGGTTTTCAATCCTTGTGCTTTTTATTAATCGACTATAAATAACTTATTTTCTACTGATTCCGGATGGAGCAGTTTCAACTGACAATCAGTAAAAACATAACTGATTTCGATTTAGAGTGAATTAGATAATATTTAAGACATTTTTAAAGTAAACAATATTCCACCAGTTTTTAAAACAATGTTCACAAATGTACAACAACAAAAAAACATACTATACTATTCGGCTTCTCGTTTCTTTCACCTTGTTTACAAACATGACAATAGTTTCTTTTCTTCTTTTCTATATTCTTGCTCCTAATTGGCTGTTTTTTCCCCAACGTCGCCGGCGATATCGCCTCCGTGGCAAGTCACGCTTGTTACTAGCGCACTCGTAGCGAGCTGTCGCTCGTCGCGAACGATATGAACCACGATTGGCTGGTTCGGTGTGAGGTCACATCGCTTCGAAAGGCATCGAGTCGCGTCGCGCTATTGTGGAGAGGGCTTTAGAGTCGAAGAACGTTGCAGGTATCGTCGGCATTGCTCGTTCTTGATATCCACCGCAACAGGTAATAGGTAGGGGTATCAAATCCAGTAACATGTCTCTTCTTTACCAATCACGATTCCGTATTTCAACAAAAAAATTTCCGTAAAAATTTCCATAAATTTGCGAAAAACTTTTAACACTGTAATGTTGTTTCCCGTCCACACTCCAGGCAACCATACTCCATTCACGGTTACTTCAAGCTTTTCTGAATCATGCTACAGTTCTAAGTTCTACTTCCAGGATATTCCTCCGCGTCGTGCAAACTACGCTTCACTAAGTCTAGAAAATTATACCAAACGACAACGCACCAAATTCGTGCGCTCTCAGTTGCAAAGATATTTTACATGGGAACTACTTCTTACTAGGCGCTACCAACACACACACGTTTTCTCACTGTTTGTGTTCATAGTAATTATAAATGTAATATTATAATTTATAAATAAAATACTGCTGAAACGTAAATTTAACGAATTTAAAAAACTTTCAAGTTAACAGAGGTATGAAGCGCTTGTCATACATGCAATATTTACGAAATAACCAAACACGTCAAACATGGGGTGATTTTTCAAAGGTTTCATTCAAGTGTGAAGAAACCGCGAATAGACTCTAAACAATCGTGCAAAATTTGCACGTGGAGGTGCTGTACACTGAGAAACTGAGCGTACAATAATATTTCCTGATAGTAGCTGATTCGTAAACTGGGCAGCTTTTTTTAGGTTACAACTGCTTCGTATTGCTATCGTCGAACACATGGCATATAGCTCATTAGTAGAGAAAGGGGTTTATCCGCGAAAAGATTTCAAAACCGGTTGAACTCCAAAACACTCTTGTTCATATGCACTTTCGTGATTGGAAGATTTTTAAATGCCACGTGCCTCAAATGTCTACCCCGCGGATCATGGACGTTCAGTTTCGGAGTACTTTACTACGATTGGCCCAGTCAAATAAGAACATGTCTGCTCGCGTAGACACGCGGCCAATAACCAAAGCAAGTTGTGACTGTGGGCGGAGGATACGGACGTCTAGCATGGCGATAAAATATTTTCGCGAAAAACATCTGTCCCTACTCGTTAGTCGTCAACAAGAATAAAAAAAAGCCTGAAACTATAAATTAAAACAGGTTTGGAAAAGTAAATACGTAAATAAGTAAATAAAAACTCCGCAGAGCTGTACCACACCCGAGTCTAACCAAGACTTGTCGCTGTAACAGCAGACACTAGCCAGAGGAAATGCCATGCCCTGCGTTTGTCGGACGCCTGAGGCAATTTAGCATCGGCTTCTCTAAGGACATACATTCTTTTCCGTTGTGTTTGCCCAGAGGTGGTACAGGTTATCCCCCTCCCAAGGCCGACCAAGTACACGCTGCTTGGAAAATGCTGGAAGGAAAAGGAGGTGTGGGGGGGGGGGGGGGAAGCATGCTTGCGGAACAGAATGCGTGTTCATGATCGACAAGAGAAATAAAGCTGGAGTCTCGCAACCATCCGTTTCATCCGTCAGTCGCCCGTCCGTCCGTCGGTCACGTGATCTTCAACCAATCGCAGGGCAACCTTCTTTTTCTATCCGTCAATCCGTCAAATATACCTCAAACTTTAACTTTTGACGGAACCGACGGATGGGCCACCGCCTTGTAATATCGTTCCTTGAACACGGCTGTCGGAAAAGTCACTTGTTTATTTGTCTGAAAATTTTTCTTTTTGAATACATAATGCAGTGAAGCTGTTTACTTTTTTACGTGTTCATCTTCGAATTGAACTGAAGATGACTTTTAGATTTTCAGAGGAAATGCTGATAAATTATGTTGGGGAAAAAGAATATACTTATGACAGTCATTAAAACCACTTCTCTCTGCATGAGAAAATTGTTGTTGGGTGGTAATACTGAACATTTTCCGAATCGACGGATGACGGACTGTTGTGAGTCACTTTCAACTGACGGACGAAAAACCCGACGGATGGCCGACTGGCGGACGGGCGACTGACTGAAGCGACGGATGGTTGTCAGCCAAGCGCAACTGTTTTGGCGCGGAACAATTTCGCAGAGAGAGAGAGAGAGAGAGAGAGAGAGAGAGAGAGAGAGAGATAGATAGGGAAGTGTCTACAGAAGGTGCAGATAAGAGATAATGTAACGGCACAAACTGTTGCAACGTAAGTTGTACCGCAGACGAGGACATCACTAAACAAGTCGCGTCGCCGGGTGAAAGCTCGGCATGACCAGCCACTGCGAACATGATGTTGTACAACCACTGGCTACACCCACTCGTGCGCAATAACTCCGCGGTTCTTCGAAACGCAAAAACACAAATGGCCAATTGCACCATTCTACGCTTTCGTCCACTTATCTTAACACTTTCAGACACACTTTAATTTACGGTCTCAGGTGTTACAAACAAAAAAATTATGATGCGTGCTGTACTCGATACAACACTTGTTGTGTGCTATATGTTCGGCTACAGTAATATCAACCAGTTATGACCTAGAACATTAAGACGGTTTGCGAATCATCCACCCATAAATAAGATCACTGGTCATCGAGATTCGCAGTGTGCGGTATAGATAAAAAAATTACCTACACGTGCGTAATGTCATACCTGGAACGTGTTACTTGTTTGTAACTGGAACGATGAAACACGTTACACGAAAGTAACTGTTTGGCCCATCCTTACTAGGCGTCAAAAGTTCCTCCACTCCACTATCCTTTCAGGAGAGTGGAGTGGAGGTATTGGAGAGATTTGGACGGCTCTTAACATCTAGTTCTTCAGAGCCGATGCCGACCTCCCGTGGCGCAGTCGGTTGATGCGCCACCAACCTGCGTGCGGGAGGCTATGGGTTCGAATCCCGGGTAAATGTGGGTTTACGATTGACTTAACAGAATAAGTTCACCGTGTGCTTAAGATATGATTCAATGCATTCAAGGGTATTATGTTATGGCTGTCGTGTGCGGGTTTTGACGGGTCGTGTGCGTTATTGGCGTTATATTTTATATCTTAAGTACAAGTCAAGACGAAGTAGCCAATCAGAGCACAGCGACAGTTGTTGGCGGGAAAATGTATTTAGGTTATGTCTTATTGTGAAATCGTGTGAAAGTAATTATTTTAATAGAGAGACAGTATCCTCTTAATTTAAAGAATAGTTCATGGTCATGTTTTCTTTCGTAGAAATGGTTATTGCATTCGCTCTAAATTGTTGGCATCGGCTTCCCCTTCTGTAAGATTTCACGAGTTTTTTTAGAACGATTACACAAACAGGAACAACAGATAATTAAATATATATTTGAATTTTCCATTTTCCCAGGTTATTTCAGTTGCTTACATCTCATACGATTTTCATTGGCTAGACCTAACAGTTGCTAATTCAATCATAAACTGCAAATCTTCTTATTGATATTTTCCGTTTGCTTATCGAGTTATTAAGTACAATTCTTAATTTCTTCAGTCTTTAATCGTACATGAGTGTTAATTTAAGTTAGGTTATAAGTAGAGATGATGAAAAATTGCGAAAATTTTTTGAGTCAACATATATTCTATAACACTCTAATACATTTATTCTTTCATGATTGGATGAACGAAGTTTTGACTCGGCTAAGGTGTTTGCAGACAAATCACGAACGTTCTGCCTTATAGTATTATAATCCTCATTGGCCCCATGAAATGGGACATCAGCTTCATACAGGCATGACAGCCAATAAGGAAAGAAAACTGTTGACCATGTACAGTACGTTGAATCCTAGCAAACAGTAAACATTTCCCGCGATAAACCATCATCTCTAGTTATAAGTTAGTCTGTAAGCCGTCCCCTGCTAAGCTTTCAAGCATAAAACCGGGGGACGTTAAAAAGCCCTTTACAATTACAATTCAGAGACGATGAGAGCAATTGAGGTGAGTATGAAGCAACGCCGGAAGGAAGGGGTGGAGAGAAACGGGAGATCCTCGAGAAAACCCGCCTGCCAACGGCATCGTCCGGCATGATTCCCACATGCGAAAATCCGGAGTGACCCGGCCGGGGATTGTACCTTGATCGCTTTGGTGGGAGGCGAGCAGACTAACCGCTCAGCCACCGTAGCCCCTTTAATCCTTTCAGTCACATTGTCCTGTATATGCAACGTTGCATATCAGTGACGTGACAACTGGATTTTCGGGGGGGGGGGTGGTGGAGGGGTTCACTGTGTATATTACATTGTCCCCTCATAACTTTTGATAAAAGGCGCCAGAATAAGGTTAAATGGACGTCCGAACATCTTTGTTCGCTGAAATGCGTTAGAATGAGTAAAATCTCCCATTCCTAATCTCGGATTGATGCTCCCGATTTAATTACATGATTTGAATCGTCATTTTAAAATAAATGTGTCATAACTATAGCTGGAAAATTGTGCTAATCGTAACAAAATTACATTTTTAACGGTAGCAAAAAATACCGGGTGAGTCACCTGCGCCTATTTTTCTGTATCTATGCAACCCGCACACAGTACTTACCGATCTAACAAAACATCAATTGTAGCAGAACACCACGTACACGTTGATTCGCTGTCGCCAGTACACTAAACTGTGAAACGATGGTGTTATGTCAACAGTGCGTTGAGAAGCAGTCAGTTTTCAAATAATCCACGCCCGTTCACTGTGTTGAAACAGACTATTACGATGTTTAACGAATATGCTGGTAAGTGACAACTGCATCCTTAGTAACTCCTTTGAGCCATTGTGTTTCTTTATCAGCTCAGATATGAAAAATTCGCGTTATTATTCGGCATCAGGATAAACTTCACAGTACTGTCTACTGGAGCCGACGTCGTTTCTACATTGGCTGCTGCGTGGACGTGAAGCCACGCCCTTTCTGACTGAGCTGCACGTGAACTGGGCACACGACTGCGAAGTGTTCGTTTATTAGCGCAGAGTTACCCAAGGCGTGTCACACGAAGTATGGTCCAATGACAAACGTATCGCAAAGGTACACAAGTTTCGAGATTAACGTGCCCCAAAACATTAACGCGAATTTTGCAGCTCTCTATTCGCGTGACATAAAAATACAGTCACCGATTACTGTATCGATTAAAAGAAATCAACGCGCACGTGCTGTTTTGTAGCGATTCACTATTTTCGCGCCGCTGATTGGTGCAGGCTGACGACGACGTTGAATGTTCAGATAACAGAAGAGGCGCCGTAACGAGTACATACACGACACGGGACTCTGCTACATAAGAGACAGATATGTTACAGCGGTGGAGATGTTTTGTAGATGGGTAGTATTGTGCGCGGGTTGTATAGATACGGAAAATAGGCGCGGGCGACTCGCCCGGTTTATTAAGGGGGCCTAGATCCTTGCTTCCCCTATTCAAGATGGTGGTCCCTGAGTATCTTACGGCAAGTTTTTAACGCCGGCCAATGAGAATATGGAACGTCATGAGAATGGCTGTAGCCAACTTATGGGTATAAAAATTCTTGTGCTGGAAAACTGATTTCCTATTCGCGTGTTCGCCGTCCACAAACAGGGCCGGCGAATAGTGTTTGTAATTAGGGGAGTCAAAATCAAGACTCCTATAAAAATTTGTTTTGCGTATTTTACACGTATTTTAAAAATAGAAACAGTAGCAAACATCACTGTATCACAGAAAAATTCTTAGGACCGTGTTTGATATTCAGGCTTACTCAAAACTTGCATAATACATACACACTTATTTTTATTTTAACGCGATAACTGATAAAGTTCATAAACAAATATCGGAGCATATAAGTTATAGAAATACTGCACAATTAAACTAAAATCATTTACAATTTGAACCCATTCAGACCCAGTGTACACAATTGTGTACATTACACACGTGTAGGTAATTAATTTCTGGTCTGTAGCGCACACTGCAAAGTTCAGTGACCAATGATCTTACCAGTGAGTTAATGATTCGATTCACAAACCGTCTTACTAGTCCCGGTCATAATTGGCTCATATACTAACTGTCGCCGAACGTACAGCTTACATCTCAATGGTTCTGACTACGAAACAAGTGTAGTGTCGACAAGTGCAGCACACATCACAAAATTTTGTGTTTGCAGCACCTGAACCCTAAATTGTTGTGGGTCTGAAAGGGTTAAAGAAATTATATTTAAAAATAATACACAAATTTGTCTTCATGTAGGTATCAATTAACAACCAAAGTCATAGTTTTAGTACGGGTTTATTATTCATTCTGAGAATCTAACCCTTACAGCAGATTATTAGGCGGTTATATGACCCCCCTACATTAACGTAAATTGAAGCAATTTTGTTCGAACAATTAGAATAAATTAATTAAATATAACATTAGTTTAGCAGACATGGATTTTTTCACTTTCAGTATTTTGTGTTTCTTTATTAGAGGGGATACAGGGCACAAGAAAATTGTTTTATGTGATAGTGAAAAATGCAGTAATGTTTATTATCGTTGCTATTCAAGTACAATTTAGTTTGCGGAGGATGAACTAATAACTGGACAAAAAACAGCACGACAGTGGTACCTATGATGCCCCGCGTTCTAATTGGAGGGTGTTAAAAATGTTCTATTAGAAGACTACGACAAGCCACGTCAAGTTACGCCCGTTATACCACGCCAAAAACTTGTTGCAGACGCTGGGTGTTTAAAACTCAAGTATAGGCTGTCCACGGTAACGTGAGCACTTTTTAAGGCCCTTCTAACTATTTCCTTTAATCCAATTTCAATTTTCCTGCTGCTTTTTAATATATACACAACAATGTGACCAATAAACACGGTGTATACATTTCACCATCCTTAAACTTTAATTCCTGAAGCTGAAATAAGATATATTTATTAGTGGCTAGTGCTTTGGGAGGGCCTTAAAAAGTGCTCACTTTACCGTGAACAGCCTATACTCACTTGTTTGTGCGATGCGTTATGGTAACGCCACGCAAACTGTGGAAGGGGCTTGTCCCGGCTCGAATGCAAAATCGAACCAACAACGTTGGGGTCGTGTTGGTGCTTTAGTGCTTAAACTGGAATCACAATACCCCGACGACCAGGACACGACAACCATGACAAGACGAAATCTGAGTAGCGGCGAATGAAAATCAAGGTCTCTGTGACGTCAGTCCGACCCATTCGCAGCCCCGACAGCCCGAGGAAAGTAGATTCTATTTCTACATTCCATCGTGTCGGACAGCGGGGCAAGCAAAAAATGTAAATACATTAGAAAACCAAATTCTGTGCGTATTTTCCTACTGCAGTTAATAGTAAACTAACCTGCCGCCAAAATAACGTTCCGATTTGTTTCTAAATATATTTTATCTCTCGTATAAATTCAAATATTCTCAGAAGCAAAATAATCATTCACTTTATCGCGAGTTTTAAAAATTAAATATTGATTATTATAAGGATAACTTGCCATTTTAGAATTTTCCAACAGCCAGCTAACATACCTGTAGCGCAGGTTTCGTCGGGGTACACTGAATAAAATTTAATAAAAATTCCGTCGAGCTCTGACGTCATATCCGTCTGTCGTGTTCGTCGGGTTATTGTGACTCCAGTTTTAGGCCACTCGCCTCCCACCTACGCGAACCGGGTTCAATTCCCACCCCGCCCCCTCTATTCAAGTCTTTTCTACTCTACTTACCTAGAGCATGTTCCCAAACACTCTGTCTCCTGTAGCATTCTATTTAATTTAATAAAATTTTATGCATGAAATAATTTCAAAATTTTTACTTCTCTGTCGCAAGGGTTTTTACGTCTCTCTTGACGGTTTTCCCCTAGCTCTTCATAGTTAAGACTAGCTCTAAATACACTTAGGAAGGCAGCCATGACCCCAAAGTGCAGACCATGGCTGTCCAATCCCTCTTTGCCGCGATGCATGTCTCCTTGCATGATTTTCCTTCCTTGTAGGCATAAGGGGTAAGCCCTGAACCGTAATAAAATCCCGCCCTACCTTCGGGCCTTAACTTCACATAACACTTAGAATAAGGTAGTTTAGAAAAAAAGGGTTCGATTCCCGGTGAGGTCGCTGCCGGATTTTTGCACGTGGGAATATGTTAACGCCATGCCGATTGTAACCGGGCTGTTATGACAGCCCGTACGTTGAGTTTGATACAGTGCAGTGTTTGAAATACAGGATTTTTTAACTAAATTATTTAACGCGCGCCGCATGTCCTGATCTACAAAAAGAAAGTAACTTATGTCTAATTACAAAAACTACTTTCTAGAAATCGCGCACATTACAAACACTTTTTTTCGAGCTGTCCCCAGCTTAGCTAAAAATTGCCTTTTCACACTGCCTTTACCGCAAAACGTGCTGACCGGAAACACTCAAAACTAGTATAACGGCTGTTCACGATAAAGTAAGCACTTTTGAAATCAACCTTAGAAAAAAGTCACTGCCCCTGCCTGCATAAATTTTAACGGGCTCGCAGAGCGATATGCGCCCAGTAAAGTTGGTAACGGTGGATGGGACGTAGTTCCATAATTTAACGTCAAATGTCGAATAAAAAGTGTCAGGAAATAATTTTTGTTAACTTAAATGAGCATATTTGTAAAATATTTAGTTTTCTAATAATTACACAGTTTCACTTGACCGACTCATGAATAAAGAGATGAGGCGCATGGCTAAGTTAATTTTGCGTAAGGCGGAAGAGTACGCCTCGTGCATACAAGTAGATCTTAAGCAGGGCTTTCAAAAGTGCTCATTTTACCGTGAACAGTGACATGTATTGGGTTTTGATACAGTCTTTGCACTAATGAAATGATAGGGTCACGGTTTAAAGTCTCGTCGTTCTAGCGATACGATGAGAACACTGCACGCCATTTCAGGTCCTTGCGTGTAGATGCTCCGGGAAATAGGTAAGCGGGTCTGTGTCTGACTCGAATCGCAGTGTTGCCAGATCAACCACCACAATATCCAGTTACCACAAGTGAATGCAATACTGCACATAATCATGCACAATTATAGGTATGTTATAAAAACTTCACGACAGGTATTTACATAAATTTCTGCAGACAATTTTCTGACAGGTTTATTTTGTCCATTTAAGAAATTAGTTTGAGCTTGTTGCCAACGTTGTGCAATTTATAAACTACGTCTTTCCCAAGTAAAATGTTCTGCTGAGAATACAAGGACAGAGAGATTAATTCATTCTCTTCATATTAAAAAAAGTACCTTGGATACATTTCGCGAGAAAGCTAGCTTTTTGTTTGGAGGTGGATATTTCATAAAAAAATCCATATAGTCGTTCGTTCACCAGAAAAATTCACACACCAACAGAAATGTACACATTATGTGAAGCAGGACTCGAATGGCCAAAACCGCTCCAGGTGCATAAAACCTCGCCTTCGGGCAGTGGCGTGTGGTAAAGTGTTGCAAGGTAAGCTGGTGCTTGCTCAATACTGTACACGCTCGGCGCACGCAGCAGAAACGAATAAGGTGCGTTCTACAATGACACGCATGCGGCGCGGATAACGTACGGATACACGTAAGAAAGCTCGGCAACTCCCAACTCTAGCGTGTCCGTGAATTCGTGTAGCCAATAGGAAGCCAGTATTTGGTTTGTTGATACTCGTTTTCGAGGCCATTGCTGTATACACAGCAACAAGTGTTTCGATTTGCCGTGGCGCTTATCATATTTGTTTTATACTCTATTCACGGTAGAATGAGCACTTAGAAAGCCCCGCTAAAGATCTACTTGAATGGACGTTGTGAATTCTTCGGCTTATGTAAAATTAACATTGCCACCGGTCATTGTCGGTCAAGTAAAACTTGAAATTATTTATAAAGTAAATATTATACAAATATGCTCATTTTAACACTTCGATGCATTAAAAAAAGTACAGAAAGCGAAGGTGATGATTTAAGTTATCACAAATTGTTACCTAAGACTTTTTATTCAACGTTAAGATATGGAACTATTTTCCATCCATCGTAACCAACTTTACTGAGCAAATGTCACTCACGTCGCCTGTTAAAATATATGCATTCAGAGGCAGTGACATTTTTATAATGTTCATTTCTAAAGTGCTCACTTTATCGTGAACAACCTTTACTAAATAAGTGCACGTGGTTCGATGGTAGTATTTACGTATTTTTAAACACTGTAAAAATATACAAAATGAGACGTGTATATTATGAAACCTGTATTAGTAATTTGCAACAGCTAAGTATTTCTGATGTCTTAAGTCGCAAGACCGTACGTTTATGTGTATTGTAGAATGGTTAAAATTCGTCCCCAGTCGTCGACTTGTTCCGCTTGCTTTTCAGAATCCGTTTTCTTACGTATCCGTGCATTGTTCACGTGCTTCACCAGAGTGAAGCCGGGAGAAACCGAATGTACTGCGGCCACTAACGAGAGAGAGCGGCGAGGCGCCCGTTACACACGTGCTGTGACGTCAACCGCACTGCTATGATTGATTGATTGTTCGATGTGTAAACTAGCAAACGATTACATACAGCACAGAACAAAACACAGTTCACCTTGCAACACTTCACCACACGCCGCTGCCTTCCAGTATAGTCCATTCACGGTAGATTTCTAACTTTAAGGCCCAAGATACATCTCCGCCTCACGCAAACAAAGCTTAACCGAGTGTAAGAAATGACACCAAAGAGACAACGCATCGAACTCGTGAGCACTCAGCGTACCTACTAATATTTTGCATGAAAAGGAAAACTATTAATTATTAGGCATTACCAACACAGCAATACTATTTGTTTGTATTTATTTTAATTGTAAATGTGATATTATAATGTATTGATAAAATGTAGTAAAATATCAATGTAACCACAAATCAGGTACTTTTATGTTGACATAAGTATAAAACGCTTGTAGTGTAGGCTGTTCACGGTAAAATGAGCACTTTTGAAAGCCCTGCTTAAGATCTAATTTTATACACGTTGCGTATTCCTTCGCCTTATGTAAAATTAACATTGCTATGAACCTCACCACTTTATTCATGCGTCGGTCAAATGAAACTGTGAAATAATTAAGAAAGTAAATACTTGACAAATCTGCTCGTTTTTACACTTCGATGCATTAAAAGAACAGAAAGCGATAGAATTAATTTTAAGTTATCACAAATGGTATTCGACGTTAAGATATGGAACTACTTTCCATCCATCGTTACCAACTTTACTGGGCAAATGTCACTCAAAGCGTCCATAAAAAAATGCATAAGTGGGGGAGGGGGGCGGGGTTGTGACTTTTGCTAAGGTACATTTCTAAAGTGCTCACTTAATCGTAAACAGTCTTTAGTAAGATATTTAGGAAACAAGCTAACGCGTCATACACGGAGTAAATTTTCAAAGGTTTGAAGAACTACGGATGCATTATTCATTCGGTAAGGATTGTTTTTCCTAGTCAAGTTGCTGGGGGCGTGAACTCTACTCACCAGTATGAAGCAGGTGTCGATGGTGGTCCCCCGTGACGCTACGCCGGAAGCCGTCATCGCAGAACACTGGGCGGGCGGAAATGCGGTGGAAGAAGGACCGCGGGCTCGTGCCGCCACGTGCGTGTCCAGGCAGCCGGCAAGGCAAAGACAGAGAGAGTCTCGCGTTTAGTCTGGAGGCAAAGTCAGACGATTGCCGGGTTTGAGGAAGCAAAGAAAGGAGGGGAGAAGCCGCACGAGGGGAGATTGCAAGGAAGCGAGGCTCTCCCGCCACCGCGCGCACGCAGGCTGGACTACCGGATCAGTGCTGCCAATTCCAGGACCGAGTTACGTACGTTCCCTCATCTTCAAGGGGTTTACTTTACGCAACAAAAAACAAGAACCAGGATAGGGTATTCGCGGTAAAATGAGCACATTTGAAAGCCTCGTTTGGAATACTAGCCAATAAATACATTTTATTTTAGCCTTAGACGTTAACTTCCGAGTGCACAGGAATATACATCCTGTGTCAGGGCCGGTTTTAGGTGAAGTAGCGCCCTGCGCAACGTCCCCCTTACCCATTCTTCTTAAAAGTGTAAAAGGTGGGCGAAGATGACGTTAAATATCACCAAGCAAAGGACACTATTCTGGCAATTGTTTGAGGTTCATATTTTACTCCTGGAAATAACTAGTAATATGAATAGAATGGAAAATGTACCAAATTTACTAATTTTATCTTTTTTTCGAATATCAGTTTTCAACATTCAAATATTGGTTATCATATTATTTATTTTTGGTAACCTACGATTTTTCTCTTATTAATAGACACAGAATAATTTTCAAAACATCACATTCATTTCGTGTAACGAATAAAAAGAGACATTAAAACCTGCTACCCAACAATTTTTTATATATTTTTTTAAATTAAGGAGTGGCATAAATTCAAGTTACAAAATCGATATTAACAGATGTGTCAAGCCATGAATGGAAGCTCTTGCTGACCATGCGTCTCGCCCAGCTGTTAGCTACTAGCACTATAGTAGGTAGTGATTTTGTAACTTGACTCGACCATGACGATATAGTCTGTTTCACAAGGTTTCTTAGTTTCTGATTATGCCACCATTAGATTTGCTACAGATTTGTCGTTCTGTACTACATATGTTATGTTCATTAAATTAATAGTTTTGTAATTGACACACATTTCGGCGCCCTATACGGTGGCACCTATCACGCCGCCCTAAATCCGCACCTGCACTGTGTTTATTACTTGAATGGCAATATTTATTTTAAAAGGTGGCTAAAGGATAGAAAACTGCTGAAAGGGTCTCAAAATGCTCAATTTACCGTGAACAGCCTATATAACTAATGAGCCTACTTTCCTTTGCACGGGTGCAAATAATTTAAAATTAAGTTCTTAAAAGCTTAGATGGTAGGTGGACCTTGACGTATTTTTGACAGCAATATAATTTGAGATGAAACCAGAAACACAAGCAACAGTAGCGATACAGTTACAAATACACACAAGCCTTACCCGGGATTCGAACCCAGAAAACATCGTACCATACGCTAGTATGCAATCAACTGCATTACCGAGGTAGGATTCTCAGCATCAACATTGGATGTAATCAGTCTAATGATTTTTTATAATGATATGGTTTACTAAACTCAAATATTTACATGTCCGTCATTTTGAAAATAATAAGTGAGCCACTTAAAATATATAAATTAATATCTCCTACCGCAGTGCAACTTCAACAAATTTGGTAGGGATCGGTTGATTGAATCCCGAGATATGACAAAAATTTATATTTTCATATGGAGTAATCTTACAAGATGGAGAAGGAATAAGACCCTTTGTATAAAAATGTGATGGTTATTATATATTGTCAGCATATAATGTTATAGCCTCACTAGAAATTTGTTTCGAAGATATAACATACTTAAATAAAATGTTTTCTTGTCCGCCATTGCGAAAATAAATTTCTGACCCATTCCAAACATATAAAATTACATGTCCTGAAGTAGTTATACTTGTATGCCAAATTTTGTGGGCATCTGTTGGTTTTTTATAGAGATAAGACATAAAAATGTTAATTTGTCACGTGATATCTTGCAAGATCGCGGACTAAAGGGACTGTGTATGTAAATATTTTATGGTTGTAATACCTGTATACTGTTAGGATTGCATACAAAGTTAAGTTGGAATTGGTTACATGGTTTCTACGATATAGCATACTAAGCTAAAATGTCTATATAGCCGCTATATTGAAAGTAAGTGTCTGACCTACTAAAAACATGCCAATTTTATTACCTACCGCTGTACTAGGTATTTATTTGCCGAATTTTTTAGGAATCGGTGAATTGTTTCCCGATATATGACAAAAAAACTTAATTTGTTAGTGTGGCACTTTCTTACAAAATGGCGGTGGCGGACAACCGAGACACCGTGTACACACATTCGATGAAATATATAACTTCCATCATAAAAAGTTAAGTTGGAATCGATTACATGATTTCGACGATGTAACATACTATGCTAAAATGGTTATATGGCCACCATTTTGTAAATAATTTACTGATCCTTAAAAACACATTTTTTACATTACTTACTTCTGTATTACTTCTCTGCCGAACTTGGTACGAATTGGTCAATACTTTCCCGAAATATGACATTAAAAATTCATTCATTCATGTAGCGCTATCTTACAAAATGGTGAACACAAGTAGTTATTTCTTGGCATATATGACACATGTAAATGATATTTTCTGCATATAAACTTCGGTTGAAATTGGCCAAACGGTATGGTAGATATACCAATTAAAACTAAAATATTTTCATGGCCGCCATTTTGAATATAAATGCCCAATATTTACATGGCCTACCACAGTGTCACCTACTTTCCAGATGTGGCAAGAATAGGTTGAGTAATTTTCGAGGTATAACATAAGAGTTGTATTTTTTCATGTGGTGCTATCTTCCAAAATAGCAGAATAACAACAATATCCATATCTAAATTCAATGCTTACATTATGCACTGCAACAATTAAAATTTGGTATTAGTCGGTTGAATGGTTTCCGAGATGACATGATATCTCTCGAAATTTCCAAATGGCCTCCATTTTGAAAATAAGTGCCCGACGTTGTCGAAAACCACGTCAGGTGTCCTTATTAAGTACTGTATGTGTGATGAGTTTGGTGAAATTCGGTTTACAGATTCAGAAATTGAAAAAGGGCACACATTTGCACAGATAAACACACATACAAGGAAGTGATCTCATAAGCATTTCTTTCTTTACTCCGGAAAGTAGGCTAAAAATCATGTATATCTGTTCATGGTAAAGTGAGCAATTTTGAAATTTCTGCTTAAAGATCTACTTGTATGCACATTATGTATTAATCCACCATATATACAATTAACGTTACGATGAGACTGATCACTTTATTCATGCGTCGGTCAAGGGCAACTGTAATTTTTTTAGAAAAGCAGATATTTTACAAATTTTTTCATTCGTACACTAATATGAATGAAAAAATAAACAAATAGTAAAATAATGTTCGAGTATTCACAAATGTTAACTTAACACATGTAACTTAACGTTATCACATATATCTACTTTCCCTCCATCGTTGCCAAAGTTACTAGGTGTGTAGCAGTCAGTGTGCCCGTTAAAATATACTGCAGGTAGGGGCAGCCTTTTTCAAAGGTTGATTTCAAAAGCGTTCATTTTACAGCCTATAGTAAACATTAAACACTAAGCTCCTAAAATTCAGCTGACACAATAGCTGTATTACTGCTTAAGAGGAGCCTTCTCCTGCTACACTGGATTATTATTTTTCATATTTTGTATTTTTTTTTTATAATCTGAATTTATCTCCACACCCAACCATCTGTTGACCATACAATGTAGTTCAGACATAACGACTCAACTACGAACTCATATTTACACCACAATATTGATTATACCTAAATGTATCAAAATCAATATTAACACAAATTCGAGTTCTTAGTTCAGTAGATATTTATGTCTGTACCATTGTTTAACGTCAATAACTAATTGAGTGTAGGGGTACTTTCGTAATCGTTGTCGGCGGTGATGTCTATGTTGTGAATTTGACTACTATAGCTTCGGTGGGTGAGAAATGGTGGGCAACTATGCTTATAAGTGGGCTTAAGGCGTACTTGCCCATGCAGTCCTTTTCGTCGTCTGGGGTGATGTTTATGTTATGAATTTGGTGACCTTATTTTAATCAGTTCGCAAATTACATCCAACTATGCTTAAAAGTGGGCTTAGGACATACTTGCCCCACAGTCCTTTTCGTCGTCGGTAGTGATGCCTATATAATGAATTTGGTGGCTGTATCTTAACCAGTTCGGAAATGACAGCCAACTATGTTTATAAGTGTTACAAGTGGGCTTAAGTCGTAGGCCTATTTGGTGCGTGTGAGGTGCGACATATGGTAGGTTCTGGCACGCCTGGAATCCTGGCTGAGATCCGAGATGCAGAAGTGCGAGCGCGTGACAGTTCGAAAATTACAGCCAACTATGGTTATACATGGGCTTAAGGCATACTTGATGCATGCGCAGTGTGACTTATGGTATGTTCTGGTACACATCTGGCATCCTGTTGGGGATCCGAGACACAGAAGTGCGCATACTCGACAGTTCGGAAATTACAGCCAACTGAAGGCATGAGATAAGTTGCATGACGGGGCAATGAACTAGAACATTCTTCAGACAGATGGATGGTACTAGCATGACATGGAATGACAGAGCGTGACATGAACGGTATTTCATAGGAGAGAGCCAACACGCTGCTGCTGACAAAACTGTGTAAGTATAATTAGTTATTTTCATCCTACTGCTAAATGTTACAGAACAATAGGAAATAAATGTTTCCGCACACAAGTGTCGGCTAAGTCCCATACTGCGTGCAGACATGTTAAAGGTACAACAGTGCGCATGCACATTCGAATGTCTAGATAAGTTGGAGGGACAGACATGTGCACACTATTGGCTCTGTATAGATGAATATAAATTTTATGTTGAGACATGACCTGCCCAATTTTTTTAATGTATGTATGAAATTAGTTTTTTTCTAAATGTTAGAATGGTATTTTTTACGTGTTATTAATTTTTATAGCCCAATTTTACTCATATAAGAAGTGTATAAGTGCACACTCATAGTGTCTGCAGTCTTTTTTGCGAGGACGATGAGTTTATTGTATGGATAGTGGGTAAGCCGATGCGAATATTTACTATATTTCTCCTCATAATCAAGCAATGGCTCCGCAGCCAGTAACCAGGTGAGTGTGTGAACCTACATGTTGCGTGCGCCAATACGTGTATTTACATTATTTCATCTCCTAACACTACCCATGTAATGGTGGCCGTGTGGTCCTGATAACGGATTGGCTCGAAACCGCATGCCTCCTGCATTTATTTAGTTCAGAAACAACTAAAAAATTTCCCAGCGCTCCTGGCAGCCACTGTTTGAACTCACCTCCCCGATGCTAGCACGCCCCTGGAGGCGAGGAGTGAACCAACACACGTACATAAAATGGCCGCATCGATACCAGCGCTCCTAGCCACGAACTGTATAACTCCAAACACTCTGGTGGCCTGTGCGAGAATCCAATATGATCGCCTACAGCAGCCAACAGATGGCAGGCACGGGGATTAAGATGGATTAGCACACTCTGGTGGTGGATGCGGGTATCAAAGATGATGGCTTACAGCAGGCGACTGGTGGTGGGAATTACAGATGGCTGCCTACAGCAAACGACGACGGTTATGATATCCAAGATGGAGGACGCGAACAGCATGAGAGAGGGAAAGGGAGACAAGAGTGACAAAATAAAGGAAACCAGGAGGAATATGAGGAAACCCTGCTAGGAATAGTGCGGGCGAGAGAGACAGGAAGTAATGAGATAGGGTGAGAGAAAAAAGTCACAAAAGAGAAAATAAAGGAGACTGGAAGGAATATGAGAAAAAACTCAAGGCGACAGAGAAAAGATGCAAGAAAGAATGACAGAGCATGAGAAAAAACAACATCGGAATGACAGAGTTACAAAACTAATAGGTATGCAAGAGCATGAAGAGCCGAGGTGGAATTATAGAGCAGAAGAGAAAAAAAGAAAAACTCCAAAAGGAAAAAGGGAAAAAAGGAATACAGAGGAAAAAAAAAGGAAATCTAAGATGACTGACATTGGCGAGGAATGATAGAGCAGGAAGTTTCGGCACCGTGGCACCCCTTCCCCCGCTTCTTGACCTGTCCACATAGGAAGAGGGGGAAGAGAGAATGTCAAGACAATTTCGGCTACACTGTCTCCTGTCTTCTGTCCGCTCGTTGTCTTTGCTTGCAACGTTGATTTCACAGAAGAAAAATATGTGGCCTGTTGGTCCACCAGACATTTTAGCTCTGCATGGCATGTTTATTTCACATCAGCTCGGACAGATAATGAGACGGCAACTGGACTACGGCGGAATTAAAATTCCGCGAAGGGATAAGGGGTTCGTGTGTGGTTTCTTTAATTGGTATGTGTTTAGGATGGAAAAGTGACTTGTTACTTGTACCACGCAAATAAAGAAACTAGCATGGGCGCAAATGTTACTATTCTGCATTATGTTTGTTTTGTGAAGTGCAATCGTTTCTCTTGTTCTTGAAATTACTTTATTCCAATAACATAAAAAGGTCTGCCAACAGTTATTTAGCATGCACACACCAACTGAGGTCTTCAGTGTCGTTAAGGGTGGAGAAGAAACTGTGGCGGAATGCTAAGGAAAAGGGAAAGTGGAATACTATTAATCAACGACAACGTCCGCCATTGAACTTTCTATGTTTTTGACACACTGTAAAAAAAAGTTTCTTTCATTTTACGGAAAAGTGTTGGTAAAAATTTATCCAGAAGTGTCCGTAAACTCTCCGTAAAATGACGGACACATGGACAAATTGATTTTCAGAAACGAACTTTCCGTAAATTTCACGGAATCTCTCCGTTAATTTCCAAGTTAGATTTCTGTATTTTTCGTTTAAAATTTAAAAAAAGATAATGAAATTTTTTGTAATTTTCGTTATGCGGGTGTTCTACCGTGTATAAAAAATTATATTAAAAAAGTAAAAATATTTTGTACATAAGCGAGGTTTGAACCAGAGTCAAATATTTACCAGCCAGCGACTCTAACCTTTTTTTTAAATAGATTTATTATCACACACGATGTACAGAGGCGTTTACTCTTAACCTATTATATACAGTACACATTCAACCCACAATATAAACAATAACAAAATACTCAATAAAATATCTACACAATTCTTACATTGGGGCACAAAACGATATGAACATTTGGTGAACTGGTTTTACTGACAAAGTCGATGAACACATAAAAAATTGGCCTAAAACTCCCACTTGAAAACAAAGGTATAACTTTAAATTTGTATTCAAAAGACAAAAGCAAAAATTAAGTTTATATTAAATTTAGTGTATTTTTAGTTTTGCCAAATGTTACATACGCCTGGTGCTATTTTTTAATGTTTGAAAGAATTGGTCATAGTAGCATGGATAACCTCAACTGCCGCAGAAAAGATAATTTTCTTGTTACAGTGGCGAAGAAAGTTTTGTGTAGAATAGGCATTGTTCGTCCCTGTAACTCGAAGCCAAAGGGAATACGGAGAATTTCCGTATTTTGTATTTGCGGACTTAACTCCGTTTTTCGTCATTACGGATTGCCTTTCCATATATGCACTGTACATTTCCGCAAAACATTCCGTAAATATACGGAAATTTTTAACAGTGCATGCGCTGTTATTTTATATGAGTGCATTACACATTATTGTGACAAGTGTCATTTCTAACACTAGCACTATACTTTCCTTGTAAGAGTTGTTATTTGTGGAAAAAACAGGCGTGGCTTAGCTGAGGTATTGGACCGTAAGTGAAAGCGTACAAACGAAGTATATTTCAATTCGCCGTTCAAGAGACTGATTTCAAAATTTTAGTATTTCACACCTAGCAGTCTGCTCCTACCTTGAATTTTTAATGTGCAACGAAAACTGATTCAATGATATTTATCTTTGATTCCACCCGACCAAAGCAGGAGATGATGTTACAAGAGTAATACGAGCTCTGATAGTTACGATCAGCTTGAAGTTGAGCAGTGTCCGCAGTGCAAGAACCAGCGCCAACTTCTTGACTGCCGACTGCAAGACAGCTCATTGTGGAAGCTCTTTAAGGTATTCATACATCACTATGCATGTGCAACTGCTGACTGCCGGCGGCTGACTGCACGACCGACGACTGCTCATTCCGAATGGAGCCTTGCTACATTCATTGTTTGAGAAATGGTTTTGTAAACGATTGCTTTTACGTTGACTACGAACGTGTAAATAAATACCTGGATAAAAATGGCGTTGTTTTCACGAAACTTCCGATCCACAAAGTTGTGAATAAGACGCTGCCAGCAATGACGAGAGGCACGGTACAGACAGAGACGCCTTCAGTGCTTCGTCTTCTTGCGACTCTGGCAGGACTCCAGCCCGCTCGACCATATATGTCTCGGTTCGACCAGTTCCCTCCCAATTGTTTTTTTTTTCTAACTACCCTATTACTAGGGACACCCGAATTTCGCGAAAATATTTGCGTACATGCTAGATTTCAACACCCTACGGGCAAACAAGCAATTTTCCTTTGCTTATTGGCGGCATGTGTTTACGAGAAGACATTTTCATATCTG
The DNA here is from genome assembly GCA_029891345.1 of Dryococelus australis. NCBI lineage: Eukaryota > Metazoa > Arthropoda > Insecta > Phasmatodea > Phasmatidae > Dryococelus > Dryococelus australis. The sequence goes on from CM056996.1 coordinate 98,841,460, forward strand.
ACGGTCCAATCAGAATTAGGTTACTCCGATACTGTACGTCTGTGATTCGCGGGCACAAACCTAAGACGTGTGACACCTGTATCATCCAATGACGAAAGTGGATCTGAGCAAAAGTGTTATAAAATACAACTGGTCGTGAAATCTTTCACGAAATTCGGGTGTCTCTACCTATTACTAAGTGTTAAGTGAAAGCCCGGTGGGTAGAGCGGGATATACTGCGTCTTCCCTTACGCCTACAAGGATAGGAAATCATGCAAGGAGACGTGCATCACGGCAAAGAGGGATTGGGCAGCCATGGCCTACGATTGGGGCCATGACTGCCTCCCTAAGTGTACTTATAGTTAAGCTATCACTAGAAGAGACTGGGAAAACCCGGCATAGACACCGTAAAAACCCAGTCGACAGAATAGAATTCCAAATTATCCATGCATTAAATAGAAATGCTACAGGAGACAGAGTGTGTGTGTGACATGCTCGTGTTAATAGAGATGAAAAAGCTAGTAGAGAGAGGGGATGGGAACTATATTTCCTTTTGTCTTGGCAACTGTAGGGAGACACTGGCTTGTAACCAGAGAGGAGCTTGCACACTTCTCTGGTGGGGGAAGTGTCGCTATTGGGCGGCTTCCCTCCGATTCCCCAGTATAACCTGAAAACTAAAGAGCATAATGTGAGTTGCCAGTAAGCGTCGGCGTCAGCGACAGCTGAGCTAACGCTTCCCTCCCAATTGTCATGTGCCCTCCCCTTATACAGTCAGCTGGGAAAACACGATTGTTGCTAGGCTACCCCTTGCCGCATCTCCCTCCGGTGTTTCCAGTGCCTCTCACTGCTAATTTTCCCCCAACTCCTCCCTCATCACATGCCTTTCTCCCTCCCTCAGCTTCGTTCCTTCTCTCTGCGTATGCTCTGATTTGGTTCAGTTATACCTGTACTTGCAGTCCACGTCTGAATTGGTAGCATCATTCAATGAAAAATAGTAACTGAATGTCAGGTAATAAGCTGTCGCTGATCGGCAACTCCATAGACTAAAGATGTGTCGCCCATCGCCGACAGAGCTGTCGACATCACGTGGTCAAAAAGTTATGAAGATATTTGTGTACGGTTGTTTTTTCAGCTCACCCAGGCTTTTATGTAAATAAGTATTTTGAACAAACTGAATTTATTTTAGTTCAGTTAAACTCCTCCATAGGAATGTGCACAAACATTTCAAAAGATTTATTTACAAAAGTACATTTTTGCTAGTCTACAATGCTACAGTGGTTGTAGTGCTGTCGACAAATTCGTGTAATGATGGAGTACGAAGATGGTTCTTGTGCGGCTAGTATGCGCACTTTACTCCACGTCCTCTCTAAGAACGAACGTAAAATAGGGTGGGAACCGATGCCAACGAGTAATGAGAATCACTAAAATACAGCGGAAACCACCATTACATGAAAATCGACCACAGAAGTAAGTATGAGTAAGCTGACACCAATATTCCGTGAAGTAATTTTCAATAATTTCACTGATGTTTAGCCATTTTAGGCTATTTCAGGTTTATAGTACGACTTTTTTGTCACAAATAAAACGAGTAGGTAATAGCAAGTCTTCACTGAAGCTGGTTTGACCTAATGCAACCTATTTTAATGCTTTTATTGTACGAAGATAAAATATTATAAAATTTATATTTGCCTTATACTACACTAGAGTTGACGGGATGGCCATTTTTTATAGCAAGAGAATTGTATTTTGTTGTAAGGTTGTCTGCGTTGTTATTTAAAAAGTTATTTTAAAATTAGTTTGTTAATACGAAGTAATTGAGGATGGAATGATCGTACTAAGATTTTTCCATCCCCCACATTTCAGGCAAAGAAATGTGGGGGCGAGACGTAATCCGTGTACACATACTGACATCAACATTCTTACTCATACCGCACTTAATTGACAGTGACATAGAGCAGAAAATATTCATTTGACCGAGTGCACTGGCATAGAATAACAGTAATAATAAATATTATTATTACTCATGGTTAGAGATAATGGTAAATTGAGATAGTTTTCGAGCCAACATATGATCTATGACACTCTAGCTAGTTTAATTTTTTTATGATTGGATGAACAAGGTTTTGACTCAGCTTAATTGTTTGCATACCAATCACGAACGTTCTGCCTTATAGTATCAGAATCCTCATTGGCCCAGTTAAATGGTGTAGTAGCGTCATACACGCACGACAGCCAATAAGAAAAGAAAACTGTCGGCCATGTGTACAGTACGTTGAATCCTTGCAAACAGTCAGTAACTCGTAATTTGCTTGTTATTGTACCTGAAATACCACTTACGTCAGGAAGTTCTCGTCCGTTCCAGCTTGTCGGGATCGAAACCGTGACCTCTCGAATGCATACAGTAATGTTACATATGTTGCTCACTAGCGTGGAGTGATTGCGTAGAGCGAGGCAGGTGAATCTTAATGAAGTGTAAAGACCAAAGTTTATGAATTCACTTTACTACTACACACGTAAAGATCATGGACAGGACTGGAAAACACTGGCATAGTCTACGTTCTTCTTCTCTTACCAGATACTCATGGTTTTAACCCACGACCAGCCAAGTTTTCTTACAAAAATTATAAAAGTTTAATATCTAAGCCGAAATAAAAATGGCTTCACCGATGGCGTTTCCTTTTGTTAAATGGCAAAAATTACCCAATCGCAAACTTACTTTTCGAAATAGTGAAAATACATAAGGTGAAGATCAAGCGGAAGGAAAAGTGGGGTCAGTGGAGAGGAATGCGGTTAAAAGAGCTCGATGTGCCAAGCACAGGAGATGAAAAGTGCACGGACAAATTTCAAAACTACGAAAATTACTGCTTCACGAAGAAACTCTTTTAAGTGCACTTCTCTAATTGCAACACTTTACAGTAATCGGCATTGAAGCAAGATACTTCTTCCACGAAAGGCTACTACAATTTCATGAGTTTAACTGACGTGTTCGTCAACTTTAAACGGACCCATCACAGAAAATTGTACACTTGTAAATATTAATAGTTTATTTAAATTTTTAACACTTTTTAAAACAGTCATATATATTTATAGTGTATCAGAATTCGAATTTACTGCAATTCGATTAGATATTTATATTAGCTATTCGAGTTGGAATTTTTCGCAACTTAACACTGCACACGCGTAGCTTATCTTCCTATCCTGGTGGTCCCAAATAACTTGTACACTTTTCACACACTTTTTGTTACTCATATGTAATTAGTATAGATAGTATATTCGCGGTTCGTTCATACTTTTCTATTCAAACAATTCATAAATCACCCCATATTTGACGTCTTTGCTTGTTTCCTAAATATGTCACTTATCATAAGCGTTTGATGCTTCTGTTAACATAGAAATACCTCATTTTTGGTTAAATTTAACTTTTACGTACATTTTAAGGATAAATTTTAATATTTAATTAACAACTAAAATTAATAAAGACAGATATAAAATATGTGCACTGGTAATGCCTAGTAATAAATAGTTCTTATGCGAAATTTTATTACACAGAATGCCCACGAATGAGATGCGTTGTCCCTTAGATGTAATTTTCTGGACTTGGTTCTACTTTGCTTTCACGAGGTGGAGGAATATCCTGAAATTAGAACCTTAGCAGGTCTTCAGAAAAGTTTGAAGTTACCGTGAATGAGCTATATACATCAATTTAGCCAATTATTCCGGTAGCAGACTAAAATTGGACCACATGTACCCTGGGCGGATCCAGAAGGGGGTGGGGTCTCCAGATGGGACATGGAACCTCCCCCTAACCCACACATTGACATGAAACTGTCCTATGAATATTTTAAATCAGAAATGAAGTAAAATAATCTTTTGAAATACCTATTTTATTTTATTAACACTTCGAGCGCCGCCGTCGTAATATTAATTTAACTGAGTTGTATGGAGTTTGCCGTGATATTTCGACATCGGCATTCTTTACAGAAACGGGCGAGGAAATATTACTTCGCCTGCACTTTATATAAAGTTTTATGCAAAGAAATATTTAACGTCAGCAACACTCAAAGTGTAAATTACTGAAACGAACAAAGGGGCCACGGTGGCTGAGCGGCTAGCCTGTTCGCCACCCACCAATGTGATCCGGGTTCTCTACCCGGCCGGGTCACTCCCGGATTTTCGCATGTGAAAATCGTGCCGGACGATGCCGTAGGTCAGCAGGTCTTCCCGGGGATCTCCCGTTTCCCCCGCCCTTTCATTCCGGTGCTCCATATTCACCTCAATCACCCTCATCGGCTCTCAAGACCTCAATGTTAAGAGCCGTCCAAATCACTTCACTTCTCTTCACTGAAATGAACAGGATGGATTGTACATTATTTTACATAGGAAAGAAGAACTGATTGGGACACCTTCAACTCGGCATTATACTGGCAGAGAGCTAGTAGACTCACTTCTAGGTTGTCTTCATTGCCAGTATAAATCTGTGCCGCGCCCAAAGTGTTAATTTAATATCAAACTACGACAAAACAGAGCCCTCGTGCCATGTCACACACAGAAAGTTGAGCCCTGCACCAGCAGCACACGCTGCTAACACAAAACATATAAAAATTCCCGAGTTTCTCCATTGCTAGTCGTTTCCCAAGCCCAGCCTTGCCCACTTTCACCCCTAGCTCACAATGACGCAAAGCAAATGAGGAAAGGAAAATATGGAGGGAGCGAGAGGGCGTTGTGATTAGACGGCAATTGCTCGTCGCGCGCAGTTTCGTTACAAATTACAGCCGGTGACTGGGATAACAGGGCAGTTGCTGTCTTAATCACCTTCCCCACCCGCCCCGCCCTGGAGCACACTCCGTCACAAGTGTTACCAACCGCACAGTAACAAATATTCTGTGCTTTTGCAAACGACATTTTGGAAATTAGTTGCCAAAATAATTCCTTGAGGTTCTAAAAGAAAATGGAGCAAATTTAAAATGTATTATTTTTTTCAAATAATTTTAATCTTGGAAATGAAACTGTTTAACTAATTATTTTATAGTTATACTAAATACGTATTTTAAACTTTGTCGTCTGGTTTCGACGCATTTCTTTTACGACTCCAAAAGTTAAACATTCTTTGTAAATTTTATACAAATGTATGCTAACATAAATATATACAAGCGTCTATCGAAACAAATCCCTTTCAGACCACGTGACCCTCGAAATGGGTGACATTCCCAGAAACGATAAATTACTTTGTAGTATTATAATCATCCTCTTTTTACTACATTGTTGTTGTTGATTCAATGCTACATTTTTATAAGATGCGATCTCGCGACTCTACAAAGCAATCGTAATTCTACAAGATTACGTCGGATTACTTACTATACCCTGGTTAGTCTGTACTCTGCCAATTACGGCTTATTCAGCTGGAATTGTGGAGCCAGGGTTGCCACGATTTTCATCTCTTTAGAACAAGTCTTCGGCCTTGTGAAAAACAGGCTTCTGCTCTTGGGACAAAATCTCTTTGTTTTATATGTACCTATGTTTAAGTGTAATTAAAGTAATTATCGTGGACAATACCAGGTAACGTAAAGACGAGAATTGAGTATGTGGGGAGCGAGCGAAATTTAGGTCTCAAGAGCCGATGAGAGTGACCCGCGCACGGAGTTGGAGCAGAATATGATGCGAACGAAAGTTTAGAGCGTGCGGGCTGGGAGTTTGGGTCTCGAGCGGGTGATGTGCACAGTGCGGAGCAGACAAGGGAATGAGAGAATGGTTCAGAAAGGCATCAATGTCTGCGTCGTGACAATATCGATACCCGCCAGCTTCCATCCACCGGACAACCTTCCCTTCACACGCAGAGCCTTGTGGTCGCCTCCACGCATGCGCGACAACGGCAGAACTTCCCCTGTCCCTCCGTCTTCGCCCAAAAACTTCACTCAATGTCGCGCATCGCCCTGACTGCAACTCACTTCTACTTTACACAATGATGTTCCTTGATCTAACTCACATAGCCTGCCTTTCAAAAATGTTTTTATGTCTGGAGCAAGCGGACTGTGTTTACAATATTGCATTGAATTTTAAACCCAGTTTAGCATTATTTTTGTGAGAAAAAATTTACATCTTAAATGCACTTTTTTTTTAATTTTTGAATCTTACACCATCAAATTAGTATAAACGGTAAAAAAATGTTTATACTGTCAAAACATTTATAAATTTTACACTGTGAACATCGTTTACACCGTAAAACATTTTTATAAAATTTTAAACTAGAAAATTGAATAACGATCTTTATATAATAAGTTTTTAGCATGGGGAATACTATGTTGCTCTCTTAAAAGTAACCAATTTCCAAGAACTGTATCATTACAAGCAAAGAAATATAACACAGCACAAACAATTAAGAAACCCAGAAATGTATTCCGATAAACTACCCATCACTCTAGCATTAATGAATTAAAAACTATCAATTATGTTACAATTAAATAAAATCACGAAATACCATAGAAATATAATCTGAGAAACGAATTCCAGGAAACATCCAAGTTCTAAGAAATATATCATGTTACAAATACATTCTAAACAACATTAAAACGAAATTATGCCCCAAATGCCTTTATGCTAAAAATTCCACGAAATTTTATCCCGATTCCAAGAAATATAACATCAAAAACAATCAATTATGTCACATTTAAAAGGAATCAAGTGCAATGGAATACCACCCAAACAAAATGCATTACAATATGTACCAAACACAACAAATTAACACCTAAATGCGAATTTCCAATTAAACAATTCTATCACAGATACCAATCGCATTACATATCAAATGTAATGGATTATCATCTAAATGTGAATGAAGTTACAATTATAAGGATTCATTCACACTGGATGGTAGCTCAAATGCTAATCCAATCAACAAGGGATTGATTACACAATAAATTGAACATCCAATCCCCATCCAGAGATTTATTACATGAAAAAACATATAAAATATTATTTAAAATTCTTTTATTTAGTATCATAATTTTACAAACTTTGTAATACAATATTTTAAGATTTTGATTCTTAACCCACGAATCGTGTTCTTTTGAGAAACCCCTCCATCGAACCAAGGACATATCTCTTTCAATGATTTTGTTAACCAAATGTTCATTTGGAGAAGTTACTTTTAGCAATTCATGTTCATAAAATCCTCCTTTTATTGATTCTCCATCATATGTTTCTAGGCATTACATTCTGGGATGTATTTGTCTAATTGAAATAATGTTAAATATTTCAAAAGACCAATTCACAGTGAAATTTTTCTCAAAGATTCCTTTCTGCTTTGAGATACGTATAAATTCCCCAACTTTAAACTTTGGTTTTCTTTTGTCGATTTTAACATTATTATAAATATTATTCATTAAACCATTATCCATAAATTCTTTAGGAGCCATCTTAATATTTCTATGATATCTGGAATTATAAAATTTAACTATTTCAGGCAAAACATCAATGCATTTGTTAGTACCCCTAGATGTAAAATGTTTATATATTAACTGTTTAATAGATTTGTTGTGACATTCCTTAACACTGGCTTTAAGCTCCGAATACGTTGCATAGTGATTAATACCACATTCGGTCATTTTTTTCCAGAACTGTGCAGAAAAAATCCAGATCCTCTATCGTTTTGGAGGGAATTGGGTGTTCTCTCTTTCAAAATGATCTTCATTGCATCACTAACATGTTTCCAATTTTTGTTTTTCAAAGGTATAACCCAACCATATTTAGAATAAACATCTATTACTGTTAAAATATATTTGTATATCTTATTGTGTGGAAAGAAATGTCATTTCACACAAAACTGCTTGAAAAAGATCATTTAAGCCATGAGTAATAACTCTTCTTCTAGGATAGCTTATCCTTGCAGGAGCGTAAAGCTCTTGAGCAATCTTACTTAACTTCATAGGTAATACAACTGTCTTCTTTCAATTCTTCAATAATAGAAACAATTTTGTTTGTATGTGAATTATTCCCAGACTCTCTAGAAGGGATGAGAAATTTTAATCTATCGACCAATTCATTAGGATTATTCCAATATACAGGTGAAATGTGGTTGTCAATTTCATCTTTATATATTCCACATCCGACAATATCTCCTATTAAATGTATTTTCGGGTGATTTTCTTCTCCTGAACGAATATTAGTATTCGTTCGACAAATTAGTTCTATATATATTTCTTTGAATCAGTGTCAGATTAACCATTTGGAAATTTTTTAAACAATAATTCAAACAACTCTTGACTCAAATCAGTTATGTGATCACCTATATTAATTTTACTGTCAGGCAAAAACATAATCACCGAATCTCCCAGAAACCAGACGTTATCATGCCGATAAACATAAAATGTCGTTTCAAGTGTAGACGAATATTGTTTTAAAGCTAAATAATGTTATGTTAAATGAGAAAGGGATTGCATTTTACTATTCTTTGTTAAAGGTTCTTTTCCATTTTAATTTCTAAAGCTGTTTCATTAGGTTTATTTAACACAGAAAGCAATGTATCCATTCTACATGTAACAGGTTTAAATATTTCTACATTTTTATTATATTAGATTAAATTCAATATATTTATATATTAATTAAGTCGTCGCTTTTCTAACTGATGTAGTAGGTCAATTACTTTGGGATTTTTCAATCTTATCACCTTTACTTCAAACATCTAATTTTGTTAAATTTTAGCTTTCAAATCATTTATAAAATAATTGATTTGTGTTTCCATATCATTATTTTGTTTTCTCAAATCTGTTTGTGTAACTGAACCAAATCTTTTAATAATCAATTCGTCTATTATATATTGTGTTCTTTGTTCTGTTCATGTTTCAAGTTGATTTGTAATAGTAGTGCTTACCACTTCATTAATTACAATTCTTAAATATGCTTGCATTTCTGTAAGTTGTGTTGTAAAAACTATGTTTGTCATAGCGCTAAAATCTTTGCTAAATCCATTTAAATGTTCTTCTATTCCAAATTCACTACCCTACAAATCAGTGGTAATATTGTTTAAAATGATTGCAATTACTCTCGTGTTTTATAAACATTATCATTCAAATCAACTAGATTTATTAATTTCTCCTGAGTATCATTTGATTGTGATATACACATTTAGCATAATAGTGTTTAAGTCTTCCACATAAAGTTTATTTACTGCATTGCTATCTTTCACAGCCATACCCATATTATGTAATATATGTCCATTCAAATCACAATTCCCAACCGCGATTTTTGGTTAAACAGCAACTGTAATGATTGTGTTTTATACTGCTATGTAATAATCATTGTTCTTCGTCTGAAAGCAAAAAACTGTCATATATATATATATATATATATATATATATATATATAGAGAGAGAGAGAGAGAGAGAGAGAGAGAGAGAGAGGAAGTGTTTGTATAATCACCAAAAAACCATATTTTTATTTCCAACAGTAAGAACACATATCTTTAAACTTTGTAAATGTCATAGCGCCTAAAACACAATCATTGTAAATTTCTTGCAGATTCATATTATCCATTTTAAACACAATTACCATAATTTCATTATCATGTAAATTATGTTTTGGTATACATGCATAACTTTGTGATAGATAAAAACAATCAACATTTGAATGTCGACAAAACTGAAATACTGCTGTATTTAACCCTGCAGTCCACACCAAACATCGTCAAAAATAAATACGGAATTAGGAAATGCTTCATTCAGATGCACTATAAATTCTTTATTTGCAAAAGGGAAATATCGCATTCCTTCAAATAACGACAAAATGGTAGCTAATTGTTGATATTTCTCTTGTATTGTTTTAGAAAACATATATACTTTTTCAAATTTAAGTCCATTCGGATGCTCCAACAGCGACATGATAACACAATGTACATTTTATTGTAAATAATGCCATCTCTTCAATTAAATTTTCTTTCATACTTAAAATTACTGGTAGATGTACATTTTGTTTTATAACCTTAATTCTACACAATTGCACAGTATTATGTACCATACTAACGTAAAACTATAAATGTAGGCCTATATATAAGTTTGCATTCAGATGAAAACAATGGCTCGTACTAAACATATCAAAAAAGGTCGCAGTGTATTGAATACATTGATTAATAAATTACCATTTGAATTACATTTACCGAAATACAATTATTGTGGACCAGGTACTAAACTTGCAAAATGTTTGGCAGGGTATGATCAAGGAATAAACTCTTTGGATAATGTGTGTAAAAAACACAATATAGTTTACGATCAAACAAACAATTAGAAATAAAGTCATATAGCGGATACAATTTTAGCAGCAAAACAGCAAATATAAGGAAGAATCTGTCTACATCTACAGGTGGAAAAGCTTGGGTTGTTGATAAAGTTATGCGCGCAAAGGTGAAGAGAGGCATGGAATTAAAATGCAAAACAAAATGAAAAACAAAGAAAGGAGGAATCATTTCATTCCTATTTCCAGCACTGACAGCTCCTGGATCAATCCTCTGAGGGGTTTCGACAATTAGTATAGCAGTTAAATAAAAAAGTAAAGGAATGTATTTGTATTGTTACCCTAAACGTTGGATAAGGACGAAAAATCTCCAAACATGGAAAAAAAATCCACAGAAAAACCTAAATAGTCTTCCAAAATGTGCATTAACAAACAAAGATATTACTGTATTTGTAAAGAAACTAAATATTTCATATTTCCGAGGTGTGTATATGAAAGATCATTTACTAAATAATCCAAATCTTTGTGAATGTATGAATGTTACATTAGATTCGAAACCAAATGAAAGAATGCATTGCTTTGCATTAATTAAAATTCTAAATAAATCATTGTATTATGACAGTTTTGCCGATTTACGTCCTCCATTTGAAATACATAATTATTTAAAAATCATGCAATTAAGGTATAATTACAAAAGGAGCAATTGCTAAATACAATCAATTGCAGTCATTCATGTTTACGTTTCTTGGATATAAATAGGGCATATAAGTAATTGTAATAGTAAAACATATTTGTAATATGTCAATTACGTTGATAATAAGTGGAAATTCGTTGCAATTGCATACAGTATATTTCTAACAGAATTCGTTACTTACGACAGCATACCAGACATTGATATGCATAACGATTTATTTATGGCTAATATTGGTGAAAAAAACATACAAGATTGTGATACTGGTAGGATCTTATGATTTGGATGACCTTAAAACATTCATTAAAGTGGCTTTACCTGAAGATGTACATTTCCGATTAGGTTGAAATCAAAATATGTTAACTAGTGCAATATATAGTAACGTCGATATCGATTTCTCGGAAAACAATTCAATTGCAAATATGTTGGATTATGAATGGAGAGTATATCCAGCTAATCAATTACACAGATCTTCAAAACAGGTTAACGTATTATCGATAAATGTATGTCGCATTAATGTTAATATTGTAGGCCGTTCATATTTGAATGGAAAACCGACAAATACAATACATGAATTCATATGTGCTGTGGCTCCAGGATATAAAATAATTGAAAAACCTAACATGAATATATATATTCCAGTAATAGTGAATTGTGTTAATGAAATAGTTGTTACAATTGTCGATAAAGATGATAAATAATTTATTTTAGAAACAAATAAAATTTTTTTAAAAAAGCTATATAAACAATTTTGTTGCGCTTTACAAACATAATGGGTATTGTGTACGATAGTAAATTCCCACATAAACTAGGTGGTTCTTTTAAGAAATATGGCATTAAAGAAGGTATTTCGAAGAAAGGAAGTATAAAGAGACATAAATGCCAACATAAAATGCTCACTACAAATAAGTTACCCGTGAAGGTAACACAGGCTAAGGAATAGTATTTAAAAGAATCAGGATATACTGTTAATAGAAATATAAGACGTACTTAGTGTTGAAGAACCGATCAGCTATGAAAATGCAATCGCCAATATGGCAATACATGAGTATGAACCATTCTGAGCAGGTCTGTACACGTTTCCATCAGAAATAAGGATTTCGATACAAAATCACGATATTTACAAGTTACTGTCGAAATAAAGTTTAAGGTTTATAGGAGCAATTAAAAAGACAGCCGATGCAAGTAATCCAGCAACTACAAAAATAGTAAGAAATGGAATACTTCATTTAATCGACAGTATTGCATATCTGCTAAATGGTGTGGCAATTGATCAAACAAGAGATGTTGGAATTACTTCTACGATAAAGAACTATTTCTCAGGAATTGTAAACAATCTTTATACAGGGCTTATGGCTGGGTAGAGCAATGCTAGTGAATACTCACTACAAATAAACCCAGGTGGAAAATACGAAGTTGTTATACAGTCAAGTATGGTTTTGGGCTTTGCTGAAGACTAAAAACACGTCATATTAAATGCTAAACAAGAATTTGTAATTCTATTCGACAATACACATTTGAATGCCATACATGATTCAGTTAATAACGAAGAAGGTGTCACATTTGGATTAAGCAATGAGGAATGGTTGATGCTGCATATTGAAATTAATACTCATGAAAATGTTAAGTTTTTAAAATTTACCGAAAAAGGGAAGAATCAAGACACTGCATTCAGATCATGGGGTTTGGAGATGTTTCCAACTCTACCATTAGTTCAAAAAACAGTGTGGAGTGTGAAATCAAGTTTTTTGTCAGAAAAACTGAGATATGTTGTCATTTGTTTTCAAACAAATCGACAAAACAATTTAAAAGCTGATAGATAAATGTTCGATAATCGTGATATGAAAAATATTAAACTGTATCTAAACAGTCAAGCTTACCCCTATGTGGATTTAAATATGAACTTTGCCAATGGGGAATTCCTTATTTCGTATGATATGTATCCAAGGTTTCAGGAAACGTATTATAACAAAAAGAGTTCACCAATCCTAGAACCCAAAACATTTAAAAGTAGAGGAGCGTTATTTGTCTTAGATGTAAACAAACCGGATGACACAATTACAAATAGTGTGGTTGATTCACGAATTGAAATTATTGTAAATACACTCATTCCCACAAGTACGCAAGCTTATGCTCTTAAATTCACAATAGATTAGCGAGTTACAATGTAAGAGATAAGCTGGTGAAAACAATGAATTGAGTCAGTAGATGACGAACCATGGCTACGACGAGATGTTTTGCAATGTGCAAGGATTTCAGTCCTAAGAAAAAAAATTTATCATAAAAGAATTAGCTATTACTGATATGGAACAACAAACAACTGTATACAGCTTCAAATCATGGTTTGGCTGGAAATATCTATCTCCAAATTACAAGAAAACTAATAGATGGGTTACTAACCATCACCGTGGTTTAAAATGGGAGAGTGGATGTATAGAGTATGAGAATATTGCAGATATTTGCAAAGATTACCTAAATAATTGTGAAATATGTGTAGTTGAGCAAAAATGCATTTTCGAAAAATAATAGATATTCAAAATGAATTCAATTGCCCCTCGTTCAAACAATGATGCAAAACATATGGATATAATTCGACATTCTTCTCTGCAGAGGAAAACACAAAATTAATGCTAACACGACCAATGATGCCTGACTGGGGTGAAACAGAGTATCATGATTCTCCTCCCAAACCACCTGTGGATATTATTAGAGTCATATAGCATTATTTAGGATGACTGAAATTTAATTTGATTGTATGTAATCCAATATTTCTTAAAGATGGATCAACAAAACAACAAAGTCACATGCCTGTGTATATAGAAATCAAAATGTAAATTACATATCAGCATGTTATTAGCATGTTGAAGTAAAACCATTTAGAGTTTGTTTTGGAAATAAATAATTGTGTGTATCATCCTGTTGTTGATTATGGCTATATAGTTTGTCTCTTGAAAATGTTTGGAGCAATATATATATATATATACATAGTAAATAAATGTGATGTAAGATGAATCCTTTTGTATGTTTATTTAACCCATTCCTTATAAAAAGTGAACTTGTCTTGGTAAGAAAAATATTTTCTCGGCAGAGAGAGAGAGAGAGAGAGAGAGAGAGAGAGAAAAGAGAGAGAGAGAGAGAGAGAGAGACAGAGAGGGAAATGTTCTGGAAGCAAGCATTATAATCACTTTTCTATAAATAAGTAAATAATATACTATATCAGGTAAGACATGTTTGATATCAGCTAGGTTCGAATTCCGGTTAGATCATGTACAATTGTAAAATTGTAAAAGGAATACCAAATGTAATGCTGTTAATGAAACAAATATAAATTCGTTCGTGCACATGAAAAAGGTAGATATGCTCAATTTTATACATGTTTAAACTTAAGTGAATTGCGTGGAACTTTTCCGATTATACATAATTAACTTAGTAATGTATACTCGCTTCAAAATCTTATACTGTAGCGTTTGCCAATATCTCAAGACATGAAAAAACCATTTCAACATTTTTTCCAATAGTACCATCTACAGAAGCCGAGATTTCAGAGGTTGCCAGTCTGAGTCCAACAAACACCCGCAAAATGCATTTTTGTTTTATTATACCCTGGAAATAACCCAGGCACCTAGCTTTTCACGAAGAAAGCAGCCCTCCCCAACAGGGATGGGGATGGTAGTTCAGGTCAACTATTTTAACCATTAAGAATAGCAAGGTGAAAACATCTTCCTAGCTGTTTGAAGTCTCTCGAGCAAAATACTGTGTTTTCCACTTGATAAAATTAATATTCACATTGGAAGCTACATTACACAGGAAAAAATATACACAATACATATATATTAAAAATGAACAAATATTTATGAAACAAATATCACATCCCCATAATACCGAGCTTTTCTAAATTTTCTAAAATATTATGTAAAATATAATTTTTTTAATATATTTTTTTTAATTTTAATTTTAATCATGGTAGGGTACATTAACAGAACATTTCCGTACATGGGTAGATAAGGTATATTGTGGGTAAGAAAAAATATTTCCTTTAAAAGATTAAAGTAATCTTAGAGAAGCTTAAAAAGGGACTATAGCATGCATGAGTGGTTTTTATAGATAATATTACTTTTCTTTATATAACTTGTATATTATTTTATTAAATACATTGATCTCTAATATATTGCTAATTGTTTTAATTGATTATTAATTAAACTTAATTTATTTGTAATGATTCAGAAATTATTTTAGTGTTAAAATTAATGTTGTTCATTCTTCAAGGATGAACTTCAGCAGACAGGTTTGTCTCTGAGGTTGGAGGTGCCGGCTTGAAGATATTTGAATGTCTGGGTTGCGGGAAGAGAGTCGAATGGGTGTTTGGACTTCTGACTTCTGGTTGGAGGAGAGAAGACAGGCTTCTCGAGCATTTTACCTGAAAATTTTAATTTTTTTTTTATAAATAGGGCTTCAGCCTCTACACCCTTTCCACTCTTTCCAGTTGTTTGTCAGTTCGGTTTGATTTGTGATGTCGCGCTCGTATAAAGAGTATGTTCTTGGCTTATCTAAGCAAAACTTCAACAGAGAACTTGAAGATTTTAATTGGAATTATTTTGATGATGTACTGAATGGACCAGATGTTTTGGCAAAAAAATTTATTTGATCTTTTGGATGTCGACGAACAAAATGATCTACTATACAGCCATTGCTCGTGTCAACACCTTCAATGTCGAGAGCAGTGACGTCTACGCTGATGAATCCAACAGTGATACCTTCGACATTGAAACAAAGTATATTGAATGCTGCACTAACGAAAACGACAGTCACGCCTTTCACGTCGATGTCTGCAACAACATTGAGGTCTGCAGCGATGCCTGCGATGTCGATGTCTGCAACAACATCGGGATCTGCAACAACATCAGAATCTGCAACAACATCGAAGTCTACAGCGGTGCATGCAATGCTGAGGGCTACAGCAGTGCCTGCGACACGAAGGGTTACAGTGGCGCCTGCAAGGCCGAGGGCTACAGAAGCACCTGTGATGCCAAGGGCTACAGCGATGCCTGCAATTCCGAGGGCTACAGCAGTGCCTGCGACACAAAGGGCAACAGCACCGCCTGCGACGCCGAGGTCTACAGCGGCACCTGCGATGCCGAGGGTTGCAGCTCCACCTTCAATGTCGACCTCGATGCCGAGGGCTAAAGCGGCACCTGTAGTGCTGAGGACTACATCGACGCTGAGGACTACAGCGGCGCCTGCAATGCTGACCTCAACACCTTCGACATTGAGATTGGAACCTCTAGATTTATCATCAGCTATCAAAACAGGTGAGATACGTATACAAAAACTAGCAATGTGTTCCTGCTGCAATCCACTGAATTTAAACTCAAATAATGTGTGGGAAGATATAAAAAAAAAAGTTATACCAAGATTTGGAAGAGTTTTTAGAGGTCAATTTTGTGATTTCACCCGAGTCAAGTTTATCATCTCCTGAATTATTGTTATCATCTGAATCACCACAGCGTAATTTAATTTTACCACCCACTCCTCCTTTCATACCTTCACCACAGCAAATTATTTATATTGCTATAACATCACCAACATCATCACCACAAAAGCCTGTTGTTCCAGTAAAGAAAACAGTGATGCTTTCTGACGCACCATAATTTAATTTATTTTTTTCAGTTTTACAATTCTATGTATAATCTAATGTCACATGGTGTTATAGTTTTCAGTTGTAATGTAATTTTATTTTATAAACGTAATGATTTTTCACTGATAATAGGCTGGGGAGTTTTTTTTACAGTTTTAATGATTGAAAGTATAAAGTTGTAACAATTTTAAAAACCATCATTCAAATTGATAAAAAGTTTTACGATTTTAAAGATTTGTTTTACAATTTCAAAGACCTATCATTCAATTCTAAAAAAAGTTTAACAATTTTAAATACATGTTTTACAATTTCATAGACCAATCATTCAATTTAATAAAAAGTTTTACGATTTTAAAGACTTGTTTCACAATTTCAGAGACCAACCATTTAATTTGATAAACATTTCTTTCAATTTAATGAAAAATTTAATGATTTATCATGAAAATGTTGGAAAGTTTTAATAAACTTTATGATTTCAATCATAAAATGATTAACGTTTTTTTCAGTCATAACATACTCTGTTGTGAAAATTTTTTTGCAGTTTTATGGCATAAGATGGTGTTTTTGGTTAAAAAGCTTGCATGGCTTTCACGCGTAATGGTAAAGATGATTAATGATTTCCAGTCGTAACATACTCTGTTGTGATAATTTTTTCTTTCAGTTTTATCATGTAAGAAGGTGTTTTTGGTCAAAGGGCATGTTGATAAAATTTTTGTATTTAACTATATATTATTTGTGATGTAGCACAGGTAGCGATATTTTTAAAGCTTGTAAGGTTTTCATTACTACCATGTTTGATGTGAATATGTAAAGAAATTTTTTTACGGATGTTAACTAAGCTATGTGTTATGGATTTTTTTGAAAGGAAAAGAATTTTGAATAAAATGTTATCTATATAAAATTTGAATACTGTGAGTTGTTATTTATTAGTTTGAAAAATTCCCCATGTCATTACTTTGTGTTTATTACTTAACCAAAATAAAAAATTCTTGTTGAGTATCAGTGTTGCTTTGAATTCAAAATCTGGTAACTGTAAAATAATAATTTTACACGTGTTTGACGTCAAGTTGATGAGGGAGAAAAAACTAGCATTCAAATTTAAATGTAATAAAACAAATAGCCTGAAGAGCTGAGTAGAACTTGCAAAATTTGCCAGAGAGAAACGAACATGTCTGAATGAATTTTTAAAACGGAAGAAAGGAACAGGCTTGAATATCTTGAGAAAACTTTACTGGGCTGTTGGACAATAACTCTAGGGAATTTAATAAAACCGAGAGTCTATTCAGACAAAACCCTTTTCAGGGGCCAGGTAGAAAGAACCCTTGGCATCACACCACAATGTTTCTCCACTGCCTTACAACTGGGAGAGTTCAACCAACCTTTAAATTTTAAAAATATATGTTTTTCCTTTACATCAACAAGATTACAACGGTTGCAGAATAAACACAATGTGGTTTGGTGGTGAAAAACACAGTCATAATTTACACAAAATCAGAAAATAAAATTGAAAAACTTCTTTAAAAAAATTAATTTTTATCTCTTTATATAGTAAATGGATACAAAATTACTGCTATTTTTTTTAATTTACATTAAATTTGACCCTTTTAGAAAAATCAGTTGAAATATTGTGAAGTTTGACTGATTTCAGCTCCGATAGCACTCATTTATAGCTGGATATGTGTTATTTCAGTAATATCACATTGGAAATTTTTTTCTCTAGGGAAAACAAGTTAAAATATATACACATTTCATGGCAGAAATCCAGAAGTGGGAGAACTACATGTACAATATGCACAGATATTAAAAAACACATTGAATATGTATGCACATATCGTGTCTTGCATCATAATAGTTCAACTTAAATAAAGATGTATGTTTGTCATTTCTTAAAAAAAAAGTCTTATTGTTTTTTGGTATGAAAATTAATAATTGATTAGAAAAGTTGTTGGAAAACGGGAATAAAGAGTGCTGGAAAATGGGGGAAAAAATTTGGTGCAAAACTGTTTATATTTAAAATAAAATTTACTGTGCGTTAAGAATATTTTGAATGTATTTCTTAGTGATGAGGAAACTAAAGTTTTGTTGGTGGTATTTGTGAAATTTTATTTAACTGGGAATGCGCTAACCACTTGCATCTCGAAAAAAAAAATAGGAGAAAGATTCAGTGTCCGAGCGAAAATTACAGTTTGTAGAGAGGAGAGAAATAGCCAAGGCCAGTTCAAAATCTGTTGCTGCCTCCCTAGGGAAACCATCGCTTTGACCTTGAAGCAAGCCTCTGTTCATAGCAGAGGCAGCACTCTGGGGGTGAAGGGCCTGACCTCTGTGGATCGACCAGTTCCGAAGATATCCGAAAAAACGCATCACTTGAGTGCTGTAGGGACGGGTTAGTGTGTGGCCTTGAATCGATAGTGCCCTCCATGGACAGGGGCAGTCAACCGAAAAAAACCTTTCTGTCCTTGAGGAGGGCGGGTATAAGGGCTGCGTTGGAAGGGACAGTTCTTGGGCGGTGTGGGCGATGTGGGCAGAGGGGGTGTTTGCCGCTAAACAGGATCTGTGTTGGTTCGACACCAGGGTATGTGTGTGTTCCAGAGTTTTGAAGAGGGCGAAAATGAACTTTGCATTGGAGTGGTGGAGGGGAGGGGACAGATCGCCGAAGACGTGGTAATTGGCAAGGGCTGGGGTGCGTGGACTGAGCATTTCTCCACAAACGCGTTCTTGGCCGATGTAAGGGGAAGAGTGGTTGGCCTTGGGCAGAGCAATGCGGAAATTTCTCGAGGGGTTCCACCATCTTCAGTTGCTCATAGAAGCTTGGACTAGACAGGTGTATACCTCAATAGCTCCTTCATATACACCAAGCTTCGGAGTGTGGTAGCTGCAATATTCGTTAAGCGATATTATATGTTCAGGGGTTCAGATCTCGTTCACAGTAATCGTAAACTATTGTGAAATAGTATAAGTTTTTAATTTATCGGAAAATATAAATTTTTGTGTGATAGCTCGATATAGCACATTCATTATTTTTATAATCGTCTCAAGTATGTTTCTGAGCTCGGTCGACGAAACTTCGTACCATTTACAACAAGTGCCGTGAATTTCACAGACTTTACGGAAAATATTTGTAGTTTGTGCATTATTTTTAAATAATTCAATTTTATACATTTACATACTTGTAGGCCGAATCAATTCGTTAATAGGAATTACGTGGGGAAACAAGTTCTATCAGTCGTTAATTTCAACATTGCCTTTAAGACACCGGCTGTGCTACACGTATATATGCAGGCGCACCTCATATGATCCACTCATTTGTCGAGTGACCTCCGAGGTGGACAGACATCGGCCGCGCTCCACGTATCTAATTGTGCTTATAAGTCTCCACAAATCATATACTAATGTGATTCCCTCAGCAACCTCGCAGCCAGACATACGTGTTTTGGGAGAGGTGCAATTTTATTATGCATGTTAAACAATTAATTTCTGTTTACATGTGGATTACGTTTCTAAAGTTCCTCCTCGCCAGTCTCACAGACAGACGGGCGTGTAAGGTATGTGCGAGATGCGTCGTATATATCTTGTTATTGTGTTCGTTTAATTTATAGGGACATTTTGCTGTAGATAGTTAATTCCATACTCACATAATTGTGTTCGTTCGTTATACTTCTCTCGCATGTAAATTATATTGCTAGTATACAGCTCAGGGTAGTAAATCACATTACATTTAAGACACCCCGAGACTCACGTAATTGCACTTATTATTCACGTAGTTGTGATCGTTTGAAATTTGCGATTCGATGCATTTAATTTATTCATACGTAGAACACTATAAAATTCTCTAACGTTTGAATGCATTCGGAAACAGTCGTCGTCTATTTATCGTTTGTCATTACTAACACGTAAATCCCATCTTTCAAAGTCGCCTATCTACCAACACTGTCTACGAGCAATATCCCTACAAACCCATCGAAATTTTGAAAAATATAAAAAAAAAAAATCTTTAGCACACTTTTGCACTCAACTCAACACCTATATTGCAACATATTGCAACGCACCATTCTGGTCAGTCGCCTCCACTCCAGCACACCACACTGTTAACATCGTACAGAGCTCCCCACAAAAGGAAAGAAAGAAAGAAGTACAACAGAACAAAAAAAAATTTAAAAAATTAACCATTTCAATACATTTAACCCTTTCAATAAATTTAATCATTTCAATATTGGATTGACCCGTTCCATAAATTTAATTAACCCTTTGATATCAAATTAAATAGGTCAATCAAAAAGGCGGCATCCCTTTGTATCTGAAACCCGACTCTACTACTCCTGTTCACATTAAATTATGGCGCCTGCGAGAGAGCGCAAGCGAGTATACAACTTCGTGCTTTCTCTGTGCTCTCGCTCTTTCGCGCTCTCTCCGACGAATTGAGACGACCA
Organism: Dryococelus australis; assembly: GCA_029891345.1. Taxonomy (NCBI): domain Eukaryota; kingdom Metazoa; phylum Arthropoda; class Insecta; order Phasmatodea; family Phasmatidae; genus Dryococelus; species Dryococelus australis. The sequence continues at coordinate 98,862,413 of CM056996.1, forward strand.
GCGAGCGTTCTCTCTGACGTCATAATGACGTCGTCGCGAGAGCAAGAGTGCGAGAGAGCGCTCTGCGAGCCAACTGAGACACGGCTTGTGTTCCGTCGCAAAGCTACGGGAGGCATTGGATGGGCGGAGATCGAGGTTAGCGGCTTGCTACAGTAGTATGCACGACTTCAAAACGCGCACCTTCGAGCTGTGTTATTCTTGTCGCAGCCCTCGATGAAGAAAATTTCCAACAGACGCCAAGTTCTCAGTTGTTGTACTAGTTGTATGAATTTTATTATTGCGGATATTTTTCTTTCGCTTCAGAATCAGATTTAATTACGAACGCCGGAAAAGTTGGAACTAAATTCACACAACTTGTTCGCATTTTCCGACATAGCAGCTCGGAAATTACGTTTTCGCATATTTTGAAAAACTCCATTGTAATATTCACAGAAAGAAAGACGACCTCCAAATTATTTCCTGAAGTCCTCTGAAACGTTTTCTTTCCCTAATACAGTACATTAGAAATCAATTTATAGCTCTCGAAGCGTATATTCTCTACAGTAAAACGCCGAAAGACGAGCAATATCCTGACTTAACGTACCAATTAAAATCCTAATTGTTATTATTTTTATTTGATCAATTGTTGTTTCTGTTTGTATGGCGGATGGCTGATCAGAAAGGAGGTTAAGAACCAAATCCAACTTAAAATTAAATATAAGAGAGACCCCCACGCCCATGGTTTTGGCTAGGATGCGAACCCGTAATATTGTAGTCCGGAAGTAAGGACTTTGCGACAGTAGTTTGTCCACCCCTGCGACAAAACGTTCCACGGAAAAGAGAGCACGTCATTGTAATTGCGTTGACTTTCATTGCGGAGTAAGACTAGTGGACTTCACTGCCGCATTATCGACTCGTGTTGATAGTAATGGCGACGTGTTTATTAATGTCAGGTGTTCGTAACCGCCATTGTAATGCCAACGTTATTCTTTCTCACATAACTCCTCCATAATCTCTCGCTGCACGGAGTAATTGTCACCAGCGCGCGAACCAACCAAAACGGATACAACTTCTAGTAAAAATTGTTTTCTGTAATGATACGGATATGAAACAAACAAAAAAAAACCACACTCTGCTATGCAGTCAAATAAAACTGTTCACTTTAATTTAATTATTGTATTCGTAATTTTTTTAATGGGAATAAAATTTTATTGGTCGTTCAGTATATACTCTCTTATAAATTTTAATACAGGACGCCTCTTATCTTTAAAATAAGTCCAACTCTATCTCAGCAATGCCATGGGTTCTTAAAACAAAATATAAGATCTTGAAACGATTAAAAATTGCAAATACTTTTTGACAAACTTACTGCTCTTCATGTAGAATGAGAAATCAAACCAGCATAAATAATATCTTCAATAACTCGAATTTCAACTGAACAAACATCAATACCATTACCTGAAAAAATAACTAAAGATAACATAGAACAGTCAATTTTCTACCATAGACTCTAGATGAGGTAGACCGCTTGTTCGTCTTCTGCGCATGTACCCAACATTGACCCCCCAAAGGAACACAACTGTCAAAGTCACACGGTCAACATTGATTAAGGTGTTGGTTTGTATCATAGTTTTTAAATGACAAGTCGTTTTACCAGTTCAAATTTAATCAAAACGTATAATTAATTGATCACAGGAAGTATAAAAACATCTCAAAAGCACTTGTTTACTAAACAGCGTTCTAACCTCAAATCCAATCAACGCTATCTTTGCAAGTCGTGTTGGCAGTTCAATGTTGGGACACGGAGATTGGTTGTGCACAGCCAGCGAGATCGGTCTACCCCATCTTTAGTCTACGTTCTCCACAGTGCCTCTCCATGAGGGTGACGATCCAGACGTAGTCGATCTTCAGCCGCATAGTCTTCTAAGGAGATTGGACTTCTCAGTTATGTCTCTCGCGGCCAATGGTTAGGTCCGTAATTATAATTCATGCTTTCACTTATTATCTTTTTTAATGTAACACTCGGAACAAAGAGGCTCCCTTAAAGTATTGCTTACGACATTCTATTATATTGCAATACTCTCACTTGTAGGTATTTATACAAAATTCTCTTGGGCAAAATTCACAACATAAGTGATGGGCAAAATAGAATGAAAACAATTCGAATATTCGATTGTGGCATTATAATCGAATTTTCGTTCTTTGTCTCTGGTATTCGAATGAATCATTCGGTTTGAAGTTTTCCTTTTCGACAAAAGATGGCATTTGCGTAATTTTTTAAGGTCATTGGCAATTGACATTTAACTTTGCTATTTTTGTTCAAAGATTTAAAATTTTCTCTGTGCATTTTTCTTTAAACGCAGTTTATGTTGAATACTCTACTAAAGGGAAGCAATATTTCACCCAAAATACGCTTTGAAAATGAAGAATTATTCGCTTCACTCATGCGAATGTTCATCGTTATGTGAATGTTATTACAAATCGTGAAAAAGCACGCGGCCTTTGATATCATCCGTACAGCCAGCAAAACTCCAAATTTCGAATACAATAAACGCCGAAGGAAAAAAAAACGTGATTAAACAGGGCAGCAAATTCCTTAAAACTTGCCAAAGCCACCAATCGAAAGTTCATTAAACTCGAAAAACGTCAAACGGCACACACAAAGTGACGTCGCAACCCTGACGCCGAGATTCAAAAATCCGAACCGTCACAGACAGCGGCTACAGAAGAACTTAACATGACACACAGATGTGACGTCAAAGCTAGACAGAATTTCATATTAAATGTTCACAAGACTCGACCAAATCTGCCCATCAAGTATGTTAGTTGGCAGTTGGGAAATTCTAAAACGGCAAGTTATTCTTATAATATCCAATATTTTAAAGGCGTAAATATTAAGTGTTATACATCACCAGACTCGTCTTTTCAAGGCGCATACAATCACGATATCTTAATAAAATTATTTTAACAATTATTTTTTAAATTTAAATATATATTTTTGTAACTAAAACATGTCAAGACATAAGTATTAAGTGTTATATATCACTGGACTCATCTTTTCAAGGCGCATATACGCTTGTGATGTCATACCACCATTCTGTATCGTATTTTCATGCTCTATAGTTATATGCTGTCTCTCTCTTTCTCTCTTGTCTCTCTTTATCTCTTTCCTTTCTCTTTCTCTCCTCTCTTGTCTCTCTTTCGTTTCTCTCTCACTCTCTCATTTCATATCTTCCTCTGTTTTCTTTCTATCAGTCCATAGGGTTTTTCGGAGTCCTCCAATTTTTTTTATTTCATTTCATTCTTTTTCTCTCTTGTCTCTCACTTTCGCTTTCTCTCATTCCATCTCTTGTCCCCCTCTCTTTCTCGCTTGTCTCTCATTCCATTTCTTGTCTCTCTTTCTTTCATTCCATCACTTTCTCGCTTGTCTCTCTATCAGTCCATAGTTTTCTTGGAATCCTCCCATTTTTACTGTTTCGTTTCTCTCTTTCTCTTTCTTTCTCTATTTCCTTTCTCTCTTGTCTTTCACAGTCGCTTTCTCTCTTTCCTTTCTCTCTTGTCTCACAGTCGCTTTCTCTCTTTCCTTTTTCTCTTGTCTCGTTCTCTTCTTCTCTCTTGTCTCACTTTCGTTTCTCTTTTTCTCTCTATCAGTCCATAGGTTTTTTCGGAGTCCTCCCATTTTTTGTTTTTGTTGTTTCGTTCTCTTTCCTTTCTCTCTTGTCTCTCTCATTAGTCCGACCTAATTACTCACACTTGTTCGATTATCCGCATTTGCTTCAGTGTTAACTTATACTTGTTTGTCTCCGCCGTATACATCGCCTGCTAGAGCGCGCGAATCACCAATGTGAATATTTACTGCCTTCCCTACCTTCCCTCTCTGAAAGCTGCGCGAAGATTATTTTCTCACTTGAACTTTATTCTAACAATTTTTTTTGCACATTTTCTATTGGAAATCGGAAAGTTTCGTTTTGAAACAAATCTCGATATTTACATGTTACGAGAAATTAATTTATTAGTATAATAAATATAAAATATTAATATTAAAAACTGTTTATGCTCGCAAAGACACTTGCGTACCTACACAATGGCCTCGTAAACAGAACGTTTGGAAATTCACATATTTTGGCATCGCCCATAATTCAATACAGATAGAGAGTGGGCCTAAAAAAAATTGTGACAATTTATTCTAGGCGAACAGGTATTTGCCACCACCAAAATGGTGGCTTTAAATAACAAAATTAAGTCGTGGGTTGAGAAGCACAAAATGGCGGGAAACGGAACGTCGTTGCTATAGAACTGCATTGAGAGTATTGACACAATCACATTTTTTTATTATTGTTAGTTTTACGTCTTTAAAAGTAATCAAAATAGTGATCATACTACACATATAGGTATCCTATAATTTATCTTTAAAAATCGTACTATCCGGAAACGTGTGTATGTTGTAGTGATTTCATCACCGCCAAAGAGAGTTGTTATAGAAGTGTTGGCACACGTGCAGAAGCAGTGAGTAGGTCATAGCACTGGTGGAACGACATAACACACCGACACCGCTTTGCGTGACTCGATGACAATCTGTGTTCTCTAGCAGAACAATGTCGCATCATTGTGTTCCATCATGACCTGTTTATTCCACATCAAGTGGCCGTTGCCTGCAGATACATTACACCAGACGGTTCCAGCACTAAAGCTGCCTGGGCCGCGGTGGTTGAGTGGTTAGACTGCTCGCCCCCCATCAACGCGAACCTGGTTCAATACCCGACCGGGTCGCTACCGGATTTTCGCAAGTGGGAATCGTGCTGGACGATGCCGTTGGTCGGTGGGTTTTCTTGGGGATCTCCCGTTTCCCCCGCCCTTACATTCCGGCTGTTCCATTCTTACCTCTTTTCACCTTCATCTGCTCTCAAGACCTCGTTGTTAAGAGCCGTCAAAACCTCTCAACTCAATTCAACTAGAACTTCCGAGCTTTCACAGTGTTATTACGACATTAATTACCTATGTTATACACAAAATATATGCGATTTTAATTTGGTGACAAGCCATGCATTTTAAACACGTGAATGTTCGTTCTGTAGTTAGAACTGGATCTTTAAAACGGCCTGTAGAGATGGTGCCAATATTAACCACGAAAAAACAAAAGGACAGAATGATGTGGAACCAAATCCAGAGTAAACTGGGCTTCTCGTAAGCTGATAACCCGAGAACAAATAATCTAAACTCAACTGTACAGCGAACTATCAAATCTAACACAACGGCTACTAATCTTTCGAATATTTCCAATTTGTCTTGTATGTTATACAGTATTAATGACGTATTGTTCGACGTCACGAGCTTTGTACCTTGAGTTTTGTATATTAAACAACAATTATTGATTTTATTTTCTATGGTTGTATGTATGCAATGTACAGAATTTTAAACACTTTATTTGTGATTGCGTTTCATCTAACTGCGCGCGACGGTAGTCTCTGTACACTATAACCCCCCCCCCCCCCCACCAATTCGAACCATGTTAGTCCGAAAGTTCAGTTAATAAGAAGGAACTTTTTCTTTTTTGTTTTAGTTAGGAAAACTTAAGATGTAAACAAATATATATTGCGCATGTATAAACACGTTTTTGACAGCGTAATATTAGTTAAAAGTGAGTTTAGTTCAGACAAGTAGCGGCATCTATAAGTTGCTCACGGTAAAGTGAGTACTTCTGAGGCCCTAGTTACTTTTTTCTTTCAGAAATTCTTTGCAATTTAACAACCTTTTAAATAAAATTGCCATGTAAATAATAAACACAGTGTGTATATTCCACCGCACTCGGAAGTTAACATCTAAGACTAAAATAAAACATATTTATCGGATATTATTCCAAATGAGAGGGCTAATAAGTGCTCACTATACCGTGAATAGGCTATAGGCGAGGTGACTGAACTTGGTTCATTCGCTGAGGTACCGTGTATTTGCTACATGCTACACCGCCCATACAATAAAAATAGTACGTAGGCCGCGTAATTTTAATGTTAAATAATTTCTAGTTAAATTAGTTCAGTTTCTAGTTATATTAGTTCGGATAATCTGAACATCGGCAAATGCGAACTGACCTCGGGTCCCGATTAGTTCAGTTTGGCGGGGTTGAAATGCACTTAGTTCAAGGACGGTACTGCCTTCGATCCGGGTGTAGGTTTGCGCGTGTTACTTGCGAGGATTCAGCTGCAGGTCGTCGCAGCTGACGGAGTAAGTGAAGTTAGTCTAATGTTGAAACGGGAGCTGGAATCCTGGTCACTCCGCAACCATCGATAGAGGCTGTTCAGGATAAAGTGAGCACTTTTGAAATCAACCTTAGAAAAAATTCACTGCATGTATTTTAAAGAGCGCACTGAGTGACATGCACACATTAATGTTGGTAATGGTGGAGGGGAAAGTAGTTCCATATATTAACGTCGAACGAAAAGAGTTAGGTAACCATTTGTTATAACATAACATTACTTCTCTCGCTTTCTGTATTTTTTTAATGCATCGAAGTGTAAAAATGAGCAGATTTGTATAATACTTACTTTTCTAATAAGTTCACAACTTCAATTGACCGACGCATGAATAAAGTGATGAAACCTATGACAATGTTAATTTTACATATGGCGGAAGAACACACAACGTATATACAAGTAGGTCTTAAGCAGGGCTTTCAAAAGTGCTCATTTTACCGTGAACAACCTATACATGTATACACCACACCAAATTGAAATTAATTTAGCATAAAATATAATTTGGTTGTCTTCATGGCTAAAACTGCATTTAAAAGAAGACAGTTCAATTACATACTATGGAAAAAATAAATAATGAAATACATTAATTTCAAAGTTATTTTTAAAATATATTTTTAAAATTGCTTCGAATCTGCTGATTTTCTATGAAGTTCATTGATGTGATCTTTGAATGTGGTGCAATGGGGGTGAATGACTAAATGAAGATTTTTGGACATTCGCCATTGCGATGCAGATGTCTGTCATGGGAAAAACAAAATAAAACAAAAAAAAAATACTTTAAAAAGACAAGTAACCTACAATCTAAAAATTTAATTGTACTTTTATAAAAAAAAAATGTTGGAAACCCAGTTGCCACGCAAATCCTTTGTAAAACTACAACAAACAGTTTTTTTTATAAAATCTGCGAAACATACATTTGTAGTATTACAAATGATAGCCTTGTATTATAACTTACATTACTGAGAGGTGTACATTAAATTATTTTTTCTTCTAGAAAACACATGTGATGAATTAATAACAGAGAATAACTAACAAAAAAATTTCAAAATACAATTTACGAAAAAAACTAACTTTGCAACTCACATCCCTTGTATAATTAATGCACAATCTTAACCACAAGACCAATTCGCCATATGAACTGAGCACTTATTTTTACAGTAAATATAACTGCAAATACCCACAAATATTAAGGAAGTTATTTGATTAAGAAGAATACATTTATTTAATTTTAAGAGTTCTGTGTACCTAGGAAACATTAACAGTTAATGAGTAATACGGTCATGTTTGATTGAAATTGTCATTTTATTATGATTATTTGCGTTGTTAAAAATTATTACATTATTCAAACGTGCAATACATTAATTTTTGCATGCAACTAGACACTACATCACCCATAGTTTTTGCACAAGCAGCTGTATATGCTTTTACGTTGTTGAGTATCCGCCATTTTGGTGAAGCTCGTGGAAACGGGTCAGTAAGTACAAACATTTCTTGAGGTCTATTACAAACACGGCCCTTGAAGTTTTACAAAGGAGTAGTTTTAATAGCTACTGCAATTGTAAATAAACATTTTATGTACATATTTCCCTGTTTTACTAAATAATTTTACCATCATAAATGCATGTAGCTATTGTCTGTTAGCGGTAAAATGAGCACTTTTGAAAGCCCTGCTTAATATCTACTTGTATGCAAGTTGTGTATTCTTCCACCTTATGTAAAATTAACGGTGCCATGGGCCTCATCACTTTATGCATGCGTCGGACAAGTGAAACTGTGAAATTATTATAAAAGTATATATTTTACAAATATGCCCGTTTTTACACTTCGGTGCATTAAAAAAGTCAAAAGCGAAAGAAATAATTTAAGTTATCACAAATGATTACCTAACACTGTATATTCGACATTAAGATATGGAACTACTTTCCATTCATCGTTACCAACTTGACTGGGCGCATGGCACTAGGTGCGCCCGTTAAAATGTATGCAGTTAGGGGCAGTGACTTTATTCGATGGTTGGTTTCAGAAGTGCTCACTTTATCGTGAATATTCTTTACATTTGAGTTCCTAGGAACATTATCGAGTGAAGAGGTTTGGACAGCTTGGTCTTGAGAGCCGATGAGGGTGATTGAGGTGAGTATGGAGCAGCGATTGAATGAAAGGGCGGGGGGGAGGAATGAGAAATCCCCGAGAAAACCCGCCAACCAACCGCATCGTACGCCACAAATCTCTCATTCGAAAATCCGCGAGTACCCGGCCGGGATTTAGCCCGGTTGGCCTTGGTGGGAGGCGAGGAATATTAGTGTAAAATTACAAATACTGTACTCATTTGAGAAAATTACACATAAAAATGTAAAGTTACAAAAAATTTGTCTGTAAATATACGCTCACGGGTACTTCAGAATGTACCTAATGTAAGTTTACTTATGCAAAGGTCATTGTAAAATTGCACAATGGAAGATGTACAACTACACTGACCTGTACCAGTAAAAATACACAATTTAAGGTTTTTATACAGAGAATAGGCGTGTTTATACACGTACTTTTAAATGTGTAAATTAACACGAACATTATGTTTACTATGCCATACATTCATGTATTTTCACGAAACACTTGTACTCCCTGAATTCTTAAGAACATTTGTGTAAAATCACACGTACTGTAGTTGTTTTTACGAATTACACATAATAATAAGTAAAATTACAAAAAAATTAGTTTAAATTTACATTCATTTTTTACAGTGTTTCGTTTATTCTGGATAAACTTACCAATTGACAGCCGCGTAAATGTTTGGGTCGTGTACTAGTGCGGCAATATTTTACTGCATATTTACCAATAGGTAATGTTTGTAATTCGTTTCGAGGAAAACCAGGTTTCAGAGTCTCTGTAAAAAAAAACAGAGGATTAGTAAATATAAATGCAAAGTAAGTTTATATTTTCCTATTTGCTTATTAAGTTGTAGGCATCCGAATCAACTTCCAAGAAACCAAAAACTACATAGTTTTGTAATGTTTTCCTTGCGCGTAATTCTCAACTGTGCAAAACACATTATTAATTAAGAGTACTTCATACCTATCCTGCAGCCGCAGAATTTAAATCGGGAAATAAATATTAAACGAATTCCTTCTCGTTGCAACAGTTTTAAAGATAACCGTTTCAAAAAATATATATTCTTTGTAGTGATGGGTAATTACATCATTTTGTAATTAGAATGAATCAATTACGATTATATTTTTAACCGAATAAATGATCGGTAAAAATAATAGATTATCTTGTTCTAATCCATAAATAAAAATTGACCGCAAATACTATATATTTCTATACATTTGTTCTGAACTATTCTCAATGAATTTGTTTCTGTTTATTTTTAATAATTTCTGCTATTTTGAAAATTTGTTTCAAAATTATATTTCATATTTTTAATAAATATTAAACATGTAGGTACCTGCAATGTTTTATTTTGTTTAAGTATAAACAGCTGGAAAGTCGTTAATAATCTAATTGTTTTAATATAATCGCTGAATCGATTATAATTAAATAATCTAATAATCGATTATTTTACAAGCGGTTATCCCATCACTATTTTCTTTGTGATATCTCTTAAAGAATATTGCCGCGTTAAAAAAATCTTGGCAAATTTTTATATTTAATATTTGTTTTCTTAATATTTTACAAAAATATATATTTTACAAAAAAAAAAAAAGTTGAATGAATAACATTTTTTGAAACTTTTTGAACATGGCAGTATACCTTTTGAAATGTCACGTAGAATCATTTTTCTTTGAAACTGACGCGTCTAGAATAAACTTCTTTGACATTGATTATCCATTTAAAATCCGTGGCTACAGGTTTGGTAGGCAGAGCCCTCACGGGAGAAATAAGCGTTGTGTAAAATATGTACAGAGCGCCATACCGCAGATAAACACGTTACAAACCACAAAAGTAGCACAAACATTGTCAACAGAATAGGCTACATATCAAGTGGAGTATAGACATATCTTCAGAAACAAAACATTCTGCAACCGATAGTACGAATTGACTCTTACAAGTGTATGTCATTTGAGAGTTTTGACTGTGGCATCGCCATAGTGTCGAACTTCAGGTTTTGCGAAAGTGCCTCACACGAAAAAATGTTTAATTAATTTGCAATAGTCTGTTCTCCCGTGAATTGCTTTACAAAATGTTTGGGATACAAATTTTTACATATTTAATCTACATTCACACTTCTGTTCATATATATATATATATATATATATATATATATATATATATATATATGTGTGTGTGTGTGTGTGTGTGTGTGTGTGTGTGTGTGTGTGTGTGTGTGTGTGTGTGTGTGTGTGTGTGTGTGTGTGTGTGTGTGCGTGTGTCTTTGTAGCCATTGACATTTTGCCCTACAAGAAAAGGCCGGGAATCACAGTACTTCCTTAGAATTGCCTAAGATTTTCGATAGTCTGGAGCAAGTAGTGACGTACGGAACAAATTATTGCTTCAAGCCACAAAGGCAGCCAATGAAACAGTAATTATCTGAGTCAGTAATTCTGTGTAACTTCGAAGGCAGTCAGATAAGGTCACAACTCTAAATATTTTCGAAAAAAAGACAAAGATAGTGAAATACAGTTTTTACAAGCCTAGAGATTTAACGCATGTATGTAGTACATAGTAAGCATGACCTTTCAAAGAATGATCGTTACCGTGCAAGTTCCCTGGCCATCTATTCAATACTACACGTTTTAGATAACGTGACTTGTATTCACAGTTATGTCAACTTAGCATGCCACTGATAGGAAACCGTTATTTTTAGCAGCTAATTTGACGGTTTGAACCTTGAGATACATCAGCCAGGGATCGCTAATGGTGCGTTGTTACGCACTTTAAATACCTATTTAAATCTAAACAGAAAACTGCAAAAGACGTGAAAATTTTCGCCAAGTAAGGGGGAACCATGGCACGCTATATTGAGCAGTCGCAAGCACAACATTCACGTCATGTATTCACTTGGAATATTTTAAAGAACGACAGCCTATAATTCTTTTTTTTTTTACCTTCATTCTAAACGGCTCCAAAGTAACGTTTGAAACACGCAAGCTGTACTGAAAGTATTATTTCCGAACTTTTTAACTGTGTGATTTTTTTTTTTAGAAGAAACAAAAACGGCTCAGAATACGAGTGATATATTTTTAAAACGCGTATTTCAATCATGTCGCAGCACGGTTTACAATGCTGCTAAGTTAAAATTTGTTTATTGTTTTCAAAATCCGTATCAACTACTAGCAGGGCAGACTAAACAAGAAATGACATTACTTCACATGCTGGAAGTTGCGGAAACATGTCTACATGTAATAGTTATCAAATAAACGACTCAAGTAGTTTTTGCTCACGAGCTTGAATTGCAATGCTAAGCCTTATACCGGATGTTGCAGGGGGAAACAGGACATACGTTAAGATGTGATATTATGGACCATTCTATTCGCAATGGTGTCCGAGATACAGCTTGAAACTGACAAGAATGGGAACGGTAGAGGTGGTAGTAAATGAACACATCGGTAGACCTACGTGCTGGGTTTTATTGTGTAAATTCCCTTTACAATACGTGTTCCAAAATGCCACCGCCAACTTCAGCTCGTGTAGTAAGATGCTTCTATAAGGTGCGCACAAGCATTTAAAACGCGAGCAAGAAATTACTCCTTTGTTCACGCTTTTTGCCTGTAGACGTCTGTCTTCAATCAATCCCACAAACAATAATCTAGCGGAGCGATGTCGGGTGACCGTGGTGGCCAAGCAGCAGTACCAACGGCCAGGATAAGTTTCAATGAGGTCTAGTACCACTGGTCGTGTGGAATGTGCAGGGGCTCCATCCTGTTGCAAGTACATTCCAGCCCTTGTTGCCAAATATAACGTCTTCCAAGTACTCCGGCAACAGATTCTGCAGGAAGTGCAGGTGCCGTTATCCGTTAAGACGGTTGTCTAAATCAACTGGATCAATGTGTTAGTTATCAATGATACCGCACCACACGTTCACTGATAAACGAAACCGTACGTGTCACATAGCTGTGTCTCACACAACATTGCGAACAGAGCATATGTTTATTGGTGTTTTCTCTTCAGAATGGTCCATTATATCATCTCTTAACGTATGTCCGTTTCCTCCTGAAACGTCTTGTATTTCCTATTCTCAACGTTGACACTTTACACCACAGGGAAAAATTTAGTAGCAAAGTAAGTCTGCACAAGGTACATGTTATATCCATACACTAAAGATGTGGTAGACCGATCTCGCTGGCTGCGCACAACCACTCTCCGTGTCCCAATATTGAATTGCTTTTCTGCCAACATGACTTGTAAAAACGGCGTGGATTGGAGTTGAGGTTAGGATACTGTTTAATAATCAAGTGCTTTGAGATGTTTTATACTTCCTGTAACAAATGTGTAATACAGTTTGATTAAATTCAAATTGGTAAAAGTAAATTATTAATGTAACAGTGCTTGCCATATAAAAAATAAGATATAAACACTCACGTTCATCACAGTTGATCATGTGACTTTAACAGTTGTGTGGCTTTGGTAGGTCAATGTTGGTTACATGCGCAAAAGACGAATAATCGTCCTACCTCATTTCTAGTTTACAGTTGTATCCGCAGTAGTTGTATTTCAATATGTATCTGAGGAACGCAATGAATACGTGTTTTCAACACGATTGGAAGCGACTTACGAAAATCAACCTTTGAAAAAACACTCTAGGCATAATATGTCACCTGTTTTTTCAATGACCTGTATTCCATATATATATATATATATATATATATATATATATATATATATATATATATATATATATATATATATATATATAAACACTGTGGTTAACTTTAGAGTACTGTATTATTAAATAAATGAACCTTTACCTTAATATCTTCTATAACTTGTAATATTTATTTATTTTTTTTAATGTGATTCAACAATAGCGAGTACAACGACGTGTTGGCAACGACCGGTCATAAATAGTTCACACATAAAATATTATTTTAACCTCGTTTTTTAGTACACTACTTGTAAATTAAACGGTGCCTATCGAAATATTTAAGTAGCCCCGATGGCAACATATCTCATTTTTACAGTTTCAAGTAACAGCGGAAAATATCGTGAGTAGGCCGTAATGGTACGGCATTGTTTTATCGAGCGAGAAAGCAATTGAAAAACTGTCTGCTGGCGAGGCTTGTCGCACTCGTTCTCTTTCTTCGTCTCTTTCACACTCGGAAAATTTCACTTCGCTAGTTAGCAAGGAAATTATACATGTTTTCAATCCTAGCATATTTCATACTTATTACAGCAAAATAATCATTTTTGAATTTTTAATTTACAACTGAAAAGAGATTTTAATGTTTGAATACTTAATTTAATATATTTAGATATGATGGCGAGGCAGTTACCTAGTGAAGTTGGCAGACGTGGCGAGCCATGACATAGCGTGTTGCTTTTTGTCAAACGAAACGTAAATTATTCTTACTCCGAAAAATACTTCAAATTAATACATCACGTTTGTAGAAGTTGTGTTTTTTAAACCTACCTAGGCAAGTTACGATGTTGTGATAAATCTGTGTTTCCACGGTAGTAATAAATATATTGTGATGTATATTTCGTTAATTATTGCGTCTGTGAAATGACGTGCCTTTGTGCATAGTGGTCAATACGCTGACCCTGTGTGTGCGTGATTTAAAATATTTGATTAGCACTATTTATACGTTTTAACTGTGGACTGCTTTTATGACGAAGTTAATTATTTACATCCACATCTGTTTATTTATCACAATATTGTACCTTTGCTCTAAGGGGTTTGAAACACAGTCGTTTAACGTGATTTGCCACAATCCCAGAAGAAAAATACTAAGTTCAGCCCAATAAATTTCAATAAACCTAATAATCAGTAAGTAGCAATACATATAAATACGAGCGGAATAAAAGTTATCGTAGGCTTATTTGTGTGCATGTTCACCGCTATCTTTTAAAGTTCGTATGACATAAATGAGAAACACGAGTTGCGTGCTTGAATTCAATGTGCCTTTTTCGTTTGGTTGTTCCTTCGTTTTAATATTTATGTCAACTGAGGCCGTCCTTTTATAGAAATGACCCAATACATAGCAATAACAAAAGGATAATTAGTACAACCCTTTACCTCGCAGTTGTAACAGTGTTAAACACAGTCGCAGAAAAAAAAAAAAACTAACGTGCATTACATGTATTGAGCTACGTCGTGGAAAACAAATATGTTAATGTAAAATAACCGTAAGAACTGTCGTCAATTCAGGCATTTTTAAAACGTCACAAAGTTCACCTAAATAATGCTAGAGGCCTAAACTGTGAATATTCGTACGGAATGGTTTTTGGAATATGACAGAATTCTTTGAAAATATGTAAACGATAAACAACACATTTGATAGGTATAAAAGTAGAAGTCACATTTCAATGTTTATTTTTAGATGTAACGAAAGTATACGAACATATGTGCACACACAATGTAATATAAACATTGATTTTGACAGATGCTACATGGCAGTCACATGGCAATGTTTGTTTACATTTGGCGGAAGGATACGAAACGGGCCTGAAATTAGATATTTAGCAGGGCTCCGAAAAAGTTGCTTCCAATGGGGGATGGACTATAGGGCTTAACGTCTCTTCGACAGCGAAGTCACAGAGTAGGTGAGTAGAAAGAGGCTAAGTGGCGCGGCGGTTACTTTCACGTGCGTGAACCCGTTCTGATTGACCGCGTGAGGATCTGGGAACGGATATTTGAGTCTGATTGAATACTGCCTGCGTACTACGAGATTTTTGAGGTGAATAAGTCTTTAAATTAGCAACCATAGTGGGAGACAATCCAGAAAATTTGATGATAACATAGTCGGGGGCTACAGTTTGGCATTGCAACTCCGAATCTATCATCTACATTCGAAATTCAACTACACCTTCGATTGCCAAAGAATCAAAGAATAAAAATTAAAAAAATAGAGTGAGGGCTGAGAAGCGCCACGCGGGGGGAGGGGGGGGGGGGCAATTTTGAGTTCGTTTCGTTGCGTCTCATAACTTCTGCGTAGTATAACGTTTGATTAGGAGAAACTACGGCGCTCGTTTAAGTTCCAGTCGACAGCTCTCGTCAAGGTCAATCGATTGCGTGTATAAAAACATTTGCGTGGCGTGGTTATGGTGAAATTGTATGAGTTCAATAAAATACATAAGGAAAACTTAACACAATGTCGGCCTATACTCGTCAAAAAGCCACGCCAAAATACAGAAATCGTATACGGTTGCGAAAAGCACCTCAAAAGCAATCCAGTGATACTCTTAAAAGTCCATATGATCGAGTGAAGCGGTACCGGGAACGTAAACAAAACATCAAGGCGTCCGAGCACGTCAACGTAGACGTATTCACGCAAAACAAACTGCCGTGTCACCCCAACACAGCCACACCCCATTATTTTTCCTCTATTTGTATATTCCGACATTTTGCTGGATGGTGACGCCATTTTGGTGGCGTGTGCTGCAGGAGTAGGCGGCTGTATATGCTGTTCACGGTAAAATGAGCAATTTTGAAAGCCATGATTAAGATCTACTTGTATGTACGTTGTGTATTTCACCGCCTTATGTAAAATTAACATAGCGACGAGCCTCATTACTTTATTCATGCGCGTCGGTCAGATGAAACTGTGGAATTAATAAAAAAATAAAATACGTTACATATCTGGTAGTTTTTACACTTCGATGCATTAAAAAAAACAGAAAGCTAAATAAATAATTTAATTTATCACAATGGTTACCTAACACTTTGTAATCGATTTTAAGTTATGGAACTATTTTCCATATATCATTATCACTCAGTGCATACATTACAATACAATTTTTTTTCTAAAGATGATTTCAAAAGTGCTCACTTTGTCGTGAATAGCCTTTATCACCTCTATAATATTGTGACGAAGTCCTTACGGACTGAGCTAGTTGCTCATGGAAGCAGGGACGGGTAAGTATAAACTGTGACGTGTACTGAGGTACCGTCACAGCACTTGCCTCGAGTGATTGCGGGAAACATTGGAAAGCTGAAATGAGGGCCGTCGGATCGGAGATCGAACCCACGTCCTCCCGATTGTGAGTCCAGCTGTTTACAACTTCTTCCCCTTCCTCGCTCCATTCCAATTCTTACTGGAAGAGGGCTTGCAGCGATTAGCCAACTGACTGAAACTAGACGAAATACACTGGAAGTGGAAGTCCACCTCACGGCGAATTTTAACGAAACAAGACAACAAAAGCAAGACAAAATACACACATACTAGCGCAGAACTCTAGACGGCCTAACGAAGACAACACAAGAGGAACAGCTACAGAGCAGAACTCGTGACTAAATTACTTGTGGAATTATTTATAAACCTCGATGTTACGAGCCGCCCAAATCTCTGCACCTACTTGTTTTAAACAACTTTTGACAGCAGCTAGTGTTGATTTGTTCTCGTGTATGCGTTTCATGCCATCCTTTGTGTTTTTCTTGGCGATATAGTTCTGCAAAGCGTATGTCCGAAGTAATTTGTCATTGCAGGTTTGTGATACACGCGTTATAGACTGTGCTGTCAATTAAGCACTCCAGAAATATGATTTACAAAGAATTTTAATCCATAACAGCTTAGGCCTATATTTTAATGAACACACTTACTTGCATGCTGCCAGTAAAGTTGTTTAAAAGTGTTAAGTTTAAATCTGTGCACACTGGAATTATTTTATTTTATTTCTGATTGTTCTAAGCACATTAATGTAATAATCAGCTAATAATAACACATTTATGTTCATGATAGTTTCACTGTTACACTTGATCAACGCAATAATATTAAGTTATCAGTCCAATGACAGCACTTATTTTACGTATGGTGGAAGGATACACAATTAACACAGAAGTAGATCCTAAGGAATGCTTGCAAAAGTACTTAGCCGACCACAATCAGCCTATAGCTATATAGATTACTATATCACTTTATTTTTAATCAACAATGGCAGAGTAAACGATTGTAGATGACTGCCCGCAGACCGATAAGTGCTTAGTTAGTCCTTTGTTCTGGTAAGCGATTGTTGTTTTTGCATATCACTGAAGTCTTGCAAGGTGTAAACAATAAAAAATGACGTTCTTGCAAGAGTTAGACGAGCACGCATGCTGCGTACGTTTTAAGTCGAGGCTACCACATTCATAAAAGCAGGTTGCCAGGTCCTTATAAATAATAACCGAAGTATCGCCAATAATGGAATTTGTAAGTATTTATGCCATACGCGTACACTTCTTATCATGTGGAAGACTTCACACCACAAAAGTTTAACAAAAAAAGACGGAGGCTTGTTGGCCAGCTCTGAACGCGGAAGTATCTGCCACTGATAATCTAGCCACAAGCCGCACTTAGATAACAACAGCGTTTTCCTTATCACACACCAGTTGGTGTGGAAATTTCCTCCTACGACAAACCTGCAAAGGAGTAATAATTTTGAATGCCAATGTCGTCGTTATATGGGGTTCAATAAAATATATTTATTGACTGTTATTCCAAATGAGAGGGCTCAAAAAGTGCTCACTTTACCGCGAATAGCCTATATCAAGTATAGTAGTATCAAGTATAGTCAGCAAATTACGGCCTAAGTTTCATATGAGAAAAGAAAGCATGTAGTCTGTTACACTGGAAAATTGTACAAATTTAATTGAGTAAATGTTTTTAAAAATCAAATAATAAAAGCCTATTTTTAATAAAAATTTAAGCGTATTTCCACTTTAAACGTTTCAGAAAGAACAATTTTAAACAGTGCTTTAGACAGTTGGAAGTAGCCATCAACAGACTAGTCAACACACTTGTGGCACCGACAATTTTTACATGAAGTGAAAGGGTACACAATCGACATAAAACCAATCAACAGGCCTGCAAAAGAAATGTCGTGTCAACAAGTTCGTATGGATTGTTTACATGTGCAAGTTCGCATTCAGCACTCTGGTTAGGGGGTTTATTTTTTTTGCAAACATATTTTAGCAAGGCGTATTGTTTACTAGCTGTTACCCGCGGCTCCAATCCCGAGTAAAATTCAAACCTTTCTAATAATGACCAAGTGCTCTATCTTACCTGTTCTTCTTTATTACTCTGTAATATTCTGGATTAGCACATAGGGCACTTTTCATCAAGGAAAAACAAACATTTCCTTAAGGAATATAGGAAACAGACCACAAATCAGGGCCTACTCAAATGGTTAGTATATTTTCCTAAGAAACTGTTCGTTTGTCCGGGATTAAAAGTACCCTTTGTGCTAATCCAGAATATAATATAGGCTACCCGTGTACCAAATTTCATCCAAGTCCACCGAACCGTTACGACGTGGTTGAGTAACATACAAACAGGCAAACTTTCGCATTTATAATATTATCAGGATCGTTAGAGATTATGGTTTATCGCGGGAAAAGTTGATTGTTTGCTATGACTCAACGTACTGTACATATGTCCGACAGTTTTCTTTCCTTATTGGCTGTCATGCATGTATCAAGCTACTAACGCAATTCACTGGACCGATAAGGAATGTGGTGCTATAAGGCAGAAAGTTCGTGAATGGCCTGCAAACAACTTAACAGAGTCACGAATCAGAGTTGACCCAAAAATTTTTCGCGATAATGTGATTTTTTTTTTTTAATTCGTTATTAATTTCAAAAAATTATTTTCCATCATGGGCAATATTTTAATATTTATTATTCATTACTCTACTTACATTTATAAAAATATAATTAGATTCAACTGTATCACACTTTATCCAAACTCGTAGTTATAAACCTAAATGCATTAGTTCCTTTAACTTCAGTCAAAAAATTTCACCATCTTCCTTCTGCCTGATATGAAATATTGGAAATATGTGATGGACATTATTGAATTATTTAATTGTAATGTATTGTTAAATACTTTTTGATTAGTCATGCGTATTTTATTAGCCAACATGAAATAAAATAGTTTCTGTTCGCCATTTTTTTGTAAATAATATATATTTAATTTTAAAATTAACTGCAGTCATACATATTGGTAATTTAATTTTAAATTATAATAACAATAAGCTTGTCTTCCAAATTTATTCAATGAATAGCCATTGTCTCTTACTTTATATCAGAATTCATTAAACGATTCACCACAAATGTGATAATTTTGACTTCTGTAAAATTTTATTTAGCTCATGATATTTTTAGTTTCCTTTTGTTGTTTCTTACTCACTGAATGCGTAGATAAACTGTTTCAATAAAGAATCTATACTTTCGCGTTTTAATATTCTTTTATTGACATATTGAAAACTGATAATACTTAAACTGCATACTTACATGTGTTATTTTGCACAAATTCCTTCTTCTTTAATTTTTAACGATGTACATCCAAACGCTAAAAGGATATAGGAAAGATGAAACTATTCAGCACTATTTTAAATATACAGTGGCGTAAGCTGTTCACTGTGAAGTGAGCACTTTTGAGGCCCTAGTTACTTTCTTCTTATGGACCGTTTTTTTTATCCTTCTGCCAATTCTTTAATAAAATATTGCCGTGTGAGTAATAAACACAGTGTGTATTTCACCGGAATCAAGAGTTAACGTCTAAGGCCACAATAAAATATATTTGTTGACTATTATTCCAAATGCGAGGGCTTCAAAAAGTACTCATTTCATTGTGAAAAACCTATAATTCATTTAATTTATAAAACTGGGTTGGTCTTTGTTTTATTATTTCTCAACGAAAATAACATTCAATATAATTATTAAATTCACAGGTTTTTGCAAATTAAGAAAGGCATCATTTCATACAGTTATTTTGATAAATTGTGTATTTGACCGCTTATAATTAGGGACATGTGTTTTCCGCGAAAAAGATTTCAAGACCAGTTGTACTCCAAAACACTTTGGTTCATATGTACTTTCGTGGCAGGAAGATTTTAAATGTCACGTACTTCTAAACTACCTTATTCTAAATGTTATGTGAAGTTAAGGCCCGAAGGTAGGACGGGATATTATTGCGTCTCAAGGCTAGTCCCTTACGCCTACTAGGAAAAATCATGCAAGGAGACATGCATCGCAGCAATTCACGTGCTTCAAATTTCTGCCAGCGAATCATGTACGGCCAGTATCGAAGTACTTTATTACGATTGGCCCAGCCGTCAAATACGAACCTGTCTTCTCACCTAGACACGCGGCCGATAACCAAAGCAAGTTGTGGCTGTGGGCGGAGAATATTTAAGTCTAGCATGGCCATAAATATTTTCGCGAGAAACACCTCTCCTTACTTGTAATGCACTCAGATTCCTGCATTTTCTACCTTTATATTTTTCATTTGAGGTTAATAATTCAGCAGTGTCTTCAAATTTATATACTTCAAATAATATATTAAAAGTTTCTAACATGTATTTAAAGTATTTCGTGTTATTTGAATTTGATATTTGGTTAATATAACTTGGTTGTATTATATCATATTGTGGCTGACTGCACGAATTTGTATTAACTATGTTTTAAATTTTTCAATACTGCCACAAAATTTAAAATAAAAGTTGCTAATAAAAATGCCACATTAAATAGGAGCCAGCTCCGTAAATACAGCAATCTGACCATTATTCTTTTGTTATATCTTCTATTAGCAGTATCTACATACTTTTTGAATCAAACCTTTGAAAAATCACCCCATGTATGATGTGGTTGGTTGGTTGTTTCCTATATATAGCTGTGTTAACATAAAAGTACCTTATTTTTTATTAAATTGAACCTTTACATATATTTTATCAATAAATTATACTTCATTCATAATTAATATGAATAAAAACTAGGTGAAAATAGATGTGTTGGTAATTCCTTGTAAGAAATAGGCCATACGTATAATTTTATTACACTGAGTGAGCACGAATGCGGTGCACTGTCCCTTTAGGCCGTGTTCCAGACAGCAATAAATGCGCACTCTCATGCACTCGCACTTGGTAATGACGTCAGACAGTGCTGTTCCAAATGTCCATTGAGAGTGAGTGCGAGTGTTTGTTTACGAGTGCTTGCACATTCACGCTCTCTATCCGTGCTCGCTACAACCGCCAATTTTTTTTTGTAGTTTTCTATAGTACTGACAACAGTGGAATGGCACAGGAACAAGTATTTTTTCACTGTAAATTATTTTCAGCAAATATTTAATATATGAATAAATTCGGAAATTATTAATTCATAATTTTAGAATAAACGGTGCTAAAAATTCAAGCTAAAGCTGTTGACTTCAGATAAAATGTATACCTGGCTTTTTTCATACATTACTATCATACCAATCATTATCCCTACTAATCAAGCCATTGTTAATTTAAATGTAAATATTAATTAATATATTGTTTTTTTTAAGTAAATATTTTTTGTTCATGCGGAATAACAATCGATTGCAGACAGTATCGATTCATTTGAAAAGTGCGAGTGACGATAGTTCCGTAAGGTGGGAGTGCGAGTGTGGGTGCTGGCTATTTGGAACACAGCCTTAGCGTGATTTTCTAGACTCGGTTAAGCTTAGTTTGCAAGAGACGGAGGAATATCTTGGAAGTAGAATGACACGCACTAATATCCTCCCCCCTCCCCCCAACCTAAGTGAGTGATATCCGGGTAGTTCCGCCAAGCACGCGCAGGTCGGTGAACACCTTGTGCTGCGTGTTTGTCTCGTAGTGTGTGACGAAATCCGCCTTTCCTATCATGGACCGAAGCTCAGAGTGCGGGTAGTCCGGGCCCTTAACCATCCAGCGGTTACGTCACTTGTAGCTCGCTGCAGGCTGGGGCAAGTTCCCCCCCCCCCCCCCCGCCTTGAGCATACATACAACTGCACATTGCCTCGGCGGGCTGGTGTTCTGAATGTTTGCCTCTCGTCACCTGCCTCGCCACTCCAGTTATGGAAAAGCAACATTTTATCGCTATTTTAACTTCATTTGGCTAATAACTTCCGCTTTTTATACCAAACTGTAGCTAGCTCTCTCACAGGAACTCGGGACAGAACTTCCTGAACTTCAAAATTACGCGCTGAGTAATTCAATAAACTTAACCACTCTCCTTTACCCCGTACAGGCAGGGAAAAGGAGAGTAAAACACAGCTTTGGAAACAGCTCCCAGGCGCTACCCTGGAAATCATGTACAGTGATGTTTGCTCTGCAGCAGTTAGTATTTTTGATGGGTAGGAGGGGGAAGGGGGTTAGCTTCTCCCTACCGCCACATCAAATATGAAAACCGTCTGGGTGGTAAAGAGCCCGGTCTACCCCCGCTCTGAGCTTCGGCAATGATTAGACTCGGCGGGACCTGCCAGCAAAGTTGGAAGGGGGAGGGGGGGTAGCAAACTTCCACCCGGGTAACAAATAATCCGGACAGGAAATGAGTGTACAGGTACTCACAACAGGAGGTGTCTCGCCTTCTTCGCCACCACGAGTTCCACTACCACAGCCGCCACCATTGCCGTAGCCACCGACCTGCTCCAACATTCCCCACAGACTGGTGGAGGGAGAGGCGCACCTCACGTAGCGGAAGCCCGGTGCCTGTCCCCTCTGTCCCTCATCCAGGTCGTCGCCGCCGGGAGGGGGAAGGTCGGGTCCGTCGCGGTCAAACCTGTGGGGCGCCGCTCAAGGTCGCTCTCTTCCGCCAAGACACTTCCCATTCAAGGCGACCGGGGTTGTTTTTTTTTTTATTATTCTTTCGGGCAGAATTTCGCCGAGCGAGATCGCGCATTCCTCAGGAACATCCGATCCTGCGACGCGTGTCAGTCAACACGCCTGACCGGCATCAGGGAGGGTTTGATCCATAGACTGAAGATGAGGTAGACCGCTTATTCGTCTTCTGCGCTTGTACCCAACATTGACCTACCCCAAAGGAACACAACTGTCAAAGTCACATGGCCAACAGTGATGAATGTGTTTGCTTATATCTTAATTTTTAAATGACAAGCACTGTTACATTAATAAAGTATTTTTACCAGTTTGAATGTAATCAAAAAGCATTACAAATTGATTACAGGAAGTATAAAAATATCTCAAAAGCTCTTGTTTACTAGTGTTCTAACCTCAAACCCAATCCACGCCATTTTCGCTAGACGTGTTGGCAGAAAAGCAGTTCGATGTTGGCACACGGAGACTGGTTGTGCGCAGCCAGCGAGATCGGTCTACCTCATATTTAGACTATGGTTCGATCCCGCCTAAAGGCCCTTACAAAATTGAAAACTTTAACATTTGACTTTACCATTTGACTTTACGTCTGCTTTCCGACATGTTTCTTATGGAGCTTGACACAATTGAACTGTCAAAGGTAAAGTCAAGCACTCTTGACTTTACGATTTCGAAAAGTTGAAATTTAAAGTCAAAGTCAGGCAGCCATTTTGCCGAGAATCTAACAGAGGTTATGTAAAAAGTGCGTTAATTAATTGGAGCGCGATTTTAATATCGGTATATTAAACAGAGGTCCTCTTAAATTAAATAAATGGCAAACAAATATTATGTGAAGAGAATATATATGAATTGGTGTATTTTAATAAAGCAAATAATTGAGTTTTTTGTTTTCAAAGAAACTTTTAATGTAAATTTTAAGCCTATTTATTTAAAAAGATGTGGATAGTATAATTATTTACATAACAAGATACACATTTTTACGAAGCTCGCAGAACCGATGTTCAATTGTCTGAACTCTGACTTTACAATATTTGTTTTGTGTATTGGTGGTTTCGTCAGAGGAAAGGAAACGTATAGTCAAATGCTAAAGTTTTCTATTGTGTAAGAAGCTTAAGCTGTGCAGCGTCGGGACGGTGTAGGATGTGGCTCTTGAACTTCGTTGCAGTGTGTTTGAAATGCACGTTCTTCAACTAAACTATTAAGCGGTATTCACAACAAAGCGACGCGATACGGCGCGTCGCGTCCGACGCTCGCCGCCAGCGACGAGCGTTATTTGCGTCTTCACAATTATAGAGCGATGTGCTGTCGCCGGCCGCCGGCAACACAAACCGTGCTGCCATCTGTTGTCCTACAAGGACGCTTGCAATGAAATGCTAAAAGTGAACGAAATACAGTCGATTTGTTTGCCATTTAGTTAGTAAAATTGTTATTTTATTTAGTAACAGATACTTTTCTTTAATACATATTTATTAAAATTTGAAATTTTTTTGGAACATTAACGACTCTTCAGGCAACTCTTCGGGAAACATTACCATTTTGTTTTCCTACTTGTAAGAAAAATCTATATACATTTGGGCTACAATTAATATCTCTGCAAAGCATTTATTATGTACATTTTCATGTGTTCTTTAGTTCAGCTTTTTGCCAGTTTATTTATTATGAAATATACAATTGTTATTCTTCTTATTCTTCGTCGCCGGCAACGAGCGTCAATTCCAATGTCGGTCGCTCATGCAACTTTCTAGACGCTTGTTGCTAGAAAATGTCACCGCTCCTGCCTGTATGTATTTTAACGGGCTCACTGGGTGACATGCGCCCAGTCAAGTTGGCAACGGAGGGTGGAAAGTAGTGTCATATCTTAACGTCGAATAAAAAATGTTAAGTAACGATTTGTGATAACTTAAATTATTTATTTCATTTTTTTTATGCATCGAAGTGTAAAAAAATCATATTAATATTCAATCCTAATAATTTCACAGTTTCACTTCACCGGCGAATGAATAAAGTGATGAGGCTCATGGCAATGTTAATTATACATAAAGCGGGAGAAGACACAAATTGTTTTCAAGTAGATTCTAAGCAGGGTTTTCGAAAGTGCTCATTTTATGGAGAACAGCCTGTAGTATACTGTATGTGCACTTGCCTAGTAGTGAATTTTTTCTTCAAAGGTTGATTTTAAAAAATGCTTGCTTTACCATGAACAGCTTATATAACGAGGACGATACGCATTAAAGTAACGAAAATACCAAAACTGCTAAATATTTTAACAAATTTGTTTGCTAAACATTTAGGCCTACTCAGTATTTCAGGTAGCCAACATGGTATGTTATCCACAGCATTGAAACTTTAAGTGATAAGGCATCCTCCGACGCTATTAGAAGCTGTTTTCCTGTGCTACTGTACAGTCTATAAATCTTAATTTAAACGCAATTGTTAGAGAATCAAAAAAGTTTACAAAAAAAACTTGTTTTAGCAATGTGGCCCGGGCGAAGATGCACAAAGTGTTTTGTGTTTGAAAACGATTTCATGAAAGGTGGTTTAGACACGCCTAAAATCATTCAAAACACAAAACCCTATTCTTACACTCAGCTGGCCCCACACACTAGGCCTGCATTGTTTTTTTTTTTTTTTTTTTTTTTTTTTGCCGCCGAGAAAGTGCGGGTACTATAAGGATTACACTGGCACGTGCTAACAAGAGAACAATCGCCACTATGCGCAGGGCT
This sequence comes from Dryococelus australis, assembly GCA_029891345.1. Lineage (NCBI taxonomy): Eukaryota > Metazoa > Arthropoda > Insecta > Phasmatodea > Phasmatidae > Dryococelus > Dryococelus australis. The sequence continues at coordinate 98,888,049 of CM056996.1, forward strand.
CTGAACTGGCGTGCAGTGTTATGGTAGTGCTGCGTGTAGGTACCTATGAGACATTCAGCGACGACCCTATAATTTTACTGATGAACAGTCTGCAGCAAAGTTCAAAGCCTGCAAAAGCTGTTTTTTACTATAGTGGAGGGCTCCAAAATAATATTTACAGAATGCGTGGTATCTGTAAATTATTGTTATGATTTTCTCAAAGTCAGTGGGCTAAACCAGATTCGTTAAGGGACAGGTCTTAACTAAAAAAAAAGAGTTAGTTATAGTTTCATAATTTTGTTTACAGTAACTAAAAAAACAGTTCTCTCGAACCAAATTCTCGCAATAAATTTATGTCGCCTGCTGTTTAAATTAATGAATTCAATAAATACAATACAATATTACCTCAATGAAATTAATATAGTTAAATAATTAAACATTAGTCCCAATAGACCGCGTATCAAAACCTATTCAATTGTTTTTATACATTGTATGCCCATATTTGGTAGTTCCAATATTTACAATAAAATCCATATTACATGTTCATTCAGTCCCACCTCAGTTTAATCCATGTCCCACCATTCTGCAATGTTCTAAAGTTCCCCGAGAGCTCTCACGCACAGTAGCCTTCACTAGTCGGGTTTCACGCCCTCTCGCCCATTCACATAACGAACACCTCGTCCGCCGTCGTCTCGCAATTTCCCGTCAACGTCCGTCGTTTACCACACTCGACTTTGCCCCGCACTCAGCCAGATGGCCCCCGCCAAAGACTGGCGACCGTTTGGGACCACTGCAATATTTATAGGGTCGTAGGCCACCGCCCAAAAAATTTATCTAAATGCTGCGTTGTGCCTAGGGTCCTAATTTCCCGAATATTCTTGCTGATCATCTACACTAGTTGGCTCATCCAGCAGGGGAGAGGAGGAGAGCCTGTGGTACCAGTTACGCCACTGCTGTCATTCACCTGGCTGCGCAGGGGGTGTGAGTGACGAGGCGGCGAGCAGGTGTGCTTGGTGGAGAGGAGAGTCGAGGTGGGTCCCCCCTCCCACAGAGCCACACCGCGCATAACGGGAGCTCGCAACAGTGCGAGCTACAGCATGTAACACTGCCCTCTCATAAGAATGTTCGTCCCGAACCGACTCTCCAACATCAGGACCTTCGTACAGTGCCAGTTGGTCGATGTGGACAACCTTAGGCTTCGCCCGAAAGCCCTGTTGACAAATCCGGTATACCAAATCATTTATCTGTTTCAGGATCGTGTTCGGGCCTTCCCAACATTTCTTTAGCTTCGGGCAATATCCCTTCTTCTTTTGAGGGTTGTACAACCACACGAGCTGTCCTTCTTGGAAAGTCACTTCAGGCATTCTTCTGTCATATCGTGTTTTCATTCTGTCACTATTAATTTTAAGGTGCCTCCAGGTAAACTCATGAATGTCGGTTAAATTTGACGTAATTTAATGGCATATTCTGGGGTGGCTGCTTCTTCTTCCACTGGACGTCCGAACAGCAGGTCACCAGGTAGGCGGAGCTCTCTCCCAAACAGCATCCTTGAAGGTGTTACCCTTGTGGACTCGTGGACCGCCGAGCTATATGCCAGGAGAAATAAGGGTACCTTAAACTCCCAATCTTTCTGACTGTCTTATACGAAGATAGCCAGATACTGTTCCAGGGTACGATTTAGCATCTCGATCATCCCATCAAACTGAGGGTGTAATGCTGTGGTATGAGTTTTCTTCATTCCTAAAATCCTTGTTACCTCTAGGAAAATTAATGCTTCAGAATTTCGTCCTTGATCAGAATGAAGCTCAAGTGGCATTCCAAACCTGGAGAAAAAATGCTCTACAAGTGCATCAGCTACCGTGCCAGCCTCCTCGTTTGGCATCGGAATGACCTCGGGCCACTTTGTGAAATAATCTTGTGCTACCAGAAGGTACCGATTCCCCCTCTCAGTGACTGGCAGTGGTCCGAGAATGTCCACCGCCATCCTCTCAAATGGGGCCCCCAACATTGTACTTCTGAAAGGGACCACCCCTTCCCCACGGTACATGCATCATACGGACAGCATTACTTCTCAACATTCTCCCGACAAGGCAGCCAATAGAATCTCATTCTAACTCTGTCGAGGGTCTTATCTACACCGAAGTGACCACCTGCTGCTGTGATGTGCAGTTCTCTTAGCACTTCTAGGATTCGGCACTCTGGTAGGACCAATTGTAAATGACTTTGTTTCTCATCATTACTTTCGCAGTTCCTGTAAAGTACAACATTATTTATAACAATGGAAGTCCACTGTGCTGCTGATGAGGACAGTTGGCTCTCAGGGACCCCGGCTGTCCACACGTCCAACATTCCGGCCGTTTGGGTGGGGGACGGCGAATCTCCGTAGTGCGCACCCTGGAGGCGATGTCGCTCATGGTCGTCTGCAAGCCCTTCAGCACCCTCTCGATGCTATCGTCCTCCTCTTAATCTAGCATCACTGCTTGCACTGGGCGTCGGGGCACTGATGCCTGTCACGTTAACTCCACCTACGGTGCTCGAGCCAAGGCATCCTGCATGGTGTGAGGCGCAGCCAACCGTACAGATTGCCCCACCTCTGTGTCAGTGATAGCGTCGACGAAGAAGCCAACTGCGATGGTATCTCGTGCCTCTTCAGAGCATCCCTCCAGAGACAGGTGTGACAACCTCGCGATGTCGTGCTGCAGCTCCTGCAGTGACTCCCCTGGTCGCTGGATGTGGCTTCGAAGTTGGCATGGTGGGCGTGTCGCATGTATCGGTCGCCGAATCGCAGTTCCAAGGCCGAAATCAATGTGGAATACTCCAGTCGACGTTCTGGTAGCAACTGCAGTACATCAGCCAAGTAGTACGCCCGCTGCTCTTCCGTCCAGCCATTCAGGACAGCAACAATTCCCGGAATATTCTTGAACATTGTAGTGTTGATGAGGCTACCTCCACTTCAATGCTAGAAAACCGCTAGTGGAAATAACTTCAAACATGCCACAATTAAAAAACCCCGAGGATCTAGTTGTGTAGGTGTGACCTTAAGTGATAGTTAAAAACAATTAGGCCGAACCAAAATTCCCACTCCAGCACCCATTACACATACAAATACGTAATATTAAAGAGACAATTATTACTCAACAACATATAACAAGAATGGGATTAAAAAAAGAGTAAGGCAAATTTTATGACTAAAACTAAAGAAAAAAAAAACTGGGCTTCTGGTGAAAAAAAAAAAAAACTGGGCTTCAAACTAGTTTTCATAAATAATAAACCTTTACAACAACAAGCTGATAATATCACAGGTAATATAATTATGAAGGAATTTTCTCTTTCATAATTTTTATATCTTTCCATAATGATACCTTTTATATTATTATTATTTTCATTTTTTTTAGAGGTCGATATGTAGTTTTGGGATTCGAAGGGCAAAAAAATCTATAAACGTATTAAAATGAACATTTTACAGGTTAAGCAACACATTGATCTTCGTGATTAATTGAAACCATTTTTTTATGGATTGAATGACAAAACTGCAACTCTTAAGTGGTACAAAAAATATCAAATTTTTTGAATAATAATAAAATATCAAAAGTTCCAATGTGGCGACAAAAACCAGATTCATTAATATGCTAAAAATTCAAAAATGCATGCGGTAAGACTGTCCTGGAACGTGGCCTGTCTTGGGACATTGCCCTTGCCTACGCCGAGTAGAAGTTACAGCATTAAGAACACGCGAGGTGGCGTCAAGGAAAAGTTTGCCACGCCTCGGCAGCAACGCAGTACTAAGGTCGCAGGCCAGCATAGTTACGACCTACGAGGTCGACCGCTAGAACGACACAATTATCACACCAAATAAATAGGAAATGTCCCAAAAATACATTAAAAAGGCGACGAAAAAGAAACAATTATAATAACTCACCAAAGCAGTAAATAACGTGCGATTACACCATATCAGTCAGAAGAAGCCGGAACTAAATTGTATTTAATGTCACGCAATTATGAGGTAGATGGTGAAGGAGGAAGTGGCGTGCTCTCAGAAAAATACCAGTTACTAACTGGTGTTGGGTCGCTTCACAAAACCACTGGTACAATCGATTAATCAGGCGGTATGTTTTATTTATACATGAAATATCTCATAAGAACATTTTGATACAAAGAATTTTAAATAAAACGGTATTAACAGAATAAAAAAAATTGAAAGTCACAAATGAATATTTTATAACAGAATTTTACCGTTATTTTATCTAAAACATTTCAATCGGTTGAAATACTAACTAAATTATTTCAATCTGTTTAAATAGTGGTTTAAACAAGATCAGTATAATTGGTCACTTATAAATTTAAAATATGAAAAGTAGCGAAATCACAGAATAAATTGTAAATAGATTAAATATATTAATTACAGAAACAGTGATCAAAAAAAATTATTTTACCTTGCTTTACATTTAAAAAAAATGTAAAAACAAGTTAGGTTTAGGAAAAGAACACAGAGAGCTTCGCCATGAAGAACAAAAAAATATGTATTCCCACAAAGGGAATACAAGATTACAAAACACAACTAAAAATTAAGCTAATGCCAAAAACCGGCTCGACATCCTTTACACTTGAAGGCTTGAACAGGGAGAAGGGGGGGGGGGTAGGAGGAGGATCTGTGATGCCAGCCACGTCACCGCTGTCAGTCATTCTCCCGGCTGCCGGGGGGTGGCCAAGAGGCAGCGAACAGGTCTGCCTGGGGGAGGGGAGGTTCGAGGTGGGTCCCTCCCCTTCCCTCAAATTAATAACGGGAGCTCGCGGCCGGTGCGGCTGCAGCGCCTAACAGTATAATTTCTTCCTCGTCTGGGGTATGGTGTCTTGTCAAGTAAACATACTGGAGGTACGTGTAATAGTTTCAAACACTCTGCAATGTACTTCCAGCTCCAGGCAGGAGGAACCCATAAGTCCAGTCTACAGGTCACTGATTTAGCGAAATCTTGAGGCAGCTTTATAAAGATTTTCATGATTTTTTTCTCTGTGAATACACTTAATATGATAACATTGTTCTTTACCTTTCTGTGGAAAAAAAGGATTTCCGGAACATTTATTTATACGCCGTTCACGATAAAGTGAGCACTTTTGACACCCTAGTCCTTTCAGCCATTTTTTTTTCCTTTAACCACGTTTTTAATATAAATTTGTCATTTAAGTAATAAACTCAGACTGCATATTCCACCGCACTCGGAAGTTAACGTTAAAGATAAAACAAAATATATTTATTGACTATTATTCCAAACGAGAGGGTTTTCAAAAGTGCTCACTTTACCATGAATAGCGTATACCTATATACACGCGTATCCGTGCAAACAACTATTTCACAGAAAATGTTTCACTACATACTCTCTTATGGCACGGCCTCAATCTTCATGCAGAAATTGTACGTTTTCGTGTCATCATTTCACTTTCAGAGGTTATATGAAAATGTTTGGTTATAGAAAGTTTACAATTTATTGGTTTTCTAAAATACTTTTGTATCTAATTTACACTGCGCGTTATTTCCTGCTTGCAAAAAAAATTAGGAACTTATTGATGAAATATAAACATGTTCTCGACTTTTTGCAACTAGAGGATAACTCGCAATTATAATTGGGCACAAAAATATCAAACAGCTCGTATGTTTTAAATTTTCTATAATCGTCCATTGTCAGTAATTACTATGAATCGAAAATTATGTCGCGAAAACGAATAATTCCTGCTAAAGGAGCCAAGCAACTGCCTAGGGAGCACTGCACTCGACTTTACAACGCGAAGAACTCATAAAAGCAGTAGTACAGAACGACAGAAAGTGTTAGAAAACTGTGATTTTTGCTGTATATGATATAAGAATGTATATATTTTGCAACATTATAAAATATTTTACTAAAATATACTTTTTCAATGTAAAAAATTAATCGATCGATAGAGTCCGCATTTTTAACCAAATTTAAGCGCATTTCCGGTTTGGACGATTCGGAAAGCAGAACTTTCAAGAAAATCTTCGTCATAGAATATCGTCATAATATTTACTATGATTGCATGTAAGAAAATTATGGTAACGTAGGAAATAGTTTTTATAATATATTTTATGTATGTCCATCTGTCACAAACATTTCGGGCTGAAACTGACGTAAATAAAGTTAATTATAAAATTGATATGATACAGTATTACTGTGATTTTCTTACATGCAATCATAGTAAATATTATGACGATCTTTCTTGAAGGAGATTTTCTTGTAAATTCTGCTTTCCGAAACATCCAAAACGGAAATGCGCATAAAATTTGTTGTCAAGCGATTACTTTTTTACACAGAAAAAGTATATTTTAGTAAAATATTTTATAATGTTGCAAAATAAATACATTCTTCTTTCACATACAGCATAAATCACACTTTGCTGACAATATTCATGGTATATGTACTACTATATTATGAGTTCTTTACGTTGTATAGTCTATAGGTAGGGACAAGTATTTTTTTGCGAAAAGATTTCAAGACCAGTCGTACTCCAGAACACCTTTGTTCATATGCACTTTCGTGGTTGGATGATTTCAAATGTCACGTGCCTCGAGTGTTTGTCTGCGAATCATGGACGTTCAGTATCGTAGTACTTTATTATGGTTGGCCCAGTCAAACAAGAACTTGTCTTCTCACGTAGACACGCGGCCAATAACCAAAGGAAGTTGTGGATGTAGGACGTTGAAGTCTAGCATGGCCGTAAAAATATTTCCGCGAAAAACACCTGTCACTGGCTATAGGCAGTTACTTTACTTCAACCTTAAAGGGGGGCATCGACTCAAGGCAGGCGGGCACTTTAATGACTGGAGGTGAGAATATTACTCCAACAGCACGCCGCGCCAGTGGGGAAGTCGGAGACGTGATACAACCTCTGGCGACGCCAGCGGACATCCGAGTCCAACACGACGAAACAAAGACTGCTCACGTCTTACTTGAACACTCGTGTAAACTAAACGTTTCGTAATTACCCGCCTCTTGGTTTAATAGCTTGGCTGGCTTATTAAGGGAGTGGGGAATCACAATGAGCCCATGCACTTGTAAATGGAACACTTAGGTTGCCGCCCACCTCGTACTGGAAATGCGTCGCAGAGTGTTTGAAACACACGCTTTTCCACGAAACTATTTAACGTGCGTCCATTTGGCTGATCTACGAAAAGAACACACACTTCAGTCGAGGGCTGTCGAGTGCTTTCAAGACGTCACGCACATTACAAACATCATTTCACAGTACTCCGAAATGGTTAAAAACAGCTATTTCAAAGCGTCGTATCTCAGATATATACAAAACTACTCAAGGACCCTGGATCGTACCTTCCTACAGACTTTCTACCAATAAAATAACGGGATCACCGCTGAAAGTTTCACAGGTACACGCAGTGCGGCGATAACACTTCACGCCAGTTCAGAGCCTTGCGCTTAGTTAGCTGTGATGTACAACGATCGGTAACATCTGTTAACGATAAATATCGTTTACGTCACTGAAGAGAGATTCTGTAACATGTTTACCTACAAATGTCGGTACAATGTCGAAAATCCTCGTTAACTACGCTGTGGAGAACCGAGAAATCTCGTTATCGTAACGAGGGGTACGAGAACCCTCGGTAATCAGCCGATTCGGTTCGTATTGCTGAAGTCCGTAAATAAGCAGTAGTATGCTGGACAATTCTCCTACACGATAAACAAAAACTAGAGTAAAGTGAGTCAAATTAGTGAAAAAACAGTGAAATAAGCTTCTGTGAAAAAGTCACGTCGCAGTTGACGTGTGGTGCGTGTAACTTTGTAAAATGGTGGGTATAGGCTTACGTGAACAGCTTTAACTTCGTAAGCTGAAAACACCTGAATTAATTTTCAAAGCACAAAAGCGATTCAGTTTGTAACTTAAGCTGGCATTTACACGTTGTAAAGCAGTTTTGTGTACTCAGAATGCAAATTTAATTCCCAACACAAAATATTTTGACGTGGAGATACACTTACGCTTACGTTACCATTAATGTAATCACTACTACTAAGCAGGATGTTATCATTCGTGTCGTGGTGGAGTAGTAGCAAGTGTCATGGGTCGTGGCACGCGTGGTGTGGTACTGTTTTAGATTCGCGGGTTCAATCCCATCAACTTCCACAATATTTATATAGAGTTTTTTATTTGACTAGTATGGTATAAGACTTGGTAAAGGGGGACGTTCGAACCCAAAAAGGATATAAATGTAATTCGCGACCTGTTACCGGAGCTTGCATGCAAGCAGTTATGGAGGGATATTTGCAATGACTTACCCAACGATACTTGTTGCGGCACAAATAAAGACGAGTGCTATTTCATGATTTTACTTCGGCAACTGTCCGGTTCAGGAACAATATTCACTCGCGACTTCAGCATCACGGGTTGTTGCACAGAGTCTAATAGGTTTTTTTTTGTTATAATTGGAATTGCTGTTTTAAATAAGCACGAATGTTTACCATTATTTTCACTCAATGCTGTTTTAGAATCAGAAAACATTTTCGTGATTTTTTATTTACTATTTATCCGTGTTTAATAGTCTTACGCTCTTTATCAACACAAAATATAAACTAAATGACTCCTCCACTTTCTTTCAACCTTGTAGGAAACCTTCCATCGAAAATTGCACACGATCAATTACAAAAACGTTCAGGAAAACACCCGGCAGTTAACTAAATCTTCCATAGAACCATGTATACAAGTTGCAATGCAGGCTTGCATAGAATGGCTCAAGGAAACTACCGTCATGTCATACACTCTTTACTATTACCCATACATAAATAGTGCACTTTTACAAATCCATATTCCAACGACACGCATAGTTTCAATTGCAAGCATTTTAACTACACAATCACTCGAAAGTTGAAGACTAAATTGCTTACCATAATCATACATGTATTTATAGGTTATTCACTGTAAAATGAGAACTTTTGAAAGCCCTGCTTAAGATCTACTTGTATGCACGTTGTATATTCATCCGTCTTATGTAAGATTAACATTGTCATGGGCCTCATAATTTTATTCATGCGTCGGTCAAGTGAAACTCCAAATATTAGAAAAGCAAGTATTTAAAAAATCTGCTCATTTTTACATTTCAATGCATATAAAACAACATAAAGCGAAATAAATAATTTGAGTTGTCAGAAATGGTTACCTAACACTTTTTATTCGCCGTTAAGGTACGGAATTATTTCCCATCCATCGTTACTGGGCGCATGTCACTCAGGGCGCTCGTTAAAATATATGCACGTAGGGGCAGTGAATTTTTTTCTAAGGTTGATTTTTAATATTTATATCAGTGAACGCGATTTTTAAGCTCATCTCAGTTATAACTGAAGTCCTAACTGCTGTTATTGCACTAATTACAGTCACCTAAACTTCAATTATTCATTTTAAATACACGATCAAAATGTCTATTGCCATACATGTTTTAGTGCTCTGCGAGTTGTTATCGTATATTTACGGTAAGATGAGGGCTTTTGGAAGCCTTCTCACTTGGAATACTAGTCAATAAATACATTTTATTGTAGCCTCAGACGTTAACTTTCGAGTCCAGTAAAATATACACACTGGGTTTATTACTTGCATGGTAATAATTATTTTAAAAAGAGGTGGCATGATGAAAAATGACTGATAGGAAAAAAAGTAACAGGTGCCTGGTGCTCCGTTTTTTTTTTTTTTTTTTTTTTTTTACGTTTAAAGGGATACCTACGTCTAAGTTGCGTGGGTATCCTGTCGAAGAAAGGATACTCATCTAGTTACAGTGGTGGCATAAAGGTAAAAGTTATATTTATGTTAAGACGCGGGGGATGAAAAGGGGGGGGGGGGGGAGTAACAGCACTACAACCCCCAAATGATCTCTTAAACAACCCTTAGAAGAAGTTAGCGAAATTCCAATGAGCTTCCATAGGTTAACATCCAACATGGCATAAAATATTAATCATATGTTAATGTTTATTTATGCATTAAAAATTAATTACTTTATTTTCCACACCTTTATATTACATATATAAGAGTTAGGGTGGTTTCAGGGAATTGGGCTGGTAGGTTTTAGGGGGTTGGGCTGTGTAGATATTGTTTGTTACAGAAACCCGTGGCTACAGGAAATATGAAGACGACCCCTATTTTGTATGTATTTACGTAGCCCAGCTTCGTTTTTCGTCATAACAGAAAAACTAACTAGCAAATTTACGGATAGGATCCGTGAATTCACGGGCAGTGCTGTGAGACTGACAGGACGTTCGTTATTGAAAAAGAAACGTGTCCATAAGTTTACTGAGATTTCTGTAAAATTTCCACAACTTGTCTGTAAAAAGGAAGCAAATTTTTTAACAGTGTACGGCACGTCTCAGGAAATTGCGGGGAATGTGCAAATTGCAAAGAAAAATGGGGGGGGGGGAGGGTTATTAAAAAAAAACTATTGGAGTCATGATTCGTTATCGCGAGGCGAAGAACAATTTTTCCTACAGGTAGGTCACGGTAAACTGAGCAATTTTGAAAGCCCTGCTTAAGATGTACTTGTATGCACGTTGTGTATTATTCCACCATATGTAAAAATTAACATCGCCATTGGCCTCATCATTTTATGCATGCTTCGGCAAAGCGTTATTATCAAATTATTATAAATGTAAATATTTTACACAATACGCTAATTCTTGCACTTAGATACATTAAAAAATATAAAGCAAAAAACAATAATTTAAGTTATCACAAGTGTTTACCAAACGCATTTAATGCGACGGTAAACCATTGAACTACTTTCTCTCCTTTGCTACATACTTTACTGAGCGCATGGCACTCAGTGCGCCCATTAAAATATATGCAAGTAGGGGTAGTGGCTAGTTTCTAAGGTTGACTTCAAAAGTTCTCACTTTATCGCGAACAGCCTTTAACCGTGTTCACTGACTATGAGCTGTTCTCGGTTGAAAAGACTTCTCTTGACGGAGCATGACCTACGACTGCTGACGGTAATGCCGTCGTAAAGATTTTACGGACTTTCCAAGGTCAATGTCATGCATGCATACAGCGTGGGAAGCACTGAGAAGGAACAGTCTCAGATGATTATGTGAAACTAAGTACTAAAACAATTTCCTTTCGTACTCGGCGACATTGCACCACACCACCGTGTTGAGTTGTAGAGCCTACTGCACACCGGGACACTCATATCTGTATGTTCTAACACGTTCATAAAACTTTTGTCGACTCTAAACATGGGAAAGGGAAGTTTTCCCTGTAAACGGGAATTATCTCTTCTATGACTATTCCTTTGTGTGAGGGCCGCGGTGGGGTAGCGGTTAGATTACTCGCCTCCCCCCCCCCCTAGACGAAACCGGGTTCGATTCCCGGCGGGGTCGCTTACGCTTCCCCTCCCCTTCATTCCGGCGTTTACACACTGGAGGAGGGTGAGGAGGGGAGTATATCATCTCATGGTTATATCGCTGTGAATATTTTCATAAATGATTCCAAAATAGATAATCTAAGTTCGGATGCAGTTTAATCAAGTTTAAAAAATAACGTTTCTGGGAATTCACTGTAAACTACCTGCAAGACATTTAAATTTTAAACCACGGATAATTATTACATAAAATATTGTTCGAATTCGTATGAAATAAGGCAGTTTTGTTTTTCCTAGCCTTCTAGCTTAAGTCTAGTATGAGAAATCATATTTTGCAGATGCAGTTCAATGGATCACTGCTCTTTACTTGAGCGTTAAGAGCGCTGTACTTAAAGCGTGCTTACTTCAATCTACAGTTATAGGAACGTGTTTGGATCTTTATTTATTTTCTAGTGTTTCATATAGAAAAGAAGCGAAAACATTTAGCTGTTACGAACTAGTTGTACACATTTTTCGTCTTACCAGAGGAGAAATCGCTTTGCCTGCACTATGATAGACGACGTATTTAACCTCGCCGTGGAGCGAGATGATGGGCAGTCACATGCTCGGCCAAGTGCAGTGAGAATGCGAGAAGATCGATAGTGACAGTCTTCCTCATTCTGGAGAATTAAGAATGTGATGGGATAATCGCTTGTAAAATAATCGATTATTATATAATTTAATTATAAAAGGTTCGTCGATTATTTTATAACAATTCGTTTACTCACGATTTTCAGCTGTTTATACTTAAACAAAACAAATATTGCACATACATACATATTTCACATTTATTAAAAATACAAAATATAATTCTGAAAAAAACAAATTTTCAAAATAGCAGAAATGATTAAAAACAGAGAAATTTTTGGTGAGAATAGTTTGAAACAGATTTGTAGAAATATGCAGTATTTGCGGTCAATTTTTATGTATGGATTAGTACAAGACAATCTATTGTTTTAACCGATTATTTATTCGATTAATAATATAATCGTAATCGATTCATTCGAATTACAAATTTATGTGATTATCCCATGACTAGTTTAGATGTCAATGTGAAGGAACTACTAGCACATTTGATTGGATTGGATGGGAGGTTAGAGAAACTTCGGGGAAAAACCACTCTCGGAGCAGTCGACAGGGATCAAAACCGCGGCCTCCAAAACACGAGTCGGACAAGCGCGAGATAAGGTTGTTCACCGTTAAGTGAGAAATTACGATACACCAGTTTATTATCATCTTTTCGCCCCGTTTTGTATACTTCAAGATGTCCCAAATTAATGTTTACACTCTTGTATGTTAACACGATAAAATCTATTAAAGTCAATATGACGGGACTGCGTGTATTTGACGCTATGCGGACAACGTTGGGTGTGTGCGAATGCATACAACCAACCTGCTGTTTTCAGTTCCGTTTGCAGCCACGACCGACATCGCTCTAGAGATTGGATATGCTCATGTAAGATAATCGATTATTAGATTATTTAATTATAATCGATTGATAGTTTATTTTAAAACAATTCTATTATTCCCGATTTTCAGCTGTTTATACTTAAACAATATAAAATATTGTCAATACCTACCTCTTTGATATTTATTAAAAATAATATATATATAATTTTGAAACAACAAATTTTAAAAACAGCAGAAATTATTACAAATAAACCGAATAGTTTTGGTGAGAATAGTTTTAAAAAAATTTATAGAAATATATAGTATTTGCGATCAATTTTATGCATGGATTAGAACAAGACAGTCGATTATTCTTACCGATTATTTACTCGATTAAAAAATAATCGTAATCGATTCATTCGAATTTCAAACTTATGCGATTATCCCATCACTAAGTATTACAATCTAGAGGAAGGGGCGGCAGCGACGAGATTTTCTTTCCGGCAATGCAAGCGGATTTCAAAGTGTCATTGGATATGTGAGAATATTAACTGAAGTGCAGATACGAAGGAGTGCGAAACTCGATAACGCACCACCCTCATGTGAAACGAGACACCATTACGTGACAAGTCTGAGTAGGACGGAACTGTGCGCAATGTGAAGAAAGGACTTTGCGGCAGAAAAAAAACAAGAGACGAAGGAAATTTGGGACGACAGACGATGTGCACGCCAGTGATGGACAGAATGCTTCAGCTGCACGAATCGATTCGTTTGGATCAGTTTAGTAAAACGATTAATTCAAAAGAATCGTTCATTTCGTTATTTTCGTTCTCTTGTACTACAGTTCTTTAGAGTTATGACTCGCTATCTCTTTCAGGCATACTTTTCTCTGCTTCTCGTTTTAGGTTCTTTCTCCATTTTTTTCTGGCGAGCCCCCAAATTCCGCCACGCCAGCGTGAACACCTTCACAGTTCTGTGCCCTCCGGCATGCGTGTTAGTAGCTAAGACGGTTGGCGAATGGGATGCGTCTCAGGGCAAGCCCTATACACCTTAGGTCAGGTTTAATTAACAAATTGGGCGCATGTGTCTTGGCTGAGCCGGGTTGTCTGGTGACATGGAAATTGTAGCCATGGACACACCCCGAAAGAAGAAGGGTCTAGAAGGTAGGGCATAGCAAACCAAGCAAAACGGAGAGGGCCGTGGAAAATCTGTGCGACAGTCGCGGAGGATAAATGTAATTCCTTTTATTGGATTAGGGCTGAAGAAAGTAGGGTGTTTGTTAGTTCGCGAAGATAGACTTTGTTAGGTATGAAATGTGCCAAGCCGCTGCTGGAATGTATCCTGGGTGGCACCGCAGTTAAAGGAATTTTTATTTTCTTTTTCCAGGAATATTTTGTGTACGATATGTGAACTATGAAATTCTAAACTACTACTTGGCGTTGTCGGGTGTCAAGCTACAAAACGTTGGACGTGCTTGCTGTGAAGGCCATCCTCCTCTCTTTGCGGTTTTTTTACAAGCTCTGATGACTCTTGACTCCTGCTTCTCTGCCAACTGAGAGCATGCAAGTTGGCATTTATGTTCAAATACATAGCAGGCCTAATGCACTTACGGGATCGAGACCCTGAACGCCACGTCGTGCGAACGTAATTGCAGCGACCCGCTGTGAAACATAGACGTGGCGTTGCGGTGAGCAGGCTAGGCACGCCGGCTCCCCATCGTGACGGATCCCAACCCGGATTTTCCACGCCGGAAAAGTAGCTGATGTTGCTGATAGCCGGTGGGCTTTTTCGGGATACTGCCGTCTTCCTTATCAAAGCTGTGACCTTGACAGCGAACCCAAGTATTTTCCCTACGTGCAATGCACTGAACTGGCGTGCAGTCTTGCCGTCTATAACGCCCCTCTATGAGACTTTCAGTGGAGTCCTATCATCTTATGACGCAATAATAAAAAATAAATGTTAGATGCAAGTCCCTTTCCATTTTATTTATATTTTGTACCGGAATGTTCATACCTAAAAATAACCGGGAAAACACCCGTTTGAGACATTTTCACTATCACAAAAACATGCTTTAGAGAGAAGTGGTAGAACTGATAAACGTATACAGACGGGTAACGTTTCTTAAATGCTATTCGTAAGCAGACCTCACTCAGACACACTGGGAGGTATTATAATAAACCGTTTTCTGCTGGAGCTCTGCATACCGTTTGACGGCCTACCCAGACGGCCAACCTAACTATGGTACTTCCAGCATTTACCCCATAATAATTTCATCTGTAATAATTCTCTACACGTTACTGGAGTGGAGAGAGTTGGGTGGCTCTTAAAATCGAGGTCCTGAGAGCCGATGAAGGTGAAGCGAGGTGAGTATGGAACAGCGCAGGAATGCAAGGGCGGGCAAATGGGAGATCCCCCAGAAAACCCGCCGAGCAGCTGCATCGTCCGGCACGATTCCCACGTGCGAAAATCCGGGAGCGACCCCGACGTGAATCGAGGCGAGTAGTCTAACCACTTCACCACCATTGCCCTTGCAGGCTGATGGAAACTAAGCGTGTCACAATGAAATTGTCCGTATAAGCTCGTTCGTCGGAAGTTCCTACGAGACCTGTTCAACTCAGATTGCATGAAAGCAGGTACGGAGGTTCCTATCGAATAACCTGTCAGACGATACTTGCTGCCGCACGAGAGTAGAGCGCACGACCCACTTCTGGCTCACTTTGCGCAAAAGTGACCTAAGTCGCATTTAGTGCAAAAATTGACTAAATGTCAAATCATGATATGCAAATGAAATTAAATAATGGATAGATTAATTGAATAATTAATTAGGTTAATTAATAAATCAACTATATTGATTAATTCGGTTAATAGATTAATTAAGTAATGTTTTGATACCAAAAACATTTCTATTAAAGAATTTTTTTGATATAAAAGAATGTTTATTATTATATTGGTATTGAAAGGGTTAAGTGCCATAAGGGTGATATTGGCGGAGCAGGTTCGGTGTGGACTCTGTGAGGTCCTAGGGTCGACTGAACAGAAGAGTGGGTTGTAATTGCTTATATAGGAGTTGATGTTGGTATAAGAGTGTTATAAGTAACATTTTGGTTTGTGGATGGACCGAAATCATACGTCTCACTTCTGGCTCAGTTAGCGAGTGAGGTGTGGATGGAGCGAGACCACGCATGCCACTTCTGGCTCACTGCTAGAATGACATGTTGATGGAGTGGATAATCGAGAATTAGATTAATCGATTTTTTTTATGTTGGCATAAGAGTGATATAAGTGCCATTTAATACATTTTTTGGGTTCGTGACATATGCGGAGTGAGCTACATGACCAGGTCAAAAGTCTGGAGGCATACTGAGTATTTAAATAAATATTTTCGGCAAAGTAAGTATTTTTTAGCTGAAAGAGACTTCGAAATAGGTTACAGAACGAATTACTTTAATCACTCCTCGAATAGCATAAAAGTAACAAACTATTTTGGCGAAGCAAATGAAATAAGTACGAATCATTAACCAAAAGACTTTTATTATAAAAACATTAAACCAACTTTAATTATGCGATGAAACTGTTTTCCTTAGCAAAGTAACTGATCTCCACTTTAATCACATAACATTGAATCTATAGACACGTATTCATGCGATAAACGAATGGAACACAAAATTTTCTTAAATTAGACAAACGCCCAGCTAACAAAACATTACAACACCCCGACACTCCAGATATCCCTGACAAATATCCCCTACCACACATACTAACATGTACATCACCCTGATCGTCTCTTTAAACACTAATCGAAACCAGATGAACTGATTGACCACATCATAAATTAAACTTAATAGATTACCACCCAAACAAAAGGAATGATTGCACAATAGTTGTATGTCCATTCCCCATCAATATCGTTAGGTATATTAAATGAATAACACATTAAATATTATTTAAAATATTTTTATTTAGTATAAAAACAATGTACAAATAATTGTATTCCTATCTTTTAAGATCTTGAATCTTCAGCCACGAGTTATGTGCTTTTGAGAAAACGCTCTATCGAATCGCGGACATATATTTTTCCCTTTTAATGATTTTATCAAACAAATATTCATTTGTAGAAGAAACCTTTTGCAATTCATGTTCGTAAAAACCACATTTCATAGGTCCTCCATCATAGGTTTCTAGATAATTCACTCTGGGAAATGAATTTCTAACTGAAATAATTTTAAATATTTCGTACGGCCAATTAATTGTGTATTTTTTTCTCAAAGTCGGATTGCAACTTAGACACTCGTACATACATACCAACTTTAAACTTTGGTTTCCTTTCGTCGATGACTTCAACATTATTATACACAGTTTTCACCAATCTATTGTCCATAATTTTTTCGGGTGCCATTTTGATCTTTCTATAATATCTGGAATTATAAAATTTAAGTATTTCACGCAAAACATCCACTCACTTATAGGGGCCTTTCGATGTGAAATGCTTGTATATTAGGTGTTTCAAGCTGTTGTTAAACCTCTTGACAACATTGGCTTAGAGGTCTGAATATGTTACATAGTGATTGCTACCATAATCGGTCATTATACCACTCTTACACCAACATCAACAAATCGATTAATTTAATAATGGATTATTCACTCTATCCACATGTCATTCTAGCAGTGAGCCAGAAGTGAAATGTGTGGTCTCGCTCCATCCGCACCTCATTTGCTAAGTGAGCCAGAAGAGTCATGCATGCTCTCGGTCCATCCACAAACCAACTATGGTATTCAGCTTGAAACCACTGTTCCACCGGAAATATCTAAGTCCTAAATACAAAAAAAAGAAACAAATAGGTGGGTAACCAAACACCACCACCGTTTAACCTGGGAAAGTGGGTGTATGGAGTATGGGAATATTGAAGAGATTTGCAAACAATACTTAAATAATTGTGATATGTGTAGGTAGAGTTGAGCAAAAATGTATTTTGCATAGTGTGTGGAATGTGAAAGTAATAGATATTCAAAAGGAATACAATTGTCCTTCATTCGAACATTTGCATAAAACATAAAGATCTAATTAAAAGTTTTTCTCTGCAGAGAAAAACTCTTAATTAATGCTAAATTGGTAATTGATGATTGACTGGGGTGAAATAGACTATGATGATTCTCCCCCAGAGTCACCAGTGGATATTATACGAGTAATATGGCATTATTTGGGATGAGTGGAATTTAGTATATAAAAGTAATTGGTTCGTGCAACCCAATACTTTGTAAAGATGGATCAAGATGAGAACAAGGTCACGTGCTCGTGCATACAGAAATCAAAGTGTAAATTGAATATTACCACTTTAATTGCACGTTGGAGTAAACCTTTTAGAAAATGTTTTGGAAAGAAACAGTTTTGTTGTTTTTTTGTAAACAAGTTTTTTTCCCCCTCAACTGCAATTTGCATCTATGGAAACTCTTGTTTGCTTCATTTTAAAAATACCCAATGCACATTAGAAGGTGAAAAATTGTAATGATTTAATATCTTGTCCAGATCTGACCAAATGTTCTATGTCCGAATACAACTCTTAACACCGAAGAAATGGATTCGCACTTTTACCGGAATGTATTATACTACAAATATTGTCAAGGGAAGAAATGATTTAAATGTGTGTTTTTGTAAACATGTAATGTTCTCAATATGTACTTTGTAATACGAAGGTGGCGATATAAATGATTTGAAATTAATTTTTTGTGTTTTACTGACTTTATGAATACATTAATTTTAATATCCACATATCGACTAATTCTAACAACAAAATCTTATGTGCATTTAGAAATAAAATTTTATGGGTGAGATATTGTTTAAACATACATTTCAAACGTATTTAAAATTCATATAATTTAACTATTTCTCATATTTTGCACTTCCTATAATTTACCTATAATAAGGTCGAAACATTTCAGTTCCATTCTAGACTTGGAAGAGTACGGAAGCAATGATGGCTTTGCTGTGTCGGATTTGTGATAAAACATTTACAGCTTTGAGGAACTTACGACAACACAAAAAACGACTTGTGGACGAAAAACTCAAGAATAAAGTTTCGGTGTGATTTCTGCCAGAAACAGTTTTCAGGAGGAATGCTTTTAAAAATACATCATAAGTTTTGCAACACTGCATCCCAATATGCTCCATAATCAGTTCAACAGAGAGTACCACTAGCTCCACCTGCTCCACATCTCGCTCAGCCTGCTCCACTTGCTCTACACCTTGCTCCACCTGCTCTACACCTTGCTCCACCTGCTCCACAACCTAAGCCATCACCACAATCTGCTTCACATGCTACACAATCAGTTCAACAGACTATACCACATTTAGATTTTTATCCTGTAACCACTGTATTTCCTTCAAAACATCGCAATATTTATACAGCATTGGGAAATAATTTGTTTACCGGTTTGCCCCACCTCTATTATGAAAAATTAAGCACAGCTTTTGCAGGCAGACTGACTGACGCTAGGATATGTAACGACCAAACAGGTATTGATATAGACTTTCAAAGATATTTTTCAAGGTGTAGGAAGCCTGTGCTAGATTAACTACAACATCGCCCCAACCAATATCTCTTAGTGTAAATATATCCTGTAAATATCTGAAATCCATTACAGCAGAGGAATCCTCTACAGAAACTTTCTACTTTCAACTCAAGCTCTCCCCATTCTACATTCCACAGATATTAGTAATCCTTATAACTCTACCATAGTACCTTAATTAACATCCAGACTTGAAGAATTTAGTGCTCGTGGAAGTGGGTGGACTTTAAAAGTAATAACACAAATGGATGTACACATCTCCCAATACCGACCATTTACTGCTGGTCGGAAGTAATCCAACTTAGTGTCTTTAAGTAGATATGTAATCCAATGCTGTTCCATCACTCACTTCACCCTCATCAGATCTCAAGACCTCGTTGTGTTAAAAGCCATCAAATTCTCTTCACTTGCTCCGGCTACACTCTGTATCATAATAAATTCAGCTAAGCCACCTTCAACGAGTGAGTCAACCTTCCATCCACCTCAAGAATGTGTGAATCTTCTAATTTAACAGTCAGCGTTTCACCAATTCTCTGTGAACAAAACCATTTCGCATATTTGAGAGAATTTCGAGTTCATCTCCCTGCATCATTAACTAAAATTTTAACACCAGCATCGTCTCCAGATATGAACTTCACTACATCAAAATGTAATACATAAATGAATAAATAAGATTGCTTGTATATGTAAATATTTTAAGAAGAAATGTGATTTTTTGTATATGTAAATAAATGTTATGTTTGTTTGAAAAATGGAATATAATAAATTGCATTTCAAACTGAAAAATTGTTTCATTTAACACCAAACCGACTATATAATTTAAATAAATGAGTGAATCATTGTTGTAAACTTGTGAATATTTGTAAAGGTTCGTGTAAAGTTGTTTACATAGACTATATTACTTTATCAATCTATGGTCATAACTTTACGAAATGTTTGTGTTTGGAGTAAGTATTTAATCATGGGTGTAATCTTTTTTGACATATTTATCTTGAACAAGCATATCAACATAACAAAAAAAAATACTTGGTATGTATTCCTTGATGAAAATATGTAATTTTCTTTAATTCAGTCAAATGACTGTTATATTGCTTTGTTCGATCATATCAGAAACCAATACTGTTATCAATGATAGTCATGCAAATGGATTTCACAGCAGAATCGTTAATATTTAATGCACTAAAGACTTGTGTTTACGGAGAATCGTTCACAGTGCAAGAG